>CM076972.1:33722008-34400948 GCA_039105355.1 Benthosema pterotum | reverse complement strand
AAAAGCTCAAAATGATGAAAAATGGCATGCTGTGCAAGACCGTAATGCTATAGCCCTGCGTTTTTGCCAGATTTTGTCATTTTTTGTCATTTTTGAAAACCTCAAAACGATGAAAAAGCGTAAGGCTATAGCCTTTGCGTTTTTTCAACATTTCGACAATTTTCGAAAATGCTCAAAAATGCTCAAAATGATGAAAAGCGGCATGCTGTGCAAGACCGTAATGCTATAGCCTTGCGTTTTTGCCAGATTTCATCATTTTTTGTCATTTTTCGAAAAACCTCAAAACGATGAAAAACCGTAAGGCTATAGCCTTTGCGTTTTTTCAAAATTTCGACATTTTTCGAAAATGCTCAAAAATGCTCAAAATGATGAAAAACGGCATGCTGTGCAAGACCGTAATGCTATAGCCCTGCGTTTTTGCCAGATTTTGTCATTTTTTGTCATTTTTCGAAAACCTCAAAACGATGAAAAACCGTAAGGCTATAGCCTTTGCGTTTTTTCAAAATTTCGACATTTTTCGAAAATGCTCAAAAATGCTCAAAATGATGAAAAACGGCATGCTGTGCAAGACCGTAATGCCATAGCCCTGCGTTTTTGCCAGATTTTGTCATTTTTCGAAAAACCTCAAAACGATGAAAAACCGTAAGGCTATAGCCTTTGCGTTTTTTCAAAATTTCGACATTTTTCGAAAATGCTCAAAAATGCTCAAAATGATGAAAAACGGCATGCTGTGCAAGACCGTAATGCTATAGCCTTGCGTTTTTGCCAGATTTTGTCATTTTTTGTCATTTTTCGAAAAACCTCAAAACGATGAAAAAACGTAAGGCTATAGCCTTTGCGTTTTTTCAAAATTTCGACATTTTTCGAAAATGCTCAAAAATGCTCAAAATGATGAAAAAAGGCATGCTGTGCAAGACCGTAATGCTATAACCTTGCGTTTTTGCAGGATTTTGTCATTTTTTGTCATTTTTCGAAAAACCTCAAAACGATGAAAAAGCGTAAGGCTATAGCCTTTGCGTTTTTTCAAAATTTCGACTATTTTTTCGAAAATGCTCAAAAATGCTCAAAAATGATCAAAATGATGAAAAACGGCATGCTGTGCAAGAACCGTAATGCTATAGCCCTGCATTTTGCCAGATTTTGTCATTTTTCGAAAATCTTCAAATGAATGAAAGAAAGAAAAAAACGTAAAGGCTATAGCCTTGCATTTTTTTTCTCAAAATTTCGGCATTTTTTTCGAAAATGCTCAAAAATGCTCAAAAACGGTGAAAAACGGCATGCTGAGCAAGACTGTAATGCTATAATACCGTTGCACTTTTGCCAATTTTGTCATTTTTCGAAAATCTTCAAAAATGATGAAAAAACATAAGGCTATAGCTTGCGTTTTTTTTCTCGAAATTTCGAAGATTTTTCGAAAATGCTCAAAAATGCTCAAAAACGGTGAAAAATGACATGTTTCAGCGAGACTGTAATGCTATAACCCTTGCGCTTTTGCCAGATTTTGTCATTTTTCGAAAATCTTCAAAATGATGAAAAAACGTAAGGCTATAGCCTTGCGTTTTTTTTTCTCGAAATCAACATTTTTTCTGAAAAAAGCTCAAAAATGCTCAAAACGGTGAAAAATGGCATGCTGAGCAAGACTGTAATGCTATACCCTTGCGCTTTTGCCAGATTTCGTCATTTTTCAAAAGTCTTCAAAATGATGAAAAAACGTAAGGCTATAGCCTTGCGTTTTTCTTTCTCGAAATTTCCACATTTTTTCCGAAAATGCTCTAAAATGCTCAAAGCGGTGAAAAACGGCATTCTGAGCAAGACTGTAATGCTATACCCTTTTGCCAGATTTCGTCATTTTTCGAAAATCTTCAAAGATGAAAAAAAAACGTAAGGCTATAGCCTTGCGTTTTTTTTCTCGAAATCTCGTCGATTTTTCGAAAATTTCTCAAAAATGCTCAAAACGGTGAAAAACGTAATGCTGAAACAAGACTGTAATGCTATACCCTTGCGCTTTTCCAGATTTCCTCATTTTTCGAAAATCTTCAAAATGATGAAAAAACCTAAGGCTATAGCCTTGCGTTTTTTTTTTTTCTCGAAATTTCGACATTTTTTCGAAAATGCTCAAAAATGCTCAAAACGGTGAAAAAGGCATGCTGAGCAAGACTGTAATGCTATACCCTTGCACTTTTGCCAGATTTTGTCATTTTTCGAAAATCTTCAAAATTATGAAAAAACATAAGGCTATAGCCTTGCGTTTTTTTTCTCGAAATTTCGACATTTTTTCGAAAATGCTCAAAAATGCTCAAAACGGTGAAAAACGGCATGCTGAGCAAGACTGTAATGCTATACCCTTGCACTTTTGCCAGATTTCGTCATTTTTCGAAAATCATTCAAAATGATGAAAAACTAAAGGCTATAGCCTTGCGTTTTTTTCCTCGAAATTTCGACATTTTTCCGAAAATGCTCGAAAATGCTCAAAACGGTGAAAAACGGCATGCTGAGCAAGACTGTAATGCTATACCCTTGCGCTTTTGCCAGATTTCGTCATTTTTCGAAAATCTTCCTTGCCTTGCGTTTTTTTTCTCGAAATTTCGACATTTTTTCGAAAATGCTCAAAAATGCTCAAAGCGGTGAAAAACGGCATGCTGAGCAAGACTGTAATGCTATACTCTTGCGCTTTTGCCAGATTTCGTCATTATACGAAAGTCTTCAAAAAGATGAAAAAACGTAAGGCTATAGCCTTGCGTTTTTTTCTCGAAATTTCGAAGATTTTTCGAAAATGCTCAAAAATGCTCAAAACTGTAAAAAATGGCATGCTGAACAAGACTGTAATGCTATACCCTTGCCTTTTGCCAGATTTCCTCATTTTTTTCGGAAATCTTCAAAATGATGAAAAAACGTAAGGCTATAGCCTTGCGTTTTTTTTTCTCACGAAATTTCGTCATTTTTTTCTACTCAAAACGGTTTTTGAGGTTTTTCGAAAAATGACAAAAAAATGACGAAATCTGGCAAAAACGCAAGGCTATAGCCTTACGGTCTTGCACAGCATGCCGTTTTTTCATCATTTCAAAGCATTTTTTAGCATGTCGAAAAATGTCGAAATTTGAAAAAAAACGCAAGGCTATAACCTTACGTTTTTTCATCGTTTTGAGGATTTTCGAAAAATGACAAAAAATAACGAAACCTGGCAAAAACGCAAGCTATAGCCTTACGTCTTGCACATCATGCCGTTTTTTATCATTTTGAGCATTTTTGAGCATTTTCGAAAAATGTCGAAATTTAAAAAAAAAACGCAAGGCTATAGCCTTACGTCTTTTCATCGTTTTGAGGATTTTCAAAAAATGACAAAAATGACGAAACCTGGCAAAAACGCAGGGCTATATCCTTATGGTCTTGCACAGCAAGTCGTTTTTTATCATTTTGAGGGTTTTTGAGCATTTTCAAAAAATGTTGAAATTTCGAAAAAACGCAAAGCTATAGCCTTACGTCTTTTCATCGTTTTGAGGATTTTTGAAAAATGACAAAAAATGACGAAACCTGGCAAAAACGCAAGGCTATAGCCTCATGGTCTTGCACAGCATGCCATTTTTTATCATTTTGAGGATTTTTGAGCATTTTCGAAAAATGTCGAAATTTCGAAAAAACGCAAGGCTATAGCCTTACGTCTTTTCATCGTTTTGAGGATTTTCGAAAAATGACAAAAAATGACGAAACCTGGCAAAAACGCAAGGCTAGAGCCTTACGGTCTTGCACACAATGCCGTTCTTCATCGCTTTGAGGATTTTTGAGGATTTCCGAAAAAAGGATTATTGAGGATTTCCGAAAAATGTCGAAAACCGCAAGGCTATAGCCTTACGGTTTTTCATTGTTTTGAGGTTTTTCGAAAAATGACAAAAAAAGACGAAATCTGGCAAAAACGCAAGGCTATAGCCTTACGGTCTTGCACAGCATGCCGTTTTTCATCATTTTGAGCATTTTTGAGCATTTTCGAAAAATGTCGAAATTTTGAAAAAAACGCAAGGCTATAGCCTTACGGTTTTTCATCGTTTTGAGGTTTTTCGAAAATGACAAAAAATGACGAAACCTGGCAAAAACGCAAGGCTATAGCCTTACGGTCTTGCACACAATGCTGTTTTTCATCGTTTTGAGGATTTTTGAGGATTTCCGAAAAATGTCGAAATTTCGAAAAAACGCAAGGCTATAGCCTTATGGATTTTCATCATTTTGAGGATTTTCGAAAAATGACAAAAAATGACTAAATCTGGCAAAAACGCAAGGCTATAGCCTTACGGTCTTGCACAGCATGCCGTTTTTCATCATTTTGAACATTTTCGAAAAATGTCGAAATTTTGAAGAAAACGCAAGGCTATAGCCTTACGGTTTTTTATCGTTTTGAGGTTTTTCGAAAAATGACAAAAAATGACGAAATCTGGCAAAAACGCAAGGCTATAGCCTTACGGTCTTGTTACAGCATGCCGTTTTTCTTAATTTTGAGCATTTTTGAGCATTTTCGAAAAATTTCGGAAAACCACAAGGCTATAGCCTTACGGTTTTTCATCGTTTTGAGGTTCTTCGAAAAATGACAAAAAATGACGAAATCTGGCAAAAACGCAAGGCTATAGCCTTACGGCCTTGTACAGCATGCCGTTTTTCATAATTTTGAGCATTTTTGAGCATTTTCGAAAAATTTCGGAAAACCGCAAGGCTATAGCCTTACGGTTTTTCATCGTTTTGAGGTTTTTCGAAAAATGACAAAAATGACGAAATCTGGCAAAAACGCAAGGCTATAGCCTTACGGTCTTGCACAGCATGCCGTTTTTCACAATTATGAGCATTTTTGAGCATTTTCGAAAAATTTCGAAATTTCGAAAAACTGCAAGGCTATAGCCTTACGGTTTTTCATCGTTTTGTGTTTTTTTGAAAAATGACAAAAAATGACGAAATCTGGCAAAAACGCAAGGCTATAGCCTTACGGTCTTGCACAGCATGCCGTTTTTCACAATTATGAGCATTTTTGAGCATTTTCGAAAAATGTCGAAATTTCGAAAAACTGCAAGGCTATAGCCTTACGGTTTTTCATCGTTTTGTGGTTTTTCGAAAAATGACAAAAAATGACGAAATCTGGCAAAAACGCAAGGCTATAGCCTTACGGTCTTGCACAGCATGCCGTTTTTCACAATTATGAGCATTTTTGAGCATTTTCGAAAAATTTCGAAATTTCGAAAAACTGCAAGGCTATAGCCTTACGTTTTTTCATCGTTTTGTGGTTTTTCCGAAAAATGACAAAAATGACGAAACCTGGCAAAAACGCAGGGCTATAGCCTTGGTCTTGCACAGCACGTCGTTTTTTATCATTTTGAGGATTTTTGAGCATTTTCGAAAAGTGTCAAAATTTTGAAAAAACGCAAGGCTATAGCCTTACGTCTTTTCAGCGTTTTGAGGATTTTTGAAAAAAGGCAAAAAATGACGAAACCTGGCAAAAACGCAAGGCTATAGCCTCATGGTCTTGCACAGCATGCCGTTTTTCATTGTTTTGAGGATTTCTGAGGATTTTCAAAAAATGTCGAAATCTCGAAAAAACGCAAGGCTGGTCAACACCAGCACGTTGTTGTCGTCAACAAATCATGAAAACAAAAGAGATTGGGAGGGTGAAGCTGCGTTTTAGCCCATCACAGCACAGCAGTCTCCATCAGATTCATAACGAGCCATTTAGAGTGGAGGTGATATTGTTTTTAAACAATTCTGTTTACAAACACAGTGTTTGTACACACCAAAGTTGCCTCTATTTATTACCTTTAATTGTATTCTTGAAGTCCTCATCAGCTGATTGCCTCCAATTCCTCACTGACCTTGGCCTTTCATGTTTAATACTGTATTCAACTGACTTGAAACTAAAATGACTTGATGAGGGCCATATTATGATGCTTGAAAACAGCAATAAGTAGGTGAGACACCCTAGTCAAAAAAAATCCTATTGGATTCCAATAGAAAAGTACGAAATCAGATTTTGGAACGAATCCTACTAGATTTCCAATAGGAATCCAATAGAATCCTATATGATTTGAGGAATTTCTCATAGGATCCCTATAAAATCTTATAAGATCCTATAGGATTCTTAGGAATCCTATTGGATTCCTATTGGAAATCCAATAGGATTTGTTCCAAAATCTGATAGGATTTTTCTATTGGACTTTTCTAAAACCCGATAGGATTTTTTTGACTAGGGCATGCATTAGGCCTATGCAAAATATTCAAAGGGATCCTAAAGGACATAGGCTCAAAATCCTGAACTTGTGGAGGAAAATGTGGATATTTGCAATAAGCCTATAGTTTTTGTTTTTGTGTCCGGTTTGGAGTTAAAGGGATATTCCACTTTCAAAAAAACTTTTGGTCATTGTATGGTCTACTCAATCTCATGTGAATACACCAGACAGTTTAGAAGTTACTCCTTTCAGTATTTAGATATTTGATGTTCATTTTAGCACCTCCAGCTCCTTCCCATAGAAACCCATTATAACTTTAAAACTCCATTTTAACCATGACAGATTATTTGAAAACAACCATTCTTTTTTCTGGTGACTGATGTTGTCCTAGGAATACGTGAGAGGACTGTGGAATTTCATTAACAGTTTTTATTTATTTTTAAAATATTGTTTTATTCATTTGGGCAGGCCTACCCAAATATGGAGGCGGCTACATTTTCCAAAATAATATTTTAAAAATAAATAAAAACTGTTAATGAAATTCCACGGTCCTCTCACGTATTCCGAGGACAATATCAGTCACCAGAAAAAAGATGGGTTGTTTTCGAATAATCTGTCATGCTTAAAATTGAGTTTTAAGTTATAGTGGATTAATGGGAAGGAGCTAAAATGAACATCAAACATCTAAATACTGAAAGGAGTAACTTATAAACTGTCTGGGTGTGTTCACATGAGACTGGGTAGACCATAAAATGACCAAAAGTTTTTTTGAAAGTGGAATATCCCTTTAAGAGAGCCTGGCCTGAGGATCTCAACATGCGGTGGCTCTACGTCAACCACCACGTTCATTTTATCAATGAATGAATGAATGCATCAATCAATTAATCAATCAAACACCAATACTTAGAATGTGTAGCCTATTAAACCATCTGATACAAACATTTTATGTGACATCTGTCAGACAGGCAGGTCTGCTGGTGGACAGCAGATGGCGACAATGTACCACTAGGTACAGTACATCAACGTGCAACAGGCTGCAGACTGTCTGCTGGAGGGCCGATATGGTGTAACAGCAGCTAGAATCATCTCTCTCCACAAAGCAACACACTCTACGCTACACCCAGTCGTCATATTATCTGTGCGTCTCTATATGTCTTGATGAAATTAACATAGGCCTAGTAGACCATATTGTAGGCCTAAACCAGTAAAATCTTTCTGGTGACTGGTGTCCATCTCACAGTTGTCTTTGGATTGAGTTGTGCTGGAAATGTTCTGTAAAACTGCAAACTGTTAAATCAAACAACCAACCAATCAATCAATTTGACTTAATTGAGAGAAAACGACTACCCTTTAATGTACCTTACATAACCGATTCCTTATTGTATCCCAAGCCAACGTCTACATTTTTACCTTTTATGCTGATTTGAATATATTAGTTTACCTAAAAGTCTTTGCACAGCATGATGATTAATGGTTCACAGTGCTTCTTGAGAATGCCCCTCCCATCACAGGCCATGGTGAATACTTATTTATTTATTTGTGATGTAAATTATTATGACTATTGAGTACCATTCATGTTTCTGGGAGATGCTTCTATAAACTTGAATTATATTGCTAGATTGATGACTTTGAATGCTTTCATCTTAAAAAATAACTGATCGAGAATAGCTGATATAAACTGTTTAATCACTGATCTTCACTAAAAGTGGGTTTGCACTGCAGGAACATTTTACATGGACATAATGTCAGTGGGTTTTCAACCATTTTCATAAATTGTATCAAGGCCATTGGCATTTGAGCCTGAGACCACTGTTTTGTAGCCTGGTACCTAATACTAATTTGCCGTTGGCAACATAAACATAATTATGAACGTTTATGTTGCCAACGGCAAATGAGTATGGTACCAGGCTAACTATTTTGCCTTGTAGAATATTTTTTGCTGACATTGGATACAATGTTGTCTACAATTCCATGCTGTATTGATGTTGGTACTAGGAGAGAAATGGCAGGCATATGTTGGTAACATGTAACAAGTAATTCTTTTACATTAACTACTTCATGACATAAGTGTACACTTATGTCATGTACACTCACGTAAGTTAAGCAATGCCTTAAGGACTACTGGTGGTTCCCGGGTCACTGGTTGAAAACCAATGCATTATGTTTGAGCATGTAAATAGGATGTTTTTGATGCAGCAATAAATTGCTCCTCTGAGCACATCCATAGCAAGAAAAGAGAGTACAGAAACTCAACATTTAGAGGCCAATGCCTGCCAGTCACATTCATGGGACATGGGGTCTCAATTTGAACACAGATTAACGCCTGTCAGTCACAATGTGTGGCAGGTTCTCGATTTGTGTGATACTTGAAAAGTCTTGGAATTTTATATCACAGAGCCCCCAGCTGAGTTTTAGACAAAGTGCACTGGGCCAGGTGTAGAGGAGCAGCCTACTAGCCAAAACTGTGTTTTGAAGAAAATGCAATATGGCATAGAATCAAATTACTTTTTAGAAAAGGCCAAGGCCATGATCCAAATAACCCAGGATAAAAGTTTCCTTGGCCTTCTGGCAGTTTGTAAGATCAGCTTGGGATTCACACAACAACACACACATTAACAACAAAACATCTCAACCTCCTGACGTCCATTACATTATCAGACAGCCTGGGAAGGCACACTTGGGAATCCATGTGCGATTGAAAGCTGCTGCTTGCTGACGCACCTTTTTGTTTTTTAAACAGCTGGTGGATGGAAAGTGAAGCTTATATGTGAGAGCAAGCAGCACTGCTCTCACATATGATTTCCTAGAATCATCGCATGGGTGGAGCTTATTTTCTATCCACCTTCCACCAGCTGTCTAAAAACCCAGAAGAGAACAGAGCGAGCATACAGCCTCTTTTTTGATATGTGGCCATATCCAGACTCTGAGCTTCCAGCGTCCAGGCTGGCAGCCTGTGGTAGAGATAATTAAAGTCCTCAATCAAACAGTAGAATCAATACGCAGACAGAGATCCAGTTCCACCAGTAACAACTTTATTACTTGTTTTCTTTTGTGTCTTCTTTTCTTTTTTTTTTAAAGACAATGTTATATGAATATAAATTAAGGGAGGAAATACACAATAAAAAAGAAGCAAAACCTCAGTTGAAGAATATGTCAAACCTGAATACACCTGTGTGTATTGTATTGGATTGGAGGTGGTGTAACAATGGTGCAGATGCTGTAGGTTATTTTACATTTACCTGTCCTTCCCTCGCCCCCTCTAGTAACAGATGCCTGTTGTAATTTGCTTCATACTTCTCATCACCACAAGCATCATCATCAAAACCAGCACCATCTCACAACAAGGCGATGTGTTACACAGTCCCAAGATGTAGCAGAGACAAAGCACGAGAACGCTCCCCATCTTCATCACTTTACTCCTCCTCAAAATAACCAAGCAGCATTGAATGATGAGGAAATGTATGCCATACGTGTACACACACGCATGCAAACACAACCCATTGTGCATACAGATATCATGGATACATCGTTATGTGTAAAAAATAATAATGGCACCCATGAGAGAACAGAAGACAACAAAAGCATAAAAAATAAAGCTAAATCAAACTAGGGTATCTGCCTTGCATTAGAGCTATAGCAAAATTGCTTTTATCGCTCACATGAAACTCCGACCAGCCTCTCCTCTTTAATGGAAAGCTCAAGAACGTTTTACGTACTCACAAATGCAAACACGACTTGTGTGATTAGAAAGACCGCTTTTCTTGGTGGAAGCACTCTGAGCTCCCCACCACACAAATAAAATGCACTTTTTGCCCAGAAAGCAATTGTTTTCAACTGGAGACAAAATTATTCTCTTCACTTGGCTATATTTCTAGGGGGCACAGTTGAGTAACTAAAAATATTTTTCTTGTTTTAACCAAGGAAAGGAAAGTTTCTAATCACATAAACTGTTTGTTTTGGTGAGAAGGTAAAACATTCTTGAAATTTCCACTAAAAAGGAGAGGCTGGTCGAAGTTTCATGTGAGATAAAAGCGATTTTTTCCCCATAGCTTTAATGTGAGGCAGAATCATCATAGAAGCAGACAAGCATTAGAGCTATGAACCAGAGATACTGATGGCTCATTATGTTGGTGCACTGAACACATGATGAGCACTGAGGACACGGTTCGATTCAAGGTTATTATAGTTTTTATTTTCATGATAATTTGCCAGATTCAATTTGTCAGATAAAGTATTGTGGAAAAACTTAACATATTGCCAGTTATATTATTAAAACAAACTGGCACTTGGAACAAAAAAGAATAAAGTGAAATAAATTCAATTTTTGTTTAAATCTTCATTTAAATATTACCCCCATCTTATTTCATTCATGTATTGTTTTTTTTGTACAATAATAACCTTGGTTCAAATCTGACTCCCATTATGTCTCCCCTCTATCTGCCATTGTCCTCTGTCTCTTTACTCACCGACAGTATAAGCAAAAAATGTCAAAGCATTAAAAAAATCTAAATCAAACTGTAGCAAATTAAGTTTTGGATGAGAAAGAAATCTGAAAAAACAACAAAAAAAAGAAGAAGAAAAAATATATATATTTTTTTTTCCCCTACATTAGAATCCTTACATAGGGAAGGCAGTTGAAGACTTATTCTCAGTCTACAGTACACTCCAAATATACTTTGGTAGGTTTATTCCCTTTCTGCATGAGGCAGAGACAACTGTTTTTTGGAAGCAAGAAGAATCGTCTTTATAAGTCCTTTCATGGCTAATTTATACTTCTTTCTTTGTACAATTGTGTAACAAATTATTCTCTACTGGATTTTCTTTTTTGTGAGTGACATGGGTATAATAAGAAGCATAAATTAGGCGTTTATTGCTACAGCTCTGTATCCAACTGAGCAGGCCCTCAATAGGGCAATGTCTGTACAGTAGGTACATCACCACCAAGTACTGAGGTCAAGTTATTTGGAAATATATTATGTATGATGATGTATTAAATGTATGAGCTCTCCATTACCATTCAAAATATAATATGTACTGTATATTCATATATAAAATCCTCTATGTCAAACACAATATATTAAAGTAAATCTCTAGTGAATCTCAAGTTGTAACTCCCGCATATCCCCCACTTTGATAGTGTTCTTCAACTGTTAATACTGTGTGATCTGTACTGTACATCTAGCAAAAATAAAGCTTGCTGCAGCTATGCCCATCCCAGCTTTGTACATTAGAAAGAGTCAGCCTGTACTCCTGTTAATGTACATAAGTGTAAACACTACCTGCCTACCTACTCTGTAGATAGTGTGTATCATTCCAGTAGGTACCAGTATTTATGTGCTTGTGTGAGGGCTTGTGTTTAAGTACACGATGTAAGGATGAATATATGTGATTGTGGAAATGTAAATAGAGTGCTTTGGAAACAGACACCAAGGGAAAAGAAAGGGGAAAGAAAGAAAGTGACTCCTCAAACTGCGCTTGAGACAACCACTCAATCGCAAATGCACTAAAATGGAGTGTGGGTGGATATGGATATGAACACTATTCTGGGCCATAAACAACTAATCTGATGGAGAATTTCACAGTTTAGCCTTTCACATTTTACCAGCTCATATCCCTGTAGGGTCCTCCTGGCGATCTCCTTCTGTCCAACTATAAGGGATTTTTTTCTTCTTTTCAACTGCACCACTCGCCCAAAAAAATAGATATTATTTTTGGTGACCTATGCAATATATTAGGTGATGAAAGGCATTCTACTGTATGTGAATGACACTGTTTTCGAGGTGATATTCCACACCCTTTAGCTCCGCCCACCAGAGGCATTGCCAGACATGCAAGTAATGTGTGAACTAAAAGTAAACATTATTCTAGTATCAAGAGCTCTTTATAAAATCATCTTTCAGTGTGTTAAGTCCATTTTCTGTTGTAAATATAAAACATCACATCTGCAGTCAAAGTGAGGAATACAAGTCAGAATCAACTTCTGACTTGGCAGGATTAAAAATTAATTTTCATTCATCCATCCATCCATCCATCCAAATTTCAGATTTGAACTGCACTATACAGAAAGCATAATGTTTAGATTAGAATAATTACTCATTTTATATTATAATTTTGTTATTGTAAAATATTCACAAACTATTAGACAAGGACAGTAGGTATGATACCTCCAGCCTCAAAGTCTACATTCCTAACAGCAATTGCAAAAGAATAGTAACTTGTTCTCAAAACTCTGACCATAGACATGTAGTGCACAAAGCTTGTCAGGGGACAATTTTCTTTTGTTCAGTCAGTAAAAGGCAAGACTTGACGGTACCTTCATAGGCTAAACTGATCCCAGATCAGCTTCTCCACATCTGTTGCACATCCAAATGCAAGAGCAACAATTGAGCAGTGATCAGCGGCTGGGACACAGTGACCTCAGTGGCTGGAGATATAACTGTACAGTGGTGTGCTACAGGAACCTGCCCTGTCTGTTAATATAGAGCTCCTCAACCTCCATCAGAAGAGCACCACACCGGGCAGTTCAAAATCCCTACTCTTACTTGGTACAGTGCATCAAACAGCCCAATTGGAAACCTTTCAACCAAAAGCGAGTGATGTGCACTGTAATATACAGTATACTGTACTATAGAAATCACCACCTGCTGGTCACTCTATGTATGTATGTATGTATGTATGTATGTATGTATGTATGTATGTATGTATGTATGTATGTATGTATGTATGTATGTATGTATGTATGTATTACTCAACAGGTCTGGGTTTTGGTGCTGATTATAACTTGTACAACTACAGGAACACATCACTGAAAACGGTCACCAAGGCTGCAGTATGTACTGTATGTGTTGCTATGGGAACACATGGCACCGATAGAGATGGTATAACTATAATTGCAGAGGATGAAGTTTTCTCAACATCAACACACAGATATGTATTAAACTATGGTTACCCACAGTGAAAAGTGCTTATTAACTTTCTCTGACAAAGACTCCTTTACCAGGGAATATGGATTTCATGGAGTTTAAGGTTTTACTCCAGTTTTTAAAACTTGACTCGGCATTCTTGGAGTATTAACATCTCACTTTGTGTTGCATTAGAACCATACTAATCTGAAAACCTTGAAAGTGTTTAAATGAAATCAGTCTCAGATGCAATTGGTATTCTAAAAGTAAACAGGCCATACTGTATCACTGCAAGTGCACTAAAGAGTCATTTATACTTAAGAGCATCAGTGCATGACACTGACGTGCAAATTAGCAGATCTGCATGCTTACAATGAGTGGCAGCATGACACTTTGTGAGCTTGTAGACCAGCTGTTTTCATTGTGTGACAACAGGCACACAACTACTGTAAGTATAAATGAGATTTAGTCGTCCAAATGGCTGAAAAATTCTAATGTGCACATGACAACATTCCAACACTCACACATAATGGACAGAATATTTAACACTGCTGCATATATGTCATTCATTAAATGCATCAGCTCAGGAAAAAAAGAAACACGGGTTTGCAAAGTAAAATCCAGTGTTCATTGAAATTGCATTAAATTGACACTTTTCTATATGCTGTCACTGAAAGCTAATTTGCTCAATGAGTTAGTTAGCTGTTAATGAGGAGTAGTAGCAGACATTACTTTCTCCACTCCACGTTCAGGTCTTTGCCTTCTCATGAAGCAACTGGAGAGAACACACTGGAAATAAATTCCAAGGAGATGAAGAGGGAAGTTATTCAAGCTTTAGAATCTATGCCCAGCATGATCTCTATTCATCTGAATGAAACAGAAAATGTGAAGACACCTTTTCCTTCCTTTCTTTCTTTTTTGTTGCTTTTTACAGGCAAAAATGCAACATTTAACCAAATCTGCTTCTATGTATGCATGAATAATGTTTTTTTTTCTCTCCTTTCTTTTTTCTTCATCTTCTTTTGTCTTTTTTCAGAGGATATGATCTGAGCCCGTTCCAATATGTTTTGGAGGTAAACAAAGGAAAGTGCAACATGGTTAGCATTTTCGCAGAGCACCTGTTTCAGACGCCTGAAGGCCGCCTTAAAATCTCCAACCATCTCCGAGATGTCCACACACTCACACTGCCTTTTCCATCTAGTGTCACGAGGGGTCAGGGGATTATTTAAGGAAGACCCCTTCTTTTCTTTCTTCTTATTTCCTTTAAAAAAAAACTAAAATAAAGTCAAAGTGGACATTTGAAGGTACAGTGTGTTCTGGGAGCGAGCGAGAAGTAACCATTCTCATGCTCACAAAAAGGTCTTACTACGCAGTGCTCGTAAGCCAGCCGAGCCCTCCGTGCGATTACCTGACCAGGGCAGGTCCACTGAAGTTAAGAGTACTGCAGGGAGGGTTCCCTGGTCTAGAAGATATTAGGACACATGCTCCAGTCCTGCCTGTCCTTAGCCTCCCAGTAACCTCCCTTGTACACAAAGTTTGTCTCTCCGGTGATGGAGTTCCTCTTCTGGTGGAACCACGTTGGCTGGTAGCCTTCATATTCCCGACCTGAGGGGATAAGGAAAGCACCCGCATTACTCCAAAGGAAGCACTTCGAGATGAACATCACTGTTGATCATTGAAAACTCTAGAATGTCTTTAACAGCGGTTCTCACGTTTTTAATTTCACGGAGCCCCATAACTCTGAGTGTGCGAGGGACAGTCAGAGTTACAGTCCATCTGGAAACCCCCTCAAGGAATCCTTAGGGTCCCAGACCCCACTTTGAGAACCACCGGTCTATAATGGCTCTTTACATGTAACATGACAGATGGACCCTACTGTGGCTATTCTCTGGGCATGTCCTATACATGAAACGTTGGTGAGAATAGGTGAGCATTCTGAGATAATTGCTAATCTACAAGCTCACAACATTGCATTTGGGAAGTATTGTGAGTTTGTACATTTTCTTTTTAAATAGTTGCTATTTTGGCATAGTAAAAAAGTATACAGGGATTAAGTTGTTAAAGATGTCATAAGTGGCATTTTTTGGTTATTACAAAAAGTATTATGTTAATGTTAAAGCTCTATATGATCATATAGCAACCATTTCTTTGTTCAGTAACAGAGGGTTGCCAGTCTTTCCAGTCCTTTAGGAAACAGAAAATAAATTTTCACTTTGGACACCAATTTCATCCTGTCAGTTTCAATTTGACCGTGCACAAGTCCCAGTTTCTGCTAATTGTATTGTTTAATCACTCTCCTGACTGGATGAAATTGTTATCCCAGAATGTACTTGTATTTTCTGTCTGCTAAAGATCCAGAACGACAGATACCCCATTTTACTGAACAAACAATCCATCTGTAAGTTATTATAGAGCTATTTAACACTTGTTTCATTTTTTTTTTTTTTTTTTTTTCAAAAATAAATATCACTTACAGCATCTTTAAGTGAGAATGTCACTTGTATGCAGGGAGAAATGTTCATATGAAGGGATATCATGCAATCCCCACACAGAGGCAGACCACACACAGGGACAAGATGGGGGTAGTTGGGGGTAGGTGGGTTGGTTGTGTGGAAGCAGGGAGGTTTGTGATGCACGATAGGGGGGCACAAGGCCTCCCCCACTCACCAGAGTCATAATCACACTCTGACCACCAATAAAAGGAGGAAAAGAGAGATATATGTCATGGGTACATCAAATACAATCTAGCTCTACAGACAACACACACGCACACACACACACACACACACACACACACACACACACACACGCACACACGCACACGCGCACACGCGCACACGCGCACACACGCACACACGCACACACGCACGCACACACACACACACACACACACACACACACACACACACACACACACACACACACACACACACACACACACACACACACACACGGTATGCCACTGGGGTGATGCGCCTCTGCTGGGTTCTCATTCCACTCCACTGTTCTCTATTATGACACTCCTTTGATTGCAGTGCCGTTTTTCCTGAGTTTCTGAACCTGAAGTGAGGCGGACCTTTGCTGGCAGTGTATACTGTACATCAGTCTGTAGTAGTACCCACATCTGGCTGTGTCACCAATACGGTTACCTTTTTCCTCAACAAAACATTTCTTTTCAGGAAAAGGCTGCAGTTTTGTTAAAAATAGAGTGCCATGATTTTTCCACCCTAAAACATGATTTTCAGGTATTGCTGTTGTATGAGAATTTTCTCAAAAAAGTAATTGTTAAAAAGTTTTATGTGGTCACTCCCACCAGTTTATTAACACTCTCCGTGCTAGCCCTTTTTCATATTTTTTGAGGTAGCCAGTGCCAGCGATTTTCATCTAAAAGTCATATTTCATATTTCGGTCCATGTTTCCCGACGGACAAGTTAGTTGGCGACACACACTTCCGGTTTCCGGTTGGTCCGTCCCTTATTATGGTCCGTCAATGTAATATGCGGTCGCTGCACGCTGCTGTTATCATGGGGATCGTATCAAACCAACGACGGTAAGCGACGTAAGAGTGACGTAGCTCTACCTAAGAGGCATCGGTCATTACTATATTTCATAATGATAACCGCTGACGTAGACCTATTTCAACGGCACGAAAACTGTTAAGTATGCCTGGTTTAGCTGGTGGGTGGTGATGGGTGGAGATCCACCTGAAGTGAACTGAAGCCACACCCACAGCTTTAGTTAGGACAAAAAGGGAGGAGTTAGAGGAGGGGCTGATAGTGTGATGTCACTATATTACAGTTTTTTGTCATTGGCACGTTTGACTGGAAAGCTTTCAGCCTCCAGGAAGAAACCCTAAATACAAAGGGAGGACGTCATTGCAGATAAAAATCACACCAAGGGTTCTAATAAAGTCACCTCTTAAAGAAAACAAAAAAAATGGAAAGAAAAAAATCATGACGCTCCCTATTTAAGTAGCACATTTGCCTTGATAAGGATTGAATGTTTAGTGTAGCTAGAAGTGTAGTAATTAGAGTCACAGTATTCACCCTACTTCTTTCCTTATCACAAATAAAACGTGCACTATTTCTTTGTTCCGTCCCCCTGTCTTCACCTTCATCCAGAGCATCGGTGGCCTCTGCTTCCCTCCGCCTCCTCACAGCTCTCTGTTTCTCCTCCAGCCTCTGTTTCTCTGAATTAGCCTCGTCCCATCGGCCAGCCTCCATCAGCCTCTGGTCAGGTCTCATGCGGCTGTCGGATATTGCCACTCCCTCCTCCACCTCGTTGAGGGTCAGCGCCAGCGCCGAGAAGAAGTACATGTTCTCAGCATTGTCCCTTATGGAGCCAGGAGAAGGAAGAGCGTGAGCGTTAAAGGAGCCAGTGGGCTATAGCTCACAATATTATGACATAGAAGCCAAGTAATGTGTTTTGCTGTTGTTTTCTTGCTTACGGGAGAGGGTACTTCTTCCAAAGTAGTTTGGGGGAAAGGGTCTGGTAGACGGTCTTCTGCTTGCCTTCTGAGGCATTACTACCACGACTACTCTGAACGATTTTGGCGCTCTCTATCTTCTCATCCCAGGTACCCGACAGGATGTAGTGGGCCTGGCCTCCGCTGTCTGCAACCACACCAGTC
This sequence comes from Benthosema pterotum, assembly GCA_039105355.1. Taxonomy (NCBI): domain Eukaryota; kingdom Metazoa; phylum Chordata; class Actinopteri; order Myctophiformes; family Myctophidae; genus Benthosema; species Benthosema pterotum. The sequence continues at coordinate 34,383,219 of CM076972.1, read as the reverse complement.
ACCTAGGTGGTTGGATAGAAGAGATGACAACAAGGAATGAATAAATAAGCGTGGAACTGAAATCGACAGGGCACACAGAGCCGAAGGCATGATCCCCTGGCACCCAGACGCATACACCACGCACGCACACACAGAAGCTTGATCTCCTGGCAAAGATAATAAAGCTGATGGTCGAATTAGTTTAAGCATGCCGACATTATCCAGCAGGAGGCAGCACAGCATAAGTTCAATGCCAGGCTTAATGGCACATTAATGTAGGCTGATTTAAATCGATTGTTTTGTATTCACAGTTTGGAGGATTACAGTGCATTTTAAGCACCTGAAAGAGAAAGGATTTACCTTACGTGGAACTTCCCGGGAGAAATAGCTGTAGGGTAAAAACTTGAGCTGACAGGTCTCCTTTGTTCTGTGGTTGACAATCTCAATGTCTCCTGACTGGACAGACGGAGAGAGTGGGTAAAGAGACAGAACAGAGAACATGAAATCAGATCAATATACCCAGGAGTGGTTTACAGATGGACAGAGACAGAGAGAGCAAAGACGTGGAAGCTTATAGGGAGAAAAGTAAAAACAAAATGTACCATCCCATTACTTTCAGAATAAAACTTCTGATACTACCATTGTTACAGCATATAGTAGTATTGCACAATTTTCATTCTTACAATCAATTGATCATATTATATTATATTCTCTCTTATTAATACATTTCTAATTTCAATGCCCTAATTATAACAACATATGGCCAAATCCACGTGTACGCGCAGTAGCGCGCGCACACACGCAAACACACACACACGCAAACACACACACACACGCAAACACACACACACACACACGCAAACACACACACACACACACACACACACACACACACACACACACACACACACACACACACACACACACACACACACACACACACACACACACACACACACACACACACACACACACACACACACACACACACACACACACACACACACACACACACACACACAAATATGCATTACTACTTCAAATGCAGTGAGACATCAACACTCATCAACAAAGGATTTATGGAAAATCATATTTGTTTTGCTGCGGTTTATCGAGCCAGGCTCAAAGATCGAACCTGACACTATCTAGAAACAGAACGTTACATCACTGTGACAAAGTACAGGAATAGCGAAAAAAAATCTCAAGATCCACCCAACAGTGCCACCCATCCAGCCAACAGTTCCTCAATGATATAGCCATGATCTCGACTTCACAATCAGCCTGAACCACTGCGTTTCTGATCTTGGTAATGAAATGATGCATTCAGTAATCAGCAACACAAAAAGGCACAAAACATTCCATGAAAGTAATATATACAGTATATATATATATATATATATATATATATATATATATATATATATATATATATATATATATATATATATATATATATATATATATATATATATATATATATATTAGGGCTGTTGAATGATTAAAATTTTTAATCAAATTAATCACAGCTTCAAAATTAATTTAATCATGATTAATCACCACTCGAACTATGTCCAAAATATGCCATGTTTTCCTGTACAGGATTTCAACATTTAAAAAAGAAACAGAATCTGTGACAAAAATAACCATTTAACTTTAAAATAGTGATCAAAATAGGTGATCTACAAGCCCTCAATGCTTGGAGATCCTCCAGCTATACTCTATGGCTCTGGTTACAGGGAGACACACAGCTATACGTCTCCGTAAAGCCGTGCTTTACCCATAGTTTTCAATGAGAAAATGCTCAGTGGGTTGAGTGAGTTTGCACATGAGTTAATTGCGTTAAAAATTTTAATCAGATTAATCAACAAAATTAATTTAATCCCATTAATTAACTATTTTCAACAGCCTTAATATATATATATACATAGGCGGCCTTAAGGACATAGCAACCCTTGCAATTGCAAGGGGCCCCGAGCCTCCAGGGGGGCCCCTCGATTCTCCAAGGGCCCCACGATTTATATATATACGGTCTATAATGGCTTGCAGCTAGCCTATTTCTCGGTTATGCACCGTTGTACGGCGTAGTGAAGCAGCTGCATCAGTGTGCGTTCACACCTAAGAAACCAAAAGTTTCTTCAAATCGGCCATCTTGAAACCATTTCCAGTCATTCCCTGTCATGAAACCCATGCTATCACTAGTTTCATGAGTGTCTTAGGTGTGAACGCACACTCACAGCGGTGAGCAGGCTACTCCCCCCTCCACACACATACACACACAGTCAGAGAGGGAGAAAAGAGATTCGCTGCGTTTGTTACTTTATGCCGGTGATTTATGATTATCAAAAGTGGTCCGGAGACGCGGGACCACTATTATTTGGACTTTAGAGAAACTGGTTCTATAAGGCGTATAGAACCCACATGTTTTCAGGTAGGCCTACACATCTAAGTTGCCGGCGGCTTGGCGCAGTGAACAGTCTGTCCGTCTGTCTCCCCACCAACACAAGGGACAATGCCTGTTACTTCTCCAGTAACTTTTACATGTTAGATGGCGCGGTGGTCACTGAGTGTGGTTATCCATGACAAGAGATGTCGTACGAGGCGCGACGCGAGGCTCTGTCAAGACAAGCCTGCATCATGGATCGGAAAAATGTGCAGCTCTGAGCTCCGTATGTCGGAGGAGGAGCCGTTGCTGCCTGCGAGGCTATGATGTGCAACGTATGGGCCGCGGACCAAAATGGGCCGGCGCGGCCGTTGTTTTATAGTTAATAAATCAATCTTTTATTTAATTATTAATATGATGACGTCATGCAAGGGGCCCCCCGATCCTTAAGGCCGCCCCTGTATATATATATATATCTGGGACCAGAAGCTATGACACAAACAGGCATTTAGACAAACAGACAGGTACAGTACAGTACTGTTAACAGGGTCATCTTTCTCACAAACAAGAGGTTGTTTCAGAGTGCTATTGAAGATCAAAGTGAGATAAAGCTCCAGGGACCACAACGCCAGTGCACTGTAACAACATGCTCCAATTTCCCTTCTTCACAGCACTCTGCTCTACTTGCTTGAATTACTGTATATACCATAGAGCACTGTTTGCCCTATGGTGGGTCGCAGACACACTGGCTAATACCGGTAATCTCTCTTTTGAGTCACAAACACAAACGTTTTGGGAACACTGGTCCTTTGCCATGGGGTAATGCACGGCAACCATTCAGTAGCTAGATAGATCGATTGTATAGTACTATACCATAAGATCATGTGATGCACAGCAGCCACTACCGGTAATATGTTTACATATTACACAGTAGTCATAAATTGGATGGTTTATACGACTGAAAAAATAGTACATTAGTAATAATCATGCAATCTACTGAAGAGGCCCACTTGGGGAGTGGGAGGTTTATGGGCGCATAGGCATTAACTAGATTCAGATTCAGAATAAGATGTTCCATACATGGGGAGAAGCTGGGCTGTTCTGTGTACCACTGCTCTTCAGGGAATACCGTCTGATCTGACAGACCACCATGTGCCGGGCGCAATAGTAAACATTGTTGCAGTTTGTAGGCTATTCATTCCCAATGATGCTGTCATGGATGGATGTGCATGTGGCTGCGAGGGATTAGCCTATCATGAGTAGGCATTGTAAATGTCAGGGCACACAGCAATGCCTTGGTCCCTCCTCTGTATCTGTGTGTGTGTGTGTGTGTGTGTGCGTGCGTGCGTGCGTGTGTGTGTGTGTGTGTGTGTGTGTGTGTGTGTGTGTGTGTGTGTGTGTGTGTGTGTGTGTGTGTGTGTGTGTGTGTGTGTGTGCGCGCGCGCGCAGATCAGCAGATTGACGTTTACAATAGATCTAAACATGGTATAAAACTGGCAGGGGCATCATTTGCATAGGGTTGCTGGGTTGTGTGTCCCCATGCACGGGGCTTCCACTGCAAGGGGCCCCAAAGTGTGCATACTTAAGTGAGTACAAGTACTGCCAATGAGGAAGGGGAGCACACTGACCTGGTCAATCCACAGCTTTCCAACAATGATATTGTGCACAGTGGAGGTGACCTTCCGCCACACGTAGTGGTTCCCACTGGAGTGGAACTGCAAGTGAATGGCACCTGAGAACAGAGATGGACAGAAGAGAAATGAATAAACAGGACAAGAGGAGGGTTACCCGATGGCAGGGCGGATCTAGGCATGGGCATGAGGGGGCAATGGCCCCCTAAATGCCCAGTCTGCCCCACCAAACACGATGGCGTGCAAAACAACCCAAGATATTTCAAATGATTTGAAACACTACTACCGCTACTAACTAACTAACTAACTATAGCTGTTGCACCACTAAGCCAACAGCATTTCATCATTGAAAACAGAAAACTCTTTAGCTTTATGCATGCTGCGTGTCTGTTACAACTTCAACAACAACTGAAGTTATTATTGATGCATAACTTGTCTAATAAAAGTCATGTAACCGAATATGCTATGGGTGCTGCCCCTATACCATTTTCTCCGGCGCCCCCAATTAGGAAATGTTACATCCGCCCATGCCCAATGGTGTCACTTTGGAGTTCAGTGATCTACATCGCATGTGGATGAGGAGGAAAAAGTGACTTTGTGTTACAGTAGGTTTCTAGTTCTAGAAACACCATCCTAGGATTTCTTGATGAGAAATCCTAGGAAATCCTTTCTCGACAGAGGCTTAACTCAAGCTAATAAACAACACGTATTGCATTGCAAGCTACTAACACTTCAGCCCCCCCCCCCCCCCCCTTACACAGATCCCCACAGGAGTAATATAATACAAAACGGGTTAGATAAATACCAGTGTGCTGATATTTGATGTGCATCTATCAAATCCATTTCATTATCATTTATCCCGGGCTGGCAGGTCCATACCCTACACCATCCCAGAGAGAGATCTCTTTATGCCTCTTGCTTTATGTATCTGTCATGAAGGGGTCATAAAACCCACCCGATTCCTTCTCGGTTCTCACGTCGGTTTCTGTGGCTTTAGAGAGTGCATGCATGACTTGGGGGTGTTGTACTGTACCATAGCAAGCTCCTAATATCAAGTGGTATACAAGACAATAGCACTCGCCCAGCATAAATCGGTACGGTGATTTTTACTCATTTGTTTTCCTTTAGATTATACAGAGGCTAGAAATTATACAGTGTTATACGGCGTCTCTCACCCAGAGGCATTATGGAGATGTATTTGCCGCGGAACTTGCTGGCTATGGTGATTTCCTGCCACAGGGTCCAGCCTCGTTGGGAAATCACATGATGAGAAGCTGCAGGAGGGTGATGGCTCACCTGGGAAACAGAAGGCGGTGGGATTCAAGGAGTGAAAGGTTACCGTTAAGGCGACCGGATTACTTTATGGAATAATAGATAGATAGATAGATAGATAGAGAACCCTGCACACTGGACTGGACCTTTGTTAACGGTTAAACCGCCATTGCCGTTGATCTACGGCAGTGGTTTTCAACCAGTGGTCCTTGAGAGGGTTCTAGGTGGTCCTCAGGCTAAATGATGGAAAGTTGGTTAACCAGATGTAACTCTTTGGACCCTTGCGGGTCCCTTTGGTTTCATTTTTACGCTCTCAAAGAGTTAAAAAAATTCATCATCTGAATTATCCCAAGTCTACACAACTAGAGAATGCATGATGAAAGAGGCTGTGAGTGAGTGTGTGTGTGTGTGTGTGTGTGTGTGTGTGTGTGTGTGTGTGTGTGTGTGTGTGTGTGTGCGTGCGTGCGTGCGTGCGTGCGTGCGTGCGTGCGTGCGTGCGTGCGTGCGTGCGTGCGTGCGTGCGTGCGTGCGTGCCAACATGTTCCCAGCAGTTCTTATTTACCTGCTCACACAGCGAGCGGTATCCGAACTCCTCCCGGCGGTCCAGCTCGTAGGTCTCCCCCAGCAGGGGGTTGAAGGGCTTGGCTGTGCGGTGGACCGTGGTGGAGTAGGAGGAGATGGAGAAGGCAGCGACCAGGCACATCTGCTCCAGGGAGTTCTCACAGCGGGCCGCCTTGTCCAGCAGCTCGTGGTACTCCAGGTCCTCTGTCAGCCGCTGGAGCATCGACAGAGGCTCGTTGAAATTTACCTGCCGAGAGGGAAGCGCAGAAGAAGATCCAATACAGTTTAATTATAAAGCACGTTTAACCCATTGTGTCCTGTCTAGATTTCTAGTTTCTGAATAACATAATATTCAAAGATTTGCACCACGTTTTCACGATTTTTCAAGATACAAGCTCAAGCTCATAGCGCTATGAGCTTGTAGATCTGCTATTTTTCAATAGTTAAAACATAATGCTTAGAACACCAAAACGCATTCAGTACACTAAGGGTTTAAAACAACAGATTTTGCGACCACATGCTGTACACAAATAAAAAGCTAAAACACCCGACAAAAACATGTAAACAAGAAACAACGGGAATGCTCAAGACAAAATACAAGGAAGAAACCACAACTATCGAGCCTGTCGAGCAGCTGCATTTTGTGTAATCTGTAATCGGCCCAGACAGGCTTGAGTAACACCACAGTAAAGAGTGTTACAATAATCGATTAAAAGCACGGATGAGGCGTTTAAAATCATGATAGGAAACTGCAGGCTTAACTTTTGCCAACGCCTCAACTGACAAAAGCTGGACTTCACAACAGTGTTGATCCATTTTGTCGAATTTAAAATTGCTAGCCAATTTCACACCAAGGTTTGTGACCAGCGGTTTTACAAAAGGTGCGACATCTAGCCACAGGCCCAGTGAGACTGTGTGAATGTGATGAATGTGATGCACATGCGGCGCAACTCAACACTTACAGGCATTGGGATTTTGGAGAGTTCCTTGCCGATGCAGTTTTTCATGATGCTCCACAGGTTGAGTGAGTAGTTGGGTTTATCTGGGATGTGTGTCCGGTGCCGTCTGCGCGCCTGAAGCTCCTTCCCCGCCAGATCATTGCAGCTTGGAGACACCTGGGGTTAGAAGGGAGTGGGATAGGAAGGAATTAGGAACCTTTCCAACCTTGTGTCAAAAATGGATGAATAGTGTCAGGAGCGATCTGCGACAGCTGGTCAGGACTTCAGTGTGTTCCAAACATTCCCAACCCTAAAAGCCATCAGGCCTGTTTGTCAGTCAGACACTTACATGGTCATCCTGGTTCCAGTCATTGGGATGGCCTCCACTTGCTTCACTCAAGTTACTCTGAGAACGCCTAAAACACATTGAAAACAGGATTTCACAATAAGCAGAACACACATGCGCGCACACACGCACACACACACACGCAGGAAGATTGAATGAAAGCACAGGTGACTGTGTTATGTCAAATTTGATCAAGACGAACATTCATCCCAGATAATGTGGGGATGTCAAACAAGGAAAAACAGGTTAAGAAATGATTCAAGGGTCAGATTCTAATGCAGAGAATTAGCAACACATTAGCCAGAACGTCAGCAGCAAAACAGAAATCTGAACTGTTTTACTTTTCCTGCAGCAGAGTGAAAGGCTCTCTATCCAACCAGGCAGCAAGTGCAGCTTGAGCCAAACTGAAGAGAAACCAAGCCAAGAAACCAAGGGTTTGTATGACTGAGCTATTTCTGTGACTAGGTGCATGTATGCACGCATGCACGCAGCAATATGTTGTAAACACTGGGTCACAGATTGTCAATCAACTTCAGTGTTATGGTGAAGACAGGTAGAGGTACAGACGGTCCCACACCCTCTGCATTCAATAAACATTACTAACATCCCAGAATTTCTTTGTCAATGCTGGACAAATCATACTGTATATATTGCATTTACTACGTTTGTAAAAACGCTCTTTAAGCTAAACGCTGGAATTTGAAATGCAAATTATTCACACACCTTAGGCCTACACGCCGCCATGAGATTCCAGGAGCCAGCTAGTTTAGAGTGGCTACACCACTGGATATCGCATTGTGATTTGTGTGGCTTCAACTGCTGCACACATAATGACCTGCTATTGTTGGCCAACACCCACAACAACAGAGGGTGCACCTATGATCTAGTACAGTGGTTTTCAACCAGTCGTCCGGGGACCACCAGTGGTCCTTGAGAGAGTTCCAGGTGGTCCCCAGCTAAATGACGGACAGTTAGTTAACCAATAGTAACTCTTTGGGGGTGTATAAATGGAACCAAATCGACCCTTGCGGGTCCAACTGGTTTCATGTTTACACTCTCAAGAGTTCAAATATTCATCTTCTGAATTAACCCAAGTCTACACAACTAGAGAATGTAGAAGAATGGTTATTTTTTTATCCATGTTTGCCTGTTTTGTTTCCGAAAGCTAGCCTGAACTGTGGACAAAAGCAAAAGAAATCTTTAGTTTTGGGCGTCGGTGGGGTGAAAATGTCCTCAAATGGTGGTCCGTGGCTCAAATGCTTAATAAATAGTGAGCCCTGGTATGAAAAAGGTTGAAAACCCCTGATGTGGTACCCACCAACTTTAGCAAATATTGTCATTCTACTACTCTATCTAATGTATATATGGGCAAGGGCTTCAAGTGGTGTTCAACGCCATTAGGAAACATAAACAATCTCATGTGAAAGAATACAGTGTTGGGTTTGGTCACTAGGTGAGACCCTACAGTACCTGTGGTGTGTATTCTCTGTGGCGGTCACTGTGATGAACGCAGGGGAGTCCTCCATGGCATCAAAGTACTCTGTATCCTCATCTTCATCACTCGCCTCCTCTTTGAGCGGCCTCTCACTCCCTTCTGGCAACACACGCAGATTTCATTATGTACTGTACAAGAGAATGCTTCACAGTGTGCAAACAGCCGTATCACATGATTCTGTTCCCTAGACAGAGTCAAATGGGGGAAAGTGGATAATCACATACCTGTGGTGATTAATCAATTATAATCTGATTAGTTAAATAGGTAACGTTCTTGCTTGCTAACTTGCCCAAATAAGTTCCTCACGGTACATTTGTCACGCCGAATATGCAGGAGTATTCACAGATTAAATAAACTAGTCTGCAGGTCTTTATTATCAAATGTATTATTTTTTACCAGAAAAAAGCCCATTGCACCCCCGATGTAGCAGATATTAGTCCAGTAGGCAGTAAAAAAGTGTAAATGTATCATTATCAGACTTAAACGACCATTCGACTAATGGTCCTTGCTGGAATTAAGGTCCTTCATTTGTAAAACAATTGTATGTACTATACATATACTGTAGTGTGTGTGTGTGTGTGTGTGTGTGTGTGGGGGGGGGGGGGGCGTGTGTGTGTGTGTGTGTGTGTGTGTGTGTGTGTGTGTGTGTGTGTGTGTGTGTGTGTGTGTGTGTGTGTGTGTGTGTGTGTGTGTGTGTGTGTGTGTGTGTGTGTGTGTGTGTGTGTGTGTGTGAACATGTTGAGTTCATGTTCACTTCTCCCACTGGAATGATTCCCACCTAATTCTGGTCTCGTAAAAAGGCTACTTGGCAAAATCAGGTAAAGTAAGACAAAATTAACGTATAGTCAGTCTTCTGGAATTCATTCACATGCATTATATTAAAATCTGGAGCCAATTGTACTACTACTGTGCGCCTTGAGTCTATATCATTTGGGATACAGTACATGTGTAGCCACCTACATTGAATCCCAAGAAAGAATAGGTCTTCTTCAAAATGTCTTTCTTCTGTTATAGTGGAGATACAGATAATCTACTTATTGTCCCATCTTATCTACTAATTATCTCCCAACTGTTTTCTGGTCTGTCTTGTCAGTTGATTGATTGATAGTGTTATTTCACAGTATGGGTACATTTCAAACAAAAGCACGTAAGTCAATTATACAAACCCTGCTACTTTGTGGATGAAAGCCATGATAAAGCAGTAAGTAAGTATTGTTTACAACAAGCTCCACCATTTTCAATTCATCAGAACATTTAAAGACAGAAAAAGCACAAAAGGTTAAGCTCTATTAAGACTTTTTGTGAATATTGCCCATGTTGGCTGCCGTGTGGACATTCTGAGGTCCGACAGGTCCACAGGACAGAGGGACTCACCCTTGACGGTGGCAGGGGGACTGGCTGTGTTGGCAGCGAGTGTGGGGGCTTCTCTCCAGGCTCTCTCAAGGCTGTTATGCTGCTTGGCTAGCTGTTCAATGGTCTCCTCCAGGTGGGCACGTTGCTCCCGCTCATACTGCAGGGCACGCTGCCATCTCCGACTGTGAGTCTCTGCTAGGTCTAGGAAGTCTCGACACGCCTGGGGAAGGGCAAACACGCAAATATATTTTTTATTACAATTATTACATATTTATTTACTATTCCCGATGGTCATTTCATGACCCAAGTAGGCCATACATGGCCTATTTGTGCGCAAATAGGCCATGCTCAGCACTACTGGTATGACTGCTGCTCAAGCTGTCTGCGGGTCAGCGGTCTCTCATTACCCCAGCATAGATACACTGGGTATACATACATACTCAGTCCGATGCATTGCATACCCCTTAATGGCCTTATACCAATTTCAAAATAGTTATATCATCGATTGGTTTCTCATTGGTTGATGGAATGTGCCGACATACCGTACATACCCAGCCTATCGCAGTTCTGGGTCCCTGATTCGTCGGTGGACAACTCCGACATAAAGTATGCAGCTGATACGGTATGCAGCCGATATAATTTCCTTAGCATCAACTCCATTTATGATGGCAACGGTGAGAGAATGAGGGAATTCAGCTGCATTTTAGCAGCAATCACTCCAATAAAGGCTATTGTCATCATTAACTTCATGCCTTTGAAGAATAATCATTATGTCACCAAGAGGCTTCCATGACATTTTGTACTTGGGCCTCTGCACTGCGCTGCTGAGTGTGCAATATCACTTCCCGTCATATCCTAGAGCACATCACATTGTAAGGTTACAAAGGCAGCATTAGCCACAGGCACGCTCCTTGGCTGCAGAACAGACTGTATTGCGGTCAGAATCGAACAGCGCTGTCAAACTGTCCATGAGGCCCCATACCGCTGACTCAACATGATCGCTGAACAAAGCTACTTCAGGTCAAATGTACAGCACTAGCATTATTCTACACGGCATGCCTGCCAGTCTGGCCATGCAATGGGTTCAAAGGTCAGTGAACCCAAATTACACACCTGACAGGCAGCTGACAATGCCTAATGAAATGAATGATCTTTGACCGGAAGTAACTTTGTTGTTTTTTTGCATTAACGACACAAGTAAACCGACGCTACCATATTATTTTAAAGAGGTAAAATGTAATTTTTTTGTGTTTAGTATTTTCTCCCCCTTCTGTGCCAATATGTTCAAGTGTGACTTTGGCCTTTTACTAAATGCTTCTATATTCTTAATGCCACTGGGATTGTTTGATGCTAACTGTAGCTAAAACCATTTGGACACACATGATACTGGCTACAGTCACGCAACTCTCTGTTCTCTAAGCCTAGTACCAAACGCATGTGGAGATAATATCATTATATCTTCCTTGGACAGATAGGCTTTACTGCCTTTTGGGCAGCAGAAGGAACAACAACAAACTTAATCCATCAAGACCTCTGTCCAACACAACTGAAAGGTTTCATTTCACTCATTTATGCCAGACTTCCAAACCATGCATGCGAATTAAAAATCAGACAATGTTTCATTCACATTTCAGGAATATTTATAAATTAGCACATAATGTCCTAGAAAAAGTGCTTGTATTAAATGTGTTACATTTAATTTATATTGTAATGTATGCTATCGGTTGTATTAATGTTGACTATAAAGCAATACACTCCCAAAGGCTGTGATTTATTGGCGTCATTATGGACATCCATGGGGGTCGTTGAATGCGACCCAGAATCTCCCTTAGCTGGTTTAAAATCACCATTATTGCTTTCACTAGAAAAAAGCTCCCTCAGGCATTTGACTCCCCCTTTTTATCCCAAACATTTCTGCTTTTGGGCTACCATGGTGGAACATTGAGTAGGAGAGCATTTATTTATGTGCTACATAATTAGCCTAAGTCTATGTTAGGTTAGGTTAGGCTTAGTTAGTTAGGTTAGGTTAGGTTTAGTTTAGGCTTAGGTTTGTGACAGAAAATGCAGAGAGAAAAGGGAAATGTAGAGCCTTCACAGAGGTCCTTTTCCCACCAAAATGTTTCTGTTCTTGATTCTTGGTGTTTTCACAGAACCGGCTGCCATTTACAGTATTTGGAAACATATTTTCATTGGAAACACACCTGAACTGTATTTACGGCAATATTAGGTGGGGGGGGAAGCCTGGTAGAAAATAAGTGGTCTTAAGGAAAGTCTAATTCAGACCACACTACAATCCTAAGTGTCCAGATTACTGTATGTGCCCTTCTGATTGGTCAGAATATGTTGTCACAATATTGTATGGCAAAAGAAAAAACAAAGCATTGCAAGCCTTGGAAATTAAACAATGAATACATACAATATTAAAGCTAAGACCACTTTGAGTTTTTTGTGTAATTACTTTACCATGATGTAATTCCAAATGTGGACAAGAAATTTAAAAAATATGTTCCAGTGGTAAGAAAATGATCATTCAAAATATGCTCCTCAGTCCTCATTGACTCGCATCACCATAACTCATAAAAAAATAACAACATCCAGTAGATTTTATCATTTGAAGATCTAGATCCGGGTTTTCTTTTTAATAAAAATGCTAAAAATCAACACGGAGTTAACATTTTTATGAAAAAATAAAACTACATGAGTTATGTTGATGGTCTGTGGTGTCTGAATCAACTTTGTGTTTACTTACTGAGCTGTTTAGTTTACAATGTCAATGAGGAACATATTTTGAATTATCAATTTCTAATCACTGGAACATATTTTTAAATTCCTTGTCAACATTTACATCACAACAAGGTAACTACACATAAAAAACTCAAGTGATCCTACCCTCTAAAGTGCAAGTATACTGTACTGGTATATCTCACACAAAAATATGCTCAAGCACCACACTGAAAGTATGCATGCAAGGTTTGCTACCAGATAGCTTGGTTATACCACAATACTTAATAAAAGAAAACAAGCCACACAAACCAATGGTGAACCGTTTTGATTCCATAACTTGAAGGTTCCTCCAAAATGTCAGCTCAAGATTGATCTAGGAAATTGTAACTAAAGCCACTGACTGAAAGTGATGTGTAATTGAGTTGTCTCTTACCTTCAGCAGTATGTCATAAAATGTCAGACACAAAGGTTTAGTCTCACTTTTAAAGGGCACGCTTCCCACTTCCTCAGACATATACAACTAAGCATTACCCTAAAAAGGGGACATTTCCACTTTTCTTTTTTGCTGAATGAGGTGAATAAACAAACAGACTGGGTTCAATGGCCTATGCGAGGAGTTGCATCAGTAATAAGCACATAAATGCACCTTCCATTCAGGGTCAAATACTCAAGTTAATGTAGCTCCAACCAGACATTCATCCTGCTGTTATCCATCCTTACTCTTTCTCCTCTTTCTCTTCCAGTTTCTTTGGGACTAGCTCAGACTACAATTAGCATAAACTAAGACTATACAGCAGAATCCACAGATACAGAAACCCAAATAGGATCCATTGGAATTTGCTAAAACAGAATTCATTTACTGTATGAGACTAAAACTACTATTAGTAGTATGTCGTACCACCGCCTCTAACTTCTTCTCATTACAGGTCCCTTCTGGCTGTGCCTAATGGCATTTTAATGGGATCGAGGCAATCGAAGAGAGACTGTGTTATTGCTTGTACAGTAAGTCTTAGATCCCATACCGCAAATTAATCAAAATATGGCGTGGCCAGCGTGCAGAACAAAATGGACCGTAGCTTTGAGTACATTTTGAGTACAATGTACAGCACACCATGCACTTTAGAACCTTTTTAGTTGTATTAATCATAGCTCTAGAAGTAATTTATTTCTTTAATTTACTGCCTCTCATCCACAAGCATGTCATGTCAGCCAAAACAAAAAGGGTTAACATGCAAAGTATTATCCCGTCTAAATCAGTAACCAAGCATGGAAGAGGAACATCTTATGTACAGTACGGTAGGTGTCAGAACATGCACTTCCTCCCAAATAACCATTCCACAACCTAGAGGAAAAGACCAAAGTAACCGGCTCCCCAACATGAAAGAAGGAACGCATTCTTTTTACACATCAAAGCGAGACCAGATCAGCCGGACAGAATGACAAACCTTGAACGCATGTCTGGGTAATGTCTGGTTTAGTCACTGCAGGTCTGTCTGTCTAGTAGAAACTGCCACATGGAACCGGGTAGGAGTCTCACGTCCCTCAACCAGGCTGGGTGGATCTAAAGCTATTCCTGTCCTCCCTCCCCTATCAGATCTAGTGTCACTCCTTCAGCCCCCTCAACTCCCCCTCAACTTTTGTCTGCCAAAGTTCTATAAAATAAAAATAATAAAAATTAAAAAATAACCACTGAACAAGAGTTCAGCCTAATCCTGTAACCAGATCCACGTGGCCACGCTGTCATCTACTGTGCTTGTCATTTGAACGTTCGGATTCATTACAATATTGATATGGAAAGAGGTTCGCGCAGGCAAGTGGCCAAGCTGCGAGTGAAATCGTCTCTTATTACGCGCTGGTGGGAGAGGGCATTAAGATGACTCACATTCCTGTCATGTTGCTCTCGGCATGTGACATGCACTCGCTCTCTTTCTATTCCCTTTACTCCACGCACATGACCAAGCCCTGCTTGGTAACGCATAGAATTTACTCACATTGATCATAGCATTGGAAGTGATGCGGAACAGGGTAGCTCGCTCATTGACTGCCTTGATCTTCTCTCCTCCCTCCACGGGAACGCGCAGTCCCTCGAGCTCGCTCAGGGAGCGCTGCAGGGCCGCCCCGTGCTTGGCGATCAGGTCATTGCACGTGCTGAGGTCATCTAGTTTGCTGACCAGTGTCTTCAGAGTCCCTTGGATCTCGCTGCGGTCCGACTGGGATGTGGGCTCCTCGTCCCCAGAGTCATCTGAATGGGGAAAGGTTCCGAGGTCACAAATGTATCATGAACATAACTATGAACGCTTTTCTAAACACACACACACACACACACACACACACACACACACACACACACACACACACACACACACACACACACACACACACACACACACACACACACACACACACACACACACACACACACACACACACACACACACACACACACACACACACACAAATTATTACTTCAGTTGACAGATTCATTTTTAGTTGCAACAGATTTCCTACTATTCCCGCATACTAACTCACCCATATAACAGATACACCTTTACAGCAATACTAGTGAATTTACATTGAATAGAGAAACCCTTGTAGGCACAATGTACATGAGTTGTGTAATCGCAATTACAGAAGGACATCTCACAGGCCTATCCTATGACTCGATGACTCAAGCCCTCCCTAGGAAGCCTTTATGGAGAGGTTACTTAAGGTTATACAGAACATACTAGACCTAGAAGTTTGCTGCAGAGAGAGAGAGAGAGAGAGAGAGAGAGAGAAACACAGCATACACCGCAGGACAGAAATATATCGCAGGTCAGGTCCAGCTACAGAAATGGATAGGGAGGGATACGGTCATTCAACCATCCTGAAAAATCAGCATCCTGAAAAGGCGAGCAGGGGTCAAACACACACTGAAATACAATCTAAAAGGTCACGCACTGCTTATTCATAGAACCATTGTATGATGTGTGTGCTGCATCAAACCTAAATCAAAAGCAAAAACTATTTCTATAATACCTCGTGATTGTGTATTGAGTCATTTGTCATAAGGTATAGTTAGGCTTACTCAGCAAAAAAGGAAAAGGATAGGGGAGAGAGGTTTACAGAAGGCTCCTGCTCTGCAAACAAAAGAGTAGTGATGAAAATAAAGTAATTAAAGAAAGGGCGCTTATTACATGGCTAAATGCATTAATAAATAACTAATAATTGCCAGAAATAGTACATAACAAGGCAGTGTTCCTGTGGTAGAAGAGGAGAATAAAGGCTCTTTAGTCTGTGATAGGACCAGGTACCATCTTGTCCCGAATATAAGACGATCCTGGTTATAAAGACAACCCCCATTTTTCAAGACAGATTTGTGTAAAAAAGAGCATTGGATGTCAAATAATATAGTCTCCAAGACAACTCCATTCTTTAGGATATTTACACTAGGAAAAAAATCTTATATTTAGGCCAATAGGGTATTACCTCACCAAACCTGAATAAATGGCTACCGCCATGACCCTCTCACAGGTTTGAAACAAGGTTTGACTCTACAGCCATTTACTAACATTCAATTAAAGATGGACTGATGATTAAGTATGAGGAGATCTCTTTGGAAAATCCAAGATAGATTGATGGAGAACAGTGATATCAGATGAGAGTCTGTCATTAATAGTGTGTATAATCTGATATAGACATACTACTGATGTTACAGCACATGGAGTTTAAGGGTCAGGTGTGTGCTGCTTTCATTAGTGTAGTAAATGCATCAAACTGGTCCAAACATTTCATTCCACCATATGTGTTTGGCTGGTCCGGGGAGCCAGGCCTGTCCTATGGGTCCTATTTTGGTGAGGCTAACTGTGTCAGGGATGTCTGGCACACAATTCTGGTGGACAATCAGGCATGTGGCGCTACTTGGTGGTGTTAAATTAATCCTCTGAATTAGTGAGATTGGGTGTTACGCCAATTACCATTCCCTTTAAGAGATGTTCCCATTCAAAAGGGGTTTGTAAAAAAAACTTAGCATAACTCCATTTAAAATGTTTTTTTTACTACAGATATATTTCAAAATGTAGTATTGTACCATAAGTGCAATACAGTAAGAAATCCCAGCGAGAAAAACAATGGCAAAAACAAAACTAAAAAACAAAGAGACTAGTTCTGCATCATCCGTTTCCCCCTCATTACTGTGCACTAGTTCAGGTACAGACTTTTGAAGGAAAACTTCAAGTCGATCATTTCTACCAGAAAAATGGGGGGGAAAAAATAAATGAGTTCCAGGATAAAATTGTTATTCCACTTTATTGGGTACCTGAAAGTTTGGTACTTACCAAAGTATTGATGTCACATAATGACACAACTAGAGATCATCTTCTTACCACTAATTTTATTGATATTTTTTGACTAATCGAATAATCTAGAAGCATGTTTTGTTGATTGATTAACAAAACAATGTGAAAAACTTAAGAGAAGAACAACATTGTCCTGTGAAATGCCAAACAGCATATTATCCATACTATTTACTAAACCCAAAGTACAAAACAATCTAGCCTGGCTTACCTACCTGCTCCGCAGCAAAACAACAAGACTGACAGAACTTTTCAACACTTTCACTACATGCCAAGTGCTATCAAGTAGATGGGGAACGTGTAACAGACAGCCTATCATCTGTCAGTCTGACCAAAAATAGCGGCGATAAAGTCCTCCCATCTGAAAGGGTAGAGGTGCACTGGGAGGGAACAAGGGGGGGGGGGGGGTTAAAGAGAGACATCTCTCACCGTGCCTGTACTCCTCCTGCACATCCATTTTCACCCAGAAGTAACAAGTCAGGAAGCAGCAGCATGCACAGACAGCTTATATCCACTGAGGTGACTTTCACCGAAATAGAGGATGAAGAAGAGAGAGAGAAAAAACAAAACAAACACGTACAGCTGAGGCCAACCCAGCAGCCATGCACCAAAACGAGACTAAAGAAGTGAACAACGCCTGGGACACCCTCCCTATCCACATATGACTACACTGCCAGCTTAGAATTGCAACTGAATTAAGTTAGCACGGTCACAGAGAAATACTGAGGAAGAGCTGACAAAGTGTACACACTCAGACTTGGCAGGATAGAGTATAGTGGAGATACAGCAGTGTGATAGAAGCAAATAAGAGAGTGATTAAGTGGGAGTGAGTGAGAGAGAGAGAGAGAGAGAGAGAGAGAGAGAGAGAGAGAGAGAGAGAGAGAGAGAGAGAGAGAGAGAGAGAGAGAGAGAGAGAGAGAGAGAGAGAGAGATAATAGAATTAACCTTAAATTGGTGAAGCATGACAGTGTAAACCAAGGCTAGGAAAACAACAGTAGTGAGCGACCACAGTTATCTGACTAATGTTAGCTTACTTGTTGGTGCTGGCATGTAAAATACCATTCTCAACTTCTGAAAAAATGTTACCTTCCTTCTTTAATTTTTTAGGGCAGCATGATGCCATGAGAGAAGGAAGCCAAGGCTGTGGCATGTCCCTGGCATTGCTATGTCACTAGCACCACTGACCTAATACTGCACACATGCCCACTGCCCAGCTAACAGGGATGAAATTACAGAACACTTATGTTAAGATGGAGGGTACTGGGTTAAGAAACATGAAACATGAGAATCACTACACATGTTTAATGTTGTAAGGTCTCCTCCTGTGTGTGTATATACACCGACACTGGAAAGGGACAATTTTATTTTATTTGGCCATTTAATTAAAAGTCAGGGCAACCTGCTGTAACCAGTGTATATGTGGTTATCCTTAGACAATTTTAAAAGGCTTGCCAGTTACACATGGTTGTCATTTGCCAAATATTAAATATTTGGCAAATGACAACCATATGTAACAAAATCTCCGATACCAGTTATCCTAAATTTTAGGATAACTGTTACTGATCAGAGATTTTGTTGCCACCTGCCCTGCATGGAACCTAACACAACAAAAAATAATCAGAGTAAAAAATACCTACGATACCGAAGTAACCAGCAACTGCTTGGTGGCTGATATTGTCAATGCCACAGAAGAATATCTCTTGCATATTCACTACCAATGACATCATTTAGATGAAGCAGGTGTTAAAGTTCTTCAGTGTTTTTAGGATGCAGTTGCAGGTTCAAAGTTGGCAATGGAACAGGCCGCCGCTAAACCAATACATATCAGCATTTTCAGATTTCTATGGAATACTGCAGGGAGGGATTGCCCTCATTATTCATCCTCATTCTGCCAATGAGTTCAGCCGCCTCAAGCAATGACACTTAAAAATAAACTGTCACACGAAGTGTGCATATTTGTTTAGAGGAGAATCTGCTTACCGCAGGGTGTCTGCAGACCTAATTGCCTTACAAGAACCTATCATGAGCAGTGTCTGCACGCTGGAAGGTCATAACATTGCTGGGTTGTTTCACATACTCTGGAATGGGAGGGAATGGGAGCCTTTATGAAGAATTAAATGTGCATGACTTCTACATAACATTATACATAACATGTATAAAGGACTTGATAAAAATCAAATGGACATTAGGTGTCACATCTACTTGAGTTCAGTGTCAGCGCTTAACCCACCTCCACGCAACGTCCCCAACTCCTCCCCAAACTGCAACAAGGTCAACATTGCCAAGCCAAGCAGGGGGTCCATTACATTACCACACCACTCATGCTTCAAGGGCAGACTGTCTTCCTCCTAACCTGCTGCTGCCTAACTCAGACCATACATGCCACCAGAAATACAAGACCATTGGTCCCTCTTTTTATTCAGTACATGATGATGTGGGCTGTAAATTGTTGTTAGTTGCGTCAGCAGAGTGAGGGCAAGTTAAGCAAGCTCATGTGCATGAGCAGTGCGAGCGAGCAGAGGCCAAGTATCCTGACACCTGCATGAGATAATACTCATGTCGATACTCATTAAGATCTCTTAATTACATCACCATTGCGTCGTCACTTAAAACAGCCAATCTGAGTCCACCGGGGTGCAGTCGACGACCATGAACCAATCGTATACAGGTAATTAAGTCCATCCCGAATGAGAGATAAATTGGGAGTTATGTAGCTAACCCACTGGCAGTTCTCTCTACACTGGTACTCCTATAGGAAGTGCCTAAATTTCACCAAAATAACATTCTCCAGTAGTGAGAACAACAACCAGTTACCAGACATGAACATAGAAATACACTATCCTTCTAAATTCAATACAACATTAATATTCCAAAGAGCCTTGTAGCCGAACACTGGTGTGGTGCCTTTAATAACTCAATGAAGCTTGAAGCCAATTCTTCCAACATAAGCTTTCTGTGAAATTGAAAAATTTAATTCTTAATAAACTAGATCAGCACTCGGTAGAGTGCAAACTTGCGCGTTGTGCACAAGCAGGCCATGACCAACTTGTGTGTGAGAGGAGTAAGCTAATACTCATGACATTAGTTATGGGCCAATCGGAGCACCTTGAGGGATGGCCGACCACGTCACCACTCACGACACGACGTGGCTTTGTCCGCGGCACAATCGTCTTTATATTAACCATTTTTGAAAAGTCTATGAGGAAAATGAAAGAGAACGCCATTTCTGCCACAGGGGCGATGTCATGAAAGGGGCAGGACTGCTCAGCTCTATAAGAGGGTCTATGTCGGTGTGTGTGTTGAGAGCTAATCCGATTATATCTACACACAGCCCCGCCAAATGTACTCTGCCAGTAGTACCACTGGTGTTTTTTTCCACATGTTTTTTGAGTGGCATCACTATTGTTCACACAAACACAACCCCTGTGTGTTTGTGTGAACAATACCGATGATTTGATTGGCTGAACACAGTTCAGAGAAGAGTTGATTTGTTTGGTTTGGCTGAGAAAAGTACGTACTGAGGATGCAATGCAATGCTCTTTTTTACTTCATCAGAAATCAATAATAAAAACTAAGACTACTCAGTAGTATACAGCTTGCACACAACTTGCACACTGCACACATCACCTATTTGTGCGCAAGCACAAGATCAACCGGAGAGCAAGTACACCAACACCTCCAGGAGATAATGACAAAACCCTGAAAAGATCTCGTAATTACGTCACCATTATGTCATCACCTAAACCAGCCAAACAGGGTCCACCTTGGGCTGGTCGTAGGCGGTCGAAGGCTGTGCATCGATTGCATTACTTGGGTTTGCTTGCTATCCCTCACGCAAGTAACGAAACGGCTTTCACCACAAGTGCCATTCTCACACATTCACACACAAACGACCTTGCACCAAAATCACGCAAGCTACCAACCACAGACACAGACACATTAGAGCAAAATGTAGTTTTTACAGTGTAGCTTTGTAAGACGCTAGCTAGGCTTGTACTACTGGGAACCAATACACAATGTGTATTTATAGGTGTGCGATGTCCTATCGATAGATGTCTAAGTGTATTACACATACACATCTATCGAGAGGACATCCCACACCTACTTACAAAAAAAGAAATAGATCAGCACTCAGTAAAGTGCAAACTTGCGTGTTGTGCACAAGAGTCCATGGTCTACTTGTGCGTGAGAGAGCCAATATTCATGATTCATATTCAATATTCCAATATTCATTGGATCGGAATGCATCGTCTCTGCCCCAGTGTGCCCAGAAGGGGTGCAGTAGAAGGAATACACTGCTGCCCCAGATAGTGGAGTCTGGTTAAACACTGGTTATGGTGAAAATGAACCATATAGCATTTCATGAACCTGTGCACAAACAATATTAAAAGCTTCCCTTCATTCACACATAAGTACGACCCCACATTATTTAGCAAAGGGCTAAATGATTGTTTGGTTAGCAAAGTGAGCTAGCGGTTATGAAAGGCTCCTCATAAACCTGCACCATTTCGAGTAAAAACAAAAAAAAAACATATTCCTCATATATTGCAATTTTCCGGCATTCTCTGTACACAAGAAGAAGACAAATGAGCGTCTCTGAAATTTACCACTCTGGGAGGTGGTTTCAAAAATGACCCATTTAAGTCCTCAAAAACGTTGTTTCCATGTGGCAGAATGGGTACATCAGCTAAGTACTTGTGCCGGTTTTCGCAGAATACACTTTTTAAAGCGCCTCTTAACATTAAATAGCTAAGTTAACTCTAACCACACATCGTATTGTGGCTTCAGCTCCTGTAACATGCTTTAGACCTCATTGGTGTCTTTGTTCTGCATATGGGTTCAGTCTGAACTCAGTGACTGACATCCTCAGCATCAATCGTTGAAAGTGTTTCAAATGTCTTGTTTCTTTGCTCCCACTGTCTAGTCAACAACCCCAGAAGTCCAATCGCTACATATCTCATGCCCAAGGGCACAGTGAGAGACGTGCCTTGGAAGACTGCCAGATGGCATGGAGACGCAATCTGGAGATCATGATATTTTTAGTAAAGCATATTTACCCCTTTGTCTGGCCGACCTGTACCAGACTTCCTCATCGCCAAGTTAAAGGAGAAGACACGGGGAAATGTGAATGAGTGAGTGCGAGAAAGGCAAAAGATGAGAAAGAAAGGAAGAATAGGCTAGATAGAGAAAGTGTGTCCTGCGCCTGGGGAGGACAGTGTAATCCCAGCGCAGTAATTGCTAACTGGCTCCACGCCTCCCCATGAGATACATCAATAGCAGCGTTTCCTGCAGGAAAAAAGGCTTGGCATGCTGCTGGGCACGAGGGGCAGCTTCAGGCACGCAGCCTGTGGCCATGCACCAACATTTTTTTAATTAATTGATTTATTAATTCATTTGATTAATGTTTATAGTTTTATTGTTTATAATAACGTGTTTATGTAAATCAGGGGTTCCACTAAAGTCTCAGAGACACTTGCCTGTTGGGCAAGTACAGGCCATGTCCTACCTGCCCTCAGGTTAGCATGGCCATTTGGAATACAGTAAACAATCTATTCATTAAAGTGCTAGCATTTTATTTTAACAATAAGGAGAACATGAGGTAGCTTTCTTCATTACTGTTCTTCCATTCAGAGGACAGCCTAATGGAGGCACCGGTGCAAGCTGGCCTGGGATCAGTTTGTCATACATTTTGTGGGCTTTAGGTCGGCCCAGGCAGCCTGGCTGTACATTAATATTTTATTTAAAATAGCATTCAACCAGGACGCTGGAGCAACTGCTGCAGTGTTGCCATTATTGTGTGAGAGAAACAAGCAGCCAGGTCTATGATAGCAGTCTTGGATAAAACCTTAAGTTCCTGACATGGAAACGCGCGCACGCGCGCACACGCGCACACGCGCACACGCGCACACACGCACACACGCACACGCGCACACACGCACACACGCACACACGCACACACGCACACACACACACCAGCTGATGTCATCTCGTCATTACAGACATTCTTGTGTTCAATCCCGATCCTTTCCCCTTTGTTTTTAATTGTTTTATAAGCATGGCCAGATTTAATTCAACAACATTGTAGCGGAAACCCTAAGAAATGGAGGATACAGCAGGTTAAACCCAGTAACACAACGGCTCAGCTCTCCACAACCAAACTGGGTAAGTGTGCAGTGCAACCCATCACTGTCCTTAGACCTCTGCAGTACAATTCTGGCACTCTGTCCACTCTAACACTCCCTGGAAGAATACAGACAAAAGCAAATGGACTATAACAGTATGTCTAGCTACTATGCAATGTGTTTTATTGCAGCATAATTGCAGTCTATAAGGTGGTGTGCATATAATACTTAAATACATTTGCTCTGCTAAATGCTAAACTAAATGCTGGCTGATTTTGGTGAGATGCGCAATATTTAGCAAATCCAAACACATTTTTTATTTTTGATTTAAAAATACCTCGTCCTGAATGGCTAAGAATGGCTTCCAAAGTTTGGAGTAGGAATTTTTGTGGAATTTGTCAAGCACATTTAGGCTGAGGGAATAGCCACTTGTAAAAGCCACAGGCCAATTTGCATATAACTGCACCAATCTGTGCAACACTTTAAAGTAGTGTCCTAATGCCCCAAGTGAAAGGTGCTGATGATACATGATATGTATTTTAACATCCAACTAAAGGCTAGTACGAACTCTTCTAAGTTACATTATTTTTTTACTTCACTTTTACATAGAAACTTTAAGAGCAGCAAACCTGTCAACAAAATACTGATACAGTATTTACACTACACTTTAGAAAGTGGAAAATATATTCTTGATTGGTAGTGGCTAATACCACAACAACCAAAAACATAACTGACCTGAATAAGAAGTAGAAAATCCCCACACAGAGACAAAATGCCCTGTAACACTTTACCTGAGCAATGAGGATGCAAATTCATACACATAATCCCATAATGCAACACGGTTCAGTCTCTTAATGACCACCATAAACACTGCCTGCCTATGAGCACTCATTCTGGGTAGAACTGTGGAATAACGTCCTCAACTAATGATACATTACACTTGGTTAAGTCATGATGACTTAAATTAATGGTGATGACCAAAAATAAATGAGTTGATGATAAATTCAAGATGAATTTATATATGAGTTCACTGTGTTACTCACTTTTGGACTCACGCTATACTATAGTATTGCGACGTATGATCACACCACGTGCCATCACGCCTCCATATATGGTCATGGCTAGTAACATCACACCCTTGTGACACGTCACACCACCATATATGGCCGTCTCCATTTGAAGATCACAACAGTGACCTCATCAAACCCTGGATGGCCATACATGGGAAGGACATCCAGTCATCTCATGTACAGCCATCCCTAGAAGATCAGAGCCGGATAGAAACTCTACATCTGACCTCCTGCTGTGCAACTGTCCTGTATGAAGCTCTGTTGTTTTAGCGTGACCTCAGAGCATCTTACTTCTTGTATAAGCAAGTACAAGTCAAAACAGATCTTTCCACACATCAGCGCTCCAATATTGATCCGGTCTCGAATAACTCAAAAACATAATGTATGCATACAGCTAGGGTTACGCGAACGCAAAAAAAACCCAAACAGCCTTCTTTGCCGACGCATGTAGGCTACTAGGGCTACAGCTCATACATATGCAAATGTAACCGGCGGGGCAGGCGCAAGGTAGAGAGGAGGAAAGGAGGCTGAGGGAAGGAAGAGCAGCAGGCACAGGCGAGAAAGAAGAGGAGAGGGAGGGATTGTGTGGCCGAGAAAAAGAGGGAGCTGAGAAGGAGGAGAGAGAGAGCGCCGCTCCTGCTACGGTGTGAACGGTGCAGTGGAGGAGGCGGGAGGCGGTTGTATGGAGACCCGAGCACCTGCCATCAGCAGCACAGCCACCGCAACGCTTAACAGATGAACAGAGAGAGAGAGAAAGAGAGAGAGAGAAAGAGAGAGAGAGATGGATGAACAAATGGATGGATGGAGACGTTGACAGCTACCTCTCAGACACACGATGTGGAGGAGATGACAGGAGGATGAGGAGCTTTTCTTGCAGGACTGACGGAGAGGGCTGGGGAAGCAGCTCCCCGCTCTGGCGCCGTAGCCATAGCCGTAGCCGCGGCCGTACTGACCCTGGGCGGGTTTACTCAGGCAGCCCGAGTTGCAGAAGGAGCGCACCGTCCCTGGTTCCCAGCAGCCCCGGACCTTCATCCCCCCTCACTGCGGCCCCCGATTCCACTCCGCCGCGCTCCCCGAGACGCCACACTGCCCCTGGGCCGCTACATCATCCCACCGAGGGGGAGGGTGGAGGAGGCAGAGACTTTCCTTATTCAGCATTGCAGCATACACACACACTGCCCATTTACAACACACACACCCAAAAACATAGACAAACACACACGTACTGTACCCCCCCAGAAAAACAAAGGGGAACAAGGCCGGCGCTCCCTCTTGCAAATTGCGCTCTCTCTTTTCACCTACACACTAACACACACACCACACATACATACACACACACAAACACCACTTACACACATTCACGCTCAGTCACAAAGCTCGGCAGAATTACAATTCTTCTCCACATGCTTCTCTCAATGCAGTGCAGAGTGGAGGGAGGGAAGGAGGGAGGGAGAGAGGCAGGGGAGGAGACAGTGAGTGAAGCAGAGAGGAGATAGGACTCAGCAGCCAGCAGTCATCTAAAGAACCAAGACCAGAATGCATTGCTTCTTCCTCATGGCTTCCCTGCTGCTGCCAAGGCTGCTGCTTGGCCTCAGTTAACTCTTTGAGTCAAGGCACTCCTGTAGCAGACATACAGCAGCCCTCACAAATAGCCCCATCTCTCTCACAGCATTATTTAAACTCTAGAAACGAGTACAAATTTGACTAAAACACCCTTAAGGGTACCTCCCGACTTACAGATTAATAAACAGTCTGACACTGAGGATTTTACTGTGTATTGACTGGTACTTGGTAGACTAACAGCAGGTGGGATATATGACCTCCTTAATGCCCTCTGGCGCTGAGTAGATCAGCGTAAAGGTCACAGGAATGATTGGACATTGTTAGCGTGTATCAGGCTCCGCTAGCTGCTGTTCCAGAAAGAAGCTCGCAGTGAAGGTACACACAGTACAGAGTACCGTAGTGGAAGGTCACCTTGGGTACCTCAACACTTGCACCTCCCCCATCACTATGTTGTGGGAATACTGAATGTGTGCAGCACACGTGCAACACACGGGTTGTAAATAACCTCAGTGACGTTAGTGTGACTCGGTACATGTGACTGTACACGTGTCCTGAACAACCTCTATGCCTACACACTACTGCACACACATTCTACTGCCCTAATTGAAAAGGGGTGCAGAGAGAGGAGTATGGTTGTTTATCCGTTTATCTCTGTTTGCACAAATCTCTCCCTGCACAAATACTAATGTATGCCACAGGAAAGCACACACGCTACATTGCATGGTTCCAACATATATTCTGTACAATTTGCATTTGAATGAAATACTATGTGACTGTAATGCATTTAACATCGCATTTTTCGCCCCTCCCCTTTTCACTGCAGATGCGCAGACACGCGCACAAACACGCACACACACACACAGTAACTACAGCACGAGTACTACAGTACAGTATGCATGATACAGTAAAGTTACAGTAGGGGAGTTTGGGGTCGTATGAGGTCCAATTTGTCAAGCTTGCTTTCAGGTCCGCTGGACATTCCAACCGCCACTGATGTTTAACTTTTTATTTATGCACAACCATATAGAGCATCTGAAGATGTACACTATAATCGAAATTGAATTAGCGCTGCTACAGTACAGTCTAGAGAACACAGCAATAATCGTGTGACATGTGAAATGTGTGAAACCTCAATAAATCTGAGCTTATCTCTTCCAGGAAAAGCAAATGCCATGTCCGACAAAAAATACAGAAGAGTTCATACAAGACATGTGCTCTCTAGCTAGTTATAAAAAAAAAATCACACGGTTGTGATTTTTTTTACAACTCAAGAACGGTGGTCCCATATGTGCCAAGTGCTCCCACTGACGGGTGACTGGTTAGCTGATTTGTTCATCTACATGACGTCAATTTTAACTTCAATGTCATTTGATGTTTTGATGCTTCATTTACAGCATATTTGGGAGAACCTTTACCTATTTTTTCCTTTCATTTTCCTTTTCGAATATTTTTACATGTTGGGACTGGGAACAAGATTTAGACGACATTTGACCTGAATTCCTCATTCATTGTCCATGGCAAATATTGAGAAGTGTGGAGACAACAGCTATATATGGAGGAGGGGCTAGCCCCCCTCAAAAATCACACTTGTACATTCCGTGCTCAGCCAATCACATTTAGCGTCTTCACTCTTCGCCTTCACTATTATCTTCAATATGTACTTTGATCAGCCAATCACAAGCCAATGTTTGTGCTTACACAAGAGGGGCTATCGTACCTTAAAAACAATACCGATATGAAGCAGGTGATGATTACATGGAGGGTCAAGTACACACGCGACTGTGGCTGATAACACCACTAATGCAATATTATGTGCTTTGGAGACAGTAATATATTATAGGCTACTAGCAGTATAGCACTATACAGTATACTGTATGTCTACAATGTACAGTGTTTATACACCTTGGTCGATACAAATCAATGCTATGATAGCACACTTCATCCATCCTCATCAACCATAACATGGACGTCGTTGTTCACTCAAGCAACTACAGTTCAGCTACAGTATGTGTTCATTTGATTAGGGACAGCTTTACACACTACTGGAGTTCATCCGTCTTCTGTTGCTATGGTCTGGTGGAGATATTTTAAAGTTGCAGGTCGTGAACACAGGGAGGCTGCTATAGTGCGGTGGTTTTCAACCATCGGTGAGCGGTGGTGCGCGGTTTGTGGTCGTCGCCCCTCGGGGCATCCTGATTGGCCGGTTGGGGGCCGGTGTGATGTAAATTGGGTGATGTAATAGTGACGTATTTGTTTAGGTAAATAAGAGACCTTTATAACTAAAGAGTGTTAGACCACTCACGTTCACAAGTAGGCCACGGACTACTTGTGCGCAACGCACAAGTATGCACTCTCTCTACCGAGTGCTGATCTAGTTTATTCAGCATTTGGGCCAGGGACCACAATGAGGTCTAGTCTCTCAGACCTGAAACATAATAATTCTCCCACATTTTCTAACTGTGCAGATACAGATGTTTAGCAACAATTTAACTCTTGCGAGTGTAAAATAAAACCAAATCCATCTGGTTACCAAATTACACTCAATCATTTAGCTGGGGACCAATGGTGGTCCCTGGACCGCCGGCTGAACACCACTGTAAGTAGTAGAATACCGACAGGGGAAGCTTGTTGGACTGTGAACAAGTCTTAAATGCCCAGAGGCATGCATGAGGCAACAAAGCATGAAAGCTTCAATTACTATCATACTGGCCATCATAAATTGCTTTCGGTTAGGGTTGGCCGGGTGGCGGAGGGTTAAAAGGATCCCTGGCTAATAACACAAATATGCCTTAAAACATTATACTATGCCCTCTGTAACCAGCGCCGATTCTTCCTATACGCAGACTACGCAGCCTGCGTTGGGCCCCCCATTCCCCAAAGGGCCCCCCCGCCAGCTCTGAGTAAATAACTAATTGAAAGAACTGTTATTTACGCAAATAACGTAGAGTGGGCGCATGTACGTTTATTGAATCGCGGAGCACGTAAATAACGTACAGCGGGCGAACGTAACCACTCTAGTGCATGCTTGTTCTGTACGTAGAAGGGAAATCTTCTTCCGTAAACAGCGTTACTTGAATCATGCCCGCTGTCGCGTTTTTTTACACCACGCAGAAACGCCCCCCCTTTTTGCTTAGCATGTTTGGTCAACAACATCATTACTTCAGGATATGAAAAAAGGAGCAGCAGCAGTCAGGTAGGCTGGCAGGATAACGCTATGAATGACTGCAGTTTTCGGTTGTGCTGTTAAATGCTGGGTTGTCGGTAGTGTGTTGTTGTGTTGTACAAAATGTTTTTTTTTGGTGGCAGAGATACAAGCTTGTTGTATTTTGTCAATAATAATATCTCCTATCATGTGGCATGCCCAAAGCTTAGAGTATTATGGATATAGACAGTCATGTCAACTCCATTCACTTCATGAAGCCAGTCACTTCACAGAGTCTCTGTGACTGATGTTTATGTGGCACTATTATGCTACTACACAGAATGTGTTGGTTACTGTAGCCTACAATACTTTGACGGTGAAAAAATATTTTCAACTCTTATTTGTCCCTATTCTAGACCTTCTACATCTCTACATAAGAGACAGTTTCATAGTTTTGTTGTTGGTCAGGATTGAAATAGCAATAAATACATTCATTTGAAAAGGAAACATTAGAGAGAGAGAGAGAGAGAGAGAGAGAGAGAGAGAGAGAGAGAGAGAGAGAGAGAGAGAGAGAGAGAGAGAGAGAGAGAGAGAGAGAGAGAGAGAGAGAGAGAGAGAGAGAGAGAGAGAGAGAGAGAGAGAGAGAGAGTCTGTGTGTGTCTGTGTGTGTCTGTGTGTGTGTGTGTGTCCATAGGTTTATAACAATTAAGTTATCTATAATTTATTTATCTGCAAAAAATGGCCAAAATAACAAAAAAAAAAGCAGGGCCCCTAGTAAAAAACCTGCTTAGGGCCCCTTGGAGGCCAGAATCGGCACTGTCTGTAACTAAAATAAATCAAAGAAAACATCTTCATTTTTTATTTTGTTAATAAACAGCAAATCTCAATAGGGACTGTTCTTTTTGCAGTTTGATGATGTCATAATTATGTCCATGTGTGGTTCAGCTCTATGGAATATATGAAATGCATATTCTAACAAAAAATAACATTTTACTTTCTAACTAATTTTAACTCGTTTACAGATTTACCATGTTTTTTGTGATTGATTAGTGATTGATTATTCTGTTGTCTGCTATCACTCCGTTTTAGGTTTTGTTTTATTAACAAGCTCGTTAACTCACTGCACACCACCTCATCAAAGTCCTTTAAGTGGTGATTGCACTACAAAACCCTGAAAACACATCACACACTTTACACTATAATTGATGCATTTATCTCCGAATGAGCCCTGGAAACAGTGAAATGTGAAAAAATACAGGCTGTTTTCTAAAATGTATTAAAAAAAAAACTGAACCACATCATTAACTCATTTTATATTTTCCCTTAAAGTAGACACCTTAAGCTGTCTTTAGATATCATTAATTTGCACAAATTCACAACAGGAGAAGCCTAGCTTTTAAGCTAATCTGTCAAAATATGTTTAATTACCTTGTGTTTTGCATATATTCCATAGGGCTGGACCTCTCACAGACATGTGACATCAACAACATGCGACAGGAGCAGTCCCTATTGAGTGAAAGATTCTCTATTTATGATTTATGAAATACTGGACGGACAGCACAGTCAACCCAGACTACCGTTTCTCAGCTTAATATGGGAGCAGGTAGAGCTTCGGAATCAAAATGTGCTCAATGCCCGGTTCCACCTGGGCCACTGTAGAAGTGTCCTTGAGCAAGACACTGAACCACTAACTGCTCCAGATAAGCATGTCGGTGCCACGCATGGCTTCCCCACCATCGCTGAGTGTAATGCACACTGACCAAATGCCTGACACAAAAGTCAGAGAAATGAGAATAGAGCACTTTTTTACCTAATGTTTTTGTATTTTTTAAATAATATATTACTTTACTGTTGTTTTTATATTTTTGACATGTTTATTTGGATTTGTAATTAATTAAAATAAGTATAACAATCTTGGAAATTCATTTTTGTACTTTGTAACAGTACTTAGATATTACATCATGCCTGTTCTCTTTTGAATGCTCTGATCTTTTCTCCTTTCCTTTCAAAAAATACAAATAAATTCTCATTAGGCCAATTTCTGCATTAGGAAATACTGGTATAAATCTACACAAGGATGACCTGAATACACCAGCAGCACTGTGCTCATTAGTGCCTAAAAATAAATATAGAAACAAGCACAAAAAAGAAGAAATATGGACATAATTTGGCATTTCCTCATGAAGTGGTATCCATCATGTCGTATTCATAATTTTCTTATGCAGAGAAGGCTTTAATTAACAACTTAGAGTCCAGAGTAATTGCATCCTGTCTCAGAGGAGTGATGTGACCGTTCTCTTCACATTGGACGTGACAACCCCACTATTTTACAGTTTTTTTCCTCTCTCTTCTTCTTTTTTTTATTCCCACGATTTAGTAACCCATTAGTAACCCATTTTTGATCCTGGACTCTACAGATCGGTAGTGGACTGGCCTCATGCTTCCTTCAATGCATGAAGAGTCTAAGCTGCCTTCACCCAACAGGGGGGATTGTTCCTGGTTGGACATTGCGCGTGGAAGAAACTATGCTATTCCCATCAGTTCCTGGGAAGCCGTTTAGAGATTACAGCATGTTTTTGTGAGGGTACCTACTGTACTAGTGGTGTATTAAATATATCAAATCGATCAAACACCTGGACGATATATCGATTGAGAGGCTGCTATATCGATATGGCAATAATAAGCATGAATTATCTGGTGACCAACGCTGACAAATGCACCTCTGTTTAATGTTATCAAAGGCCAACTTCCCAGACCCCTTGTTAGGATGTTTAGACATTTTATTTTCATTTCACAGTGAGATCACAGTGAGCCTGAGAGGGTTTTATTGCACCTTGCAATATATATATATATATATATATATATATATATACACACACACACACACACACACACACACACACACACACACACACACACACACACACACACACACACACACACACACACACACACACACACACACACACACGTGAAATGTAAATTAGCAGGCAGTATACTCAGCAAGGCTTCAACATCTCTCTTTCACAATGTAAAGGTCTACTTAGTTTGTTTCACTGGATTTTTTTTTGTTAATTCCAGTTTTGGTTTATTATGATTAGTAGTAGTATAGATCATATTCCACCAATAATAACATTAAATTTGTTGAATGCTGTTAAATGTGATACACAGTTTTGTATTGCTAGCACCAATGGAGTAACAATGTACAATGTGCGATGATGATAATAAGGCTGATAATAATAATAAAATATAGCTGCAAGCAGCAATAAAACGGGATCAAGCAAGCAGCAATAAGGAGTAAGAACAATACGCACAAATAAGCCATAGAAACATGGGAGCCTGAACTTCAGAAATACATCAGGTAATTATGGGAGCAGGGCAGGGTTTTTGATTCCTGCCCTGACTGACTCACAATCTGGTGTGACTGAGTGAATGATTGGTGAGCTGTGAGTGAGTGGTGAACTGAGCTATGAACTGTCATTAGTGACAACATGGCCGAATAGTGACAGTCAAACAGCCTTGCCCAGCCATGAGGCCCATAGGGCAGGTGCCTATCTCCTGTTTCTGTAGCATGAGGCAGCTTGATGTACAAGTACACCCTCTGGACATGACGCTAGTATGACACAGGGTCTTACCCCCAATCCAACCCTTGATGCTGAGTGCCAAGCAGGGAGGCATTGGATCCCGTTTTTAGAGCCTTTGGTATGACCCGGCCGGGAATCGAACCCCGGCCTCCCAGTCTCAGGGCGGACACTCTAACCACAAGGCCACTGAGTTGCTGAATGAGTAAATGATTGGTGAGCTGTGAGTGAGTGGCGAACTGAGCTGTGAACTGTCATTAGTGACAACATGGCCGAATAGTGACAAAACACAACATGGCCGAATGGTGACAACCACCATTACATTGAGTTTTACCCTGGGTTACACATAGAACCATGAACTTAGATGTAGAAGACCACATGAGATTGTGCATGATTGACTCATATTACTAGGTGTCCGTGCCGGGATTTGAACCCAGGAACTCTCATTTCCAAGTCATGCGCTCTACCAATGAGGCTACCCAACAGACACAAGACGTACTGGAAACAACACACACATTCAGTGGACTGCTTGGTAAATGGTAAATGGTGCATTTATATAGCGCCTTTATCCAAGGCGCTTTACATAGATTGTGCATCACATTCACCCATTCACACACACATTCATACACTGATGGCAGTGGGACAGGGACACATCGACACTAACTCTGCAGGAGCCCGGGATCGAACCGGCAACCTTGTGGTTACCATCCGGTTACTCTACCTCTGAGCCACTACCGCTCCTTAAATATGCACAAATAAGCCATAGAAACATGGAAGAAATACATCATGTGATTGTGGAAACACAGCAGGGTTTTTGGAGACTCAGACTTTGTATTGTCAGCAGTGGGACTTGAACCCTCAATCTTGTGTTCCGAAGTCAGGCACCCTACCGACTGAGCTATCCAGGCACAATGATTTGCTTAGTTGTCATCAATGAAACAACCCAACAACACGCCACCAAGCAGTAAGCAATATGAACAATATGCACAATTCAGCAGTCCGAGGGTGGAGCTTAGTGGTCAAAGTGACAAATGGAAACAAGTTCCACATGCTTATTCCTCTCACACAATCTGGCACAATGTACTTGCTCCAGTGTTGCCAGAGAGAAACAAGCAGAAGAAGACTCTTCACAAACGAGCAACTTTCATTGGCTTATAAAAACGTCATTTTTTGATGAAAACAAATTTGCTTCTGAAGTTTTGTCCGGATGGGGCCAAAGTTCTCATGTAGCAGGTGTCATGCAAATTGATCAAAAATCCAGGCATAAAATCAGGCATGAGCATTTTTCAAACTGCTTAAAATGGCAGACACTCTGGGGGTGGAGCTTACCAGTCGAAATTACAGATGTGTTCCACATGAATCAAGGAACGTGTAGGAACAAGTCCCATGATTTTAAGCCAAACGAAGCCTGAGTTATGCTTGTTCAAATGTTTCAGTTTCAAAGAATTGCTATAGCGCCCCCATTTGAGCGATTGGAGCAAGACTGGTTTTAGTGTTATTTGGCATCCCCCTCTACCAAACTGTAAAATCTCATAAACAGATTACTTTGCATGTGTAGATTAGGGATAATAGAAGAATTTTCACAAACAAGCAATTTTCATTGGCTCGTAAAAACATCATTTTTTTCACTGAAAACAAAATTCACACTCATTTCATGTTTGTATGGCTTCAAAGTTCATATGTAGGTCATTGTTATGCATTTTGATCAAAGATTGTAGGAGAAGAGACATTTTAACTGTTTTACATATGATTAAAGATGGCGGCTCATCTAAAGGTCAGAGGTCAAAAGTCAGAATACAAAAGTTGTTTGACATAAGCAGACGCATAAGTGAATATAAGTTACATTTCTGAGAGTCGAGCGGTTCATGAGTTATGAGTGTTTAAAGTTTGCAATTTCAGTTGAGTGCTATAGCGCCACCATTTGACCAGTGGTCACAGGCTTCGCATCATCACCGTTTGGCATCACCCTCTACCAGATTACCAATTTTCGCGAAAACCGACTGCACGGTTCAGCCAGAACAGCTATTTCTGGCGGAAGAAGGAGAAGGAGAAGGAAAAAAGAGACAGAAACAAGAAGGGATCAAGTCCACTTCGTGGACTGCTTGATCCCTTAAATATAATTATATTGAAAGCATTATAAACTAATTCACCCATTATGTTTAAAAGATGCTAATGTTATATTTAAAGCATTATAAACAAATTTACTCATAAATAATAGTAATATTAATTATTATTACCCTAAATAAAATACATTTTATTTGCATAGCACTTTTCATGAGATGAAATGCACCTCAAAGTGCTTTTTTAGGCCGTATAATAGATTATTATTGCATTGAGGCATTGTGGCAGAGCGACCACAATGTGGCATGGTTGTTCTGCCACACTACAACCATTGACACCTTTTAAGTGAAGTGTTAAAACTGTTACTACGACGGGGGAGTGGTACCACCCAGGTGCCTCAGAGGCAGTCAGATGGTAACAGTGACAATCTCAAGTGCTAAGTGCTGACCACTGTAGGCTATATGCGTACAAATATGGGATAATCAATTGGATCTATCATCTGGGTGTCCTTTAGCTGTGTGGTGGGAATTAACGTCAGTGTAGGCTACTAAGCACGGCCGCACCGTTCATTTTCAGCGTAGTTCAGACGGTACGGCGACAGACTGCTGCAGGCTGCACGCACGCACAGACACGCACACACACAAACACATACACGGTCGCCATGTATCGATGATCGATCACTGTTTTTAAGCGACTTTCTTCACGCCAATTCACGTCTCTCTCCTCTGTCCCCCCCGATTGGATGAGCAAAACCAGTGTGTTCAGTGATGTGATCCGTTATCATCATTGGGTTACAACCCTTTTGATATCAGGGCCCACTATTTATTCAGCATTTGAGACACAGACCACCATGTGCTGACATTTTAGCCCCATAGACCCAAAAAACGCATGTCCACAATACCAGGCTGGATTTGGGAAACAAAACAGTCAAACATAGATCCAACATAGAATGCGTAATCGAAAGTGCAGTTTATTGTTAGACACAACACGTGTGGGATGCATGGGTCGAAATGAGTGAAATACGATCGTGTTTGCAGTGGGTAGTATTGTAATATATGGGCCCATTTGGTTTAATTTTTACGCTCTCAAAGGGTTACATCTGGTTAACCAACTTTCGATCATTTAGCTGGGGACCACATGGAACCGTCAGAAGTACCACTGATGGTCCCCGCCTGGACGACTGGTTGAAAACCAAAAACACTAACACACACTCTGGCCGTTCAAGGGCATGCAGAGTCAGAGTTGCAACATCAATGGCATGTAGAGTCAGAGTTGCGACATTGGGGGGTCAGAAACTGAGCGCTTGAGAGCTGTTCATGCAGCCTGAATAGGGACAGACGCGTAGTTTATTATTAGACAAACACAACACGTGTGTGATATGCATTGGTCGAAAAAGAGTGAAATACGATCGTGTTTGCACTTTGCAGTGGGTAGTATTGGAATATGGACATTGGACAGCAGTAGCAGAGGCTGGATGTGGCTAAGTGGACGATGGTAGCGTTGACTACTAGCAGGGTGTAATGTAACCCATCGTCCGTTAGGCAATGCTGTCTTTAATGGTGATGGAACGCTAAGTTCTTCTGTCGATCGGACCGTTCGTTGCAATGGTGTTGAACGTAGAGGTCGTAACAACGTAGATGTCGTAACTGTGTCTATAGTCTAAGGCAGTGGTTCAGGCCGGGGGAGGGGGGGGTGTACTTGAAAAGCTGCGACATTGAGGGGTGAGAAAGTGACTTGTCGAACGCAAACAATAAAATCACAATATAACCGATGACATACGAGCAATGGCAGTTTAACGTGGCAACGCTAAAGATCAGTATGTGTGTGGTGGCTATGTTTGTGTTGCGGTTTGACAAAGTATGAGCGAGAACATTCAATAACAAAGTTTAGGGGGTCAAAGATGTTTCCCCCAAAACTGCAGTGAAACTATTTTTGAGCTTCAGGGTCTAGTGGCGAAATGTGTAAGTGCAGTAATGGCGGTGTGCAGTAATGGCGGTGGACGAAAACTGAGTTGGACGGACGTTCATGACGTCACGTGCGTCATCCAGGACCCGCTGTGTCAGTCTTCCGTGTGCATGAGAACGCCACTGAGCAACTTGTATTGAAATGCATAGCAAGGGGCGGGGAATATAGCGACAGTTTGCTCTCTAGCCTCGAGTGCTTATATCTATTTTGACTATGATAGTAATGATGTAGTAATGATGTCGTAATGGTCATTATTTTTGGATAAACATAATCAATATACATCATATTGTACCCTCTGTATTGTGATGCATATCTATTGTGAGATTGCAAGCAATATCCACCACTACCAAACAGGGGACACAGCGGAGGAGCGGACACACTGCCAGCACCCACAGCGTCCCTAGTGGGAACTGAACCCAAGAGGCGACAGCACTTAACACTGTGCCACCAAGTTTTGCTTAACTGAACCTCAACCTTCCCCACATAACCCATAGTTTGCGAATTAGAATAGAGTATTTATAGTAGAGTAATTGCATTATATCTCGCCAAACTGTAAATGTCCCATGCCCACTACAAAATAAATAAAGGTTTGTATTAAATATTTACTAGATTTACAGTTCAACACTGCTGTATCACAATGTGCAGTGCATGGTATGCATTTTGCCATTGGATGGATCTACAAATCTACAGCAGGTAGAACAATCAGAATCGTGGGGCACCTCCCTCTTCTTCCATCCTCTCTTGTCTGACTCTCTTTCGCTCTCTCATTGATCAAGCTCTTGTCTGACAGTGACAACACAAACAACAGAAACCATTGCACACCAATTTACACTGACAATGGACATCTGCGTACGCATCTGCTTGCATACTACAGACAGACAGACAGACAGACAGTACAAGCCTATAAGTAATATTCTGCCATAAAAAACAAACATAACAGAATGCATTAGATTAGATAACTAGTAACTACAGGCACACAGTACACACACACCATTACAGAACAATCTCTATCTCTGTCTCTCTCTCTCTCTCCCGCTCTCTCACACTACAGTGTCAAATGTAACAGGGACAGAAGGAGCATTGCACGAGAAGGGAAGCAGGGAAGGGGGTGAAATGCCATCATTGTCCTGCCTATGCAGCTCCCACCCCATATGGGCGTTTTTATATAGTTCCTTGCAACATATTTCGGTGAAATATCTAGGACACAGTCTGCCCTGTCTGTGCTGCTTCAGAATAAGACATAAGACGAGATGGAGGCAGGAAGAAACTATTTAAATCCAAGAGAAACATAAGAAGACAGAGGAAACACCAGAGGGCAGAGGAGAGCAAAACATCTGATGAAATTTGAGGTGTAGAAAGAAGTGCTAACAAGGAAAAATATAGCTGTGCAATAGTGCGTGTGCGTGTGCGCGTGTGCGTGTGCGTGTGTGTGTGTGTGTGTGCGCGAAGAGAGAGAGAGTGTACAAGTCATAGATTGATGAGCTTGTGTGGCAAACAGTGGGTGGCATATGGAACTGGGTGTTTTGTTCTCATGGAGGGAATGTGAGAGTTGACAATGACAGCGGTCAGACTCGGTATGTGACCGAATCCCACGGACACACTTACTGTTACACTGAAGCAGCAGAAAACCAAGAAGTTAAGAACTGCCACAACCTTTAATCTGCCCGTATTGGATATGCACTGGGGTTAAACTATTCACCGTAACTAAACTGTGTCAGCAATAAGCTGCCACGGTTAACATCTAAAGGGTAAGACAGCACACGCACACACTCTACAATATCCCTAGCTAACTGATGATTATTAGAAGCAATAAACGTCATATATCAGTCAGCATTGCATTAGCTCAGAGAACCGATTTCCATACAGGATTAAGACCGTAGCAAAGGGGAAACATTACAAGAT
This sequence comes from Benthosema pterotum, assembly GCA_039105355.1. NCBI lineage: Eukaryota > Metazoa > Chordata > Actinopteri > Myctophiformes > Myctophidae > Benthosema > Benthosema pterotum. Next base: position 34,344,800 of record CM076972.1, on the reverse strand, counting down.
TTGTGTGCCACAAAAGCACCAAAAGAGACATTTTGAATAGCAAGGTTTTTTGATGCTTTATTAGTGAGAAATGTAAACAGCACATGGTGGTACAGTGAGACGACATCAAGGCTGAAATAAGGACTTTACTTTCCTTATAGCTAATGATTATGAACAAAAACCTACTTCATCTAAGATAGCGTTTCAGTAACCACTGGGTATTTTTGAATACAGATCACATACAGTAGTTACACATCAGGGCTCGACTCACAGTCTCCTTACTGTGCACAGAAACAGCTGTCTTCCTCTCACACTTCAACATACAATGGAACTTGTATAGAACAAAGCAAGACCATCCTATATTGGATTCAACTGATATAAAGATCTCAATCAATCTCTGATTGACTAATTTACTCATTAATACTGATTGTCAACAGCCAAAGGATTTATATAAATATTCTTCCCAACTAGTTTCATCATTGTCTAGAGAGCAGGCATTTCCACCTAAAAAAACAGCTTAGTCCTTTTTGGGCTTTTAAAATGCGTGAGCCTTCTACCTAACCACAGTAATGACAAAACAATAGGATATAGAATAAAATGGTGAGCACAGAGAAACATTTTACACCACACACATACTGTAGATGAGGATATGGTGATTGGGATCAAAGCATGTACTTACACAAAGGGTAGAATGTGCCTATTCATAACTATTTTCCCCACCAGTGACAGTCCTTGCAGGAAGAAAGTGTTTATATAGCAATAGAGAGGGTATACGAAGCATGAGTTGGAGAAAGAAGGTTATTCCATTCAGGATCGAGCCCCGCTGGCTGAATAGCACAGTAAACGGTTTCGAGAGAGAGAGAGAGAGAGAGAGAGAGAAGGGAGGGGGAGTCAGGGACAGGAGGGAGCGATGAGAGGAAATGAGCGAGCAAGCAAGCGAATGAGGGAGAGAGTGGAAGAGAGTGAAAGGAGGCGGGGAGGCAGTTGGGGACGAAAAAAAATAACAAGGTGGAGACAGAGTGGAAGATGCATTCCTAATCCATCCTCACGCTGTCCCCTTGGATGTGTTCTGTTTCAGCACCATGGACAGTTAATCACCTTTTCTACCCATTCACAGGAGAGTGGATATAACTGAAAGATGAAGGAGGGAAAGCAGAGGGGAAAGAGAGAGTGAAGAAAAATAATGGTTGCCTAACAAGTTAAAAAAAAAAATCAGCACAGTGGTCTTGAGGTTACAGGGTGTTCGCAGCCAGACTATAAAAATGGGGTCCAATTTCTCCCTGCTTGGCACTTGGCAAGGGTTGGATTGGGGATAAGTCCCTGTGACATTCTGGCATCATGTCCCAGGTACATGGTACATCAAACTGCCTCATACAGCCATAGGCTCCCGCACCATGGCTTGGGAACAGTTGCTTCCTACTTCCTACAGTCACCATAAACCAGAAAAAGACAACCTAAGTCCTTAAGTCAATTCTATGTCCCTATAGCACATGTCAAACTCAAGGCCCGGGGGCCAAATCAGGCCCACAAATGAATATTCTTCTGCCCACGGGATGATATTTAATTACCATTAGAACTGGCCCTCTGATATGTTGCACACACCATGAAAGGAACTAATTGTTTTACTTTCTCAACTCAATTGATTTACCTTCTCATTTTACTATGAAAGCACTTAGAAGATGAGCTTTAATAATGCAATCAGTTTTGAATGCCTGCAGTTCCATCTTTGCATAAATATTGTTATTACATTCATGATTTTTTAAGGAAAATTACTTTTGCTGTTTTCCTGGGACGTCCTCGTAAACCGGTGCCCTGTGTGTTTAAACGGGTCCGGCAAGCAGCCCACGCTGAATTGTTCCATTTTGGCCCGTCATGTATTTGAGTTTGCCTGCCCTATAGAGTCATACAGTATAGGCATTTTCGCATTCAAACACCCTATTTACTGTGATACTAAAATACAACTAGAAAAGTGTGCATGTTGGAGCACTGGTTGCCTGCCCAGAGCAGGGTCAGTTACGGAGTCCAGCCTTCAGAACATAATGAACTGAGAGAGATAGTACAGTTTCTATGACAGGCAGTGCAACTTCCTGCATTTGTGGCTACCAACGATTTTGAAAATCAAATAACAGGCAAACGGTAACAACCGTATGAAAATCCAATGGGTGGAAGTGAATTTGCATTTGGTTTTGGGTTACTAGATGACATATGCATAGACAGAGGGGTAGAAGCCGTCTGATCTGGACTTGGCCTGGCAGTGATAAAAACCCAGGCATTTTATCCACGCATGCAATGATGCCTAAATGATGCCTAATGTCCAAAGAGGTCCAAAGTACAAGCCTGCCTACATATCACAGACAGTAAACTAAATATCACAAACGATACAGAGCAAAACAGTTTCAAAGGCTTTGGAACTGTTTTGTTCTGTATCGTTTGTGATATTTAGTGATGATCTATTATGATAGGAAAAAAAAACATATACGTAGATATACACTGCAGATATATACTTCTGCAAGCAGTGCTTCACTGCTTGCACCACTCAGGAATTACTTTGGGAATAAATGCCAAGTTTGTGAAGGTCACAAAATCCAAAATTTCAGAACACCTTTTATTATGTAAATTTGATATGAATAAAAAAGTTGTGTTGGAGGGACTACAAGCAGATTGGTGACTGATCGGTTGGTAGCTGAACACAGCACATTGTTTGTGCTGGGCTTTTGTTTATATTTCTGCCTAATTGTCCCTTCTTATCTTCTCTTTTGCTGACAAAAGCTTATTGTGTAATATTTTACTGATCCAGAAAGGTGAATAAAGATACATGCATCTACAGCTACTTCACAGGCATTGATAACAGATCAGTTGAAATTAAAAGTCACCTCTTGTCTCCCAGACTGACTTGCAGCCCATGGAGTTCATCTAGTTTGCAGTGGTGTGTGGTTAAGGTCAAGGTCAGGCATCAGTTGTCAGCAGAGCCGCCTGCCTGCGTCCTACTGCTCACTCAGCTCCCAGCTATGTGCTCATCTCTCTGAACACAGCTGGACTCAGCAAAGCCAGTACTGGCTGCTGTTTGAACCACATTGATTAGTGACAAAACTACTCAATATGGATAGATGGAAAACTCAAACTTTGTTTCTCCTATCCAGCTGTTATAGTAGCGTCGACGTGCTGCAAGAGGCACTGCAATGCATCATGTTTTTCCTGGTTATACTGTAAATATAAATTAGCATACTTGATCCTCACCTCTAAACAAGATACAACTTCTCTTTAATGTTTTCGTAGGGCATCAGTTCAGGAGGCATGAGCTAAAGACCCTGCTCACCACAGTGGAGAACGATACCTATATATGGTGGCATGGTGCTACAACAATCACACCTGACACGAGGGAGGGGACGATATGTCCGTCGCTGTACCAGAAACTCCTGCAGGTTGGTCCCAAGTACCCGTTTAGAAGAGAATAGAACAGGGAGGAATAGCGTGTTCCTCTTCACATGTTACACCCTCCCAGTCAGAGGAGAATTACACCCCAAAATGCTTCCTTACCTTACCTTTTTATTTATGTCCCAGTTGTTATTTCGTGAAAAGACTCCTTAGCTTAAAATTATGGGATGTTGTTCAAATTCACCTATTTCCATAGTTCCAAAATGGATTTTTTTTTTTGCTAAATATTCAGTAGTTTAGTAGTTTAATAGTTTTGACACTCACTCCTTCACTTTTGGTTCAGCTGTGGTTCAGCCATAACGCTGTGCCATGCCCCCACTCTTTGAGACGGCTATACCACAGCTGAATCAAATGTGAAAGTTAAAATGTGAGTGTCACCACAATTGACATGGTGGAGAGACAATATATAGCAATATATAGGGATTTTAAAAGGGTTTCAGAAACATTTCTAACGTATAGCAAACAAATAAATATGCCAAGTCCTTCAAGAGAACTCACAGAAAATGAAGTGCCACAATAGAGAAGGTATTAAAACAAGGGGAAACACTGCCACCTGCTGCCTCAGTGGCACACAAACTACAGTGTATAAGCCAGTCACAAATACCAACAATATCCAGCACAGAGTGTACATTTCACAGATCAGTGAGGTCTGTTATTGGACGAGACTGATGGAGCAGTCATAAAAATTCAAAAAATGCCACAGCACCAAAGAAACAGTGGTCAATTATTCACCCTGCACTCTCCTCCGTAAATCTACACTACAGTACAATCTCACAGTGGCAATGAGGTAAAATAATAACATTTAAGATAAATGTTTCCACTTCCACTGCATGGACACTGGGACTGGGGGAGTAGCAATTATGAATGAATCATATTGTATCAAAACGCCCCCACCTTCCCCAAACAACTTGAGCTGTATTAACATTTCCCCAACTGTACAGTGATAATGCAATAATTGCTTGAAAGCTTGCAATGCGATAAGTTGGTCAAACATTATTTGGTGAAGAGTGATGATACTGATGGTAGTGACTATTGTCTATTAGTCCAATCCTTTGCAATCCACTATGGTTCGGTAATTATACTATTTAGAAACAGCACAAGCTTGCATGGTGAAATGCACCTCAGTTTCCTGTGAGGATAATGCAATGACTTCTCACCAGCAGTGAGGCAGTGCTGTGGTGTCTCCTCACCAGTCACCACCCACACACACACACAGAGGGCTCTAGGAGGAACTTAGAGAGCTGGGGAAATGCATGTCACTTACTATTCCCTTCTGGAAGACTGTTTTCTGGTTGCTGACTGGCCCCAATTATAGTAAAGTTTCCAAAACAAGATAGATACCAACTCATACCCAGGTATACAGCTTAGGCATACTGGTTGAAAAATGGGTTACAAAATCATGGGATACATTTTTAAATAAAAATAATAATCATGGTTCTGAACTTGTATTGTTCTGAATGCAGTATGGCAGTATTGCGGTTATTGCTCCCAGCCCTATTAGAGGAGACACAATGGTGTATGCACATGCAAAGCGCTCAGACAGGCAAAACAAGTCTACACACAACCAAACAAAAAATTACAGTAAGATCGATGGCAGAGTTCTGATTACTGAAAGAGGAAAGATTAAATCCTCTGCCTGCCTTTCTCTCTCACTCTAAATTTAGTGAACCGACTTTCAGATGGAGGCCAGGGGAATATATAGCCTGTCTGTCTCTCTCTATACCTTGTGTGACAGGGGAGGCTTTTGGGATGGTGCCAGGGTGAAACATGAGGAAAGAAAGGCCCTCAGAGTCATTTCCCACAGCCTTTGACCAATGCTACCAATTGCAACTGCCCAAGAATGAGTCCCTTCGGAAAGCAAGAGAGTTCCGTTGTCAAGACGAGACATTTGAATGGGAATCTTGGTTCTCATGCCGGTAACCTTAGCTTTTATTCTCTAGTTGTGCTCCAGCTGGACTGAACAGAGAGGGGCCAGGGCTGCCCTCTCCTGGCTTGGATTGGAATCTGACAGGGAGAAACTTAGAACCACAGCTGTGAATTTTAGTGTCAGGGTTACGGTTGTATCCATGAGTGTAGGTGGGAATCATGCTTCTACAACAACTTTTGTAGCATTTGTGGTGCCTCTGAAAAAGATATTGCAAGCATTTCTAGAGACAAAACAGTTGTGGAGAATTATTATGGTGCATAAACTAACTACCTTGTACCTTCTCTGAACTCTTGAGTAACACATCTTTGGCTCATGGTTTGTTTTTTCTTTTTGGTATTAGGAACTGACCTGAGTATGCATCTCTGGGGTATGCTTTAGATTCACAGCTTGCCGAAATGTTTTAAAACTATTAACTTAATAAATCATCCATCCATTAATCCATCCATCCATCTTCAATGGCTAGTCCACAGATCGTAGTCAGCTTCACCAGACTTCCAGACTTTACTTAATAAGCCCTCTGTTTTAATAGGGCCCCGAGTACTGCAAAGGAAGTGCGAACTGCGAAGCCGTACTGATTGTTTGTTTTCTATATTATTATTCCCCCAAATAAATAGCATTTTTGAGCCGCATAACATACTCGAAAGGTTGCAAAACTTGGCACATCACTAGTGGTGTAAAATTACGAATGTTAATATTCTCAAAAAGGGATCTGGCCTAATGGAGCAATAGCGCCTCTTAGAAAAAATTGTGCCTCAAGCCCCAGCATACGGTTCCAAGTACATGCATTAAAATCGGCACACACCTGTATCATGTCCAAACTTACATAAAAGTCTCCTGGCGCCATATCCGAAACCAAACAGGAAGTCAGCAATTTCAAATTCATTGTGACCGTTTGGTGCAATTTATGCCATTCACACATATCACAGCAGTAACATCCGTTCCAAATAAAACTCACCCAATGGACAAAAGGCCCTAACGATGAAAGTTATCAAAATTGTGAGTTTTGATAAAATGGCGTGACCGTGACAAATCGTCAAACCTCACCTCCAAACAGGAAGTGGTACTTGAAGCTGATTGGTCAATACTATTTTATGCTATAACCTTTCCATGTGTTTTTTTCATAGAAACATGAGTGTGGTGTCTTTGGACTTGTATCAGAGTCCTTGCCCTTTATTGGTGCAACTTAGGCCTGCCCTATCTTCTGATTGGTCGTTATTTGGATGTTCCCATTTTCTGCTATAACTTTCAATGGTATGACATGCAGAGATGAGGGTGGCATCACTGGACATGGTATTGAGTCCTTGCCCTTCATTGGTGTATCTTAGCCCCCTCTTCTGATTGGTTGCACTCACGAGAGCCAATTAATCAGTGCTTGCAGCTTTAATTTGTATTGCCTTTATTTTTGTATACTGAAGCAATCAAGCAATCAAGCCATTTACCACTAATTTAACACTAGTGTGTTCCTCTTTGGACAAGTTTTTGTCTGCCTGGTAAATTAGTAATAACCACTTATTTACTGTCTCAAATTTCTACTTGACGTTTTATCTCCGGAGCAGACTGGCTAACAATCATTTCAAAGACCTTTACAATAGTGATACTTCTTTGTAGCTTTCTTTATCTATTAAATTTAGTCTGACACATTCACATTTGTTTCCTTATCTCCAGGTCTGCCACTTAATAGTTTGTTCCTTTCCCAGGCTCCATCAAGAATCACCATGAGAGCTTTATTAATCTCAAGAGGGTGCTTACAGCATAGCTGAAATTTATCAAAACACCATATCTTTGAACAGTCCCCAAGTAAAACTCCAGATGACAGGGGTAACTGGAAATTGAACAGAGGGCCTGGTTGGAAGTGGCTCTAGATAAGGGGAATTGTTTATCATCCTGTGCTCGACTCCATTTGATCTAGCTAAAGGTGTTTTGTCTGAAGAGTTTACATTTGCTGAAATAGTTCAGCAAATGTAAACTGCACGAAATACACCCTGATACCAATCCCAAATGTGTCTACAGACAGACCTCTCACATTATAATCGGCTTTATTCGTTTTTGCTCACGTTTAGTTACATTGTATTATTGTAATTGGATTTCCCAGAAGTGTAGTGTAAGAATGTCATTATTCTATAATGTGTGTTATTGAGCATCATGGTATGGGTGGTGGTGGAAGGATGCGTGAGGAACAGAAGATATGATTTTCCTTTGGATCATCTGTTAAAAGCACTGCACATAATTGCTAGTTCTGCTCTTACCGGACTGATCGTTCATCATGCGGATGGCTTTAGCCTTGGCCAACTCCAGTGCTGTGACCCATCTTTGGCGCTCCACTTCCGTGCTGGCCTTCAAGTGGTATGTGCGACCACCACTGCTCAACACGATGTTGCAGGCATCCTCTGTATCGATGTGTGCCGTGGCCAGGTTGATTGTGCCACGACAAGTGTGGGCCATCTCTGCCTGTGTCCTGCAACAGAACATCAGAAAACACAGACAGACACAGAAAGAAAAGAAAATAGTGACACACATTAGGCTAGTATGTGAACCTTATTGTCTTTGGATGATTATCTCTCAGACAGAGAATAATTTGCTGTAGGTATTATTTTTTATTAGAAAGCACTTCTGAATGTGAGAACAGCTGGGGCAAGGCTGATGGTGGACTAGGAATTCACAATGGCAATGAGCAGAGGCAGAGAGGCAAGGAGTTACAGAGAACCGACATAGAGACGTCAACATCGAGAGAAATAAACACTCCAAAAGCCATGCAACAGAAGAAAGACCTAGACACTTCGAAATCTCATAGGACATACTGAGATAAATCTGTAAATCATCCTTTCATTAATGAGTAAATATAAGAATTCTGCTGCTTGATCCTGTTCTGTGACTTCCAGGTGTGTGTACATGTATGACTGTGCACGCATGCATGCGTGCGTGTGTGCAGTGTGTGTATGTGTGGACATTGTCGGCATTACTAGTCAAAAACCAACTGTTGTACATTCAGTGGAGCACAAACGGTCTAGATAACAAGGCCATTGTCTCGTCTGACTCGAATAGTGAGCGAAACTAAACAATGAATAACAGCGGGGACAAAGAAAGAACACAGGCTGAGAGGTTGTAAGCAGAGGGATAGCAAAGGAGTGAGGCTGAACGAGTGAAGTACAAGGGAAAGACGGAAAGAGAAGGACAGAAAATGTCACGAGCTGGAGAGCAGAAAAGTGTTGTTGTATTCCTGTATTTGTGTACCATATGTATGCCCTGGATATATCAGTGTTTTCTTTTCAATTAATTCAGCAGCAATAGCTGCCTCTAACAAAAAGGATAGAACACAATAAATCTTCACATAAACACAGTACATTGTATTCGTTTTCCAATAGCCCATTTTAGAATGCCAGTGACTGGGTTTGATGGTTAGATATTATCTGAAACACCTGGCTTCATTTTTTTCTATTTTTGATTTAGAAAAATAATATCTAGGATATTCTCTTTTGTCTTTTAAAATTCGCCAATATCCCCTTTCCACACCATGCTGGCATGCTGGCTCCTTGACATTCTGTATAATTAAAACGTACAGTATACAAACGTATAAGAAGCTGAGCTCAAGGCAGACACCACTGTAGCATGCAGTGGAGAGGGTGCATACATGCGTACATGTACTCCTTGTCTTTGTGTCAGTGGGAGCTGACATCCATCCACCCTCGCAGAGACCCAGCTGCTGCCACCAGCAGAAGTCTCTCAACAGTGTTCAGCCTGCCCTACACCAGCCTCGGCCTCAGTTGACACCGACACTGACAGGGGTGCCTACTGGCTTATTAAAGAGGATCTGGTAACAGGTAGAGGTTAGAGTTCATCTCTAAGCTCTACCTGGCAGGGATTCGCTGCCACTGTAGCAGCATGTGCCAAGTCTTGCTATAAACGCTGATCCGGAAACAGGCACTTTAGTGCACAGCCTCTTTCCCGGGCAGCTGGCACTGGACAAGTAATGCAGAGAAAAGTTAACGGGACAATGCAGAAGACATGCAGAGCCACAGGGAGGGCCGGGCTCCTGAGCAGCCCAGTCTCCAGCCTAGGCCGGCATAGCGTGGGGCTTGGCGACCTGGCGCTGACCAAGACATCCAACTCTTTCGAGTGTATATGAGATCCATGCAGATCCCCTCCAGCCGGCAGGAAAGCAGGGCCATGCAAAGGCCATGGCATTAGGAGAGCCAAGGAAACGGCAGAAGCTGGTAAACGGAGATAAGAGACTGAGGAGGCATTGAGGCACTGGGGAAGAAGGGCAGGGCCAGTGGGGCTTGAGAGAGTGAGAGTGGAATTGAGATAAATAGAAATAGATGGGGAGAGGGGGGGTCCTGTATGTTGTGCTGAGCCGGCAGAGAATCACAGGGCTTTACCTGTCGCTCCCTTGTGCACACATCCTCACAAAACACAAATCCACCGATCTGGAGCATGTAATGACAGAACAACAGCCTATGAACATATGCAAAAAATAAATAATAAAGAAATGACACAGGCTGGAGCACGCACAGAACACAGACAGCATAAGAGATAATACAGTGACAGTACACACACGTATGAGAATGCAAATAATGAGAGACAGGGCTGTAGTAATAAAAAACACAAAGAGAGCAAGAGGAACACAACAATCTGTCATGTTATGCAGCCAGTTGTACACTTAAAATGCATGGCAATGTCACATACTGAAAAATGACTAACATCTACAAGGTCACAACACATTAGCGCAATGTGTTGTGACTTGTGAGCTTGTAGATCGGAGATTTTGGTGTGAGGCACCCCCGCTTGCAAGTTGCAACTAAGTATAACTTAGGAATAGGGATAGAAACGCGTGCGCGCGCGCGCACACACACACACACACACACACACACACACACACACACACACACACACACACACACACACACACACACACACACACACACACACACACACACACACACACACACACACACACACACACACACACACACACACACACACACACACACACACACACACACGCACGCACACACACACACGCACGCACACACACCTGGTGCCAAGACCAAGGAGGAGGCCATTAACATGATTAGATCACACAGCTTCCCTTGCCTTCTCTCCGCAGCTCTCGAGTCACTCTGTTGATTTGCCAGGCTAGCATCCAAGGCCCTGAGCAGGCCCTGCCCTCCCACTGGGTCCCTGGCCTGGCTAGCTCACTACCCATCCAAACCACCTCGCCAACCTCCCCTTACCAAAGAACACAGTGTCAGCAGCAGCAGCGCCATAACCCGACACATAGTGAGTGTAAACATTACAGAACTACTATGAAACAGAAGGCCGTGGCCTTCGGTGGATCTGGACAGATCTACTGTCACAGATCCCGTCGCAGATCCCATTGCACTCAAGGCTTTAATTCCCCATAAGCTTTCCTAAAGCACCAAGTCGGATTTCCTGTAAGAGGTGACTAAGCGGTGCTCAGGGCATTAAAGCTGTGAGAAGTCAATTAAGAAATTAAAAAAGAAAGAAAGTGCAGTTGAGAAAGGGCCATGTGACATATCCTAATACGATTTACCCGATGAGCCTATCTTAGTGATTTATTATGCAAAACAAGAACAGAGGGATGTCTTGGGACATAAGGCTGACGAGGGATAAAACATAGGCAGCCTGCTTACAGTTGCAGCGTCAGAGCAAAATGCCGAGTGAGTCAATGGAGAAAGTGCAATGTTGCAAAGTTGCATCCCTATAAAACCTATTACATTTTAACTGGCCCGGGTGCTGAGTGCGTCAGGTCCTCTGCAGAGTCAGATGATCACATATTCTGGTCTGCCATCGCCCTTTGACTGCTTGGCCAACAGCTGGAAATCCCATTCTGGACTGCTTCCTTTCATAAACACCGGCTTAAGAAATGAAAGGTAACCCTAATGGCTTTACTGTTGATTCATGTCTTGTGGAACAAACTGACTGCTCTGCATTAACAAAGGAAACACAGTGCAGTGGACTGGTCCATGTTGTGATCCTCATGATTCCAATGTGACAACAGTCCACCAGGTATTAATATGTATCATTCTATGATGATTTTTGTTCAACTGGGTGATGCCAAGCCATGGAAACACATCATATGCTTGTTTACTCTAAGCTGACACCATTCAATCTTTATAAATGGAGCGTGACGGCTTCTCTGGGCAAATGGAGCACGCACCCATTCATCAAAACATTGAATGTTTCATAATCACATGAACTATCGCTTCGTAATCGTGGGTTAAACATTTACAAGAATGACCATGTAGCAGCGCACAACATATTGTATTGTGAGCTTGTAGATATGCTATTTTAGAGATTTGGTGCATAGAAAAAAGGAAGGAGCCATTGGGGACTCTGGTCTACATATACAACATAGAGGGTTTAAGTGGATACTACTAAATAGAGAATTAGCAAGACTAATATAAAAAGATTAAGACTTGAGCATTTGAGAAACACAGGGGTAAAGTTTCTGCGGAGTGGTGAGGGGGGCTTGAATCCTCGGGGGTGGATCCGGCATGGGCGTGTGTTCCACTGAACACAATTGGTTGTGTTTCTGGGATGGAAGCCAAGCGGGGAGGGTGAGCTCTGCTGCTATACTTGGAACTCCTACTGTAGTTATTCAGGGGCTCAGGGCACCTGTCAGTAGGGGTGTTGTTGAACTTTGAGGGATAGAGAATAGGTCCTCCCTGAGTCACAGTAAAGCTCTTCACTGGCAGATGAAAAGTGTCAGGAAACTCAATGTGTACAGGAGAAGGAGACATGTTTCATCTTTCAACAGGTCAGAAGACCAACCAGTATGGTTCAGTAGTAACTACGCTGTGTGGGGAAACATAATTATAAATAAGAAAGAATTAAGCATTGAAGGCTTTAGAATTTTGTGCAGCATAACAGCTATAGGTTTGTATAATGGTGTGATTCTTTCTGCGCTTTGATTTTACTTTGACTTATTATTTTACTACTTCAATTCAACACAGAATCGGCATGAAAAATATAGGTTTACATTGCTAAAGCAAGTGTCATAATATAATAAAAAATGGCACATTGCATCGATATACAGTACATGTATAAGGTACAAGGTATGATGCTTTTTTTCTTGGGACTATTTAAATATAATACAGAAAAACTCAGATTGAAGATCACTGTTTACATGTCCAAGGTCCAGCAGTCTACTTGATACAGATAGTAGTTCCCTTTTAGGGTGATTGTATTCCACTGGCTAAGCTTTTCTTATCACAACAGTTCACAAATCTTGCTGCTGTGTTTGCAAGAAATGTATTATCAGTTCATGCACAATTTAGAAAAAGTGATTCATAATTGGAAAGTAAAACATCTTACATTGACAATAGCAGGCAAAGATATGTGGCCCAAACATGTGTGCATGCACACAAACACAAATGCACGCACGCACACACGCACGCACACCTCAACACACAGCTTAAAGCCAAGTATAGAGCCACATAGAGCAGGCTGCCAGGCAGGCATCAGTGGAGGGGACATTTAGTCAGGATCTCCTTTGTGGCAACTTGTGCGCTTCACTGCCTCTGTGCTCGGATGTCAACAGGCTACCTTTACATCAGGGACAGCAGACACCTTACAACATAATGGACTATTAATAGCGGGTAGAGGCAACAGGGTTCTTTCCTTTCACCATCAGCACACACAAGAGTAGTATTTTGACTCCCCCATCTCAGTCTCCACTCACCCCTCACTGGAAAAATGGACAACTTTGTGTATGAAGGTGTGGCACTATAGTGTGGAGTGGCAACCCTGGAGCATGGGGAGAAATGGGTTAGGTATAATATACCTTACTGTTGGGCACAAACCCCATCTACAAAACAAATTGGGGGAGGGGGGTTGGTGGAAAGAACTTTTATTATTTAGTCAGATCCAGCGGTGTCCCAATTTTGGGCATCCAAGCAAAATCTTTCAAAAATAGCTCATCTAGAAGCTCACACATAACTGCATGCAGCAAATGCAAAGCACTTGTTTCAACATCAGTCTGGGAAGCACAACTACATCTACACAAGACCATCATATGACAAAGTATATGAAGAAAGAAATATGGACATTAGTTTCTTCCTAAGACATTGGATTCTAGCAAAGATGTTTTGCATCAAAGCATTTCAATGTGATTGCACAAAAGAGCAGGCTAAAAACCAAGGCTCTGATAACTTTTACTAAGAACAGGAATATCTGCAGAGAGAGCTGAACTCCAAGGAGTAGACCTACATTCTGCTGGAACAGAATGTAATTAATAAAACTGGGTTGGACAAGGTGACTAACTGTTGCCATAATACAACTTCGTCAGTGTGTATCTCCTAGTTTCAAACCCTTATTACTTTCATATTGATGTCATATGGCTCCAACTTTTCATATAGTGCTTTTCATTCCAGTTCCTTACGATTCTTACTAGAATTCAGCAATATATGAATGTATGCCAAATGTTACCCTGCCTACTGTAGCACATGACATTGCACACTGCATGACGTCACTGAGCGGCGCACTTTATGGAGATGGAAGGAACACTTATTGTTGTCCATCCTGTTGTGCATCCTGTCAGTGTCTTATACCTATGCCTGTGCTGAAACATGAAACCCCTGGAACCAACCTGAGCCACAGGTGTTAAGCGATGGCAGCAGCACACAGGTGACAGCCGTGTGTGGTTTAGGAGTGAAGTCATAATGATAATGACGGCGCACTGCATGACTCACACCAGATAATTGCGTTAAAGACACTCAAATAATTGAACACCCTCACCTGCCTTTCAGAAAAAAAAGGTGGAATGCAATTAATTCACGTTGCAAACTATATCCACCTACGTCTTTAGTGGGACAATGCAGTTCGCCCAAAAGCCAACTAATTAAGAAGACAAGTAAAGTTTTCTTTTAGCTGATTTGCAGACAGTTCTACAGGCTCAGTCAGCTGGCTGACAGCAAGCAAGCTAGCCAGCAGGGAGCTACTATCCAGTGCGTTAGCTCGCTAGTAGCTTGCCGCTACAGTTTATACTGTTACCTATGTAGTATGTTTTTACTTACAAATTAAATGTAGAGGCCTTTGTTTTTGTAGGGACACTGTGTGAGGGCAGTCGCCTCTCCACTGCCAGCAGGCAGCGCCCGGTGGCAATTACATAAATAAAGTACACATTTCGTGATGGAATCGCCATTTCTATGTAAACATGACATACTGCTGACTCCCATCCCCATCATCAGCCCTGATGACAGCCAGCTAACGTTAGCCCGCTAGCGAGCAGCCAGCCAGCGGACAGGCAGCCAGCCAGCTGTCATGATGCGCTGACATGCAGCGGCTGGCTCGGGCAATTGGCAAATTAACGCCGCCGTGTGTCTATTATTATTATTATTTTACCTGTAATACGACAGCAGGCCGTTGCTGAGGACGAACCATCGCCGCTGGTACCCTTTCAAGTAGTTTGTCCATTTAAAAAGCCAGCCTTTATAGGTGTCCGATCCCGGCGCCGGGGCCGCGGCGGAGGTGGGCGCCGAGCCTTTCGCCTGGTCGCTCATCCTCCGCTGCTCCGCCGCTCGGTGACACGGTGAGGGCTGCAGGGTGACGACGGGACGGGACGGAGCTGTGTGTCCGCCGCGGTGAGGATGCTGTCCTACCCCCGGGTTGGTTGCTGCTCACTCAACACACTCCGCGAATGCGCTGGAGCAGGAGCAGGAGGAGGGTCTGCGCGGGGGGAGGGGAGGGGATGGCGAATAAACACTGCGCGTCCCTTTCACATGACGCTGGAGTGGAATGGACAGCGGTGGAATGATGACACACACAGGGCGATGTGATGCCGAGCGACGGACGGACCCACACAGAACAGAACACAGTGTAATGATAATGATGCAGCCAGAGGAGTTGTTGTTTATGTTAATTTCCTAAACATCACATCTGGCATTAACTGATGATGTGACCTGTTGTTGAAGTCAGTGCTGGGATTCCGCGCGCATGCACGCACGCACGCACGCACACACACACACACACACACACACACACACACACACACACACACACACACACACACACACACACACACACACACACACACACGACGCACACTTCTTTCTCTCAAACATACACACACACCTCTCTCAAACACACGCACGCGCGCACTCACACACACATACATACACACACGCGCGCGCGCACGCACCTAATTCTAAATTCTGTGATAGGCCTAACTTATTTCTTATGGCCAGGTGGTGCCTTTATAGTTCCTCCCAGTAGCAGGTGCACAAAACGTTGCATTTTTTCCCCTCAGTGAATGAATCATAGAACGCGAGGCCACGCGGTGGCGACGTTGTCACACTTACGATTCATTCTATTGTTTCCATGGTGTTGCACATAATGTGCACATCAGATTGCATGGGGGGGTGACAAAGATAAGACTAGCCTACTGTTTTCAGATGCATTTTATTTTAATAATTAAATTGTCAAAAGATAAATTACTCACAAGCTACAAACACAGTAAAAGTAAACATGAGTAATGTTTCTGATTAAAAAAATGTAGCCCTTTTTATTTGTTAATATACTAAGACAAATTGCCACAAACTCATGCTACAAGCAGTTGCTTTCTAGTTTATCCCCGGCTGCTACATATTTCTTTTATTAGAAATAAATAAAGCCATCTGTCCCTGTGTGTTTTAACACATTGTTTGAGCTTGTGCTCTCACATGACATGCCAGTATACACTGCTACACATCCAAACCACTCATTTGTCCACAAACGGTCAGAAATAATGTACTGTATTACAAAGTGAAACAAAAATAAATCACATTTTCACATCAGTGCAATTAATCCTGACCTGTTGGCTCCTCTACCAACATACGCATGCAAATCAATGATTTTGTAAATCATCTTTATATACAGTAGTAGGCTTATTTGCTTTCAGCGCAGCAATATTCACAGACTATTCAGGCCTAATCAAATGAAAATCAACATGTTTTCATTTCAGCTTCGAAAGCTCCTAAGGTCCCTTGTGTTATACTTATGGGATGCCTATGTATCTTTGGTGGGAGTAATTATGAATGTCTCCTTGCTCCCTAAAGTGTGTGTCTGTGAGCATGAAGCATTTTATAAGGAATTAACAGTGTATAGTATAGGAGTATAGGTGGTCAGGACAAGCCTCAAGGATGTTTTAAACAGTTTAATGCTACAGTACTTCCTACTTTAAAGAATTCAACATCAAAATAAGATTTTGCCATGTAGCTAATCCATGGTCTTCTTGCTTGAATATAATTAAATTGGGGGAGGGGACAGCGGTTTCATGCCTATGCTTTTGATATCCCTCCCCCTGATGATTATATTTTAATTGCCAGTTAGGATAGGTTTTATGCCTGCTTCTGGTCAAGACTGAATTCAAGGCATGCATCTCCTTCTGGGAGATGTATTGATAATGTGATATATCCATATACAACAATAGAAAAGAAATATATAAAATATATCTAATTACATTGAGTGCCCCTATTTTGGGAAAAATTAAATAAATACATTATATTAAAAAAAAAAAAATGTGATAATAGCAGTTCAACAAGCTCACAGTGTGACTCATTGTGAGGTTGTAGACCCAACCCCTCCAACCACTGCAGCCTCCTGTATCCTCCACACAGCCTCCTGCAAGTATGTGATGTATTCACCCGGAATAGTGAGAGAAATGAGGTTGCAATTCAGCCTACCTACATCACGATAAGGGTCCGCAGTGTTTCCTGATGCAAGACAAACCATGCAGGTGTCACACACCAAAAGTAGGCTAGCTGATGCAAGCCCTCAACCTGGCGACACAGTGTGAGCTTGTAGATACAGTACGTTATTGTCATTGCAAGACATGTGCGCTCAACATAGGGCATATACTGTAAATCACCCAGAATACTCTCCCAATTAAATAATAGCTTTTTGTGTATACTACAAGAAGCAATTTCTGCCCACAAGATTCAGTTCACCATGTGTACAAGACAATGAAGACTGAATCGAAGCCTAAAGTTGTAATCTATTTTAGTTCTCTTTCATAATATTTTCCCCCAAAGATCTACATTTTATTAATCATATCTACCTCACTCACTGTCCTATCTTTTCCTAAAGTACATATTACCTGACAATGAATCCAAAAATGTATAGTGGTATGTGTATCCTGTCCTGTTGACTATGACAAAAAGGGAAGACTCAATGATATTGCTCTTCGTGGTGGGACTTCCTGAATACCGCAGCTAGGAATAGTGGAATAAAAAGTACAGCCTTGTCACAGTCACAGCCAAAAGGCTGTCACTGGTCAGACTTGTTGCTGTGTGATCTAGGAAGCACAACATCTCATAGTGTACATGGGTTATTTTCTCTGGCAGGGTGGTAAAGAGAGAAGCTCTTATACTTTTAATTTGACACCTCTCCGTCATTAACATCTAGCCATTTGAAAGTATTGACCAGGTAGTGGTTTGATGGGCATGGGAGGGAGTCAATGTATTTTACAGCGCAAAAGTCTCCGAGACGATGTCACTTGCCAAAAACATTACAAGCATTACAAAATGTATTTTCCTGCAAGTGACACCGCCATTCGACTAAGTATAGCCTAAATTATACGGCTTTCACAAACCTCATTACGAATAATCAGCTCAGTAAAGCAGGAGGCCTCGGGGTATATATTTTTCCAGCCATTTAGATAAAAGTTTTCCCCATCCCCACTCCACTCCACTCCTGAGGAGGGATAGTTGATGTGGGGAGAGGAGGAGGGAGTGTCCCTGCGGGGTCACATGATAGTACAGCGGTTCCTCTGTAGAGCCCCTTGCAGACGAATAGAGGTGTGGTTCTGACGCATGCCTCGTGCCACAGCAATACCCAGCAGCTCTTTGAAGAGCAGGACCACATGCCAGTTGAACTTGGCAGAGCATTCCACGTAGCCACACTTCCAGGTCTTCTTCACAAGCACCGACACGGCTCTGCGCGGGGTGAAGCGATGGCGCTGTAAATCTCTCTTACTGCCCACCACCAGGATTGGCACCTCACTGCTGCTGCCTTCCCTACACAGCATATAGGGGAGATCAAACAAAGGTTATACTAAAAGGATGCTGAAGAAAGCAACAGAGAATATGTGGTAGTAATTACTCTCTGTTTTATGTACTAAAATGAACGCATAAATCACATCAATCAAAATGTCATGTTTTGTCATGTCTTTGAGGATTGAAGGTGATTGATTACCCAAAGCTCTGACAAACTAATCGGTCTCCCTCCTCTTGTCCTCACCGACAGCTTGAAGGTCACAGGTCAGTGACATCAGAAATGTCACAACACGTCTGCTGTCTAGCTGCCACATTCTATGACACAGGCTCAGTGAACTAAAGGGATCTTAACATTTTCGTCTGGGGGGTCCCCAGAAATGCTTTGGCCATGCCTTGGGACCTCCCTCCCCACCCCCAATACAAATTGGCTACTACAATGACCTTAATAATAGAGAAAATACTGTATACAATAAATCCAGAAACTGTATAATCATAAAGGAAACTTGATGCATGCTCTCCTATGTAAACTGTCAATTTCTATTTTCAGCCAGTTGCATTTTTTATTATCAACTGGGGACACCCCAAAATAACTTTGGGGCCCCCGAGGGGTTGCGACCCACAGGTTGAGAACCCCCAAGCTAACTATAACGTAATGTGATCTGATTGCTGTAGCATGACTACTTGTGTGCTGTGACTTGACAGCTGTTTATTTTCTTCTGTGGGTGTGCTCATGCACGTTGCTTCAATTAACTCGTAGATTAAATGTCCAGAAATTATCCACGGTGCAGCCATTCTGCATGAGACAGGGTGAATGTCTCTGTGTGAGTTTTTCACCTGGTGTTTGAGGCATGTGGGGAACGGTGGTGAACTGGTGCACTGACTCTCACATGGGCTCTCCCACCACCATCATGGGGGGAAATGTGCAAGAACAGCATATTGTACAATACACTAGGTAAAGGCTTAAAACAATGGTTTTCATTTCAACCTTTTTGATACCAGGGCCCACTATTTATTCAGAATTTGAGCCACAGACCACTATTTGATGACATTTTCACCCTGCAGACCCCAAAAGATTATATCCACAATTCCAGGCTGGAGATTTGGGAAATAAAACAGTCACACATACAGATCAAAATGAGCATTAATCTTCTACATTCTCTAGTTGTGTAGACTTGGGCTAATTTAGACGACGAATATTTTAACTCTTGAGAGTGTAAAATTTAGTTTCATTTTTACGCTCTCAAAGAGTTACACCTGGTTAACCAACTGTTCATCATTTAACTGGGAACTCTCTGAAGGACCACTGGTGGTCTCCGGATCCACTGGTTGAAAACCACTGGTTTAAAAGGGAGTAGTATGGGGTTGGTGCTCCCACAGCCCAGGACATTCAAGCCACAGGCGGGGCCTGTAGCACCACTGTTGCCCAGGTTGAGCCTGCAGAACCATCACCACTCCTGGATGAAGTGCCCGGTGCCAAGACTGTTGCAAAGCAGCACGTCTTGGAGCTGGTGAGAGCAGGAGTGACCTTGTGAGACGTAGGATGGGCCTGGACAAGGTCAACCCACAGAGCCTAGTTCTTCCACCACATGCCAGATTGATGTACCTCCCAGTCACAGCAGAGTAGTTTCAGAGCAACGGATTGTGAGGCCCTGGTCTTTCCCTAAGGGAACGGATCAAGGGTAGCCACTGTGCAGACGTAAGTCAGTAATTGATCACCTGAGTGATAGGTATGACGTTGTGAGACCCGTAACCCTGATCTTGGGATACATCACTAGGGATACATCCCAGGTGCATACATACAATGTTTGTTTGATTTCATCCTTGGAAACAATAATGAAAAAATAGCTTTAGTTGTTCAGTTTTGCAACAAAGGTTTGTCAATAGGGGAATCCCTTTTTGTGGTAAAAGCTTTGTGCAAACTTTCTTTTTTCCTGCTTGATCTCCTGGAGGCAGGCATAAAGTTGTGTCTCAGGAATGCATATACAATTTTGAGGAAAGACCTGATTCAGTGCTTAATTCTTCAGGAAGTGAAGTGACAGTATATATTGTCATGAAATTCCTCCCCTTTTTCAGTTTTCGGTTCCAATTTGCATTTCCACTTTGTTTACAATGTCCAACACTGTTGCATAGAATGCCTATGGAAACAAGGTCTGGTTTTATCATCAGTATTACGTTGTATAATGACTCAAATATGAATTAATCTGCATCAGCGCCCTCACCACCTCAGGACATTGTGGTACTGCAGTTAAACTGTCCATAAAGAAAATGAAAATGTCCATTAGAAATAAGCTTGAGGTATGTAAGTATTAAATACAATTTTAGAAATGTATGTTATTTGCGCTTTAAGCCAAAATATAATAACATATATCTAATCTATATTATTTATATCTAATATCTATATAATGTAAATCTATATTATTATTATATTACTAAGATTTACATTGTGGTGGCAGCAGTTCACATTTAGTTTATTGTTTCACAACACTACTTTTTTTCTTTATTTCTTTCTTTGAAACTAAATAGGGTGAAATTATTACCATATTTATGCTTACGGTACATTCACAGAGTTATAGTATTTTGATTATGTGCAAACAACGTATATACAGTAGTATTTAGATCTTGGTTGCTAGGCAAAACCAGTGCACCATCCTTGGCCATTAGGCATTCAAACACTCTCCTTCATCCCTACAGAATCCTTAAAACAAAGCAGTTAGGCTCTGGGATGGTTCAGCCAGATAAGCATATAAGCACAGAATTAATGACCTGTGTTGCATGGCATGCCCTCTCTACTATAGCCCTCTCTCCTGTCTTTTCTTAGCAGAAATGGCATTGTTACAGAAAGCAGTACTGCTAATGTATAACAGCATTTCTGATAATGATCTCAATTTACATAATTATATTTGGTGAAATTCCACTGTTTGACACCAACAAATGTACAATGTGCAAATAACGTTCCTTTGCTTTCAACACTGAACAGATCATAAAAATGTAGTCAAATCAGGATGCACATTTATGAATGTATGCTACAATGCTATGTGTCGACTAACTAACTAATGTTTTTCAGTAAAACACCAACACCTAGTTGTAAACAGGGGCTGTAACTAAAATCGATTTGCAATATCTCTCAAATGCAGAAGTTCAACCCCCAAATCATCATCTCCCTTTTACTGCTCTGCACAGTATATTGGAAAAATAACAGACTAAAAATATCCTCTTCAAATCCACTTAGGCTTGCAGTTTTCTGGAAAATGGATTTGAGCAAGATGTGACTGTGTGGGGGCGCACATGCATACTATATGCCATGTGTGTGTATCTGACTGTGCATGTGTGCAAGTGTGCATGTGCAAGTGTGCATGTGCTCACGTGAGAGCGACGGTGTGTGAGTGCACATGCGCATGTACGTAGGTGTGTGTGTGTCTGTGTGTGTGTCTGTGTGTGTGTGTGGCTGGGGGGATAGAATAGCAGGGTGGGAGTTGACATGGGAAGGGAAGGAAGCAGAGCAGTTCTTTTTCTTCTTCAGTCGGTTTCACCTCTCTGTTCTTCGTGTATATATCCCTTTTCCCCTTCCCCATGTTTATCTCTCTTGCCCTTGGTGTTTCGATAATGGCTTCTCTTCATGGGTCATTAACACATGGGCTGTTCATGGCTCAGCCACTGACCCAAGAGCGTAAACACCATGAGAGAATAATATCACCACAAGTATATGGTCTCATCACCATAGTCTGATCAACAGGACCTCTTTAGAGGTTGACAAATCCTCGGTTTTATTTCCACCCATAAATATAGTAATATATGAATGTATATAGCAAGAGCTAGGAGGGCAGAGCTTCTCATTTGCTTCTTTTGTTTTTAACACTACAATTGACTGATTACTCGCTCCCCAGTGCCCAAGGAGGAGGAATTGCTATTAATTAAGAGACATCACAAAGACTCAATTGTCTGTCACTGTCACACTGTCAGAAACATGGAATTGCATGTGGAGCTTTGGGATTGCATGCTGTCATAATGGGAAGACCTGCCTTTCTATTGCAATTGCTAGCTACTACTGTGGCAGCCATGCACTGTTAACAAGTTGTATGCAACTGTATTTCTAGTACCAAACAACATACTACTGACCATACCTGTGCTCCACTATCTGCTGCCTGATCATCTTGACGTATTCAAAGCTCTCCACACAGCAGATGTCGTAGACCAGGATGTAAGCATTGGCATTGCGAACCCCTCTGCAGCGCAAGTCCAGCCACTCCTTAAAAGAGAAACACAGGACAGACAACATTGATATATAGTTATATCTGAGTCAATCATTTTTTTTTATAATTAGAAGCTCTTCCAAAGCAGCAGCTTGTAAACAGCAGCTTCTTCCTTTTTTGTCGCCGTATACAAGTTAATTATGCATTAGAGATCACGTTGCCTTTGGGAATGTGACAGCCACTGTAAAGTCATAAAACATTGTTACTACCGGTGCACACTGTTCATACAGCATGTGACCAAGAACCTAGAGGAAACGGTGCATGAAAAATAAGCAAACACGTTTAAGACAAACATTAGATTTACAGTACATACACGATTAGCACTGCTACTCTGTTCAGGTTGGTTACACAGTGCAGCCTCAGAGGGCAAACAGCACTATTAGTTTAATGGTAATGATTTCCTAACAATAATTAAAGCGTGGCACAATTGAATACATCTTCCGCTGCTAGAAGGACAAACAGTAGACAGCTATGACATGGTGACCTGTTCATTTCATTCTCATGCCCTCTCCACCTGGCCACTGCCATGGTGCCATTACCAGGCGTGCAGTGAATCTATAAATAATCTTTGATGATTTAAAGATGCAGCTAGAAAAAGGGGAGAGCATCAGGGAAGAAGGGAAGAAACAAACTGCCAAAGCATAGAGAAAGGACAAAACATAGACCTGGGTGAACAGAAGACTGATTTAAAGAGTGCCAGAGGAATGTGGGATGTGAAAACAGCTGTGTGATCACACCTGTGTTGCATCATCACCATGTGATCAGCTAGCAATTCAAACTAAAACTCAATTTGAAATGAAATATTCATAATAAAAAGTCAGTAATGTTAACCTTGTAATACTATACACCTGAACATACAACACCAATAATATTGAACAACTTCAAATCTTTGACAAACAAGGACAATGTTGCAACCACATGTTACAGTTACTATGAAAACTATGCAGGAGCTGTCACACACTTCTCCTAATGCAATTCCTGTTAGGGTGTATCCACACACGTGCAAATGTGTCCACTTGTTTTTCAGCTCAACTGTGATGTGAACTGTTACTTCCTGATATTTTGACTGGTATTGGATGGAAAGTGAAGCTACACTTGTCTTGGATTTTCGGCGTCTGCAAGCATTTTCGAGAAGCATTCTCAAGCATGGGTGGAGCTTCATTTCTATCCACCACAAGTTTAAAAAACATCATGTGATGTAGGATCCAGAGCCGAAAACACAAGCAGACACAAGCTTAAGTCTGGATAGAGTTTTACTCAGGAGGTCAAGAACTTCCTGGAATGCACTTCCTGGCACTCTCTTGGCTGTACTGTTTGCCTGTCAGACTGCACTCACACTGCCGGCAGAAAAGCTTGAGAAAAACGCTGCACACTCTGTGGCACGTGACTCTTTTTGACTGGTCGTCAACGGGACTTCATGCTAGAGCACAGCTTGCATTTTGCACTAGAGCAAACGGCTTCCTGCAAGCTGGCCGTAGCGCAAAACACAAGCTGCACAAGCGTGAAGTACCGTTGATGACCAGTCAAAAAGATTATAACACAGAGCGTGCAGCATTTTTCTCAAGCTTTTGTGCTCCCAATGTACCCGCAGCCTTACCCTTGCCTGTAGCTTGTTTGTAACACTGATCTTCTTGCCTGTAATGCTTGCCTCTAACTGCTTCTCGCGCTTAACGTGTCTTACTTGTTTATTTATAGTGTGTGGTAGCAATGGCACATTATGTCTAACACAAATTTAATACAATGACCTCAGCATATTCCTCCCTGGGAAGAGTATGGTTGAAATATCAATGTGCACATGATCTATGCAACAAAGGTAATTTTTACTTTCTAATGATGACACTACTACTAACACTTGTCAGCCAAGAAATTGCTATCATTTAAATGGGAGACGAGATTTGTGAAGCAAGTGTGGTCGTGTTTAGGTGAGTGAGTGGGAGATACTCTACTTGCATACCGGCATGGAGATAATGAAGGTGATCAGGCATGCATACAAACGTGGAGGCGCACAGATCATTACCAGCAAAGGTTGGCAACACAGGGGAACAGGGGGGAAAGAGCATATCGAACGAGGCCATGAAATGACATGGTGACAGATTTACGGAATTACAATGCATGCAAAAACACAACACGTTTTCATTTCCGTGCGTTTTTGCCTTTGTGGTACATATTCCAAAACGTGTCCTAATTGCATATATATTTTAAGTTTCAGAATCATCACGGATGGCCTTGGGAGATGCATACATCCTCGTGCACAACGCAAAGCTGACAATGTGATACTTATTGGCATCCATTCTACAGTAGGTGCTTCAGATGCAGCCTCATATCACTGTGGGCTAAAAATAGAACCTTGTGTTCTCTCATCCAATATCTCTTTGTCACCCAGGTCTTGTTTTTAATGTGGGGGAGGAGCTTACACTACACCCAACACCGCAGTGTCGGAACTCAACACACAAACCTCTTTTTTTGAAAAAAGAAGAAAACACAGCAAAATTAATTAAACTGACTGAGAAACAAAGCAAGCAATTAGTAGATACAGCCAAAGAAATAAAAAATCGGTCTCTGTACAATCTGGTGTATTGATTTAACCCTGAAGGACCCACAGCTGAATAAATCTGCATAGTAAAATATGTGTGCGTACACTTTAAAAGCAAAGTTGGAATTCCACATTTTGCTGTGTATTTCGAGAGCCAATCAATGCATGCACGTTGATGAATTTTTATCACATTATGACAAAGCTGTCATGTCCGGCATTATTAAGTGTGGGCAACTCACTGGTATTTGAGGCATATTGTGATACGTATGTTAGATATTAGATGTGTGCATGATATGTTAGATAATTGCTCATGCCTTAGTGTTGGGGGAAAGGCTATGTTGTATCTGAAGATGAGCCCCAAAATTGTTCACATTCGTCAATAAGATCCTTAGATCCCTTGGGCGTCACATGTCATGGATGACCTATACAGTGCTAATGTAGCTCAGCCTTGAAACCAGACCAATCTCCCAGTGAAAAAAGAAGCCCTCGGCACTTTAGTCTGGCATGCTCAGTTCTGAATGGATTTAGTTGCCCCCGAAGTTGTGGCGTGCGGGTTTATTATCATCACCAGAGCCTTTTGTTTTTATCCACCACCTTTATGGAAATGCATGTTCCAACAGGGAGATTCCTGAATAATATCTATGCACTTTGATATTAGTCTGACTGTGCGAGACTAAAGCAAGCTATGCAGTCGGTGCTGCTGCTGATTTCTCACCTGCCTCTGTAAGAGGGAACAAATATTTAGATTAATGTTGTGTAAGCTTTTCAAAGGGTGATCGCTTCCATTACACTCATATGTCAGTGCATGCACCAAGCATCTTGAACATGTAACATTATGTTACATGTATTACAGATGCACACCTCACATTTCTGCCAGGCCTGTGTGCATGCGTGTGACAGCTCCTATCTCAAGGCTCTGCTAAAAAGGGCACCGAATGAATCATACGCTGTTTTACCTGACGCAAGATAAGGGCCGAATCAATTCCATATCATTATCATAGATGGCATTGGCTGAGATAACCACAAAAAATGAGCAGATAAACCAGCATAGTGAAAGAGCATTTTGTGTGGAAGGGTGCCATGATGATACATTATGACAATAACGTCGCAAAATCTAAACATATTAGAAAAACAAAAAAACGGGACCTGATATGCTGCTTGGAATCCATCTGTCATCACATCCCGTTGACAGACTGCGACAGATACTTTCCAAACACAAACAGCAGACAGCCAGCCAGGCGGACAAGGCCGCACAGCAACCAAATTATTATTTCCATCAGACTCGCAGTAAAATCATGGAATTTGCCTGTTCCACATTAACCCTGGTGTGGTGTCCCTATTTTGGGAGACACTGCGCTCAAAATAGCCTAGGCCTCTATTCCAATTTTGTACTATTCCAATGCTAAAGAGAAGTACACAATTACTCTTTTTATATTTTGTTATATGGACCATGAGGCTTGCTGTTGTATTGTACTGAATTAGGCTTATACTGTTTCAGAGCAGACAGGTTAACTATGCTGCCTCAGAGCGGAGGCGTACAGGCTCAGGTTTGGTAAACTTTATTTCAACAGTGTCCATTAAACTCTATGTAACCTAGCTAATAGACTGCTGATTCTGTCTCTTCTCTCTATTAGTCTTTTGTTCCCCACAGTCCTCTAAGAGGGCTGAATGCTTTAATCCAATCTGTTCTGGTAATGGAAGTAAATCTCAATCAGGTGTATTTGTGTGTGTCAACCCTACATCAACATTGTGTCCTGTGACCCTGACCCAGGTTACGCTTCTGTGCAGCGCATGGAGGTCACAGAGAGGAGGGGCGGTGAATCAAGAAGGTCTGTTATGTCCCACCAGTCTAATCAAAATGAATGGAACACAACAACCAGAAAATGAGCACAAATTTCAGGACCATTCTGGAACAAATGATCAAATGTCACGTATGCTTGTATTCCTTACACAAATGATCACTGACCCCCTCAGTTCAACGCAGCACAATTCCACTCTGAAATGGATCAATGATGGAATTGTATGGAGCAACGCGGAACTACAATGTGAGAAAATAAAACAGCTGTGCTCATGAATTCTTTTAAAGTGACACATGGGGAGAAATGGGAAACGCATGCACACTTGTGCCACAAGATTCCTCCTCCTGTCTGATTCCCTTCTTTCCACACCTGACTGCCTGCTCCCTAAAGGGGGTTGAACGTGATTAAGGTGAAGAAAGAAGAAACTCTATTCGATTGCCTACATTGAAGATATGAGGATAGAGGTACAACCCCTCTTAATGCGTCCTAGCACCATAATTACATCTGTCTTCATTCACTATTTGGATGGTCTAGAAGATCTTGATTGTAAGTTGCAGTCTCCTTGATGCGTTAACACAGTGTTTACTGGAGAACATATAGAGTACAGTGGAGAACATATAGAGTACAGACCCTTCAGGAGGCCTCTGGCTCAGATATTGCTTTCTCCTGTGTGGCAGTTATCGTGTGTGTGTGTGTGTGTGTGTGTGTGTGTGTGTGTGTGTGTGTGTGTGTGTGTGTGTGTGTGTGTGTGTGTGTGTGTGTGTGTGTGTGTGTGTGTGTGTGTGTGTGTGTTGCGCTGAGGGGGGTTGGTGGTGGTATAGGGCTTTTACATTGTAGAAGCAAGTACCATACAATCAGGGATTGTATGGGAGCTCTATCTATAGCAACCATGGAAATTTCCTTCTTGGGTGTTTTGCAGCTGCTCCTTAGAGACAAGGCTTTGTTACATTTTTCAAGACAGTACAGAGTTATAGAGGTTGGCATTCAGTTCAAGAAACATCCTAGTGTACATACAGTAAGGCAATCGTATAGAGGCAATTAGCAAAGATTCTCAAGGCGCAATATACACAAAGTTCAGCAAGGATTCATTAAATATAAATTTGTATTTGAATCAAGAAGTATACAGGAATAACATACAGAGAGAGAGAGAGAGAGAGAGAGAGAGAGAGAGAGAGAGAGAGAGAGAGAGAGAGAGAGAGAGAGAGAGAGAGAGAGAGAGAGAGAGAGAGAGGAGTTATGTCAAAGTACTGTAAGCTCTCCAAGGCTCAAGTCAACCAGGTCTCCATAGCAACTGGGGACATCTGATATTGATAGAAAAAATAGAATTGGAGTTTTGTCTTTGCCCATAGTCATAAACAACAACAACAACAAACAGTTGGGACGAAGAAACATATATCTGAGTCCACAATAATTAACCATAATGGAATGGTGAATGGAGTCAGGGCAGATTCACCGGGGGTTTCAGAATACATTATGATTATGGACTTAAATGGTTGTTTAGCCTATCTAACTCAATTGAGCGAAAATAAAACATAGTCTACATTAATACATCTGAAAAAATAAACATCATCAACAACCGCAACCGTACACCCTAAATAGGCTATAAGTGTCTTAAATAGGCTATATTACCTGGCTCGAGCTTGCTGGAAAGGAGGAAATTGGCGGGACATCTAAAATCTTCAGCTCGTACATGTTGCCATTCAGTATGACGGAGGGTCTGTACACATATCTGGTTCTGGTCGGTGTGTACTCCTCTGAGAAATCATTATAGATGAACTGGCGTATTATAGAAGTTTTCCCGACTCCGGGAGCACCGATAACTGCGATACTCAGCGTTTCAACCATCCCTGGAGCACAGATTCAGCACCATGGACAGCGACAATAACAACTACCTTTTAGAAAAACAAATTGCTTTTGTGTTTTGGGGGTAGTAGTGCTGCAATTAAACGAATAAATCATCCGTGGCTGCACATGCATGGGGCTACGGAAACTACACTTCCAATTCCAAATACCTCTCCCAGATGAAATATATCCATACTATCGCCAATCAAAAGATATAAATACATAAAATTACTCCTCCCATCAAGAGCGCGCAGCGTTCCAAAGGTTTGTCTTCGCTGAGCCTGCATTCCAAAAGGGAGAAACTCTGCTCATTCTCAGGGGACATCCCTTCTTAGCGACCTCGTCCCCTAAGAGGAAGAAGCGTAAAGTCTGTCCCTGTGTTCTCCACATGGACATAATCACAACCACTGTGGATTTTCACCTTAGGAGCAAAACGAGCTCACTGGCATAGCGGCATCTTCAGTCAGTGTCTATTATGTGTATTTCTCTCTCTCTCTCTCTGCACATTCTCACTCATTTACAGCTGATGCACCACTATCACTGACTAGCCCTGCACGGCTGACACCTCGACACGGAAGGCGAGATCATCATCCTTCAAGATAGAAAGACGTCCCACGTGTTTTACTGTTGAATAAGATCCCACAAAAATGTTTCTAAAAACGAAGCTGGTGAATGGTAATTAGGGTGAAAATGGCATTCCACACAGACCGCACACGTTCGCTCTCTGTAAAGGCATGTGCCTTGTGTGTGTCTGTTGTTGAATAGCGGGTGCATGCGCCTCTCTCTCTCTCTCTCTCTCTCTCTCTCTCTCTCTCTCTCTCTCTCTCTCTCTCTCTCTCTCTCTCTCTCTCTCTCTCTCTCTCTCTCTCTCTCTCTCTCTCTCTACAAAAAAAGACAAATCCCCTCGCTCCGTCGCACATCCAATAGGATCATGTCATGCAGGTGAAAACGCACAAATTAATGCAAATATACAATGTAAAGGAATGAGCAGGATTTCTATAGTTATACTGGACGAATGCTTTATTTAAGCAGCATTTCTCAAAATCGCGACTGACCAACTGTTCTTGGATATGAAGGAAACTGGTCCCATCCTACCAATTAAGCTAACGAACTGGAGACATTATAGACCCCCCCTGACATTAGCTCTGTCATTATCAGGCGAGCCGTGTGATCTTGATTTCAAGGTCATGACTGAAAAAAATATATACAAATGAGCATATTCTGAGTTGCTGCAGCCAGAATTACACGACAAAAGCATTGTGGGAATACCGGTCTAACTGGATCACACACATGTATCACAACACACTTTGCCTCCAATTCGGTCCGATTTTAGCCTAGAATGCGTTGAGCTAATTGATTGATTGAACATTAAACAGACTGAGCAGAATGGTTAGCCTACAGTTCAATCCAAGGGAAGGCAGACCAATTTAATGAAAGCTATAGCTCCAAGTCTTAATTATGGCTCTCAAAAATATGCAATGAGGCTATAGCATAACTCCAAGATAAGATTTTTTGTTTGTTTGTTTGTTTTTATCAATTTTGAATCTACTTAGGGCTTAATTTCCCTTGGGGGAGGGCAGACACCAGTTGAGACCCTATACTTCGAACATGTACAAATGCAAAATATAAGGTGATGATGCCCCAAGTGCATGTAAGTGAATGTAATGTATTAGTCCGTACTTACAATAAATGTTTTAATCACGTTTGTGAACGAACGTGATTAAAACTATGCCCTATGGCCACTGGGAACTTTAGAGAGAATCGTCCACCAACGGTATTAAAACCAACCGTGCAATACCAATGTAGCAGGGGTAGGCACTAGGCAACCTTTGGCATGGGTGCAAACACTGGCACATTGAAGGGTGATCACTGGCACACTGGCATTGAGAGAGAGGATTTTTCCTTTTAAAAAATCATAAATTACTCTCAAATTCATGCAAATCCTGTGCACAATTTAATTCAAACTGAACTCTGATGAGATGAGACAGAAAACAGTCCAGAAGAAGAAAGATAGGCTATCTCATATTATCGTTTTTTTTTTTTTTTTTTTTTTTTTTGTAGACCTCAGAATTCAGCCTAATGTTGACACTACCAGGAAAATTTAAACATGTCACTTCCTGTCCAAAAGGTTGCCGACGCCTGGCCTATAGAACATTTGGGGCATAAGTTTAAGAGCCTTTTTGGTTCAGAGTCCTAAGAGCTCAACTAGTGTCCCGCCCTCACGGGAAAATAAGCTTTAGACTCTTGTAGATTGAAAATGTCAAAAATTGATAAAATATGTACGAGAGTCTAAATCTTAGGTTATACCTTACCCTGGTATCTGTATCTTTCAAAAGGTACAGTGATGAAGCTCACTGTATATTTCATTCTGTGATGAAGGCAATAAGAAATTGAAATCTGGAACCATCTGGTGTGCATTGCTGGCCCTGCATGCCCACATGCACATGGTCTTTCCTTAATATTGTTTGACTGGGTGAGAATAGTGCATTTATGATGCAATAAATGAAATCTTAGGTCCCGAGGTTTATGGAGTTCTTTTGTTTTTTAAAAAGGTTGAGAAATGAGTGAACTTTGGTTGATTTATATCTCAATGTTTTACAATGAAATTGAAGCAGAAGGAATTACACACTGAGAAACACTGAGGTGTTGGCAAGTGTAACATAAATGAGTAAGAACTAAGTAAGTACATAACTACAAAATATCAAGAGCACGTGAACATCCCGTTTGTTCAAAATCGACCCTCATGTGTCAGTCCGTCCTTGTGTCTGCATGGCTCCAGTATTTGTTCCTATAGAATCCTAGTTCCACACTTTTCAGACTTTGAGAAGTGAGGAAGTGAGTGCTTTAGTTACTAGGCTACTGGGTGCATGTTTCTCTTGACCTCCCTGCCCTGCTCTGCTTCCTGCCTCCCACCTGAGCCTACAGCCTGCTCCAACCAGTCTACAGCTTTTCTTTTCTTGTGAGAACACTCATTTATAGGCAGCTATGTCTCTGTAAAACTGTGCTCTACCATTTTCTTTCATTGAAAAATGCTCAGTGCATTGAGTCAGTGTGCACGTGTTAAACACATATACAGCACACACACACACACACACACACACACACACACACACACACACACAGTGGAGGGGCATGGACCGCGCAGTGACAACCTTTGTTGGCACGGCTTAGTGAAGATAACACTGATCAATGGTTATCTATTACATTGGCAAGGAAACCTGCTGCCGTTCTTACATTGAACAGTGTTAACAACAGACAACACAAACCCTGGTTAAGTCTTTGCCTTTTCGAGTGTCACTCAGCAGAATGCTTTCAGCAGTGGATAAGACTTTTGGCTCAAGGGAGGAGAAAACCAAGTGAAGTCTTCTGAATTACAATGCCAAACCGTGACAGACATTCAAGTCACCAATGATGTAAAACCAACTCCCTGGTTCATTAGAGCACAGGGCTAAAAGTATTTAAAATATCACAAATGAGAGAAATCTCTGCACAGTACATACCAAGATGGGAGTACTTGTCGCCTAACCTTTTGTATACTGTCAGTGTGTATTGATGATATAGGTTTTAATATAATTTGATCATGTGACCATAATGTAAGGCATAAATGAGAAGTGTGAAACAATCATAGCATGCATGTATATTTACATTCACAAGTATTTTACTTTACAACAATAAAAATGTCCATTTTTGAATGCTACCACTATTTTAACTATATTTTCACTCATGGATTGATTAGTGTTTTTGTTTAGTTTTATTTAAGTGTTTATTATATAATGTTTCACCTTCATTTTGGAGTTGAAATTGTTAGGTCAGAGAAACAGCAGAAACTTCAGTGGTTCTCGGTGTGCCTTCTCCGGCAAGAGAGCAATAGGATGTCAACATGTCTATAAAAGTACATTCTGTACAGTGTGCATGCCTATGAAAAAACCCAAACTTGTGTGAATATATCAGATTTTTAATAGTTCGGTCTCAAATGAAATGCACACAAGAAAAATTGAAAATTTCCATCACCAGCTTCATGAAATCCACTGACACACACACACACACACACACACACACACACGCTCACGCACACGCACACGTCTGTAAATGCATATATCCGGCAGAACTGGTCAAAGAGATTTCAGTCCAATAATAAAAAAAAAGATTGAAAATAAAACTGAACACTGTTGACTCTTAGATCCTTTCAACGAAGACAAACAAGTTGTTTCTTTTTTCCTCCAAGCATTGTTCTCAGATGGCTGAGGTGCATGGAAGGCTACAGTGAAAAGACAGGAAAATAAAATCAAGCGAGCGAGCAGAGAGAAGAGCCCCCAAGTGAGAAAGAGCACACAGCAGATATCTGCCACTCTCAACCCAATGTCAGATTTACACCAATTGTGACAAACACAAACTAAACAAATGGAATGATTACATGACAGGCTGTCTACAGTCTTCAGAATACTCACACTCCAAAAGGGAGATTCACACGTAAACCCACGCACACAGCACAAAAAGACTTTAAGAGATAGTATAGGGCGACCTGTGGAGGAATGAACAAAAAGTGAAAAGAAATGAGAACGCATGAGTCCAACAGAAATAGAATGATATAGATTATTATTTAGTGTCATCTTGTAATCAGACAGACACACACACTCCAAATTAAACAGGTGATTTGGGAATGAGGGTTGAATATACACAGCAGAGGTGAGGAAACAAGAGCTTGGTACTGTCATATTTTAATGTTAAATCCCCAAATAAATATGCTGACTGTGGTGATTCGACTGCTGATTACCTCTATAAATAGATGCTGGCTTGCTAAGATGGAGGTAATCATAAACCATGCAGCAAAGACATTCATTGGAATACAAATCTCATCTTACAATCTGTTCCAAAACATAAGGGGGGAATCTTCTTTTCCCTTTAAAGCAAAAAAGGGATCATAGCAGAACGCCTGAAAGCCATATGAACTGCTGGGTCTGTAAATCATGCAGGTGTAGCACTAGCCAATATGACAGAACCAGTTGAGTCTGAATTGTACATTGTGTTTAATATATAAACATCAAAAACTCATACAATGTGAGAATGGGATAAAGCTAGACATGGGACTTCACAAGAACCTCTGCAGTGTTAGAAATATGGATGGGCCAAGTATTATAATCCAAAAAGAAACAGTTAAAATGTTCCAGTTAAGCAGCCAAAGGAAGACACCTGGTCTCCAGGCTACAAGCATCCAGAATTGATTTTATGTTTTGAGAAAGGTCGTATAATGGCCTATAACGTCTGAAAAAATGGGGCGAGGGCAGGACTCGTTCCAGAAATCTGGGAGACGGAAGGTAGAGCTTGGTGCTGCTCCTTATGCTTCTCTACTAAATCTAGTCTGTGAGTAATTCAGTTCTTCAGCGCCGCCTCATAGCTCTGGAACACACACTGGGAAACCTCTGGAGCTCTGCATTTCAGAGACACCTGAGAGAACAGAGGGAAGAGACAGGAGAGGGTCATGCTGTGTATGGGCAGGAAGACATTATATAGTACTTTAATGAGCCAGTTGTTTTAGAAGTACTTCGTTCGCTGCTTCTGCTTTGTTTAGTTTTACGGATTTTAGACATTTTGACAGGGTGGACGGGAGCATTCAAACATGGAGCTAGATATCTCACACACACACACCTTTATTGCCTACTATAGTCCCAATACATTATATCTGATCTGATATATCTGATCAAGTCCACAGAATATACTGAGTGTGAAGGTTGAGGTACATCGACTATGATTGCATCAATGTGTAATAGGCTCAATATGGCAGATTGTCACATTCAGTAAATCCTGTGATCTTTTGTGGACAGATATAATTTCACGGAGTCTATTAGGTCTACAATAAATATAAATTAAATGCAGTAAATGAAAAAAAAAAAATATATATATATATATATATATATATATTATTTTTTATGTCCTTGAAATCAAGGACATTTCTCATTGCTGGTGTTATCAGACTTTAGCACATCATTGTCCTTTCATCCTTCATTCCTGGAAATGGTACACACAAACATTACATTAAAAAAAAATAACGTACAGTAATGTTCATACTAAAGCAGCCACTATTCCATGAGTGCCTGGAAAAGGATATTTTACCAAAAATGCATAAGGTCTGCAATTACAGTATGACAACAGGATTAGACTTGAGCCATTTTCTAAATGCTTCACTCCACTATAACCTGGGGCTTCATTATCAATGCAAGCCGTCAGTCTGACTGACAGAATGGAATCTGACTAGCAGTTGAGTTGAACAAATGAATTCAAGAACAGCAAGGACATGGTAATTGGCTATCAACTAAAAGGAGTAATGTTCAGACTTCAGATGGAATTGAACAATGCCAGATATTGTTCTGAGACTCCTTGGATGTTAACTCAATGAACTCAATGGTCTCTTTACAAATGCATGCTGCCAACAGCACTTACAGCAGCATTCAGGTGTGTGCAGAATTATATTAACATATACCCCCCCCCCCCCTCCAGTAAAATGGTCTGGGTAGCATGGCAAGTGCTGGATATTCCACTTTTATTAAATGTAGTCTTAACATTTACATTACCTTGTTAGTTATGTACAGTAACAGCACACTGATGCCAAATTATATAGCTGGACTAAATCAGTTTTTGCCAAAAGCCACAATCTTTATATTTACAGATAGCGATGATATTGTGGGTATGTGTATTGTGATTTCATGAACTATCCAAAACATATTTGATAAATAACGGCAATCACCAATATTGTCTTCATAATATATCTAAGTGGGTGAATGCAAATAATAGGATAACTAGGAACCTCTGTTGATCTAGTGGTCTAAAGTTAAATATTTTTTCGATCATGAACAGCCCTTCATAAGTAGGTTAGCAAAACAGGACTTGCCCTACATTATTTTAATATCACTTAAATGTCAAGTCTGGCATCTTGACATATTAGCGGGTATGAAAATAGCACCGCGACAGAAAAGGGCGTATATTACTGTGTTGAAAATGCATCACTTAGACAAATACCCTCGCAATTATCAACTAAGGAGGTGTGATGGGGAAAATCAAATAATACCATTGGTCACATTGTTGCCATGGGGATAGGGGATGTGAGATGAGGACACTCCACTGTACTTGAAAATAGGTAGATACACAAATAGTGAAGTATCATGGGAAAGCTGGAGGCAAACTAAACTAGTGTGATGTTAGAGAATTAGGCCTAGACGTACTCCAAGTCTAGAAATAAAAAAAAATGGAGAAAAAGAAATGAAGAAAAAGTATAGGTAAAAAAAAAAATCAAACAACATACAAGTTTAAGTGCTGCCCCATCTCAGATAAACTTGAGTAAACCTTCACAGCCACAGGCCAAAGAGAGCCCAGAAATCATGCAATGGCAGGATTTTACTTGTTCATTCCTAAAAATAGCTTGTGTCAACAAAAGGCCATGGGCATCTTGGTTTTCATGTGCTGTGCCAAGAGACAAAAATGGGGCCAGCAGACAGGGCAGAAGAAGTGTAGAAATACACAGCTGAGTGCATGTACCAACATTAAAGTCAACAAAGTACAACTGATGATGCCATCAATAGGTTCATTAGGAGGAGCTCCCCAGGTCAATTAAGCTAAAGAACCCATTTGATTAAAGGCAAAAACAAGGAAAACATGGAGGAAAAAAGAAAGTAAATCACAAACCCTACCCACACTAGCTAAATCTTGATTATACATGTCAAAATCTATGACTTACCTAAAGAAAACAGATTCATTCTGGATTTGTAATGATCCATGACTAAATTCAGTTTAGTTTCAAACTAAATGTCAATTTCAATTTATAAGCATGTTTGCTAGGGAGGATCAATAGACAAAATTAAGTAGCAGTACGGACTGAGGATACAAAAATACATTTTGTGCGCCGTGAATATAAACAAGTGGACTGAGTAATGAGCTGGGAGGAGAGTTACATCAAGGTCAGTGATGTAGACCAAGCGTTCAGAAATTCGAAGTCAGGGAAAAATGTTTTTTTTTTCTCCAGGCTTTCAGTAGCCATGGTTCATGTCTCAAATATACTAGTATTACCTTATTATTTGGCACATCTATACATTTGCATGTTATTACTTACTATTCGATAAAGGAAAATGATATTATGCTAAACGAAAAAGATATTATGCCAAGTAAATAAAATGGGTGAGGGGAGTGGAATGCTATAAAGCATTCAAAGAGTCAAATAATTGACTACCATTACAGTGTTTGATTTCTTGACGAGAAAATAACAGCTCCTCTTACTTGGGCACAAAGTATACAGGTTTTATTCTCAAAGGGATTTAATATGCAGGAACAACACTCAACACTAGCACATGGAGAAAGCATACGGTACACGTCAAGGGACAAGACACAAAAATGTACACCTGTCCTACACGTATACACACACGCCTGCATACCATTACATGTCATCACGCCACAGTCCAATCACTATGCAATCAACCACTCCTTCTCCCTTCACTACTCATCGTCATGCAGCCATGCCTGTACTGGTTTATACTGGTTGTCATTCTATTGCCACTGCAAGGTTAATCATGCTCACCGTGTAATTTGGGTTTCCTGCCTGCACCTTCAGCTCAGCCAACACCCAGATGCCGTTGGAGAGCTTCATGGACTGGTACAGCATGTCCTGGCCGTCCACGGTACGCTTGGCGATGGTGAAGACATTGCTGCCCTGCAGTTTATTTGAGGCAGCATCTACGAGAGAGAGTTTCAAAAATAATACCGATGTAGTACAACATACATAGAGACAGAGCTGTAATAAAAATACAGTTTCTATGTCAATCTCCTCTTCACCACCAGGCTGCAATTTTATTGGTTCCTTTCATTACTGTCCATGTTTCTCAAAATAAATATTTATCTTTCATCAACACACGCACTGCTTGACTCGCTGACTTCTGTCATGGTCTGCGGCTCTGTGATGAAACTGACATTTCTGACACTGCAGCTTGCCAGGTTACTGTTCATAAATCATTCATTAAATTCAGATTCTGTGGTCACTCCATCCAGGCTACCATCATAGCAAAGGTATAGGCTCTAATTTGGAATCAACTACCCATCCTAAGCCTTTGTCACTGTGACAGAATGGGCCTCTAAATCCCTCTCTTTGTTCGCTTGGAGGGAACTCAATCTATTTGGGGGATGGTTAGGTGTCCATTAAGCCGTCATTAGTTCACCTCCAGTGTAGTGGAGGCACTCAGGCTCACTGTAAAACCAAATGATGACAGGTTCACAGGTATGCTAGATGAGTTATCATCAAAGGCAAACCGTTTCATCAATGTGGGCCAGCCTCTGACACAATCTATGAAATTAAGAAAATACGAGGTGGGGAGGAGATACTGAATAATTTCCTTTGACGCCTGCACATTTCATACTTTCTACTTCCTCACCAGAGTTCAGATGACAGTCTTTGATGTGGAACTGGGACTCGTTATCATTAGGAATGTCTTTCCATGTGGCCAGGAACACCTGCCTCTCTGTGGGAGACAAAAAATAAATGTCTGTTAGATAAATTGCTGATTTGCTGATGGCTGAAAGTTAGCCTTCCTTGGCGTGGGTTTTAGCACCAGAGAATCAGTTCCCAGCCGCTGGCAGCCAGCCGCCCTGCTGCTGGCCCCATCTGGAGAATCCATGGGTGCGGGGTGGAGGGGGGCCATCCACAGACACATCTCTACCATATTCGGCTACCAAGGATCCCAAACAACAAGGGGGGGATATTGGTTCACACACACACAGCGGTGCCACTGCCTTGTGAGCAGAGAGCAAGTGTGTGTGTGGCAATGACACGCAGGTGCTGCAGAGTCAGCCACCATGACGTCTGCATCGCACGCATGTGCCATCATAATAAAGTGCACTCAGGTGGAAGGCAACTCAATAGACTGACGTGAAGTGTTATGATGTGCTGACATCACAGGGTTTGGCGCTCCTGAATGGAGAGATAGTGGGTGAGGGTCAAATATACTCACCCATCTTTCCGTCCTCCACAAACAACATGCTGATGGGGTACTGGGCGCTGAAGTAGAATACGTCAATGTTGTTCTTAACGGCCACCTGTGAGACATCCAGGGAAGAAAATAGGAAAGGAGAAATGAATATTTATTCCCCTCTCAAATGCTCTGAAAGGTTTACACCTCCTGTGGCAATATAATTCATAGTGTTTATTTCAGCACATTTCAACCACAACTCAATATAAAAACGGTTAACTGTGGATGACACAATAAAGAATTACACCAGTTTACAACAAGGGTTGTGCCCCTACGGGGCACAGGTCTCCACCGTCCGGGCTCAGGTTTGAACCTGTGCACACTGCAAAGTAGTTTATTGTGAGTGTAATGAGACAATATTCATGACTATATATAAACGTATTTTAGTCATTACATAAATATGTTTTTAACATTAACTTCTTTCAGGATTAAAAAAAATGAGTTTTCAAAGCAGGTATATCCTATGTAGAGATAAAATAATGATGTGTTTTTTGTATTTGAAATCTATTTTCAGGTGATTTCCAAAAAAAAACATTCAAATTTTATGTAAGAGTTCAAGGTTAAGAATTGATAATATTTTAAAAAAAAAAAAAAAAAAAAAAAAAAAAAAAAAAAAGTGGTTACAGTTATCAAACCAGGTATATCCTATGTAGAAATAAAACAATGATGTCTTTCTGAATTTGAAATCTCTATTTCATATCAGTTGGAAATAAAAAATCATTCAAATTCTATGTAAGAGTTCAAGAAAAAAAAGTCTGGGGTCAGGTTTGAACAAGTGCAGATTTCAAAATACTTTCCAAAAAAAAAAATTAAAAAAATGAATATAGTTGTTGATGCTGTTATTATTTGAAGAAAACAAAATAATTAAAATTTAGGATTAAAGAAATAGCGATCATAGGCAGACAGTTTTTTGTTCATTCTCAACCGTCCTTCATTGTGATGAGTGTAAGGGGAGTCACAATGTTGAAGAAAAAATATCTCTTATGCAAAATGTCATTATGTGATCTTAAAAAGTAAAAAGATTGGGTGAAAATAACTTATTCAAAATTTTATTCGTCATTGAGCGAATATTGCTGATCAGGTTGTTGCTGTATCCCCGGTGTCCACTGGTTGAATTTCCATTATTGAGGTCTTGATGCGAGTTTCGTTGTTGTATGTCTCTAGCTTGGTTCTGCTCTTAAAAACATGAGTGGTTAATATTGCTTTGTGGAACACTTCATTGAATGCGGTCTCATTTCTGTCTCTCAGATCCCTCAGTGACTCTGTGTTGTGACCTAGGAGGACCTCAGCGATGTTATGGAAGCATGTTACCCAATGATTGTCGTTATAGTCAGCTATGTGGACAGGTAGTAAAAGTCTATATTTGAAGTTGGGAAACTCAAGGTTGCATTTGTCACAGCGGTATTTACCATTCTTTAGGTCCAGAACCTTCTTGTTGCAGTCTTCACGAGGGCACGACTGGTATATGCAGTTCTCATGTCGAATGTCGATGACCGTTGCCACTGTGATGCAATAATCTGCCAATTGTTCCTGTTTCTGAGGTCCATTCTTCATGTTGCTCACGGTTTTCCAGTTGACTTTGGCAATGAATCCTGTTACGGATCCCGCAGATAACCGGATTTGTGTCAGGGATTGGGTGTTTGAGGTTTGGCCTTCCTCTTCGTACCATTTCTTGAGTTTAATGGCTTCTGGTATGTCTGGGTTGACCATGAACGTTGAGCTAAATGTTGCCGACAGAGCAGCAGGGGCGAAATCCAAAAGCGACCTCGCCCGCGGGCGCCCGTTTTCAAAAGAGGGCGCCCGCTTTCACAAAAACGGGCGCCCGGTTTCACAAAAACGGGCGCCCGTTTTCAAAAGCGGGCGCCCGTTTTCACAAACGGGCGCCCTTTTCAAAAGGTTATGGTTAGGGTTAGGTTAGGTTTAGGCATAGGTTTACTGAGGTTAAGTTTAGGGTTAGAGTTAGGTTTAGGCATAGCCTAGTTTGTGAAAACGGGCGCCCGCTTTTGAAAACGGGCGCCCGCTTTTGAAAACGGGCGCCCGTTTTTGTGAAACGGGCGCCCGTTTTTGTGAAACCGGGCGCCCGTTTTTGTGAAAACGGGCGCCCGGTTTTGAAAACGGGCGCCCGCGGGCGAGGGCTCAAATGGACGTTGCGCTAAATGTTGCCGACAGAGAGCGGCCTCCAAAATCGGATAGGCCACTACTGGCTCTATCTCACAGACCCCTATCTCAGAGATCATAGCTATAAAATCTTCATCTCTTTCTCCCAGCTCAAGCTCCCTCTACTATGATGTCAGCTCAGGATCTTCAAGAGTCCTTCTAACTAGGCCTCCTGACTGACTTCCGTCTCCCACTATCTTTGAGCACCTCCTACCTATGACCTCATCACGACGTCATCTCAAGCTTCTCCTACCTCAAACTCTGCCTACCTCAGGACTGCCACTATCTATGATGTCATCTTCCCTATCTCACTCTCTATGATGTCCCCTCAAACATCATTCTACCTCCGGCTCCTAACCTTGTCATCATCTAACGAATCCTCCCAACTCAGGGCTTCCCTATCTCACTCTTTATGACATCATCTCAAGGCTCACCCTAGCTCAAGGGTCCTCCCAGATCAGGCCCCCCTACCTCGACGTCATCTCAGGAGCCTCAAGGGTCCTCCTAGCTCAAAGCCCTCCTAGCTCAACTATGACGTCGTCATGACGTCATATAACGGACAAATCGAGGGCACATACGGGCTACGTGCACGGACAGAGGGC
Organism: Benthosema pterotum; assembly: GCA_039105355.1. NCBI lineage: Eukaryota > Metazoa > Chordata > Actinopteri > Myctophiformes > Myctophidae > Benthosema > Benthosema pterotum. The sequence continues at coordinate 34,303,280 of CM076972.1, read as the reverse complement.
GTTTTATAGTCACCACCTTCGGTGGAGACAATAAGGCCCACCCTTTTCAATTCATCAGAACATAGAGACAATTACACACTTCTATAAAACGAAAAACGGGGGGAAGGAGGTAAAAGGGGAAAAACATACAGTGTAGTGAAATTTTACAAGGGCCAGTTTCAAATTGCAGCCGTCCGTTGATGCCCTTTGAAAGCTGTTCTCAATTCATATCTTTCAAGTCTGCATTGCATCTCTACATTAGCTAACTCTTTTAGCCATTCAAATGGTAAATAGTGCATTTACACACAGCGCCTTCATCCAAGACGCTTTACAGATGCAAATGCAGATGCATTAAACTCACCCACTCACACCATGACAGAGGAAGCCATGCAACCATGGCTTCCATCAACCTCGTGTTCGAACTGGCAACCTTGCAGTACCCATCCAGCCACTCTTACCACTGACAGCCACCCCTATCTCTATCCATAGAGTCAAGCCTGCAAGGTGAGGTCAAGACTCTGTAATTGTCTGTGCCAAAATTTTAGTGAGTATATTTAAAGACAAGTCCACCTCTAAAAATAGAGAGGCAATGAAATACAAGAATAACTTTTATGGAAGCTCTGGGAGCAGTAACAATCTGAAGCAGCAAGTCATTATGGAGCCAACTGCTCAACAGAGCAGCTTTGAGTGAAGGACAGCAAGTTCAGACAGGGATGAAGCAAGAGAGTCTCTCCTGAATAATTCATGGAGTCACGTCACATCTAAGTCGTGGATGGGGTGACAGGCTGCCTGGAAAAGGGGCTATATATTAAATTCATTCTAACTTTCAGAACGTGGTGATTCGAGCTCAATGATAAAAGCAGAACATGTTGTAGGCTTGATGTTCTGGGGTGGGGCCCACTACAGTGAAATGGAGCCCACTCCTGCTTTGACAACCTGGATGTGGTCATGCCGGCTAGCAAGGGTGGCACTTCATCCCCTTTGGACCAAAGGAAATTCAGCTTTAAGAACATCAAAACTCAGATGTACTCAGATAACAATTTCTTACATACATGTATATTTTAGATGATTAGAGTGACAGTCACACCTATGTACATCGCACTGTTGAGTCATAGTGTTGGGAGTACCTGTCCTAACAGTCTGCACCCAGTAGCTATTTTTAATATAGGATAGACTAAGATATAGCCTAATTTGCACCCTCCCATTAAACTTTACCAGGGAATGCCACTGTACATAACGAACTGGTGATGCCACTGTAAACAATGAGCTGGCGATGACCAGGTTTCATTTTATAACCCATATTTCAGAATTATAGTTGACCAGAATCAAAGTCCAAGCCAATTACCACAGCCTTGGCATTCATATTAGAGTGGGGAGAATGATGGGTGAGTGAAATGCAGTAAAGACTGTCAGAGATCGGGAGTCAGCCCACATTCCCATGCAGTCTGGCACACTGCCAGACTGGACACCTTGGATTAGCAGCCAAGGTGTCTGAAGTGCTGAGCCATGGGGCCCAGGCCTTAATGTAATCTATTGATGAAATAAAACACAAAAACCCTACAGTATGACTACATGTGTTCTGACCTCTTATGTCAGCAAAGACAATATGGGGCCGACACACAACATAAAGTGTTTACTAGTCTCTGTATGTAACAAGTACAGTATCTCACTGACTAACCTAAATAAATAAATAACAGCAGTGACTGACAATACACATGTGTATTGCCTTTTACAATAGGTAAAAGTCACCAAAAGAAGAGTATTTCATATAGTGTATTCAGTTGGGAAGACGTGAGCCAACTGTTGATCGTCTTGTCACAGTCTGTCATGTTTCGCCAACAGGCTACGTGACTCCCAACAGGCGAGCTCAGCAGGGGTCTAGATTAACTCTCCCACTGGGGGCGCTGGTGTTTTCTCACTCGGTTGCACCAACACGATTTGGTCTCACAGTTGTCACGGTGTGACTCTGCAGGGCGGCTCACAGTCTGGGTCAGGAATAGGGTCCATTCGTCTCTGGGATCCGTCTGTATTTCCAGAGCTACTCTCGACAAAACCAGTGGACCAGATCGTCCTTGTGCAGAGCTTTCTGACTGCCGGTAGGCCAAAGAACTAACACAGATCTACATATATGGACATATCAGCATGCCCATATGGTCATATACTGAATGACAGCATGGATCTCCGTGGGCATAAATGGGACAAGGGACAAGCTACAGAGATATCAATGTGCATATCAGTCGGATTGGCTGTGCAACGTAGGTGTGAAGGTCTCGTGAAATTGCAAATGTCAATTTCATTTAACTCTGTGGTAGCTTTCGACTAGGGTGTAGCTTTTTTGAGGGACACTAGCCCCTTCTATTGCCAGATTTTGGTGTGTGTGTGTGTGTGTGTGCGCGCGCGCGCGTCAAAACATCAAAATCAAATTCCCTTTGACAAAGACTGGAGAATTTACACATAATAGTGCCCATTTTACATCACGATGATCTACAATGATAAGAGTGCCCTTCACTTCACACGGGTGATCAGGAATGACAAGCTGGGTTCTTATCGAGGCCCACTATCAAGCATCATCTAAAAGACGGAAGACAAAATTGCATATTGAATAAAACCATTATCTTTTAGCATGGCCTTCATATACACTACCTTTCTAGCAACCGACAGTTTAACTGTCGTAAAACAAATATTGAAGAAAATGTTAACTGGTCAATATGTCTTTAAAAAGTTGTTTACCTGGGCAGTGCTGGTTGCAAGGTATTAAATACACTTTTAGACCGACATGTTGGGCGTTTAGATTTATTCTTGATCACCTCTTGTCTTGATTTGTTAAAGTGACTTTATGGGCCGCTATGATCAATGACAGGCTTGATAAGCCCAAGGTTTATTGATTCCCAGGTAGTCAAAAAGCTTTTATCGTCAAAAAGCTTTTATTTTTTGGGTAGAGCGTATCAAGCTCCATCTCTACTTTTGACAATGTTCATTAAACGACAGAAAATTACTGACACACTTCATTAAGATAAACACACCTTCATTCAATATTACCAAACAGAAACAGCTAAAATACTATAATTGCACTCTGCAGAGTGCCAACTTGGTTATTTGTGGGGATGGACAAACATACATGGGAGCACGGAAAACAAAAACAAAAAAAGCAATCAGAGTCCCCCGAGGGACGGTACGTGGCCGACAGCAAAACGATCACAGTACTTGCGCTTGCTCTGCTGGTGCAAGTAATGACAAAAGATGGTGGTGCTGAGCCTTTAAAGTCAGGCCTCCAGCTAACGCAGGGCTACAGGACCAGGGGGAACAAAGCACCAATGCGGTGTGTGTGACCACTAAGGAATTAGAATGTCCCCACCTCCAGCATCCATTCTCCACCAGACACACCCTTATCTCCACTCTCCAGCTGTACAGGCTGTACAGGCCTCCCAGCCCAACCAGTCTACCCAGTCAACTGGATGTTAATGATGAAAAAGGAGGAAATCACATATCGCATACATTCCAAAGGGCTATCCCTTTATTGCATTCTACCCTTGTATATGCAGGATTCAACAGCACAGCAGCAGAACTGCTTATGTGGGCAAGCATAAACCCCACTCCCTTAAACAGTGTAAAACAAATACAAAACCTAATGTTCCATGAGGCACAGCGAGATCCAGCATTTTTGTTTTTGGCCCATACTTGTCACTTTGGGTATTCAACTTTAATGTGCCTAGCCGTGTGTACGGCGTGTGATGTTTTATTCATAGCAGAAAATCTATTTTCCAAGGTGCTCCCTACATTTAGCTGAAAACTGGCCGAAGGATGGTGATAGAGCAAAAGCAACAAGATCAACGACACTCCAGCCAATAGTTTGAGATTATCTTGTTGGGGACCAAATTGTTGGTGGGACAGATGGAGAGACCAGCCAGCATCGCCACAATTGGAGCTCTAAGGGTGCTACAAATGATTTGGCATCCAAAAGTGTCCTGCTGTCAAAACACTGTTCATTTGAACACATTCGTCTCTAGTTTTGCTTTGCTTTATATCATGATTATGAAAGCTCAGCTAAACATGGTACTGTTATAAGGAGGTTACCTGTAGATTATTAAGGGGTTCCATCTTCATGACAGGCCCCACAGTGTTGAGGGGGAGAGAGACCTCGATGGTTTGATTAGGGCTGAGGGGTGTGAGAACCTGGAGGGGACCAGCTGGGGCCAGACCAAAGCTACAGATGGTGAAAAAGGGAGAGAGGAATTATGAACAAACATGCCAAGAGTCTAAAACATATAGCAAAACACAATGATCCTGGTCTTAAAATGGCATCGACTGTACCTGTTTCTGTTGAACTGAACGGCAAAGTCAGTCATGACGCTCATAGCCTTGTTGGTGAAGGTCATCTCCATTTGAATGACCCCAGCGCGACGGGCAAAAGTACCAGAGATCTCTAGACCTTTGGCCTTCATGGCTGGCAGCCAAACCTGAACAACGATTTATGTAATGATGTTAGGCTTTGTCAGGTCACAGCATCTACAGACTTGGAGTATTCAGGTAGTGGTTTTCCATGGAGACTCACCGCTTTAGGCGGGACGTAGGCTCCCATTGGCATTCCGACTCCTCCTCCGAGGTCAAACAAGTCACCGAATCCCCCAGCAACTGGGGCGTTGAGCGAGGCTGGCATTACGGCCGGCGGTGCCCCAAACCCAGCCCCCATCTGTGGGACCATAGAGCAACATTATCACACCAAATCCAACTTGCACATTCAAAATGAAATGTCTGAAAATAAATGAACAGAAAAGAGGTATAATCATATGTATACTTACAGCAGCACCTCCTCCAATGTCACCACCAAGCTAAAGGAAAAAAAGGAAAGCAATTTAGTTTTCTGTTTTACTGCAAGATAAAACTATATTTTGGGAGGTTTGGAGCTTGATGGGAGGAAAGGATGGGTGCTTTCATGATTAATGACAGCTACCAGGTGCAGACTGATGGGAGGAAAAGAAATGGGTGTTTTAATGATTAAAGACAGCTACCGGGTACAGGGTAATAACTAGTGGAAGGATATTATACAGGTGTTACAATACTATACTGGAAGTGTAAATCCTCTAATAGAGACCTGAATTCAATTAAAGCGCAAATAATATACAAGACTACCTACATTGTATATGTCCCTGAAGCTCATTTCTAATGTTTTGAGCTTCAAAACCACTGTTATAACCTGCCCTTGTCAGTTGTTTATAGAGTTTAGTTGCTATATGATACAAAAACTGCTCAAACGTGATTATTCATGGGGATAGAAAACACACATGGGAGCACAAAAAAGTTGAATTTCATGTTAATTCCCTTTAAAAGGTTGGCCGTTAATCTATTAATGTCTGGGGTAGTTATAGGCTGCTCTTCTAACAAGTCAAAAAAGTGTTGTTTTTTTCAGGCTTTATTTACTTGTAGATCTGTGCGTTTGGGTTAAAAAGTAACAGCAATGGCTCCAGACAGGTGCTCTGACTCCAGTCTGCAGAGGGCTCTACGGATAAATGCTGGCAGGGCGCACATGTTGGTACCAAGGTCTGGCCATCACTCCTCATGCCTCCTCAGGCCAACCGCCGTCTGAGAGCGGTGCCCTGGAAGTTCTGCTCGAAATGACCATGAGTGATCACCTCTAACTACACTGTTTAATATTTCAATACAGTACTTGGTTTAAATAAATGAACCCAGACAGTACACTGATAAAATGGGGTATTATTCATTGTGAGCCATGTGAAAAATTGAAATCTCTCTCTTACGGTATACTGTATGAATAATTTCAATAAAACCAAATTAAAAAATAAATAAATAAATAAGCCACCCCAAGCCACTATTACAGGATTTACGTAGTTTCTCTTCCATTTTATATTCAATATATTTTTCACTGTACTCTTCAAAGCTGCTTGTTCAATGTCAGAGCCATATCCTGATATATTAGGGTTTGATCAAATGCTGCCCTTCAAGAGCCAAGAAACTCACCACTGTAAAAGTCTACAGAAATGAGTTGTCGGAGTTATTACCAGAGAAAAAGATGGTAGAATATATGGCAGCATCCATCACCAAAACCTTTACCTTTGTCTGCATGTAGTGTACCTTTCAATAAAATTTGATGATGACTCAATGTCATCAGTTAGTCAGAATATACTGCACAGGGACAAAGACTACAGTGAACTAATGGGCAAAAAACCAACAACACTACCAGTACAAACAAAACTACACTAAAAGGTCTGGTGAACTACAGCAGACTGCTGGAAACGATGACATCCCAACAGTACAGAGTGGAGCAAAGGGGGAAATCTACAGTTTGCCGCTGGCCTTTACTGGTCTGCCACCCTGAACCAACCTCAGTGGGACTGTACTCTGGGGACGATGAAGGCTGGGGAGAGAGCTGAGGTGAGTTAGGAGTGTCCGTCCCCAGGGGACTGGGTGGCTGATGGAAGACATGAAACACACCAAGAGTCCAATGATAAGAAAAGGAAAAAAGGGGACTCTCTGAGGTACGGCAATAGATCAGGGTGATGAAGAGTGAACACCTAGTGATGCAGCAGATAAGTACAAATGAAATGACTGACGGATGCATGTGAGAATTAAGACAAGGATAAAATGGTAGAAGTGAGGGGACAGAGTTATTTATAGAACACAAGCATAAGGAAAAAACTAAGCTAGAGTAAGGCTCTGTGCACTGATATGGTGTGACATGACATGGCATGGACAGTTCTTTCTCCCTTTGAGTAATTACCGCTTCGGTCTCATCCCCCATCTGCAGGTGTAGCATAGAGCAAAAGAGGAAAATACAAAGGGGTTAAAATAAACAACAAAACTGGAATTGGAGGGGCATTTGAATTTCCTTGGCTTTATTGCAGCATACCTCCTCCAAAGACAATCAGACAAGACCATCTACTGATAAGCTAAACAACAGAAACTCATTGGCACTACCGACATCAGTGCAGAGTGCAACACTTACCAGACTGTCCAGCCCTCCTCCCAGTAGGTCCATGGAGCTCATCTGCATGCCGGCGGCAGGAGGCGGCGGTCCAGCGGTGTTGGTGACGACTGGAGGTGCCAGGTCCAGGTTGAGCAGGTCTCCCAGGAGGTCTCCCTGGGATGGGATGACAGCAGGGGGCGGCTCCGAGACACCAGCTGCAGAACCTGGGTCTGGGCTCTCTGCACTCTCCCCACTAGAGGGCAGAGAACGCAACATTTGTGGTTTTGTTTTTCATTTTAGTATCTCCCAATAAAATTTCAGCAGCATGCTTGATAATGATAATAATTTCAAGTCAAACTTGATTATTACATTGTTTTTTTTTATAATTGTATTCTCGATATTGTAAAGCACTTGGAACTTCATGCAAGCATGGAACTATAAAAATACAGTTTAGTGATGGTTTGAGTATCTTTGAGCCATGCTAAATGTTAGGCTAGCTGAAACACCAGAGCACACTTGACTATCTCTAGAGGGGAAAAAAAGAAAAGAAAATCATCTGTCTACCGGGGCCGGCACATTCGATTTGAAGTTAGGAAAGAAATCAGTTGCATCGCTACATTCCTGCGACTGGGGTATGATCCAGCAAAAACATAATAGAGAAGTTAAGTAGGTAGGACCATTTGAGTGAATATTCGCTTTTGACTTGAATGGCTGAGGTATTGGGGTGGGGAAAAAAGAACATAATGTTCTGTACTCACGATCCAGCACGGGCAGGGAGTCTCTTATGCTGAACACCGCGGCTGCCCTCCACAAAAGCACTGGGGGGCTTGTGGTACACAGAAGCCAGCGTACCGATGTGGCAGATGAGCTCCTCCAGCAACGTGGGCTCAATCAGGTCAGTTTCCTCAGAGATCAGAGGCTTCTCGGCCAGAACCACCTCCTTGGCGGCTACAGGATCCGTTGATAGCAGACGCCAGTAGATGTAGCCACGATCTCTCAGGTCTGGGTTGTCAGAGTCCTGCAGTCAGGTAAAAAAAATATGTAATGCAATGTGCATACAAAAAAATAAAATCAAACAAGCGTAGATGATCTTAGGCTAGAAATGAAAATAAATAAAATTAAAATTGACTAATGAGAGGGCCTGCACGGGGACCCATGACTCAGATAGTCATATATTGTATAGAGGGCGGCTTGTGGCGCATGCATAATACATAACCCTGTCATATGCCCTTTGTGTCTGTCTTCACTTGTGCATTGCGCCCGATGCCCATATATGTGCAAAGATCTATGGATCCATGTGTGAAATGGTTGCACTCGAATGCATTCAATAGGGACTTTAAGCTCACCAAATTTTCAGAACGGCAACCCGTACAGGAAGTACGGCTGCTATGACGCAATCACCGTAGCTGTCAAAATCATTAAGCACACAGCCATCCGCAACGCCGACGGGTTACCATGGTGACACATCTACGCAGGCAAACAGGCATTGTGGACACTACGTTAGAGTGTATGTTCTGCCGTAGTAGGAACGGCTGCTACGGCAAGCAGGTTTATCTATCGAGCACGGATCGAATTCCTGTTGCCGTCCTAGAAGGTTGCCGTCCTACAGCTTAAAGTCCCTATTGTTGGGATAAAACTGCAGTTTTGGACAGTCTTTCCACACTAGTTTAGTGAAGTCAGGACATCTGCCGATTCAGTAGAAAGTTCCCAGAGACAACCCATCAGAAGTAGTGAATGATGTTGTCCAATTATCCCAGGCATCGTTTTCCATTAAAAGTTTAACATTTAAGTAGTATTTTGTCACACCTTATTACACAAGACAACAACTGGCAAACAATGCATATCTTATGCCTATAAATATCTGTACTGCACAGGTAACCAATCCATTTTCGTTACTTCAGTACCGGTGTGGTGTTCCTGACAGCTTGACCTGCTGTATTATTTATTATCTTGCTAGCTAAGCTTTGTTATTAAATAATCAATCACCAGGTCTCAAATCTTTTGGTTTCTCCTTCTTCCGGGTAATTTGCTATAATTTGATGGTTACATTGGCCTTTGGTCTAGTAATTCTAGAGCACTCCTCTACTCCTATTTGCAGGTGAGTCACACTGCCACAGCAGGTGGCTTTTCATCTCTACAGTATATAAACGTATAGGTCATGTCTCAATATAGCTCACGTTGTCAGAGAAATAGAGGAAATGTAATTTAGTCAAATAGTAGAAAAGATGCTCCTGGATCAGATGACATAAAACATCAAGATTAAAAAAAACAAAAGATTTAATTCATTTAAATAAAAGGAGCACTTTTTAACTCTGAATGCGTACATGATGCATACTTTAGGTTTGTGTGTAGCATGTGCTTGCATGCGTTCTCACCTGCGTGGCCAGGCTGAGCACCTGCTGCACCAGTTCCTGCGTCTCAGTGGGTTTCTTCAAGAACAGTTTGACTATAGCAGTCAGCAGTTGCAACTGCACCTGGAGGCAGAAAATACATGTTTTTGAGTATACTGAAACAACTAGGTTGTTTTGTTTCTTTTCTTCTCGCTTACAAAAGGTTTAGCCGGATTGAAAGGTATAACTACAGATACCCGTTCCAGGTCTAATGAGTTCACTTGAGTGCTGCTTATATTACAGGGTGGCCACTCATCCCAACAAGATGTGGCAGGATAGAATATAGCTTTACAAACCTGTTGTTAAACAACTGACCGTTAAAGGTTTTTGTTTTGGGGTTCAACATATATTAAACATAAGCTATTTACAGAGCACCCATCTAGTACTGTTGTGTACTACTTCAATTCGCCCAGGCAACACCTTCTCTTCTTTTACCAGATCTGAATAGCATTGCTGTACAGTGCTTGTCATGCTGCGATGGCTTTAACCTGTGCTTTGGAAACAGAAGTCATGTGGGAACGATCCCATTAGCCAGGTCATCCATTTGCACTCCTAAAACAGTGTGGGGTGTTCTATAAAGTGCAGATGCTAATATGCCATGAAAAAGCCAACAAAACTAGTTACAAACTACTTGCTGGGAACTGGACTATGCATCTGCTCTAATCCTCCATGTGATTTGAAGTTTTCAGCACGCCCCCCACTGTCATTTCATTACAATTATATCAAATGAATGGGCTAGCACTTTGGCCCTCCACTGTTTTTTTTTTTTTTTACGAAGGGAGAAGTTCACAAAAACATGATTACAAGTCAAACCCAATTAGCCCTTTCCTAAACCAGCCCTTCTCTTTAGGCACTGTCAATGCCAATCCAAATAGTTTAGCAGCTGTTGCTATGCAGGTCAAGGTTTCCCGTCTTGTCCACCCTCTGCTAAAGTGCCTATTGGACATGGACAGATCGGGGAGGGACTTAGTGAAGGGCTAATTGTACAGAGACAATTGTTTTCAGATGCTCCACCCTCTCCTCTACAACACCATGCAAACAGACCTGCGTGCTTTCATCGTGGAAACCTTCCAGGAAGCTCTCCAGCAGCTCGTCGGCATTGTCGATCCGTTCAGCATACTCCCCCACTATCCAGATCATGGCTGCCCGTGCCTCTGGCTCATCTAGGGAGTCCAGGTTTTCACACAGTGTGGCGATCACACTCTCATACCTGTCAAAGGTACACAGACAGCAAGTTACTACAGTAGACACAGATAGATGCCATCGGAGGTTAATCCGAATTTTCAAACCATCTTTGCAGAATCTGTCCTCACGAATACCCATTATAACATGTCACCATTTTTATCATAATCTATCAGCATCTTAATCACAAGTAAAGAGAATGGCATTTCTCCAACAGGAATCATCTGGTCAGTTACTAGCATAATGTGTAATGGCTGTTTGTGAGAACCTTGACTTCAGCCTTCAATATATTCTGCAAATTATGCATTAAAAAAGCAATATACCGTACATTATTTAAGAAAATATGAAACAATAGTGAATCACAGAGAGCCATACAGTGGAAGCCGTACAGTAACAGCTCTCTGTCTGTGGTTTTAAGTTTTAAGTAGCTCAAGGATCGACAACTCAATGTTGTGTGTGTGGTAGAGCACTTTCTAAATGACGTATGGATCACAGTCCACTGGACCTGACCCAAGTATCATGCTCCAAATGCACCGTCCTACCCTCCAACAACAACTGGATCGATTGAATAACTTAATGGGTACACATAATGTGTCATTTGCAGGCCCGTTCACCATTAAGGTCAACCAGAAAAAAACTTTTCTAAGTAAAAGCTCACAAACTGTGAGTTTTTACTCTGTCCCATTTCAAAATCAGTACATGATAATCAGTGAGTATAACCACATGTTAGAGCACAGGTCACTTCAGAAGCAAACAAAGCTCTACTTTATGTCAAACCCTTTACCAGGTACAAAGTATCACACAGCTGATACAACAGTAAGCATCAAAGCTGCATTACACTTAATAAAAAAGAAGATTATTTCATTTTGGCACAACATCTCATTCCCACTGAATATACACTATTATGCAGCAGAGGCATTGATAGACAACATACTTGTTGGGGTACTTGCGGAAGATGTCCTTGATCACCACAATGGCTTCCTGCACCACATAGTTCACCTTAGTCTGAATGAGATCCAGCAGAGTGCTGACACAGCGCTCTGCTGATTGCTAATGGACAGAAACAGCAAATACAAACAAAACTGTCAGGGTAAATGAGACAGTTACAGCACAGCACACAAACGTGATGCATTTCTTGGGCATTTGTGACACTTCCATCTGTGCCGTTGTACGAGCGAACATGATGAATCATACTGATATGTTACCAGTAAACATGATGAATCATACTGATATGGTATACTCCGGTACACTGTTTTGTTTCCCCAACCCCCTAAAATAGCGAATAGATCTAGTCGGTATCGCCATCGTCACCTACCTCTACTTTGATGGCACAGCGGCCAATAGCTCGAACTGCTTTACGCACAAAGTCCACATCTACCTCAGTGGCATACTCCTTTAACTCTGCCAACACCTACCAGGACATAATGTATCATTGTCAGTACCATAATTACATGTTTAAATGGTAAAAACTGAAGAGCAAAAATATAGCGTGTGCGTTTACTGTACTAAATCAGAAAATGACAGTAATACATTCATTACCTGTGCGATGTTGGCTTGAGAAGCCAGGCGGATCATGATGTCCAACTTCTCCAGTTTAACATAAATGGGGTCATTGTACTTTACAAAGAACACCTTCATCTCATGTTTCAGTATCTCTGGGCTTAATAGTAAACAGACAAAAATGATTTAATTTGTGACATATCCAAAATGGTCCCATTAATCATGATCCTCATTATGATGATGGAAATGTTTACCGTTTCTGTACAATGAGGTTAATGTTTCTGAGTGCAACGTATTGCAGCTCAGGCTCTGCTGACAGCAGGGTGACCAGGGGAGGAGCCAACTTCTTCAGCAAGGTTCCATAATAGTCCAGATCCTTGGGCAGCATTTCCATAAACTTCATCAGAACTTTGACAGCTGACAGCACCACCGCAGAGTTAGCATGGGACAACCGAGGGGTCACTCGCTCACAGATGCTGGAGAAAGACAGCGATGGCAGGTGGAGGGGATAAGGGAGTAAAAGCACAAGAGATGCACAACAAAGAATATTAGCCTGGGTATATATTATTCTAACGTATGTGACACTAAAGAGAGACATGTCTGTGAGGTGTGGTCTCTTACCTTTGGGACTCGCGGTCATCCCGTGGCGTGTAGTTGGCCAGGCAGTCCAGAATGAAGATCTGGCCCCATTCTGTGCACTCATTAAGAGCCGTCAGCAGCTTGTTGATGGATTGGGGGTTCAGGTCCAGAAGGTTACTGTTGGGGTGAGACTCTGCAATCTCAGACAGGGCTGCCACGGCATTAGCTACCACCTAATGAGAAAGATGAATGAGTAAAATGAGAGTTACTTCTGAGTGCTATGAAGCACTTTCTAAGTACTTATATATAAGATTATCTATTAAAAAGAATATTGTACTTGTGTGAAATGAGAAGCATCCACTGAAAGAATACTAGATCCTACATTTTAACACTGAATCAGACAGCCTGAGCAGACCCTACCATGGGGTTTGAGTCAGAGATCAGGTCTTTGAGGGTATCCAAAAAGCCCTGGTCCTCCACCAGCTGAGCATTGATGTCATGGAGCTTTGCCACGCACACAGCTGCCGTCTTCCTCACATAAGGGTCCTCATCCTTCAAACATTTCCGCAAAGGCTCGCAGAGGTACTCTGTGATCTTGTCCACGCGGATACAGCCCATGGTACGCACGGCCAGAGCACGAATCAGAGGATTTGGGTCTTCACAATCCTGAGGAAGCCAAAATGACACTAAAGTCAAGTGACAAACTCAAAGCCTCAACTTAATTTCATCATCAGCATGCAAGAAAGTGACTGAATACTGAATGGTGCCCATTGTTACTTTACCTTAACAAAAGTATTAACAGCCATGATGGCCATATCAGGCTGGCTCTTAGCGTAGTTCATCAGATAAAGGTAGACCAGCTTCTTGAGTTCAAGATTGTCAGTCTGCATGCAATTAACCACATCTGGAAACAAAGCACTGCACAGAAAAGGTTTTTTAAAAACACAAAATGAAGACTGAAAAAGAATATCAAGTCACTGTATGGGGTTTCATTATATTATAGTTATCACCTGACATCCTTTCCAACGGTCATAGATGCTATGACCTTCTTAACAGCCTCCTTCTTCTTCTCCTTCTTATCACTGTTAAGCTCCGCCTTCAGCTCAAATATCTCCCCTGCACACATTGAAGACAATCACAAAGAAAATACAGGTTAATTCAAACTCAACTTGTGCCTTTGTCACGCAATAAAGACTAAGACAAGGTCCTTTCAATGTACAATATTAAGTTGAATGCACTTGTCTAAGTATATTCATTTGTAGAAAAAAAGCTTTTTCACCGCTAGAGATAATGAGTCCTAACAGGTGGTGCGTAGGCCAGTACACATCAATATTTAAGAGTGTTACGTTTATTGAAGGCAACGTTTGGATCCTTCTACATGCATGCTTAAAGAAGTTAAACAGTTCTCAGTAATAATACTGACACATCTAAGCGCTATGCACTATACACATTTTACGATTATGTGTACAGTAGTTTGTGGTTTAAATGTTTTAGGTTGCATATCTACCTGCAGAATTTTCCATACCATTTTCACTACACTATCTTGTATGCATTGCATGCATATCTGAATTTAGTCAGCAGCTGTGAGGAACCCTCACTGGTTTTGGTGGCATGAGAAAAGATGTGCTCAACCAAACGTGAAACACAGAGACAGCGGGGTATCTAATGCTCACAGAGCTAATGCTCAATGTGTCCAATCTGATTTAGGAAACAACCGTAGCACTTTGATTGCCGTTTTCACTAATCACAAACACATAGAGGGGGTTATGCAAGATATTTAGTGTTTTTCCTCCCTTTCCAACTTCAGACTAGCCTGAAGTTATAACATCTTGTGTTTGCTAAACAATATTATAGGAGATGGGCCTTCAACACAGGGTCCAAAATGTGCAGTTTGGGACCCAGAGGTAATGAGAGCGTAGCCAGGTCTTTGTGTGTTAGGAACTTGGCCGCAAGAACGTTGACCTGGAAGAGCGCCGTGATATGATCGATCTTTGTACACAATGGCAGGACCTAGACCCCCTTGTGTTGAGCAGTTTCAATCACTAAGTGTGCACTTCAGGAAGGGTCATGGACAATGCACACAGACACTGTGGCAAGGAAGGATGAGCAACCCCTGTACCACCTTAGTCAGCTTTGGAAATCATCCGTCACAGAAGTCCTGAAATCCTTATAGTCTGCTACCACCAAGAGCACAGAAACCACATTACATATACAGTACTACATCTCTGGCTGCAGTTCCAAAGGTTGTGAAATTTTTAAAAAGTGAACTTTTTGGGTCAAGGTTGCTGAAAGATTATCAGTGAAATGTTGATATAGTAATTAGTTGTTTAGTAATTAGTTTGTTCTTTAGACACTTTAAAGAACAAAATAGAGATGTTCATTAATTTCACACCTTTCTTGGTAGTTGTGAAGTACTTGGAGTCCGTCATCTTGGATCCAAATTGTCGGTTTTCCTGTGAGAATATGAGAAAGAAATAACAGCTCATGATTATCCCTTTCCTGAATGGAAACTCAGGGATTCACAAGCAAAACAGGAAATTCTAGAAAGTGCAAGTATTGGCAAAAAGGAAGGAATTGCAGTCTTCACTTTGACAATTTGCAAAGGCAGGTTTTCACAGAAAACAATGGGCTATTGCTAGTTAAAACAAAAGAGAAAAACACTAAAACAAAACAAAGATCAGCCTGACATGTAATTCTGCAGTCCTACACACAAACATGACCTCTTGTTATGAAATTTAATTCTTGATGAAATACATTTATGGGAAAGGCATTTTCTTATTTTGACAAAACAGACTGTATTTATACTATTCTATAATTACAGCTACCACAAACAATTAAACCTCTCATTTTAAGATTAATCTCTTAAACCTACGTTTCAGAGCCAAAAGAAAAAACAAACAAGAAAATTACAATTGACTTATTGCAAAGAACCTATAGCAGTTTAACAGTCTGTGTATGGCAGAATATCATTAGAAATGAACACTTCTGTGGGAATTATATGTTGTGGAAAACTATGTGCCAATTAAATGTTGCTTTCCTTTATCCAATAACAACCTTGTAATAAACAAAATTAGCACGTTAAGGATTTCAAGTGATGTCACTGGTGTCCCATTGTGGATTAGTGCACCATAATGTTAACTGTCGTTATTTCCTCAGATAAGACACCATGCAACCCTTTGTAATCTCTACAGGACATCCTTTTACAGTCAAAACTGAAACAAACACTGTAATGTAACTTGCAATGTTTGTATTAAGTTCCAGAACTTGTTTGTCACTCATTGTGTCAATGCTCTGGAGTAATAATAATAATAACAATAACAATAATACACAAAACTATATATCTGAAAATTCAAATGAAACCACCAAAAGAGATAGCTGCAGCCATGCAGCAACTAAATTTGAAACCCATTTTCCACCAGTTTTTGGGGCAGCTGTCAACATCAGATACTATCATTTAGCCAACAGCATAACGGTTAACTAGATTAATCTAAAGCCAGAGCCTTGCTAATATTACTGATGATATGTCAACCTCTAATAATGGCTATAGCTGTCAGCGATCGAGACATCTATAGAATAGATTTCTGCAAACTTCAAGCTTTAGGGTTAAGTGAATTGTTTTGGCTAGCCCAACTGGCTACAACTAGAGCAGTCTATTAGAAGGGTTGCGACATTGCGGGGTCAGAAGGGTGAGCGCTCGAGCGCTGTCCGTGCAGCCTGAAAGAGGGACAAGCTGGAGTTAAGTCTATGTAGAGGAGCCGCCATTGGACTGGCCCCCATGGAGTGGACGGAGTTTGCGTAACTCTGTCTCTAAGGCTTACGTGGCTACAGCCTGCAGCTAACACTACAATACCGTCATTCATAACGATACGGGTTCGTTTATTACACGTAGTCGTACGAGTCCTTCGCACAGTCGCTATTGTCAGGCATTACTCACGCATAGCTGGTTTGCCCATTCCTGCATCTTTGCTATAATGTTAGATGAATGGATCGGCTGCTATAAATGCTATACTGTACGTGTTGTCAGATAAGTGTCAGGTAACGCTGCCTGCTGCTGGGGCTAATGGTGTAGTTAGCTAACAAACACCGCTAGTAAGACATGACCTTCTTCTCAGTAGAGGCTTAAAGGAAGCCTTCTTTGCCTGGATAAGTTAAGCTTTTAATCTATCGACTTATTTCAGAGAGCAACCCAGCAGACTTCACGTACCTGCGGGGGCTGAAATCACACACACACCGGTCCGCCGCGACACTACACAGGGAAACTGAAAATGGAAAAACGTCAGGCTGACGGAGAGAGAGATCTCTTACCGTGGCAGCTCGCAAAGTGCTATGTGTGGCCTCCGTCCCCTCCCACTTGATTTACTTTACTTCCGTCTCTTCCTTGTCAACGAAATGATTATAACCACCTCTCTTCATTCATTCATTCATTCATTCATTCATTCATTCATTCATTCATTCCGTTGTTGTTGTTGTTGTTGTTGTTGTTGTTGTTGTTGTTGTTGATGTTGATGAGCAAGTTGTTTACAATACA
The DNA here is from genome assembly GCA_039105355.1 of Benthosema pterotum. Lineage (NCBI taxonomy): Eukaryota > Metazoa > Chordata > Actinopteri > Myctophiformes > Myctophidae > Benthosema > Benthosema pterotum. Next base: position 34,286,200 of record CM076972.1, on the reverse strand, counting down.
TACATCTGTGGTTTTCAACCTTTTTGATACCAGGGCCCACTATTTATTCAGCATTTGAGCCACGGACCACCTTTTGAGGACATTTTAGCCACACAGACCCCAAAACTAAAGATTTATTTTGCTTTTGTTCACAATTCCAGGCTGGATTTGGGAAACAAAACAGTCAAAATGAGCATTAAATCAAAATGAGCATTAATCTTTATTTCTACATTTCTAGTGGTTGTAGACTGGCTAATTCACATGAAACATTTTAACTCTTGAGAGTGTAAACATGAAATCAAATGGACCCGCAAGGGTCCATAAGATCACCCTGGTTATAAGATGACCCCCATTTTCAAGATTCATTTGTGTAAAAAAAAAAAAAAAAATTATTGAATGTCAAATAATATAGTCCCCAAATATAAGACGACTCAATTTTTAGTATATTTGCATTGGAATTGCAATGCTTAATGACATGTTTCCTCCTTAGTCTGGACTACATTTCCACATATTTAATATTTATGATCTGCAAAACCAGCCCTGGTCAAGGTAGGCCATATCATGGTTTAACCATGCCATAGATCATCATAAGGTACAACGTAGAATGGCTGCTATTCCATTCACACATTGCATGGAGTATCAGCCTTTCTAAGGGTAGGCCTGACCATAGTAAATTGGTAAACAGCACAGATTAACAGACCACGTTTGCAGCCTACATAGCCTACATACAGTATCTCTATAAAGATGCAATTAGAGGAATTCTCAGCAATGGCGACCAAACAAAAAAACATTCCTCCCACACCATACCCATCCTGCACTTTTAGCTCACTGCAGATAGGCATGACATTGCATCAGAGTAGTAGAGGAGGAAGTCCATAGTATTCAGCAAAAGCTGGACTCCAGATAGACTGCAATGATGTTGTATGAGTGAACAAAACAAGAAAGATAAAGGATCAGAACTCAGCCAGGATCTCAGTTTAAGAGAGATTAAGAGTAAAATATTTATTACAAGAACAACTTGACAGCATTTCATTTAAAAAAGAAAACAGTGAAATATTGGTATTGCAGTATTGCTATTCAATGCATACAAATCCCACAATATCAAGCAGTCATATAAAGTAGCATACATGTTCCACTATTGTTTAGAGTAGAACATAAAGAATTAATTTTGGTCATGGACATTCATTTGTGGCTGACTCATTTGACAGAAAGAATCGACATTTACAAAGCTGTGCTGGACAAAGCAAATTTAGAGACAGTAATTATTTCTTACACAATCAAGTATCTGATTAAATGGTGCATGAGGTCGCAGCCATTAAAACTGGAATAATTATTTTCAACAAAGCCTAATCATTTTCTCCTTAGGGCATGCCCACGATAGAGCACTAAATAGAACCAATTTATGGCAGTGACAAGGATAAAACATAATATCAATCAAATGATGACATCTTGAGCATTGCTAGGCAGTGCATACCTTTACTTTTTCAGTTGTTAATTTGATGTTCTTTCTTTCCCTTTTTTTAAATTTTCCATACACATTTCGGTTCATTTACTGTAGAGAAGAGACAGCTGTCACTCAAGACTGAGTCTTCAATACGTGTATAAATAAATTACTGAACTCCAACAACACTCCCTTCTTTACCTCCACCATGTACATATTCTTATTCCTTACAGGATTTGTACATTGAAAGTTAAACTTTCTATTTCTATTATCAACTCTCTTTCATATATTGTAAACAAACGCCATCGTCATCACTTCTGACCAAACCCTCAAATAAAAAAAGTAGAGCATCATTTTACAACCTCATTTATTTTACAATATGGTTCTGCAGGAAGCTGTCTATATAAGAGGGACTGACAGTCTTTATGTCTCTGTGTTCTGACATTTTACTGCCAATATAGCGAGAGAACATGTCTTAAAGGTATATACAGTAGAATTTCGTAATGGAAGTCAATAGGTCTCAAATCAGTCTGAAACCTCAACTCAAATTTGAGTCATACATATGTCTGTCATGTGTCTATGTTGTGACATAGATGACTGACATCACAGGCTGGCCACACATAATCAACAATGAAATGTTGATTTATTTCTAAGAAATGTACTGTATGTACTCTGCAGGATACCAATACTATAGCCCTCTCATTTCAGCAAGACATCACAGAACCCTCATTCATTACATGTCCCATAATCTAAGTGTTGTTTTTCATGCATTCACTCAAGTCAATCCAATTCTTTCCACTTCAATCAACATAGAAACATGACATTCCAGAAAATGTAAATACATTTAAAGAGAGAATTCAATAATAATAATAGGAAAAAAGGACATTATGTACCATCTGGCTCAGTTTGAACAAAACACACACTTTCTTTGTACAACCAATACAAGTCCACTAGATGTCACCATAAACCATGTCATGTCAGTAAATGACAGCGACCCTGTGCTTTCAAATGCCTAAATTAGTTTGACATATAATGTACTGTTTGCATTTTATTTTATTGAAAGTGGTATTTACAGCAAGTGACACTATATAATTTCTTTAAATTATTTAGTATAGATTTAGCATAAATTAGGCTTAAGATGTGTGTCAATGTGATAGCCAAAGAGGGACTCAGAGGCAATAAATATGCATCTTTATCATGTTATGTACATCAAGTATTTTTTTAAACAATATTGGAAATGTTTTCCACTTATGTCCCCAATTTACTGCTCAAACCATTTGTCATTTTCTGAAAGTGGTCATGATGATTATGGCATTCTAGCTGCTCAATAGAGCACACTGATAAAAACACATTCAAAAACAAGTCCACCAAAAATATTTAAGGCAAAGGGAACTCTGAAGGCATCTCCGACAGCAATATTGCATAGCTAAGGCAGCATAAAACTTAATACAGTGAATATGTACATTATATATTCAACACCTGTTATATACACAATACCCACGCGGAGTATTCATTCATTTATCCACATACATATTTACATATTTGTATTCAATCCTTTTTAAATTGTGTCTTCTGCACATAAATACTAAACATTTTGTTGAATTCGAGGGTACAGTATTGATGAAAGTAGAACTCAACATTGCTCATTCAGTGACAATGACACACAGTAGCCTAATATCCCATTCGACATGATCCACTGCAGTAGAAATAGAAATAAAATGTGAATGTTTTTTTTACTGCATTCAACAACAACATTAAAAACATAAAAGCTTAAAAACATTGTCAGTTTGCATTATGTTAAATAACTGTGAGTCGGTGGTATCATACAGCAACAATAGTACACAGTTCTATATGTATGGTAATGTGCACATAAGGGATGCAACATGTAGTGTGTATTCTTTTCATCTTGTAGGGTATATAGATAGTTACATAACATAGTTTATAGTACTTGTAGTACTGTGTAGTTGAATATTTGAGCACAGAATTGCGGTAAAATCAAGAGTCATTTAACCTTGAGCAACAGTGAGATAACACAGTCACCCTACCAAGAGTAGACTATCATGTCAAGCAGAAATGATGTGGTCAACCACAAGAGGGAGCCAACTCATTTGACTTCTGACTAGTGTTCCACCGTCCACGGGCTATCTATTTCTAGTCCTTGGCACTTGACTACAGTATGCCCTGCGGTGGGGCACATGGCAGCAACATATGCTCTCTCTCTTTCTTTCCCTCTCTGCAGTGGCAGCAATCATGAGCTTTTAATAAATGTCTTACACAAGACATCTTATGTTGTGAGTATGATCAATCACCATGCATACAATAAAATGAAAGTAAAACAAAGTCCTTTGGTAATAAATAATTTGGCTTGAGTGCAACAAAAATGTCATGGAACACCCCCCACACATGAAGAGGTAACAAAAAAATAAGAAAAAGAAACGTGTGCAACATGCTATACCAACAGTCTACAGTCTGGTTTCCAGTCCTTTTAGACAGTAGTAAGTGATCGTATGACAACCAAAATCCCTCTTTTGTCGCACTCTACCGGTTTGTGCTACATCCAGGCCTCAGAGTCCAGGCTACCCGACTGTCCAGGGTACGGGCACTCCTTGTTTCCCATGGCTGAGGAGTGTGTCTGGGGGTGGATGAGATCTGCAAAGGCCTGGTTGCAGCCCTTGCGTGAGGATGCGTGGCCGTTTGCCCGGGAGCTCTGAGGGGACAGCGGCGGAGTGCTACAAGGGGAGAGGTGGTGATCGTGTGCCTGCAGGTCCCTGTAGCTGACCGGGGTGGGGATACGCGAGGGGCTGTTGTCCGGCCGGTTGTCCGTACGAGGTCTAATCCTTGGTCTCAGTTTGAGCTTGTAGATGGAAGGTACCCTCTCCGCCTTCTTCTGCCCTCTCTTTGGCCGTAGCACCACCCCTCCAGCAGCATCCCCGTTGGCCAGCGGTGAAGGCGGCGGGGAGGACTCCGATCGCGATTCGCTCAAACTGAAGCACATGGAGGAGTTTTCGCTGGAGGAGTCTTGATAGGAACAATCCTCAGAGGGGGGGAGGGCCACTGGTGAGGGGCAGGCCTCCGGAGGAGGAAGGTCATCATTGGGGTCAATGACTTCCAAATCATATGGTAGGTTTGGCTGTTTATCATCCAGAGGAACATCTCCTTCAGGTCCCGAGCCCCAATCAAGGGGAGCCGGTTGGTCTGTTAGCACCCCAGAGTTCATATTCCTAGAGTGGAAAGGAGGCTGGGATGGGGCCTGATTCATGGATTTGGCTGGCTCTGTGTCCTCCATTGAGCTGGAGATGGCCGGGAGCTTCCTAAGACCCCCCCCTCGCTCACCCCAGCACTCTCCTTGTCCACCATTGTGCAGTCCTGCTGGGTTGTGTCCGTGCATCGGGTTCAAAGGGTCGTCCAGCGGGAAGTGACGAGCGTTCATTCTCTTGGATTCCCTGAGGTCAGGCAGAGTTCCTATCTTGGCCCCGACATTCAGGGAGGAGGTGGAGGAATTGGAGGAGGAATAGGCAGAGTCAGTGACATTAGGATCAGCAGAGGTTGGCACTGTGAGCTTTCCACCCACCTGCTGTGGGTGTGTGGAGACAGGCAATAGCAAGGGAGGTCTGCTGGGTTCTTCTCTGGCCTGGTTGGCCAGGTACTCTGCCTCAAAGCTGCGATAAAGCTCCTGTTCCCGCTGGGGATCGAGAGCGGGGAGCATCTGGAAGCCCAGTCCCTCTGGTTCGTCTGGCCCAGACCAATCCCTGTGATGGCCTCGACCGGTAGAGCGAGGACTGTGGGAGGTCCGAGGGGATCGGGGGCCGTGGTGGTGAGCGCTGCGAGGTAAGGAGTGCGGGGAACGTCGACCTCCTGAGGTGACCGGTGGCAGCAGCCTGCCTTTCCCCACAGAGGGAGAACGAGGGGCCGGAGGCCTGGGAGTCACTGTAGTCTTCTTATTGGGGCTACTGTTGTTGCTCTGGACCCCTTTAATGGGAGAGTTGGAGCATGAGGAGGACTGTCTCTTGGTGAAGCCACTAGCAATTCTGGGGGTGGCGGGTGCTGCTTGTCTTCCACGAAGGTCCTCCCGCCTGTCTGACGTTGAGGGCTGGAGGTCCCTGTGGCGGGGAGATGCTCCGGGGCTGGCATCGCTGGGCCGAGTCCGGTTGGGCAGCTTGCCTTGGCTGTGTGAACGTGGAAACCTCCTGGGCCCTTCGTTCCCGAGGGAGCGGCCCCTCTCTGTGCGAGAGTTTTTGTTCCCGTCAGAGGGCGCTTGCGGCGGTGTGGGTTTGAGAATAGGGGCTGGAATGGGGCGCTCGCGAGAGTGGCTGCGTGCACGGGGCATTGGGGGACGTAGGCCGGGAGTCTGAGCTCCTCCTGCAGGCCGCTCGATCATATGCTTCCCTTCCTTACGGTTTACAAGCAGAACCACGTCTTCACCTGAGCGGCGGCGGGCGGCGTTCCCTAGAGAGAAGCGTGTCCCGCCTCCACCTCCTCCTCCTCCTCCCTTTGAGGATGCAGTGGAGGAGTCACTATCCCCGGAGAGACGCCTTGTCAATGGCAACATTGTCTCCTTATTCCTGCAACAGAGAAATAGAATTAATGTGCTTTAGCTCTCATGTAGTTCCATGTATAACACAAAGCTGTGTAATAGTATTCGTATATTTGACATGTGTTAGAAAGAAATAGAAAGAACCATTTCGCGGCACGTGGCCCTTGATGCAATAAGTAGTACAGCAGCATATTGCTCTGTATGGCCATAGCAGGTTTACAGTAAATATCCTCTACCTTCAGTCCATGAAGTGACCTCTAATCTGTGACATTCAGGGATTGTGAGCCTCTCTATGTTGGTGCTCTGCACAGGGCAGTGTCTGACCAACCTAGGCAGGGTGTGGGGCTTCCTGGATGAGTAGGCAGTGACAACCAGGGGGATTACAGGGAACATGAGAGCAAGTGGGGTCAGGATTATAGGTCCAGTGGATGTTCTAACTAAACCCTCACATAGCGCACTCTCTCCTTAGCACCACACCAATCCATTAACACCAAAAACAGTGCTACTCTCAGAGCCACTCACTAACTAACTCAGGCCTCACAAAATCATATCGAATCTGTCATACAATGTGTCACTTAACAAAAAAAGTAAAAGTACATTTTCAACAAAATAAATGCCAAAATCTGTTTGTTACACATGATGGGCCAATTAAAAATATTTATATTAGATCAAGAGTGTTGTAAGACATTAAAGGACAACTTTCTTTTTTTCTTCTTCTTCTTTTTCTTTTTCGACCAAGGTTCATTTTTTGGGAAGTAAAAGATGGATGTTAATTGTTTTTCTTTAGTTTTAGGGATTTTAGCTGTTTTGACAGGGGGAGCGGGGGCATTCGAACATGGTCCTAAATAGGTATGTATTTGTTTACAGAATTTTAAAGTCATTTCTTTATCTACTACAGTCTTAATAAACCCCAGGAAATTACAACTGGCCACAGAAGTTCAGAGGATCTACTAAATGTGAAGGAGGCAGCACACCGCACTGCACTTTACACTGTATAATAGGCTCCATATGGCAGTTTGTCACATTCAGTAGATCCTGTAATCTTCTGTGGCCAGATGTAATTTCCTGGGGTTTAGTAGATAATAAAAAAGAAATCACTTTAAATTATTGTAAACAAATATATATTTTGGGCCATGCTCGAATGCCCCACCCATCCTGTTCAAATACAGCTAAAATCCTTATTGCCAAAACAAACACTCATCTTTAAATTTCTCTAATAAAAACTTAAAACATGAACCTTGGTTGAAAAAAACCCCAACAACATCAAAAAACAAAGTTGTCCTTTAAGATATATGGTATAAATATGATACCTACAGTATAATGATAACCTCACCTCACTCACAGGCCAACATTTCCTATTTTCTTTTAGTTCACTTTAAAGCTTTTGCTATTTACAATATGTATTCATTCTTCAGTAAAATGTATCCTCATTATTGAGATGTAAAAGGAATAGGCGCTGTAATGGAAAACAAAGTGGGGGGACGGTCATGGACAGACTGTGATGTCATGAAGCTCACCATCAAATCCTCAGTTTTGTTTTAGCTCTGAAGACCAGGCACAAGTCAAGCGCTGTGTGACTGTTTGAGATCAAACTTGTGTGTCTGGTTGTGTGCGCCCCGGGGGGACATGCTGAGTGGCAATTCGATCGGACCAACGGTTTCCAAGAAGTGAAAAAAGACCAATGTCTTATGTCTGTCAGAACAAGACAATCTGAATGGACTGTAACTATAAAATGAAAAGAGCATTGGGAAAAACCTCTCCCCGTGATATCACCAACATAGGCGAGATGGTTGGTTGACAGTTAGGGCTCCATTTTCGTTACCATCTAAACCCCTTATCCTAAATGCCTTATCATTTTTTTTTTTACTATTTTGAAAAACTTTTTGGAATAGTTCAACGTGCCAATCTATTGACACATTGTGAGCTTGTAGACTGGCCATTCAAACTATTAAAAATGTTTCTTTTTAATAGTTTAAAAAGGCAAAGAAGTTAAGGGATAAGGGGTTTAGCGGTGACGAAAATGGAGCCCATAGTGTGTTAAGCATATCATATCATGTAGTAGCCTATCACATATCTGTTGGTCAGTTCATCTGTTATCGTGAGGGGCTTGATTGGTACGAGTACCGTACAGTGTACACAGGTGAGATGCTTGATTCTCATGGAGACCAGAGCTACAGCGCTGAGTCACATTTTACATTAGTCACTTTAATACCTTTCTGGCTTTTGTGTCAGTTCATGTAAACTTCCGTGTTGGACAAACCATGCACATAACAAAGGAACACCCTAACCTAGGTACCAAGGTGAGAGGCTGTAACCTTACAAATTAGGCAGAGTGTACTGTCTCTCCAAACAGTCCACCTGTTGACCTACTGCCCTAGATAGCAAAGCTGGGAACAGTTGTCTGAGTCTGGGGGATAGATGTCAGATTATGCCTTGTCTGGTCTGGCGCATTCGAGGGCCATGCCCCACCCACACAGGGATAATTCAGAGAGGTTGCCTTGACGCCCACTATGAGTCGTGGGGAAACTGAGCCACACATTGGAAAGAAGCCAAAGTAAACCACCCCTCAAATCCTAATTGTGTTGAACAATGGCGCCTCCACACTGACGTATGTATGAAGTATGTGACTAACTCAACATTTAGTTAGGCTTATGAGGGAACCAGGCAGATCTCACCCTATTAAACAATCCACAGCGAGAAACTTTATAGGCTTTAACATGCCAACACTCTGACTACCACACCACTTCAGAGACACATCGGATCAAACAATTGTGTTTTTTTCCTCTGCTCTTAACTACATGCTGTTTCAATCCAATGAACTGTGTGCCTTTGAGAGAGGGCAGACAGGGGCCTGATCAACAGCTCTGCTGCTGGATCCCAGCCAGGTTCTGACAGTCATTAGTTTAATTAACCGGATAAAAACAGAAAGGAGCGAGGAAGGGGAAGGGGAGAGAAAAAGGGGTTGGAAAGAAGAGAGGTGGGTGGAGAGGCCACTAGGGGGCACAGGAGGATGGTGGTGGGTGTTGGGCTTATGTGCAATGTCACCTGAGATTAGATAAATCTGTTCTGGTCTAATCTGTAGCTGCCTTTTCGTGGCTTGGGCATGTTCGCTGTGTGTGTAAACAGTGTGTGTGTGTGTGTGTGTGTGTGTGTGTGTGTGTGTGTGTGTGTGTGTGTGTGTGTGTGTGTGTGTGTGTGTGTGTGTGTGTGTGTGTGTGTGAGAGAGAGAGAGACAGTAAACTATGAATTGGTGAGTAAGTACATGTGGCCTGCAGGGGTGCTTTACTGTATGCAGATGCACGCGCACACACACACCTGAGAGGATTAAAGTGTCGGGGTTCTGAGCGGTCTCTTGGCGGCCGCGGGAGCAGGGCACGCGCAGCGCAGGAGTCTGGCTCTGTGTTTCCGGGGGGCGGGTTAGCCCGACCGGGCCTCGTGCTGGGGGATGGAGCGCACATGGCCGACGGAGGCTCCAGAGTGCGCCTGTCAGTCGGAGGCTTGTAAGGGGCTATGCCTTCGTTGCGCCAGTGTGGCCCAGGGCTGGTGGAGCGGGAGGAGTGGGCACTAGAAGACTTACTGTGGCCACCCTGGCTCTGACCGCTGGCCTTGGCCTGGTGGTAGCGGTGGGCTGGGGAGACAAATAGCAAAGCTTTAGAGAAAAAGGCCAATGCACACCTCAGTAGGCTGGCGACAGGTGTGTAGGGTAAGAAAAGGTAAACTGAAAGATGAATAAAGGTCCAGCACACTGTCAATCACTGTCAAGCACTTGCCATAATGTTTCTCTTTTATTTCAATGTTTCAGTCATACAGACCTTCATCAGGACTGACAACACAGGACACAATAGCCACCAAACACCTATAGACTACTTTTTTTTTTTTTACAAACTATGACTTTACAAACCATGCCCCCCAAAGGCCGTAATGATGAATTCACACTTAATGTGATGCTGTGATTTGGATGGACTGCCCTTTATATTTATTTTTTATTGTACTTTTATTGTACAGCCTATTAACTTGAATACTGTATTTTCACTGTGGTTTTATATATTTTGGGTCCACTAAAGTTACTTCTCTTTTTAGATACTGAGGACCTGGAGGAGTCCCAGTGTCGCTTATTTGTGCTTTTGTGATGCCCTGATTGTGTTCATTGTTGTATCTTGCATTATGGGATTGCATACACCTTTTCTTAATTTATGGTGGGTCTAATATGGTTTTGAGGAGAGTGACTAACTATGGTTCTGGTTTTCTGTGTAGCCCACTCTCACTGGGGCTGTGGCCTATAAATGTTTGGTGGCTATTGTGTCCTGTATTGTCGGATCTGATGAAGGTCTGTTTGGCCGAAACGTTGAAATATAAGAGCGACATTATGGCAAGTGCTTGACAGTGTGCTGTACCTTTTTTTTTCATTTCTCTGGGACAAATAGCAAGGAAATGAAGCTTAGGCTGTAAAAACTCCTACAGCCTAACCGGAAATAACAGTCATCAACAGGATGCCAGAAATAAACCACAGCTGAGCACCATATCGATATCCCTAGGCTCATACAGTATACTGTATATGGTGACGGTGGACAAGCTATATTAAGTTGCTACAGTAGTACAGTAGCAACTTGCTATTTAATTGAGATCAACCCATATACAGTATGTACTCAGATGAATACCTATCACTCAGATCACCCTATTATTTACACAGAGGGAAGGGGGACTTCTTTCGTATATATAGTTTTCAGCTGTCTGGGCCAAGGACATGCGTTGTGGCGTTGTGGTCTTCTATGTTGATTGAAGGACAGTGTCATCGAGGTACTTTGGCGCTTATTGGAGCTCCAGATACCTTTTTCGTTTCTCTGTTGTTGAGATGGTAGGCTGCCGATGTAACATGGATAACATGGATGCTTTCACTTGCCCCAGGATTATAATGTATTGTAATTGTTCTGTCACTTTAAGAGTGGGTGCCTTTAAGGGAAATATGTAACCTACTATAGTTCTTATATGTTATGTTTGTTTCACTGTGCCGACCATTTTCATTGTCTATGTAGTATGTACCAAGGCTTGTTAGGATACAGACTACATTTTCATGGTACTGCATCTGTTCATTTACAGAAATGTTCATGTTGAAGCACACTGAACTTAGAATAGAGCAGTGATTGTTGCATTGTCTGTTTCACCAGGTACACATATTGCATTCATTGGTATCTTCCTATTTCATCTGTGCTACGAAAGCGAAATATTCATGTTGAAGCACACTGGAGAACAGAGCAGTGATTGTTGCGTTGTCTGTTTCACAGAATAAATCCACTCACTACTGAGATCCTGATCTGTGGTTCTTCCAAGCTAACACAACACGACGCAAAGATCACGTCTGTTGACACACCGAGCTGCATGCCCATATCCTGGTTGATATCTTCTTCCATTGACTTACATGTTGTTGGTGTAGCATAATGTCCAGATCATCTGGATGTGTTGTCCCCCCCAGTAAAGTTCTTATCGACAGACAGGACCAAGATCTCTCTCTCTCTCTTGCAGAACTAAGCATGTCTACAGCTGGTCTCAACAGATCGTCCTAACACTCCAGGAGGTTTAAAAGCCTAACCTGGGCTACATGGTTACTTGTGCTACCTCTTTAAGTGAGGATAAATATTAACAATGATAACTATTCTCCTGTTTATGGCAGCATATATGTACACATCTTGTAGCCCACATAGATTACACAAGTACAGCAAAGTCAAGCTTATTAATAATTTGCAGTCTAAATACAAGCGTCTCACATGTGAATCAGCTGTTTTAAGTCGTAAATCTCTTGAATCATAAGTGAATTCTAAAGTTCAGCTGCAAGACAAAGCCATGACTTTGTTTTGTATAAGGGAACAGGAAGTGATCTCACCAAAGGCAGCACAGCGGCAGGGGTCATGCTTGTCCAAATAATGTTCTAATGTGTCCCAGCCTCCGCCCACCCGCACCATCACATGAGTACGAAGAACCTGAAGGAAGAGAAAAAGGAATCAGACACAGCCAGATAAGCATAAGGGAGCACTGATGGAAACACACACAACACATTGTAACCCCCCCAATAACACACAGTTACAACGAGGGCTTGTTTTAATTGCAACACCACACAGAAGGCAGATCAAATCAAATCAATAGATATGCAAATTCCAGCAGTGTGGCAGCATGCTGAGCTGTTGCCCAGAGGGCCACGATCCCTCTATCACCACCACAATGTTATGTAACAGTCCCAAAGATGCACCCCTGCCTGTGTCCCTCCTGCTCCTTCCCCTACACCCCCCCTCCCACATCCCTCCCAGCTGCTGCCATTATGCTCATCATCGCCATGCCAACGTGCAATTAAAAGCCAAGGGGGAGAATAATAAAGAGAGGCATGGTTCCATGAAAAACACTGTTGTCTCTACTCTCTCTTTCCCTGTCAGCTGGTTTTGCACACTGGTGGAATTATCATGGCAACGACGACTCTCCTCCTTTCCTTGACTTCTTGCATTTGATTTTACAGAGAAGAGTGGGAAAAAGGTGGCTATATCCAGGGCTGGCTACCTAGCTAGCTAGCTAACTAGCTAAAGAGAACAGAGGTGATGGGTAGAGAGGAGCCCCTTTGTGCTCTCATCTGCTCACACAGAGACACAGATAGAACCAACGGCATTTCTCTCCCTGCAGGAAGAAGCCGTCTTCACTGAGGCAGCACATTTATGTGACGGCTTTGTGTATGCAGCCTCTTTGTGTCTGCTGGCTACACATTTCTGAAGGCAGGGCAAGCGAGGTAAAGTAATGTGGCTCTCTACATCTGTGTGTGTGGGGTGGCATGGAGCCTGCGTGTCCAACAGCACAGCAGGCAGTAAAGCACATGTGTCATCCTTGGGTTTAGGCTGGGAGGAGTTGATCGGAGGGATGGCTGCACTGTACTTCGCACGCTACACCACTGGTTCTCAACATCCAGTTTGGGCACCTTCACACATCTTTGAGCGGGTTCCAGAGCTCCTCAGTTAAATGGATGATAATTTTAGGAACCAAAATGGACACTTTGCAACTCAGAGTATACAAAACCTGAGCTATTTTTGTATATGTGACTCTATCCTGAAGATACGCACTGCTGCTCGTGCTCCATAATAATAATGTCGTCATCACAACACAAGCTGGTTGACAAGAAGTAAATATAAGCAATGTGATAAAGCTGACAGCTCCGCCATGGCTCAGCTGTCTTATTTCCAAAACAATGAAGGGCTATCCCAATCTTCACAGCAGCGGAGACCCGGGTTCCTGTTTCTATGGCAACAGGATACAGAGACTACTTGTCGTCAGAGTGTAGGCGGGTTGATGCAGCATCTCACAAAATGCTCATGCTTTATGAATGTTATGCTTGCAGTGCACAAGTCATTACGGTCGCTGTGCATCGCAATTCATGTCACCTCTGTCACTACGCCGAAGACATTCCTAGGGACAAGGCCTTTTTATTGCTCACCACATGGATTTGTACAGTCTAGTCATTGCTTGATTGATTGAATACGTTATTGGCAGAACAGTAATCAGTACTGGGTACAGTCAGGCAGAAATGTAATAGGTACAAGGCACAGTCAAACACACGTCCAATGCAATCATTGAAGTCCATGCAGTTTCTATTCACTTATTCGGGTCATCTCTAACCTCCATCCCCTCCTCTAATTCCTTGTCAGATGAAATAGGGGACTGTATGATTTGTTGGGAGCTATCAGCAAGCTGCCTTGTACCCTACAGATGAACAAGGAAAGCTTGTGGTCTGCATGGGACTGGCTGCTGTGGAATATGCATAATCACTGTCATCCTCAGTGAGAAATGAAGAGAGGGAGGGGATAGTGGGCAGGGCCTAATGTGACAAGCCTAACACACACAGACATGCAAGCACACTGACACCCACGCAGACACGCATGCACTTGTCATATACTGTTTTGGGTGGGAATGAATGGGGACGTCAAGCAGTTTACTTAACCTACCCAACCTAACTCCAAGGTTTCTATCCATAACCCTATAACTAAACCATTACAGTTTTCCTTAAAAAAGACCCTGTTCCTGACCTGAATATGTTCCTGTGAACTGTCATTGTAAATGATTAATAGACTGCATTTGCATTTTTCCAGTCTTCCAGCCACCCAAGTGCCTGTTACAGTGTACTTCACCCGTAAAACTAAAACTATGTGCAGTCATATTACCCTGCCCCATCCTGCTTTCATCCCCTGAACGCAGAATTGGATCTTTTAACTCTTGAGACCACAAGACTCCATTTGGTTTCATATTATTATGATCCTAAGAGTTACACTATTGTTTGGCTGTTGTCTCTCCCATAGTACCAATAGCAGTAGCAATATGAAATTGTGGACAACATGTTATCCAACAATAACAAAATATTCTTTCTTTCAAAATATTCTTGAGACAGTAAATATCATCGGTGGGTCAAGGGTGGTCCGTGGCTCAACTGCAGAATTTGAACTCGCACCCTCCGCACTGGTGGGTAATGTTAACTGATATTGAGAATGACAGCATAAGAGTACATTAAACCAATGGCGCTATGTGAAGGGTAAATAAAGTAATACGCTGTATCAAAGGCCTTCCTGCCCAGGCTGGAGACGCCACAACGTGTAGTGGCAACACTCAGGGTTGGGTCTGAGACAAACAGTCGAGTACAAACAGGCTGTAAAGCAGATAAGCAACAAGTCAGGAAATGACCCAAAGCTCTATTTGTGTCTCGCTGGGAGTCTGTACAGAACCAAAAGGCCAAAACTGTTCAGCAGATATGCGTTGAGACTGTAAACACCAGCAGGGGGGATAGAGAGGGGGCAGAGAGATATGACATAGCTTAGCTGTGCATACAATTCACATAGGCATAGAATCAACAAGTATATCATTACCAACACCATACTGATTTAATTTCATGACTTTCTGTATGAAATTAAATCAGTCATAGCGGCCCCAAACTCTATGGATCTTGGCAATTTTACTGATATGAGAGATATGAAGCACCAACTGAATAAATATGTATCCAAGGGGTAGACTTTATTTTTCTCCAAACACACAGATGTTATCAAATGTAACTCAATATTGTTAACGACACAAACGAGTCAGTGTATCCACTGGATACCCTTAGCCCTGCTGGATGCAGCGTGGAGGATTCTCGCTCCACGGTGGGGGGGGGGGGGGTGATCTTACCGCTACGGATTCCCAAACCTTTCAGTCTGTGACGCCCCAAAATAATCAAAGCACTTGGGATTCTAGGCATTGTGTTTAGTTTGTCTTGGCTCCAAAGACAAATATTGTGAAAGTAACCAAACTTCACTTTGTGCTTGTACATTGACAGTTTGTACTCGATTGGCTATTTTCACAATGTTTGCCTCTTTCTTACATAATTTGGGCTGCAACGATTAATCGATGAATCATAATCGAATCGATTATTTAATTAGTTGTCAACTAATTTGGCAATTGGTTAATCCAAGTGTAACGAAAGAGTGAGCTAGGGTTGCTTTAATTCATTCTAATTTAGTTTCTATTTTATATGAAGAGGAGCCTAATCAACAGCTAATCAATTGCGTTTGAATGAATTATCTTTTTTGTTAGTTGGAATTGTTTAACATAACATAAAATAATATATTTTAAGGTGATAGCTAAAGAAATTAATTTAGTTATTTAATCAAATAATCAGCCGTTGAATCGATTAATGAAAACAATCAATATTTGACAAGTTGGCAAATGGTATTCAGAAATGTCTAAAGTGTCTTACAATTGTCACTTTAGAGTTTAGAAATACTCTATACTGAATACTGAAAATTGAAAATTTGTTTTTGCACATTAATGCTTACCCTCTCTAAAACGTTTTGGGGAACCCCAACCCCCAGTTTTGGGAACCACTGCCCACTGCCACCCGATGCCCATGATAACAATGCTCATTTTATGTGAAAGTATTGACAAACATCCAGGGTCATACATACCCTTATGAAGATGAGGGCACTGGAATCTCCAACTTTGTACTTCCCCTCCGACACCTTGGTCATGGGAAATTGAGCTGGACAGGAACAGTGACCCAGAATTTCCCGCACCTGAAGAGCAAAAACAAAACAGGATTTAAGCCTGAACAGAGAAACATCTGAACATTCTGACATCTAGTATTCAACACAGTAACTAAGCACAGTAAGCAAGTTATGGTTGTGTAGATCACACACAAACTATCTGATGTGTGTGTGTGTGTGTGTGTGTGTGTGTGTGTGTGTCTGTGTGTGTGTGTGTGTGTGTGTGTGTGTGTGTGTGTGTGTGTGTGTGTGTGTGTGTGTGTGTGTGTGTGTGTGTGCGCACGACCCGCACGTTGGGTGCGTGCGTGCTTGCGTGTCATGACTCATCTTCCTGCAGAGCTCCAAGAGGCTACTGTGTTATAGAGTGCTCCACCTCTCCTTCCCGTCCCATACAAAAAGCATTGCCTCATCAGCTTGGAACACTGAGGTCACTATCTGCACCGCAATGTGTCATAAATGCAGGAAGACCCAATTAAACTCACAGCATATGCGAATCATGGCATTCTCGTGAATGCCGTGTTTCTGTGTGCGTGTGTATGTGTGTGTGTGTGTGTGTGTGTGTGTGTGTGTGTGTGTGTGTGTGTGTGTGTGTGTGTGTGTGTGTGTGTGTGTGTGTGTGTGTGTGTGAGAACCAGAGAGAGCCAGAGAGAACACTGAAACAGAAACAGAGAGAAAGGGTAGCAGCCTACACAGCAAGAGTTAAACTAACATGTGGGATTTCACAGTGTAGAAGCAAGTGACATTGCTTCTGGTTGGTGGAGATACTGTAAGTTGAGGGGAGAGAGTTCAAAATTGAGACTGGGCGGTGACATGAGGCGGCCTGTGGTTCCCAGATGGAGTTTGAATTGAGAGAGGCAGTGTTTGTATTGGTGCTCCGCTCTGGTGGTGGTGGTGGGCGGAGGGAGGGGTGGGGGGGTTATTAGGCACTTGAGGCAGACAGCGCTGCACATGGAGAGAGACGCCTGTGTTTACGTCATATAAGCTCCGCCTCTAAAGCGGGATTGGACAACTTTTTATGTTTTTCTTGGCACTGCTCTCAGACAAAAGGCGTGTGCACACTTGTCGACCAAGAGAGACCACGAGCAAAAGAGGAGAAAGAGAGTCATTACAAAGTGGACAGAGAGGAAAGTAAAAAGTGATCTGTGTGTCAGACACATGCAGCGGAACACAAGAGGACAAGTACAATAGTGAAGCTCAGGGCGTTTAAGGGTACAATGCAAGTGCAAATGATGGACATCAAAACAGTATTTGTGGACGGATGTGGCCCCAGGTAGATTTTTAGTTTGGGTAACCGTTAAGAATGAATAGGGATTTAGTCATTTACTTGCTAATCAGTTTAAGATTGAGGTAATCTTTCCTGAAAAACTCCAAATATGTATTCAAGAACTGCAAAAAAAAGTGATGTTGCTAGTACGTTATATATACTACTAGTATATAATATGTATACCGTAGCAACAACTACCCCAAAAGTGGTTATGCGTCTTGAAGGGTAAAAACCCACTGGTGACAACATAACATTAGGGTAACGAAGAGTATATGGAATGAATGGTAGTCCAAGCAGCATCCCCAAATGTTTGCAAAACCAAAAAGTTGCGAGTGCACATGCTTGGTGGGGTTGAGAGGATATGTGGGCTGTTGTCGGTCATAAAACAAAGTTTTCCAGATTATGGCACAGTCAGAAGATTAAGGAGGCAGCTTGTCATTTTCCTGAAATAGCTCTCTTTATGTCCCGTGTTAATTAAAGAGGAGGGCTAAGCCTCCACATCTCACCTGCCTCTCTGGTCTCCCTGCCTTGGATGTCCCTCGATTCAAGTTTCTATCCTGTTTTTACACCTGTCTTTTCATCTCTATATGTGCCCCACACTACATCTCTTTAGCCCATGAATTACCAGTCAGGCCTACAGAGTGTGTGACTACTAGACCTCTGCTGGTCTTAGTGGTCTTTGTCTGGCTGACATTTAGCTTTCTTTCTCCTCAAGTCTCCTCTGTCTTAATGTCTGCAGTGGAGGTGGATTGAGTCCTGCTTGGGAAATAAACCCAGCTGGTGAGTTAATGGAAAGATCCCCATGGCAACAGACACACACATCCTCACCCTTCCTTTTAACAGTACATTTTGGTTTTCTCGCCTTTTCTTTTTTTAAATTCTTTCTTTAGTAGAACTTTTCAGTCCTCTCTTTAAAGTTACACAATACCTCCCCAAAAACCTTTTAGCTGACATCATACGTTTACTCCCAGCCAGGATAGGAGGTTAGAGCTGCGTCTCAATGGCTGGAGCAGTGCAGTGCGGAAAGATAACCCTTATAGAATGTGACTGTCTGTGATAACACAATAATGACACAACCTTTCAAGTATTGACGTTGTGGAACTGCTGTGCTATCTGTGTGAAAACCGTGTAGCTGGCCGGCTCCCATGTCGTCAATAAATCAACAGCAGGACACACGCAAACACACCAGACCAGTGTAAGAATAAACAGAATTGTAACCGTCGAGGGGGAGGAGAAAAGTAAGGTCACGCAGTAAACATGCGGAAGTGGAATTGGAACACTGCGAAAAAACTGAAGGATGAATTATGGATGCATGCTGGTCACATGGGGGACGCTTTCACCAAGCGCTGCAGATGTTTGAGAGTAAGAAGAATGAACTGCAACTCAACCAACAGCACAGTGAGCAAACCCCTATACTCTTAATCTACTGTGACTATCAGAAGATCGCTGTGCTCAATCATGTACAAATGGTAAATGGCATTGCCTTTGAATATTTCAAACAATGGGTTGGGAAATATAGCCATTAAACTGCTGGGTGGGTCAGCGTACATTTACAGATTAACATATATCCCTTTGTCTGTTTTGATTCTGATTATATTATATCTGCAGTACATGTGATAGTGTAAGTCAACATAATTTTGGGGGTAATCATCATAGTCTCTTCTTTCCCTTCCTTCCTGGCCTACAGATATTCGAGGGGCTGTCCATGGTAGAGATAAGGCCAAGAATGAGGGTTGTCCCAAACCCAAGGGATTCACAGAGGAAATGGGAGAGGGAGAGAAAGATGTTCAGCCTCTTATTGTTGGAGTATACTGAGTTGCATTGTAAAACATCACTGGCTAGTGGCTAGTACTTTATTCTTTACTGAATGTTCTCAAACTGTGGTTCTTACACTATTGAAAAATCTTACATGCATCAATGGTGGTAGATAATTTTAATTTTAAATTAAACCATGTATCAAACTTAACTTATTAAACGGTGGATAAGCACCCATATACTAGTAGGAGAAACATTAAGACATATTTGCCTCATTTTTACAGACATGTGTATCCAGTTTCAAAGCCAGAAGCTGAACCTTTCCTGTCTGGAATCTCCCCCAGAGATACAATAATTGAAGCCATAAACATCCCACCTTAAGAAACTCCATATTGATGGATGCTTCAAAATTTCGTCATAAACTCTTAATCCAGGTGGATTCAACTCTAGTTACTAAAACGCTAGAACAAAATGGGTATTGTGATTTTGAACAGTGTGGAAACATGCACATGTGTTCTAATAATGTATGGCATTGTTTAATTAAATTAAATAAGCCTACTCGGGGCCATGTATGCCAGGAACGAGGCATAGCAGGATTACATGACCCACCCCATTATCTGTTATCTGATATACATGTTGTCAGATCCACACACTGCCTCATGCTGTTACTTTCATTTGTTTCCATCACCCATCACCCTCTTTCATCCCTGTTCGCCTAATTTATTTATTAATAGGCATTGGCATCCTTATGTCTTGCATTACTAGTAGCCTACCCTCTCGGTTTATCCGAATGACCCTTTGCAATATACCCCACAAACCAGTGAGTTTCAAAATAAATTTGACCCATGTGAAGTGACTGAGGGGTGAGGGTCTCTCATCGTATAACATTATTAAGTACTGTAGCATGTTGCTTTTCTCAGACACGTATAGCCTAAAATCTCCATCCATTGTCAATGGCATTTAATGTGTGTGTTAGGACAAAATGGCTGATTTGCTTGTCTACACACAGGTGTCTGTGTGTGTAGACGAGCTCTTAATGGCATTTTAAACTTCACCACTTCACTTTTCAATATATCTTCATATAATAAGTCCTCGCTAGTGTACATGATAAAATACCACCATTTTTCCTACTCAGTCTGTGTCCCACAGGAGGGTTGTAGGCAGTTCAGAAACCTGTCTTCCAGTGACATCATCAGTGGGGAATCAAAGCTAATAGAAACTTCAGGCTTTCTATTCCTGAAAATTCGCAATGTGGAAAAATGGAAGCCTCCCGATATCGTTCTCCCGATAATATATATACTGTATATATATTTTCACAATTTTTAAAAACGTTATGTCAAACAATGATGTCACTGGAAGACGGGTTTCCTCCACAGCCTTCCTGTGAGACACAGACTGAGTACAGTATTTCATTGTGTACATTAGTGACTATATGAAGATATGTTGAAAAACTTGAAAAGTGGTGAAGTGGGCCTTTAATGTTTGGCATTTAATGTTTGTGTTTGTGTTACATCATACTGTATATATAGTTATGTACAGTATATACTGACCATGATACAGTGTGGCCTGAAGGCCTGTGTATGCTGCTTTGGTTTTATTCTTGTGGTGAAATGTCAACTTGTTCTTTTCATTACATTTGCTGTTTTTTGGTTTTAACAGGTACTTGTTCAGCACTTGGACATTGGTAAATGTGCTAAATAAATAAAGTTTGAAGTGAGCTTATTATATAATGTACAGTATAGTGTATTATAGAGATGCGCAGTGACGTCACCGCCCCTGTTCCACTAGTGGATTCCCCATTCATTTTTCTCATAGACTTTTTCAAAAATAATTTATCAAGACGATTACGCCGCGGACAAAGCCAACTCGAGTCGTGACGAATCATGATGACACACACAAACTTTTGGGACAATAAAATAATTTCTAAGATGAAAAATGAAACAAAAAGTCTTGTATCATGCCGTTTTCTACTTCTTCCTAATTATATATTATATGACGATATTGTGTTTGTTGTCATGATTTGTCATGACTCATGACCCGAGTTGGCTTTGGCCGCGGCGCAATCGTGTTTTTATTAACCATTTTCGAAAAGTCTATGAGGAAAATGAATGAGGAATCCACTAGTGGAACAGGGCTGGTGACGTCACTGCGCAGGTCTATTATGTTATAATACAATATATTTGAAAAGAAAAATCAAAATGCAAATTCTGTTTCATCTCTACTGTATAGAGATGGATGTATACTGTATACTCCTATGTCAACTTTGTATATCAACTTGCTCAAAGTTCACTCAAATATATTATTGTTGCAACAGTATGATGGTACCCACATGAACTAGGCTACAGCAGTTGGAGTGTGGGAATCCAGCGTCAGAAAGTTCAGAAGTGCTCCTCTTAAAAAAGTAAACATTGCTAGCTTGCTGTAACTTGTAGGCTTGACATGATGATCATGTGAATGTGATAGTCATTGCAAAACTATACAAATGAACATTACGACATCTCAAAAAAATACAGGGCGTAATTTTTTTCATGTGTTAAGAGATCTCTGGTATAGCCTCCCTCAGAGTAGCAAAATAAATCCTTGTGCAAAAGTAGACGAGGGGATTATCAATCCCCGCGTCCAACACTAACTGCAGTACACAGGTGAGTTACAGGAAATATCATAGAACAAGATACTGCTCAGTTTATCTGTGTATGGAAAGACATAACATCCTTACTGTCAGATAAGGAAAGAATCAGGGAAGAAAAAGCAAGGGCTGTCGGGGGCACTGTGGGGGTGGGAGCATTTTTAGAACTTTGGGGGGTATTAGTTCACTAACCACAACTAAGGGTTCCCAGAGCCTGTGCACCAATGGTGCGTGGGGTTTTATTACATAGCCTGCTCTCCTGCTGCACTCCTATCAAACCATTGACCTCATAGCACAGAAGACTGACTGCAATCCAGGGGCGGATTGGGACATATTTTCCTACCAGGACCATTTTGCCTTTGCCAGGCCACCCTGGGGGGGGGGGGCAGCTGGTTAACCAGATGTAACTCTTTGGTTTCATTTTTACACCCTCAAGAGTTAAAATATTCATCATGTGAACTAGCCCAACTTAGTCTACACAACTAGAGAATGTAGAAGATTAATGGTCATTTTGATCTGTATGTTCCAGGCGAGCATCTAGCACATTCTAGTGCATTTTGGAAGTGCCACTAGTGCATTTTGGATCTTGTCCAGGCCACTAGGTGGCACAGGCCACCGGGAAAACTCCCTGTACTCCAGATGGCCAATCTGCCCCTGCTGCAATCTCATGGAAAAACTGGATGAAATACCCATATGGCTAGAGGGTTTTAGGACATGTTGAATAGAAGCCGTTATAATAATTACATTGGGTGTCTGGCATGCAGAGTGCCGTAGGGTCTGAATCCTGAATTGAAGTGTGTCGATAGGTACACAAACTAGAACACTAAAAACAAACAGGCTAGGCCTGCGGAGACTGGTTAGAAGAACAGGGCTGAATTCTCCATTAGGACAAAGTCCTCGGGGCGAAGTCTTAATGCTAACGCCTTGATGGAATGGACACAAATAATGGTACATACAGTATATGTTGAAGTGAAAGGAATAATGCAGCAATTGTTTCACACCATTCCTTTATGGCCTTGGAAGTGCGACCTTTACAAAAGCAATGCAGGCCAGCTCACATAGACAATACAAAGCTCTGTGTTCTGAATGCCATTATGAAATAGCTTCACAGCTCAAGGGCAGGTTTCAACTGTATTTCTGAGGAAAGCATATCCCTGAAAATCGATGCTTATCTTTGGGCCACATGATAGACAGCCTGCTGGGATACAGACAACACTAAAAAACCAACGGCATCCCTAAGAGACTGCAACAGGAATACTGTCATGTGGCCAGTACTCCTTCAGTCAGTTTGTTTGATGTGTTTGATGTGTTAGAACTGAAGTCAATCTCCGCATTCTATCAATACACACAGTGTGACAGCTGTTACCACTGGGTCAAGGTTACAGTATATGAGTGGATGGCTTTCTGGGGGCCGTCATCTCATCTCATTCTGACAGCTACACCTGAGACCAGTCTAGAGAATCACAGGACAGCTGCAGCAAAAAAACAAAATGCACCGAAAACGCATCAGTCTAATCCACATTTAGATAAATGCATACTTGAACCACAGTAGGTGTGTTAATGCTGATTACAAAGCAGATATCTCCAAACACTGCAATAAAGGAATAGAGCGGGTTATAATTCATAGTGTGGAGTCAGCTGTTTACACGTGTCTTGCTGCATGGAGGAAAAACAAAGGACATGAAGTCGGCAGAGAGAGAGGGACAACCGTTCCGCACTGGCACTGTGCAGAACCAACTGGGTAAAAATAACTATTAATTGGTCATACAGCCTTCAAATTTAGCCCGCGTCGTCTAGTCTAAACACTTCCATGAGCTGTGTGTGACAAAAGATGGAGAAACACTGAGTGTGAAGCATGCCATGTTCTCTCAGCAATGTGTATGGGTCTGGTCCAATGCAAGCCATGATGACCTACTTTTCTTTTTCTCCCTCTCTCACACACACATGCAACCGTGCGCGTACGTACACGCGTACACGCGCGCACGCACACGCACACGCACACACACACACACACACACACACACACACACACACACACACACACACGCACACACACACACACACACACGTTCTCCCACCCTCTCACTGTGTAAAATCTATTCCAGTTTGATTTAGCAGAGTGTAGAGTAAAGGCACTCCAGGCTTTGTCTCATTTTTTCCCACTGAATTCATGAACTGGACCATGTGGCTAATGGAGCATATATTCCACAACATGTTCTCTCTCTCTCTCTCTCTCTCTCTCTCTCTCTCTCTCTCTCTCTCTCTCTCTCTCTCTCTCTCTCTCTCTCTCTCTCTCTCTCTCTCTCTCTCTCTCTCTCTCTCTCTCTCTCTTTCTCTCTGATGCCTGTGATTCTTCCTGTCTACATTCAACAGCACCAGTCCATCTTATGGTGAGATGAAGGCCTAGATTAACATTGTTGCCGTTCTATTCTGTGCTGCTCCTACATGCCACCAACAAGCCATACTGTTCTGCCCCTCCACACTCGTCTCCAGGGTGGGGGGGGGGGTCTGTGGGGGAGGGGAGGGGAAGGAAAGAGAGATGCGGGTTATTGCACATTTATGAACCAGACAAGGAATGAATGATGAAGCCTCAAGGGTGAAGACACATGAACCATTTCATATGAGCGAACCCAAAGAAGAGGAGTAAAGGATGCGTGATGCAATGCAACCTTTCAGTGCGAAAAGCTCCAATGGTTTGCTCTTATTGTCTTTGCGTTTTCATTGTATGCTCAAAGACCTAACATACACATCTATGCATGCAGCAAGTATGTGAACAATGCAGGCCTCCATTAAGGGGGAGGCCTAGTTTGTATTAGCATCAGTGTGTGTCAGACTGTCACTGCATAGGTAATTGGGTGTATGTGTTTTATCAAAGCAACTACAGTAACCCCAGGGCTTAATTGCACTCAAGGCCCACAGCGTAACAGAATAACACACGTGGTGTTCTGAGAGGAGTCAGGACATGTCTATTATTCAAAAAGGTCTTTTGTGTATTGGACAGCCAAAGAACTATTGCCTGTGGCTTCTTGTGGCATATGGGGGTCAGTCTGATATCACTATCACAGCCTACATGAAGAGGAAATATGGCCTGCTTTAGAAAATCTAAATCTAAAACAGTGGGTAGAGCTATACAGTACATTCATTACTGTAGGTCTATTATTTCTATTAAAGCATGAATAAAGCATGAAGTCCTGCACACAACTCACTTTTTATTCATAGTTTGAGAATTCTGTGAATAAAAAGTGAGTGCTTCATGCTTTATTCAGATTATATACTATCCAACGCACCTGTAAAGAGCAGCAGTACATTTGCGATTACGCTTTCTATATATACACTACTATTTCTATTTAAAATGGATTAAGTGTGAAAATGCAAATTGGAATAGCCTGATCTGTCACTAATCTGATCAGTCATGTTTGTAGAAAATGTATTTGTAGGACAGGTGTTGCCGTCAGACTGCATGTTTAAATAAGCAGTTATGCGAACGAGGAAAGCAAACAGGAACTCAACTGCCCGACTAATCACCAGATACACATACTGTACATGTTGATAGGTACACATTACATTGTGACACCTATACAGGGAACCACCATTTCTTCCGATAGGTCACCAGCACTGTATGAAAGAGTAAGTCAATGAAATTGATATGGACCATTGTTGCACAACAGTTTATAACTTCAAAAACAATAAATAAAATTAAAACATATGCCCAACAGTAGACCATGAGCTAGGACATGGATAGATACTGTAATAATACATAGGAATACACTTTGTTGAGGTGCCAACTTGCACCTTGCACAAGAGTAGGCCATGTATGGCCACCACTGGCGATGCCGGTGACATCACCATGGGCATAACCAGGAATGGCGTTGCCAGAGATGCTGGTCCAGATGCTAGTCAAACAAAACGTGCAGGGTGGGGGGGATTTATGTAGGGAAAGCAGGTCCTAAAAGGTGGGTTTTGAGTGTGCTTTTTAAGGGGATGAGGGTGTTTCAGATCTGATCTTCACAGACAGACAGTGGGACAGACAGAGGGACAGACAGATAACATAAGCTCATAAAAGGCCATCATTCTATCTATTACACAAACTATATACTTATTTTTCCCCATTAATGGAAAATTAATTTAAGCCTGATTTATGTTTTGTTGTATGACATTGTCATGGACCTAAAAACCCTGATCTCCATCTCATAATGTGTTATGAAAGCGACAATCGCAAATTTAAAAAGGGCATAAATTAGTAATAGCGCTTTACTAATAAACTAAGAAAAGTGCTTAGTTGACCTAGTTTGATTTTATTATGAAACAAACCAAGAGGTTAACAGCTATTGTACACCTGTACAGTATATGCCAGTGCCACACCATCACATCATGTTGCGGCAGATATCTGAGCCACTGATGTTTAATCAAGTGTGCCTTATTTGCCTAGGCTAAATACCCTTTCTAGTGCAACAAATATTGACTTAGAATTTAAGTAAATAAATATGCATGACAGTATCTCATGTGATGTTTTTCCATGTGAAGCACCGGTGGTGAACAGATCACTTTCTTTTATGTTCACATTGTATTCTAATGTCCAAACAGGCACATCACTCATGCCTCTTTTAGAAGAACTTAAATATTAATCATGTTTTCGCACAAGCAGGCATTTGAATCTGCTGTGGCAAGGAAATCAACTACAGTTGGTAGTTAAGTGGTCTCTCAGACCATGTCTTTTAAAATGACATTTCATCAATAATGTTAAAGACTCTTGAACACTTGCTTTGCAATCTTGCAACCTTGCTTTGGCCCCCAGCCTTCATACTCTGGGCATAACATTGGTCACAAATAACAGATCTGCAAGCTCACAATGTCTCATAGTCATAACATGACAAATGACAGATAGATTTGGTGAAGAGTGAACTAACATACAATAGAACCAACATACAGTTTGTATGTTGGTTCTATTTGCCAAATTAGCCGATCTAAAAGCTTATGTGTCATGTTGAGACATTGTGAGCTTTCAGATTTGTGATTTCAGATTTGTGATTAATCTTCCCCCAGAACATCAAAGGGATAAGACTTATAGGCCTACTGTAACCTGGCGACTCTCCCTATTTGAATTGGGCATGACATTATAGGAAAAGATATTGTGAACTTATAGATTGTCTTGTATGAAGTGAAGTGGTCAATATTAAATAAATGAATCTACACAAAAAATTAAATTAAAATGAAATTAATAAAACAATTTATTTCTACATCAAACATCCAATGTAACAGGTATGGATTAAGATTTAAAGACCCATGCAGAACTAGTTGTCTGTCCAACTGATTTTAGTACTCTTAGTTTTTGTTCATTTTTTAAATACATATTTTTCATGGATAACCCGAGAATCATGTGAGATTTGTGACCTCTATTATCGTCTAGGAAAAAAAATACATTTGAGCAGGAATCATGCAGCACTAGGTCTAGTATGGTACAATTACTGTACTTGGACGCAACCACTTCACAAATCTACAATAACAGATCTATAAGACCACACATAAACCTCAGCTTGTATGTAGGTTGGATATTTTCAGTGAAGAGATTTTCTGTAGAGGAGCAGACCCAGGTCCCACAATGATGATCCACTAAATTTTGTTTACTAACTGTAGTAGGTTGAAGTCAAAAAGGTCTGCTACAGTAAAGTCTCTGAACTTATATACCTGTAGCCTATATTTGCCTTTACCATCTTAATTATTTTATTGCCACTGTATATGGTGAATGGCACATCGAGTAGTGGCAAAGCCACAGGCAAAGGGAGTTTAACATTGTTTAATGCAATCAGATAGGACTTTTTCTGTTTGGCTGTACAGTATGGACTGAAAGTTGTTTTTCCCACTAGTCATTCCTGCATGACTTTGATGATGATGTCACGCGCATTCCGTCTATTGCTGAGGCCTACTACATCATCCATAAAGATATGATGCATAAAGGTAGCATTATAAGCGGTAGATGAAAAGGAGCCTATAGGCATCCCTTACTGACAAGCAATTCATTCTGCATGATGCAGGGAAGTGGCGCTGCTTGCATGACTGGCTGTTCTACAGACCAGACAGTCAACAGTCTTACAGCCGAGGATCAATGAAAATATGAAGCCTCTCAACATTCTTATAGTCTCCCTCCTATTAGAAATATTCATTACTGCTGGCAACAACAGTTATTACAAGACGCTACTATGGTATACAAGAGAAATAGACTACAGTTATCGCAAGTACAGTATATTGCAGAGCTGGTAACTGAGGTTATGGAAGAACTACAGGCTGAATACCCAGTAGACAGAAGGCGGGTCAGTTACCAATTCATGAGATATTGATTGGAAGAAAAACCTCCATGTAGTTCTGCAGCTGAAATACTACAGTCTGGAATCGGATATGGGTGACATTGACCAGCCTTGTCTCAGACAAGGTCAAGGCCACAAAAGAAGAAGAAAAGAAATAAAAAGATGATTTCAGCCCAAGCTGATCATAAACACTAGACAATATAGTGTGGTCAATAGTACAGTAAGTGCATTATTTAGATAGAGCTGCTTCTGTCTCTTAGTACCTGCTGACATTCCCACTCTCAGAGATTTATGTTGCTGATACAGACTGTTGTCAGGAGTATGCAGCCAATCATTTTTCCCAGATAGAAATGGTGCAAACCGTGTGTGTGCAATATGCCTGAGGCTTCAATGTGCAATCTATTAGTGGATCAAGGCATATCAACAGTCTCTGAACTTTGTTATCAATACAGGACTGTTTGAAAGAGAGAGAGGCAGGGAGACAGACACAGAGAGTGAGTGAGCGTATCCCTGGCTGTGAGTGTCTGTGTTGGTCATTGGTCAGGACAACACGAAAAGGGGAGCAAGAGGAAAATATTTCTCTTCTTGTGTTTGCATGCTTTGACAGTCATGAGTGTGTGGGCACTGGGCACCGAGAAAGGGGATGGATACAAATAGTGTGCTTCCTTCTATCCTCAACATGCTCTCCCTCCTTCCCTATTTCTGGGCAGAGGTCACACAATAATTGCTAGGCCTTGCTGCCTGACCAGCATGAGTATGACTGCTGACTGTCTCAACACCCCCCCCCCCCCCCTCTATGTTTTGCCTCGCATCTCTAGTGTGAAAGGCGGACATTGTCCCCGCTCCTCTCATCCGCACCAAAATATTAACTCCTCTCCACTCATAAACCAAGCACGTGTTGTGCTGCTCTGTCTGCCGATGAGTTGCTATCTCTCACAATGTCTCATTCATGCTCACACGCCTATGTCTGGCAGCTCCCAGGGGGGGACAGCCAGTTAAGAGACAAATTACAGTATAGGAAATATTTAGCCAAACAGCAAATAGAGCCTTGCCCTGCTATGGGTGTGTGGCGTGTTGACGTTGGTTAGAGAAGAGATATTGCACAGAACAGATGGGTTTCTCCTGTGCCTGTAGCAATAGCATATTGTGTTATATTAACGTTAAGAACAAAATAAACCTGAAGACTATTTGCAACAAGCAGGTGATCCACTGTGAGCTGTGAGAAAACAGCCACATTACAGGCCAAGAAGACATCAGTTTGAGATCAGTTTGAACTATTCACGAGGATGTATACCTGACTCTGGGGCTATGACCTTTCAGGTCCACTCTGTCGAAGAATGTGAGGAATTGAGCACAGATTGTACATTGCAATGACCCAACTTGTTAAGTGGAATTTAGCCTAAATACAAACAGAAACACGCCAGATAGCTGCAGGGTGCCAATGCACCACTCCTGTTCAGCCCTGAGATTAGGCCTAGTACTGGTATATTTCCAGAGGGGTCACTTTAGCCCTGGTCCAGTGTGAGACTCATCAATGCACTGGACACAGGTCACTTTTGAAACAGACGTTTTTTTTTTCTATTCTGGAGATTTAAGTGTTATATATTCTATAAGCTTCTCTATATTGTCCACTGTCCAGTACCCAATCCAAGAATACCAGGTGGGTGATGTTATAGCCAAACTCATAGCAGAATAGGTTTAACACTCCAGAATGTAGATGCATCACATCAGGTACAACTACAATGTAGTGCACTTGAGTGCACTTAATCAAACGTTAAGGTTAAGTGTATCTAAAATGGAGCAATTGGACGACCTCACCAATGATGTTATGTTAATTATCAGTAATACATGAGTCTATTATGTCTGAGAATTCAGCAAATTATATCTGCAGAGTAAGGTGATAAATTGAAAATAAATTGAAAATGTGAATAGTTGGCTATTGTTACTGATAATATTTAGGACCCCAACTTACCAACTCGTCCAAATTTCTCATGTCACATAAAACTCTTTTCTGCTGCCAGTGGAGGAACTGGCTTGGATCCTCCTCTTCGTCCTCGACAGTTTCACTGACTTCCTTCCGACTGAAACACCTGCTAGGTGGGCTCTGTTCACTTGGTTCAACCGAGTCCCGCAAGCTCTCCTGGTCCCGAATCTCCTCTTCAATCTCCTCCTCCAGTTGGATCAGCATGGGAGCCAGCATGCCAAACTTTGCCCCGCGACGCGCCACTTCAAGAAGGCAAAGAACGAAGTTCTTCTCGTTGCATCTTTCCACCACGTCATTGGTCTCGAACATGAGGACATCCTTGATCCAAAGCTCTTGCCTACACCAGGCGATGAAGTTCGAGACGTTGTCCCGTGCCAGAAACGAGCCGGGGACCACGTTACGAGACTGAAAGCCCACATCCTTGCATGGCATCTTCATTGATTTCGCTGCCTCCGGGTATTCCAGCTGGAAGTCCACCGCGGCGCGGTTGACGTTGTTGGCGTGCCGACACAGGGCACAGCCCGTCTCCAGCGCCTCCATGAAGGTGTCCACAGTAATATCTAGGTCATAAAGGGTGTTGAGCCACTCGGCCAGGTCCTCCTTCATGGCATACAGGTACTCTTCGCTCGATTTGAAGGGCCGTATGCTCTTGGAAGCGGCGGATTGGATGTTACTCTGATCAGCCATGTTTGTCGGAAATGGGGAATTATGTGGCCTATCGATACAGTCTACCCAATAATTCCGTCTCGTCTCATTGCAAAAACGATATCCAACGCCTTGTTGTCAGATCAGAGCGAAACAGCCGCGTTGACGCACCCATGACACCCTGCACCATGTGCGGTATCCGTACAGTGGAGCTCCTTGAAGGAATGCTGTGTATTGTCAGAACTGCATACCGGGATGATGCGGGACGCGATGCGGGACGCGTGGGTGCGTTTTCCGGATGCCTGCGTGAAACCAGTTTCCTTCAATGAGCGCATCGCCAAATCACAGTGCGGGAGAACATTACATCGGTACTAGTCGCAATGTTAGTAGGCTACATTGAGACGTTACACACCCATTTGTCGGCCTATTCCATGTGGCAGTGTCGCGAATCCATCCCCACACCCTGACGAAAATCCACGCGTTGCCATATCCGTTGAAGGTGACCAGTCAAACCACCACAGCAGCTGGTTCCTTGCTGAAATCACAACACTGACCAGTAAGGTTGGCGACACAGCCTCCCAGTTCATCGTTGCTCGCAGCACAGCCCATATTGCGCCGCCTCTCCTCTCGCACTCACTCAATATTATGTTGACCCGCTCTGGCTAAAGAGCAGCAGAGCGATGCGGTCGGTCTATGGCACATCCCATTATGAGGGATGAAAGCTAGAGGAAAAACTTAACCCTCTGTGCACCGTCACATTCAATCATCTTTAACTTATTCGTCAAATCGTACCTACACAAGCATGTGGTTCCGGTTGGAGGCAGTAGACTAGAGCGGCAGTAGACGAATTATTATATTCCTTAAATTCTTGAAAAGGATAGGTAATTGTACAGTAACATAAACAGCCTGTGTGTGTGTGTGTGTGTGTGTGTGTGTGTGTGTGTGTGTGTGTGTGTGTGTGTGTGTGTGTGTGTGTGTGTGTGTGTGTGTGTGTGTGTGTGTGTGTGTGTGTGTGTGTGTGTGTGTGTGTGTGTGTGTGTGTGTGTGTGTGTGTGTGTGTCATCAATGTTATTTTTATTTTGAAGTCCCGCTACCGGAAGCTAAATCCTTACAGAACCAAGTCTTGACGAGCTTGTTAAGATAACAGAAGCTGACGGAACACTGGTTTCTGCACCGCTGTGTAGGATAGGTATAGGCTACCAGTCCCACTTTGTCCAGTGTCCACTTCACACTGTAGGACGATAGGATAGTATTTCCAGTAATGGCACGCATTTTAACATGTCCATAACATGTTTAGGACAATTATATGACAACAATGTATGCCTAGCCAGTCTATCTATCTATCTATCTATAGGCCTATATAGGATTTTTTGACTAGGGCATGTGTAATGGCCTACGGTCTGAAAGATCAAATCTGTAGTGAAGAGGTCAACTATAGGGCATATATTTCAATTAGGTCTATCTACAAATCAATATTCGGACGAAATTAAACATCTCACGCCCACTGTAAAAACTAACCAAAGGCACACCATTTTGTGAGAACAAAGGTTGCTCGTGTCAGAGGTGTTTGAGACATTAATGGAGATTGGGGTTGTAAAAATGCTAGCATTCCTAATTCCCTACTGCTGCTTGTACCGCCCAATCGCTGCTTGCTTGCATCATTATGTGTTGCATGCAAAACTATCCACCAGGGCCGAGCTCCAAAATTGGATACCTTGGCTTGGCATTAGCACCAACCGTCCGTTATTACACTGTACAGAACGGATGGTAACTGTTTGTGACAGCCAGCAATGCTTTTCAATTACAGATGTGCGGGGAGGCTTGTTTTCATTTAAAAAGTAACAGAGAGAGAGAGAGAGAGAGAGAGAGAGAGAGAGAGAGAGAGAGAGAGATGATATCATTTCTGTTTCTCGATGAATCAGCTTTTCTGTCTGTGTCACAGAAAGAGAGCTTTAAAGATACCAAATCTGACAAGACCCAGGCAACTTTATTTGAAGCGGTTAAAGTGTATAATTAAATAAAAGGACATTCTGCTCGAATAATTATACTTGACTTATATTGCAGGCAAACGGAACGCATGCAGAGCTAAAAACAGTGAAAATAAAATGTGACTTAATATTAGATACTAAGTATCACTGCCTATTTCTGTCATCATGTAGGCTATGGTAATAGGTTTATGGTTGGATTTGCCTTCTTGAACTTTTAAAATCTTTATTGTACTTTTACTTTGTACTATTCAAACCACACCGCGTGAACTCAAGTGATCATGACCATATTTGAGTTTTACATATACACTTAGCATTGTCGCCTTTATAAGTTATCGTAATCAAGCTGCTAGTGTGTTTGTTCTAAATCAAGTTTCTTTTACTGCAACCCAAAAGTTGGAAAACTATGACGTTTTTTGTTTTAGGAGCCTTTACTATTGCCACGACCAATGCACAAGGGATTTGTTTGACCGAATCAGACACGATCAAGACAAATGAAACATCTTTTACCCCATATAATTTTACCTCAGTGTTACAATGGTGTGGATAGACCCAAGGATGGCCACGTAGAGTATGATTTAGATTGAATTTCTCCAGCTGCAGGAAGAACATCCTCTGCCAGCTACTCTAGTGATGGTCTCCTCAGATTGATTTTTGTATTGATTTTGTAATGATTTTCTTTTTCCAAGGCAAACATGAGGTTGCGAAGTTTGGAGAATCCTGTATCAATTATCAGTACACGATCTAATCAGGCAATGGCTGATTCGATCAAATACGTGGTTATATCGTAGTGACACTGGAACAATGGTCAAAACAGAGGATGCCTAATAGACATGTTTGTAACATGTGACTAACACATGGCTATTAGGCATAGTTTGAGAATGTGGCCTCAGATGGCCTGCACTCACACATGATTAATAACATTCCGTGCTTGTGCCATCTTCCAAAACACCAAACAGGAAGTAAATTCAAAAGTTCTGTAAAGCCAGGTTTACATCAATCTGAGAAGCCATCAATAAGAAAAAGCCTCTTCTTTTGATTTGAGACTCTGCATTGCAGGAAACCATTTAACTGCTTGTGAATAGTGCCATCTTGAGGCAACTTCAGTTTAGTACTACTAGACCAAAACATGAAGCTCTATTTTCTCAATCCAGTTGGACCACGATTGGTTTTGAAGAACGTACACACTGGTCTTTTAGCATGTTATGATAATGATATCCAATCCAGGTAGGGAAGCTTTAAAGCAAGATGCGCCACTGAAGAACATTTGTTAAACTCACTTGCTTTGTGAAACACCATGCATCGACACATCTTTACAAGATTTTAGAATTTGAAAAGCTCAAGATGGGAATTACCTCTACAAATGGATATGGAATGTGGTGACTGGATAAAACATGCAGGACCAAGCAATATATTCAATTACTCTTGTCAAGGTAGGTGGAACAAGTAAATATCAGTATACAAACCAAAATCAGTTGATTAGCATCAAATGAGAGCTTTTTTATTTTCCAAATTTGTCAATACACAACTATCAGTTGGTCAAGGGCAACAGGAGGCAATTTACGATAAAAAGAAAAAAAATCTTACAATACACTGTAAAAACTAACTTGCATACGGTATTTAAAAATTCAAAAATAAACATGCACAAGACATTGGCAAAATATTGAATAAACTAGAAAACATTTGAGCTGAGTGAAACTGCACAAGGATATTCAATAGCAGTTCTAGAACCATATATGGAATCATAAATTAGAAATGTCCACTGAAGAAAAAGAAAAAAACTAAACAGAAAATTTAGTATACATTGTTTTTTAGTAGGGTCGGTCTCGGCGTTCCTGGCGATGGTCCCTGGAAGAACAAATCGAAATGACAAATTGCACTTCATTATAATAAATGTAGACATGCTGTTCATATGAAACACAAGGTATGGACACAATGCATCAAGTAGCTGGGAGTTTGTGTTTTCTGCTGCACTGCATTTAACTCCTTGTTTGGGTGTGGTTGCTGTGGCCGATTTCTGAGATGTAGTTAAAGCAGCTTCCCATTATATGCCTTTATTATTTGGTGACCGCCTCCATTTTGACTATGTTATATAAACAAACTGAGCAATCATTCCTGTGTTTGTAGTTGCAAAAGACAACACACTTTATAGAAGTTATTTTCACCATTAGTTGACTTATTACTCTTTGGTGTCAGTTTGGAATAATAAAACATTGAGTGCAGTCATGCCTTACCTCATATCCATCTTGCCGGGTGGTCCCATTCCTCTTCCACCTCTACCGCCCATGGGGGGTCCTCCTCGCACCCCACGGAATCCCCCTCTATCCATCCCACCACGTCCTCTAAACCCACCACGGTCGCCTCCCCAGCCACCACGGAAACCTCCAGGTCCCCCTGGTCCTCCAGCTCCAGGACCACCTCGATCCATGCCCCTGCCCCCACGCATTCCCATGCCACCTCTGCCACGATCACCTGTAAGAAACAATGTCTGAATTTAAGTCTAAATCCCACATACTTAAGATTAAAAAGGAAGCTCTCAATCCATTCGACAACACTAGCACTCCAAAACATACTAGTTCACTAAAGCTCACCTCCAGGGGGGAATGGAGGTCCACCACCAAGACCTTCTGGTCTGGGAGCCTTGCACTGGTTACACTCCATTCTCCAGGCAAAGTTTTGGTTGCCACATCCGCTGAGAAAAATAAAAATTTTAATAAAGCATTTCAAGTCTGTTTAACCCTTTCAGGACGGGAATCCATATTTGGATTCTGTACAGTATGTACAGTATTCCAGACATAACTTGTTTTGAAGCTGATACATATATATTTCAAGTTTTTCAGAAACCTTAGGTTAGGCCTAAATTGGTTAATCCAGAAAAATCACATGCTTGATTGAATACTTACGGGTTAGGGCACTCCCAGTCACCAGCTCTCTGCTGCATATTGCCACCAGTAGGTCCTCCACCTCTTCCCATTCCGCGGGGAGCACCTCGTGGGACAAAGCCTCCACGCTCACCTCCACGGCCCATCATACCTATTACAAACAGTTAGAACATTAGGAAACCAAGATGGTTCTACACCAGGACTCAATCTTTCTAAACACACATGCTGATATTCACCTCCGCGGCCCATCATACCATCTCGCATAGGCATGCCACCTCGCATCCCTCCCATCATAGGCTTTCGCCGTGCCATAGAAACCTTCAGCCTACGGGCCTGGAACTCCTTGCCTTCAAATGACATTGAAAAACATTTTAGGATCCATAAAATAAGTTTGTATTGTTCAGTGCTGGAAACACAAATTCAAGAACAGGCAGTAGTCAAGGCACAAAGCAACATACCATCAAAATGCTCCACTGCTGCTTTGGCACAGAAGGGCTCTTCATAAGACAGGGTGGCATCACCCTTGGGCTTTCCAGAATCTTTATCTGTGTAGATGTTGATAGCTGGCTGACCCAATCTGCGGTTGATCTGAAAAACAGAGGAGTTCATCATCTTACATGCAAAAGTTGCTATAGGTTTACTTTGAAAAGACGCTCAGGTGGTGTATTGGCAACATCCCTGCCCACCAAAAAGGCTGTGGGCTCTAATCCACCATGATTTGTCAGACATCTTTGAATGAGTTTCCTACAGGCTGCTGTAGCACCCTTCAGCAGGGAGTGATGGTGGGTCTCCTCACTGGCTGGTCTGTCAGTAGGATACAACTGAAGTGTTTGTGGAGAGTAATTATTTTTAATTAATGACTAAATTGGGAGAAAGGGGGTTGAAAATGGTTATGAAGAACAGGCTATTACCCTTATAGGTCCAACATGCTTAAAGAATTCAGCCATCTCCTCTATAGTGGCGTTCTCAGTCAGCCCAGTAATGTAGATTGTGCTGTTCTCAGAGTCATCTTGCTCCTCAGGACGTCCTTTAAAAAATGAGGTATTGCAAGTTAGAAACTTACAAAAAGGCTCAAGTTACAACTTAGACATTTAGCAAACGCTCTAAATCCAGAGCTTAAATTAAGTATACTTTACAATACAAATTAAGTATAATTTACAATATAAACACTAAACATGGTAATACATTAGACATACTATACAAGCCACTGCTATCCAAGTCTAATGAGGTGCCTATGGGTTGTTATGTAATACAAGTGCTATGGGCTTAGATGGAGTCGGAAGAGTTGTGTTTTCAGACTGTGGCGGAAGATAGGGAGTGATTCTATGTGATTCTGTATGTCAATGTTACACATTGACAGGCGTTGAGTGTGCTGTGTAGGGCAGTGAACTTTTTTTTTTTTTAGATCAGGGAGTTGTTTGAGTAAGAACACTTCTCAAACCTGATTTTAATATTCCAGATTAGAAAATAAAAAGTTGATATTAGATCAAATTTGTTTTGATGATGGTTGATCAGTACACGTCTAGAAACACATCTAGTTCATCTACTCACCCATTTCACGCTCTCCATCGCTGTTCATGGGTCCTGTAGTCCATCAAATGAGGGTAAGAGAGAAAGATAAATACAAGTCAGTGTGCGCCCACTTGAAGACCTTACATTACTCCTTAGGAGCATTATAAGAGATATCCCAGACACTCCAAATATGTCAGCCTCAGCCATATAGGAAAGTTGAAAATGATACCTGAAGGATGACCACATTAACCTCTCAAGTGTAATAGATATTTGGATGAATACCTCAGACCCTTTTGCAAATAACGTGTATGATCTGTCTTTAAGACCAGATATGAATGCTCAAAAAAACCCAGGAATTCAGTCCATGAGATTTAAGACGGTAAGAAACAAGACATGTTTGTTGCCATCAGAGATTTGGGATTAACCTGGTAAAAACTCAACCTGACAAAACTGTGAAACCACAGGCAGTAAATGAGTGATAAAAGCAAAATGTTTACCAAGTACCCCAGAGGAAGAGGTCTTGCACCCCAAAAGAACCCCCCTTTATGTTCACGTGATCATAAAAATAAAACTTTGTGTACCACAATGTAATGTGCATCAATATTTGGAGCATACTTGCTCAAAAAAGGCTTTATGGTTTGCAGTGGACTAACCAGTGTAATACTCGTTAACTTACCACCAGGCTTACTGAAGCCACCTCTGTCTCCAGCGCTGCTATGGGGGAATAAATGGAGATATGAAGGCGATTTCCCTTTTACGGCCACTTCCTCGCCTCGAGCCATGAGGCTTGGATATGGGGGTAATGAAGACATTCCTTGCTATCCTAGCAGTAGTTAACTCCCAAAAGTGATCAATATACATTCAAACAAGGGGAGATGGGGATTTGTCTGTTATAAATTTGTTAGCTCACTACAAGTTAATGACAGATTTAAGTACTGCTATACAAATAAGATTTCATTACCAATGACAAAACCCATCTAAATGTGTACAAATACCCATCAAAATGTGTACAATAGTATAACAATTTCAGATGCATTGATAACTAAAAATTACCATTACACACCTAATTGGTGCAACCAACCGACACCAATCGTCAAGAAAATGTACACTTCAAATAAACATGTACTAGTTAAAAAATAATCCAATGCATCTGAAATTTCACAACAGGATCAGGTGATGAATTTCACCTTTGTAAGGAAAAAAAAAGGAAAAACAAACAATTTCTCAGTATTTTACACCAACAAAAGTTTGACAATATGGACAAATTAAAAGTATTTCATTTGTTACATTATCTACCAAGTTAAAACATTGACTGCCTTTGATGAGATCTCTGCCTTTTCAAATCCAACTGTGGTATCCATTAGCCTTTTATATTTCTATATAGTAGTTTCACTAGGCCACACTAGGCTGCTGTAATGGCTTTGGTTTTTCTCGGAAGGGAGGCCCAGATTGAGGTGATTGAACATCAGTCACTAGATTAACTCCTTTCATAAAAATGAAAGTAATGAATACAGCTGATCCGTAAAGGCAATTTCAGGAAATTCAAAATATGGTCGTGTTCCCCAGCACTGTTCGGACTATGAACTGAGCACACCATTGGCAGTCAATGTGTTGAACAAAAATATATATTTTTTTCTATTACAAAAACAAAGACTCAATAGAGTTGCCCATCATGCTTTTGAAACCACCATCCTTTGTTGGAATATAGGCAGACCCCGATTCTTTGTTTAAGCGCCCCTCCTTCTGCTTAAGTTGCCGGCTCTGTATTGAGTACAGGTACTTTCTAGAGAATAGATGGTTTTAAATGGCTCTCACTGTTACCTGTACGGTATAAATGTGACAAAGCATGTTAAAAAGTGCTCAAAATAATGTGATAAAACATTTGTATTTCAAACCACAAAAACATTACTGATAATTGCATTACATGAACCCCATCCCCCAAATGTGTGTCATAATAAAATGAATACCAAATTATGAAAGCAATTGTGGAGATGCTATGTGGGTAACTTTACTATTTATGATTCATGCATAATAGCTCAGGTATTCTTTTAGTGTTTCCACTGTAATCATTTTGCAGTGGTGCACCACCACTGCAAGGAAAACTACTGATAACATAGTGTAAACTCTGTCATTTAGCCATGTTGTTAACATTTGCCATGCTGTTATTCAAGTGTAGTTCTTGTGATAATTTAAATTTGGTTGGGCCCAAACTACAATTGTTGCGATAGCTGTATTAAAAAGTTGGGAGGAAACATTTTTGTTGTTGTATTGTACCACCTGTTGTTGATTTTGGACTCCACTGAAACTTCAAAAAGGTGAACCAGTTTGTAAATCCTTGCACTACAAACTCAAGAATGCAACCGAGAATGAAATGTCTTAAGGCCACTAAACCAATAACTGGCTACATTAAATATATTTCAAACAACTGACAGCTCCATAACATATTCCACTAAGGGAAACACCTTGAGCAGTGTTGCTAATTTGCTGATACTGAAGGTTGTTGACTAAAAAAAAGAAAAAGAAAAACACTTTTCCAACTGGAAATAAAGGCTCAAATGAACAATGCAACGCACAGAATTGCCTTTAAAATAATGGTGCTTTTCCCTTTTAATTTGAGCTCCAGCTAGTAATTACCCAGATCTGTTGTGGGATGAGCATGAATGTTTTATGTGTACAGTACAAGAAGCAGCTCCATCTAGTACAGTATAAGATTTAAAGGGTTTTGCTCAATA
Source organism: Benthosema pterotum (assembly GCA_039105355.1). Classification (NCBI taxonomy): domain Eukaryota; kingdom Metazoa; phylum Chordata; class Actinopteri; order Myctophiformes; family Myctophidae; genus Benthosema; species Benthosema pterotum. The sequence continues at coordinate 34,246,522 of CM076972.1, read as the reverse complement.
TTGGAACAAATAAATGTTATGTACAACTAATGTCATGCATTCTTTCATCCAAAATCCACCTATTGTGTCTAGTACATTAAAGATTTAAAAGGCTTTGCTCAATATTGGAACAAATAAATGTTATGGACAGCTAATGTCATGCATTCTTCCATCCAAAATCCACCCATTAGGAAAAAGCTATGCAATACATGCTCCTGCCACATCCAGTCTTTTCTATTTCAGAATGGTGGGTGTTTGGGCTTTTTTTTTTTTTTACCTAACACTACTACACCCCAGCGTGTCACTCTTTTTCAATGTCGGGAGGAGCATGTATTGACAATTACACCAATACATCCATAAACCTCAAAAACAAAATATTGAAGAAAATGAATGTTTTTTTTTAACTATAAACCCACAAATGAAGAAAGACCTGTGATGTTGAGCCTGACAACCTGGACCTGACATTTAGAGAAGTTAAAATGAATTCAACCCCAAAACATTGCTCATAGGTACTTTTCCATGCAAAAAGGGGAGCTTGCTGGAATGCTGAAATAGCCATATTCCCCTATATTATTCTTAAGAAACCAATCTGAAGACTAAGAAGTTAGAAGGTTGTTGATACCTCTAGTTAAGTAATTTTTCTATTGCCTATTGTGGTCACCTCAAATCTTTTAGCGCACTTCTGCCCAACTGTGTACTTAAACCATAATTCGAAAAGATTTAACCGTTTATAGATTTTTGGTACCTCTCAGACCAATTTAAGCAACCCATGATTTCACAAAATCACTCCCTTGAAAGTGAGTTAGTAAATTAAGAGAAAAAAAGCCATCTTCAAACTCATGACTCTTAAAACTCAGAATAGGAAGGACCCAAAACAAAATACCTTTTAGATTACAATAGTTTCTGGAAGTAGTTAGCTGCTTAACTTCATATGACAACCAAATGTGAATTTCATTCATAAATATTTCTTCAAAGCCCATTTTAAATAATGCATGATATATTTGCACAGGTTGCTCTAGTTGCCTAGCAACTTCACAAGGCAACCGATGAGAAAACTGAAGCTGTATAACAACTTCTAATATTACCAATAAAAGCAATTATTGAGCTACCCAAAGTAATTTGAGTGCACCACAAATCAACCTCAGTTTTAAAGGCCAAGGTCGAATGACATGGGATACAAGCACTTAATGATTATGTTAATGACGTGTATACGTCTTCCTTAACTGTGGGGTGCTTTTGGTAAACACGTCTTCCTTTGTAATGATATAAAACGAGATCACTGAAATCCATTATTTGACAGCAGCTGTTCCTAGGCAACACCTTGCTCAGAGCACCAGGACATGTTTTCCACATGTGCAAAGCCATTCACTTGTTTACAGGCCAAAAAAACGTGCCATTTTCTCTAAATCTACATTGCTCTTCATGGTTCATCAGAACCCTGATGTTCGGCCCTAATTTCTGACTTAACCCAGCATCTCCTTTGGAATACTAATGCTTGTAAAAAGATTAGACATATTGGTGCGAGGGGGTAAATGAACATTATATGTCCCAGTTTGGGGACATGGAAAGCGGGAGTAAAACCTGCCCACCTGCTGGGCACTCCAACACCTTTATTCTGAAAAGGTCCCCAGCAAAATAGTGTTATTTTTTTCTCTTGATAGGCTCTTTTAGATGGTAGTGGGGAAATGGCTTAACAGAGTAAACTAAGATACAACTCCCTACCATCAGTTACCCAAAGCATTTCTGGTTATGGATCATTTTCTGTGTAAATCATGTTCTGAATCATGAATAAAAAATGTGCCATTACAATGTGTATTGCACAGTGCGTGGACAATTGTGCAACCCAACTATGATGAGAAAACACTACATTTTACCTTTCTTACCTTTGGCTTTTTCAGAGGTAGGGCTGAGACAAATTTAGACAAATTGTTGGTGCTTGGTTGAAATTTGTAGCCATGCTGGCACTTCATTAATATTTGACAATTATTCATTTGGAATTTGGGAAATTAATTTGTAAGTGGGAAACAAATCAAACTTTAATAATGATTCTTTGGGGGAGTGTCTCAGCCCTGCTCTACCTGGCCACCGCACCTGTGGAAGAAAACAACAGGGTTACATATAAAGGAAAGGAACTTACCCCATGCCACGTCCCATGCCTCGTCCACGATGCATCATTCCACCTCTGTCAAACCCATCCCTGGCATGACCTCTGCCTTCCCCTGCACCCGGATACCTTGAAGGCGGCTCTGAAGCAGAGTAACCAGAACTTCCACCCTGGCCCTCTTGCCTGTAATTATCTGAAGAAAGACAAAAATATGTAAATATTCAATTGTGCAAATGCTAACAAGTTTCTACCCTTAGGTAGGGGTAGGCCAGTAAACAGCATAACCACACAAAAGAGACTCACTGTAATGGCTGGATTGGTTGTAACTGGGAGGTCCACCTTGCTGGCCGTACTGACTGGGTGGAGGCTGTCCATAGGAACCTGAGGTCTGTGGAGGAGGGTAGGCAGACGGTGGAGCCGCTGCTGGCTGTGCTGGGGGCTGCTGTTGATAGCTGCTCTGCTGCTGGGCATAGCTTCCTTGTTGAGTCTGGTAGCCAGTTTGCTGTTGGCCATATGTAGCTGGCTGGGAATAGCTATTCTGGCTGTAACCAGTTGGTTGACTGGTGGCATTGTAACTAGAATGGGAAAACAACAAGCATTACCTGAAGAGTAGGAATCTTTACCTCCAAACAATGGTTGTTTCATCCTCTGCCGTATAAGAAATTAAGTGACATGGGCACATACCTCTGGGGTGCAGCTGGTGCTGGCTGCTGACCATAGCCAGGGTAGGCAGACTGGGCTGTGTAGCCTGGCTGAGACCCATACGTGGACTGGGTAGCAGCTGGAGCAGCAGCAGCAGGGGTGCTATCATAACCACTTGCCCCATAACCCTGTGTGGGCTGTGAGTAGCCATGAGCAGCACTGGCCTGGGCAGCAGGATATCCAGCTGTGGAAAACACAAAAAATGTCATTTTACAAACCACCTAAGCTGGGCTTGCAGGAGTCGCATCTGTGATGTGATTCAATCATAGAACAATACCAACCTGCTGCTGGCTGTGCGTAAGAGGACCCGTACTGCTGTTGTGGTTGGGCGTAGGTTCCAGCTGCTGGTGCTGTCTGAGTGTAACTGGTGTCTGCAGCAGCTGCAGGTTGGGCATACGAGCCATAACTCTGTTGGCTATAACCCTGCTGAAGAGTAAAGGGAGACATTTGAGTTTAGATGAAATACCGTTTGTCGCCATATGCTCAGGCTATTTCCACCAATCTGTTTTATTCCTCACCTGTGCAGACTGGCCATATGCCTGTGCGGGCTGAGCAGCATAAGAACTGTAGCTGTAAAAATACAATGTGCATTCATTATTTCCGTTCAAGATCATACTGTATAACAGCAACGTAAAATCTCCTATTACACCACAAGTTTCTTACCCTGTTTGGGCGCTGGCCTGTGTATAGGAGCTGTAATCTGTAATAAGCAACACATTGAAAACGTCTTAATACGAAAATAACGTGTATTTAAAGTATAACATTGCACGGAAACGTCTCGCCCTATTGTCTTCTTGGCATCATTGTATAACTAAATACTGTTATTCTGTACACCGTACAGAATAACAATGCATGCAATGGATGGGCAATGTTCTTTATAGAAGTATGTGGCATTAATCAGGTTGATTTATGGATGGGTCAAACTTGGATATTAACTTAATCCAACAACCCAACACAGCCAGGCAAACTCATTCGCGCGCAACCCTGAGCCCCATGCTAACGTTAGCATCATTCCTCACATAGCTCAGCACAATAAAGAAGCAACGTAACACTGATACCTACGCACAACCGCTTTTCATTTTTAAAGACAAATTTCTCGACCAGTCCTCTAGCCTAGCTCGCCCACTCTATCTAAAAAAAAAGATTATATAACATATATACTATTATAGAGCGAGATGATGAACGTGCGGCGTTCTAGAGAAAAAACTGGGCCAAACCCCAACTCGGGACCCCAAGTTAGGCCTCGGGCCTGAATTCGCCGGCGAACGAAACTAACGTCCTTTACGGAGCAAAGCTACACATTAAAACAAGCGAAAAACAATCCCATGGAGCTGTGTCAACAAAACGCGTAAATTCTCTATGTATCGTTTCTCTTTCCACCGAGATATGTCGAAATATTGGATTTTTTTTTTCATACCCGGAGCGGACGCCATCTTGATGTCTCTTCGTGTAAGAGCTGCTGCGGACTGCGTGCTTCTAGCTACAGGCTGCCTGCTAGCTAACTGCGCTTGTTCTTCTCGGTGTTGCCAGTTCTTAGCAACAGAAGCGAGCAATCACCTCTATGAAAACAATCCCTAAACCAGTGGACTGGAGACCCCCAGGGTCCCTACTCCCTACTGTTAGTGTAGACGTTCAGAGTGAAATTAAAATTGATTTTTACCATACCATATGCACTGGGGTCTCAGTCCCTCAGATAGAAATGCCAATACATGGAGGTCCGTACGTGCTTGTCAAACTGGGGGTCCTTGAAACTAAACAGGTTGAGAATCACAGTTCTCATAGAGGTGTAGGGTTTGTTGTGTGATTATAAGAATAAAATCTTCTTACCTTAAATACCTTTTTTCCTTTGCCAACAGAAGAAACGACACTTTAGAAACAAGCGCAAAGTCGCTTATAATATGCCAAAATGGCAACATTGCTCTGCAACTGTACTGAAATCATCTCGCGATAGACAACGCTATAGAGTTGAGCAGTCCCGCCCCTCGTGACGTCGCCTTCGTTCCAGAAATGGATTCCTCATTCATTTTCTCGTAGACTTTTCGAAAATGTTTCATATAAAGACGATTTCGCCGCGGACTACGCCAACTCAGGTCATGACAAAACATGTTAACACCCACAATCTTTTGGGACAATTAAATAATTTCTAAGATAAGAAACAAAACAAAATGTGTTCTATCCTACCGTTTTTACTTCTAATTAGACATTGCATGATAATTGTGGTGGTTGTCATGATTTATCGTGACCCAAGTTGGCTTTGTCCGCGGCGTAATCGTCTTTATATTAACCATTTTCGAAAAGTCTATGAGAAAAATGAATGAGGATTCAATTTCTGGAACACGGGCGACGCCATGAAAGGGGCGGGACTGCCCAGCTCTATTGGGCAGGGTTGGAATAAACCAAAGTGGATTCCATTGACTTTCAATGTTGTTGTGACCAATGCATTTCATTTTTTTGTATTGCTAAGTGTATTTATTCATTAGTTATTGCATTCGGTCGTCATTATGCGAGTTAAATTCAAGCAGACGTTTTCCACATTGTTATGTCTTAAAGAGAAGAAGATAGTATGCATATCAATTTGGAATGGTTCAAGCGTAGGACGTAAACAGGAACTGTGGATGATGAGCCTGCTAGGTGCTGTTCATTTGAGGAGTATTCTTTTCCCACAATAATAGTTGTTTTCGAGAAGCCGTTTAATCAAGATAAAGTATTATACTGTATTGTTGCTTAACGGTAATATCAAGGGCAATTTACGATTTGGACCATTGGCTATGGGGATGATGAGAAGGGTTCCAGTTCAGATCACCAAGTATGTGCCAGATGTTCATATAGGCTACTCTGATGGCATAATTTTGAAAATAAATACATAGAAATCTATTCGAAATCAAACTAGTTGGATGCAAGCAGGACACTGATTGCAGCAAGACAATTTGTATTGATTGGTTGATTAAACATGCAGGTACAGTAAAGCATTTAAGCTAAAAGGACAACAAAACAGCCCTGGGGATACACTGTGGTTCTACTCAAAATTACAGTTGCAACAATGTTGGACCGACTGTGCTCACTATGGTTCTGGTTTGGGTCTAATCGGCCAGGTTTCTTCCTTGGCACAGCTTTATTGTTGACAGCAATAGTACTTATGTACTCTGGAGGCATTCAATCTAGTTTAAGTTTAGGCCCAGGTGGAGACTTCCCAAGATTCAAAGGTAGGTAGAGCTCACATCAATCCATATAATATATTCCATAATATTCTTGATTTCCCTGCATGAAACTGTGATCAGAGTTAGCCACAAGCAACCAATATCCTATTCGTATCATCTGGAGTATAGATTTGCAATTCCAACCTTTATCTGAAACCCCTCCAATAAAGGCATCCATAAGCAAACTAAACAGAAAATCTCTCTTCCTGTCAACCCTTGCTTTCTGTTACAGACCCGTTGCTTTATGCATTCAGTCATGAGGATTTGTCTTCTCTCCTCGTCAATATGATTCTCCTCTTGTTGCTTGGACCGTGCCAGGAGCGACGCTGGGGGACAGCTGCCTTCCTGGCCCTCTCCATCCTGTCCACTGTCATTTTACCACCCCTGTATACCCTTGTAATTTTTATTGGTGGGGGTGAGACTAGTCGGATATGTGGTTACTCAGCCACTCAGCTCACGCTTTTTACAGCTCAGTGTCGCCAGGTGAAGCAAAAGAAGCTCTTACGATGCGTACCAGTCTGGTTTCTTCCATGGATTTATCTACTCTTCAGTCTGCTGTTGTTGCCAAGTACACCAGCCCTGCTTCACTTCTGCGCCATATGCATTGGGCATAACTGTATCCTTGTATGAGACACATTTGACTAAGAAATTTTGTTAAGTGTTGTGTTAAAACTAATTTTACCTGTTTCCAAAAAAAGTCTGAAGTACGTCCTATCTCAATGACACCAACATGCTTTTTCCAGTCTTGCTCCTTTATCTACTTAATTCATTTCAAAGATCACCAGTCGTTCGTTGGATTTTTACAGGAGCTGGAGCACACAAGGATCTTTGCCTTCATTGCTGACTGGGCATGCATTGTTACCTCTACCAGGTTCAGACTGCCCACCTACTCTACCTCACAGAGGTTTGAATCATCTACAAGTCAAGTCAATAAATAATGTAATTTCATTATGCTCACTCGCCTCTTCATTCCACAGTGATGACTGTAACTTTCATCCTGTGCTACAGATCTGGATCACCCCTCCACACAGTTCCCACAAATCAGGTGGCTTCTTCTAGTTGGCCCCCCATGAGAGACCCTTCAGTTTTGAGCCAGCGGCCATGGTCAGACCCTGTCCCTCCTTGGATGGTGGAAGGGTCCACTCCTATGTCAGAGGCTCAGCTAATGGAAGAGCAGATGTTACGGGCTGGAATAATTGCCTCCTTACAGGATGTTCCAGAGGACCCAAGTGCAAAAGTGGAGGTGGCAAAGTCATCAGTCTCCTCTCTCAGGTTTGTAAGCATACGTGTGCTTGTATTGTTTTTAAAGAATTAGGTGTAGGCTATGTGTAATACTTGTTAGAATTATTGTTAGATCTATATTCTGATAACTGTTGCTATAGGCTAGGCTAGGCTGTACAGTTTGGTCAGTAACAAGTTTACCACTTTCTTTAATAAACAGGACAAGTAGGTCATCCAATCACGACAGAACTCTCTTACAGGATACACAAGTGAAATTTGAAGTCATAAGACGAAGAAATGAACTTACAAAATTGAAAGTGGAACATTATCAAATTGAAGCTAATAAATGCTGGAGAGACAGGGAGACCATAGTTCTTGAACAAACTCTGTATGATTAAAAAATATCACCACTTTACCCTAACTTGGTTGGTATTTGTGCAATTTGTGTTCACAGTTTATGTATTAACTAATTGTATTCTTAGAAATGTGTTGCCATGAATCAAAAGACTAATGGTGGCATTTAACTTCAGGTTGCAGCAACTAGAGAAGATGGGCTTCCCCACTGAGAAAGCTGTGGTTGCGTTGGCTGCTTCCAAACAGCTAGATGGTGCCATTTCTCTACTCATCGATGACCGTGTTGGGGATGAGGCTGTGGTAATAACAAAGGGAAAGAGCATTCTGTCACAACAGGGTCCCTGAGGCAATGTCAGACTCTTGTGCCACTTCATAGGGGACTATACCAGTCAGGCTTTGAAAGAAAATCCTTATTTGTACTATATTGTTTTAGATGCTTGGGTTTTGCTGAGCTTATCTGATGTTAAATGTTCCCTGTGGGTTAATAAAAAGGAGGTTTCTCATTGTATGAGTTATAATGAAGGAGTATGTGATATTTATTAGCAGCATGTATAATCACCGTTTAACAGTTTGTTCTAATATACAGTATATAAAATATATACTGTACATCATATCTTTATGTTCAGAGTCACTGTATTAAGTAAAGCATTTAGACAAAAGCAAAGTATTATGAATCTGGCTCAATTTTCTAAATTCCTGGTAAAAAAAAAAAAAAAAAAAAAACTGAAACAGAGCTGGCAATATAATTTAATTATAAAGTGCCCAGAATACCAAACCATTTCAAACTCAGAGTGACTGTCATATTTATTTAAGTTGTATTTAACGAGGACCATTTATCCATAAATGTCTATGCACATGTCCATATGACTCAAGAACTGTCTGAACGACTGACTTCGGTGTACCGTACATATTGCAGAGGAAGACAGTTTCCCGGTGTGGAAGACATGATTACACAACTATAAATCTAATGTGTGTATCTCTGTTAAAACTCAATGTGTTGTTACTGTAGCGCAGAGTTCCCAATGGCCATCGCCATGGTTATGACAAACTGAGGACAGGTGACCTGTTAAAAACACTGAACATGTTTTTATTTTACCAACCATCTAGACAGGATTATCTTAACACAACACATTTGCAAGCAATAACAAAACACTCAATATAAAATGAAGTTACACATACCAGCATACAAAAAAATAAACTACAGTTGACCATAATTTTAAATAATTCACAACATATTTGTAAGATGAGAAAGCAATTGTCAAGTCTTTCAATCTTTTAAACCAGTTTAAATTTACTAATATTGGGCAAAATGCATTCAAACTCCATTAACAGTTTAACTACTTATTTGCGTGTGCGTGAGTCTGAATGTCAGTCTAGTGTTTGCAGTGGATGGGGGGTGTGTATTAAAAAGCTGACACTAGTTATGATACCTTTGACTTATATGGTGTTTGGTTCTAGGCCTTATGATTGTTGCATCCATTCTACTGGCTATGCAAAATAAATGAAATGCAGAGGGTTTGTGTTTTTTTTGGGAGGGGACATAATAAATGTAAGTATAGTACTTCTTAATGTTTAAAGGGGAATAAGCCAAGTCACGCCAATAAACTAGACCAGCTCACTGACAGCAACTGATATCTCAGTGAGAGGAGATGTCTTCATCTTTTAGTGCACTACATAACATCAAGTTAAACAATACAAGTATAAAAATATTAGAGGAAGAGGTTTGTTTGTGTCCTGCAAATTGTACATGCTCAATATACTTAAATAATGAAATCTATTCAGATTCCAGACACATTGTGAAAGACAAAACAAACTCTGATCCAGCCTCTTTTTCTCTCACATCTGATTCACCCTTTTTACTCTTAAAGACCCATATTGGCCAGAATAGTTTCCAGCTTATCGAGCACCACAGAAGATTCTCAAAAAGATTTTCCTTTTATCCACCATGAATTGCTTGTTTATTTTCCTGAGGCTGAAGTCCCAAGCTGTGGCCACAATGAGTGGGCTTCTGGGTCTATAAGGAGAACAGTGTTGGGCATGGGGGTGGAGTCATACTCATTCCCAAAGAAGCTGGGCACTCTGGAGTATCAGTGGAGTTTCCCTGAGGTATTTCCCCACCTTTAATCAGATGGTTCAGCCCAGAGGGGGTATGAGATCGGCTCTGAATCAGTTGAGTGCCCGAGAGACCAAAAGGGTGAGGTTATAACCAGCCTCTGATCCTCAGGTTCACCGGGTGCTACTTCCCTCGAACCTTGGTGTCCGATGAGAGAGGAGGTGAGGCAAGACGAAATGGAAATCCTCCTGCTCGCTTATCCCTGTAGAAACTTGGGGATGCTGTGCCATACAGGCCGTCCCCAGACCCCAGATCAGGCTCTGTCGAAGATAGAAAGGAGTTGGGACCAGGCTCCCTACCAACCAATGCATGTCCACAACCAGACTCAGCTCGACTGGCATATCCAAACAATCAGTTACTAACGAAGAGGCTAAAGAAACTGTTTGGCAATAAGGTCGATTATGTAAAAGCTAAACTCAAAACTAAAAGCCAAACATATCTACAGTGGTTGGCAATGGTCTCCCAATCTTCCATCAAGACATTTTAACCTGGGTGTAGGGTAAGAGACCTACATGTTGACATCAGCAATACGGTTATTTGAAGCAGACGGCCATAGACAGACATTGATCTGTCATCTTGGCTGCAGTTTACTACTCTCCGTTGGGAGAGACAGACAATGTACATACAGTAGTTCAAGCTTTCATTGACTAACTAACTAATGATTAATTGAAATCACAACAAGTCCATAATTTAATGACATTGCTGTACTTGAGGTCAGGTGTATGACATGCATTGGTATACATAAACTTGTAAAAGACACATCTATGGTGAATAACATTCTATTACATTTCATAGTTTCAAAATAAAGTCAGTGTATCAGATGTACCGTACTGTAGTATATGAGGAAAACAATAATCTTCACATAATTATGTTCAGTTTGTGTGCCTACTCGTCCTTCCCAAAGCCACAAAACCCATAGCTCCTGTGCCAGTAGGAGCCATGTGGCTGTTTTCAGTACGGCTGTAGTAGGATGTCTCTCTGCATTACCTGGCCAGATGATAGCCTCCAGCAACGTCACCCTGCGAGCCAGAAGCTCAAGGTCTGCCTGCAAGTCTTGGAACATCTGCAAGCTAATGTCCTATCAAAGAGCAGTGACAAGGGGGTTTGTGTGAGGGGGTGGAAACAGCAGCCCGGGTCCTGGGGCTGCTAGCGACTGATCACACTGTGTCTCTCCAAAGAGTAAAGTTTGATGGGGATGCGAGACTCCACCTTACTTGACCCCTGCCTAAAGCTGACCCTATCTCAGGCCTCCTACTCACCATGAATACCGATCATAGTCTCGAGGATTAAAACCCTCTCAGCTAAGATCTTCAGCGCCTCTCTGATCTGATGTATTCCGTCCCCCTGTGAAGATAGATACAGCCGTCAAGGTAAAGAGCACAAGCCAAACGCCTGCTTGCCATGGCGCAAGTATTTTTTTTTCTTTCAATTCATAACAGCAGTTAGAAGGTTAAAAACAATCCATGTATCTGCCCAGCACTCATTGACATTATCCTATCCATTATCTCTCTACCTCCCTCATTCACTGGCCATGCTTCTATACTAAACCAGCCATGCCACGCTGGCCAACAACACCATGCACATCACAGACCAGCCAAATGTTGACACATAACACAGCTGATGTCCACTGTCACAGCATTGATCATGCCATTCACATTCCATTTTGACGGGTAGCCATTCAGCCAGGCAAGTATTTTTAGAACCATAATATTTCACTCTGCTGTTGTCCTAATAGTAGCAATACACCAGAGTTTAACAAGGCTACATGGAACAAGTCATATTTTAGTTTGAAATCTATGTTGTCTTTTGCAGGTTCATTAAAATTGTTACTGGCTTTGAGTTACCACTGCAGAAATAAACATGACAAAGTTGAATTTGCAATGTTAGACAGATGATTTATGATGCAATAGGAAGCATGCAAAGAATAGTTCATGCTATTGGTGTCTGGGTGAGCGATTCCCTCTAAGAAATGCATTAATGATCATATATATCCATGTTAGATTTATACAGAAAAGGGCAAGGCTTCAGTAGGTCACCTAATTCTGTACACAACATGATTGTTTATATGTTGTACTACAACAGCAAGCTCATGGAATGTTGGAGCTTAAAGAATCGACATAAAAATTAATAATAAGTAGCTTGCCTTGCCTTTTTTCATTGTTATCTGCATAATTTTGTCCATATTCTTTAGTTTATTTTTACATCCAGAAATGAAATTGCGGTTGGTGCAGCTGTTAAAGATGGAACCATGCAGCATTGCATTATGGGGTAAAAGAGGATAGCTGTATCCACTCCACTCACCTCAGAACACACCACCCCCTAAACCCACCACCAAAACATATGGAGGGATTTGGCATATACATTTACACTCTTTTTTCCTGGGCGTTCAATGAAATGTAATGAACATGTGAGAGCAGCATTTTCTCAATTAAGAATCGGAATGTAACTGGTTAGTGGTTACACCATTACACCAGTCATCAGATAGTGTTTGGATGTGTATGTACTGTATATGCCAAACTCAGATGCTGAGAATGTGACGGTGAAAGGTAGCCATGGGGACAGTAGCTTGCAGAGGGAGTCAGACAGCTTTAGGGTGGAGAGGACAGTGCCTGATGAGGGACAGCAGTCCAGAGCACACCCCAAGGACCAAGATGTTAACATCAACACCAAATAACTCATCAAATCAAACACATCAAATACTGCACACGTGTGCACACACACACACACACACACACACACACACACACACACACACACACACACACACACACACACACACACACACACACACACACACACACACACACACACAGTGATGATCTTTGAACACAAGTGCAACTCGATCACATGTCAATCACAATCATGTTAACATGGTGAGTGCAAAACAAACAAAGAAAGAAACAAAAAAAAAAATAAACAAGAGGGGGGGTTATAACCATGACTTAAGACTGTAGGTCATGGTTATATCAAACTAAAGTCACTGAATAGACTGATTGTTTTGTCAAGTGAAGTTAAATATCTCTTACATTTAGATTGCTCTTGTAAAATAAGAAAGAGGCAAAAGAAAAGCAGGTATTAGACAACACAAAGTATAAGGAACGCTTCCCCTTTTTGTACATCATACCTAAATGCGTTGATGTGTTGATGACATCATCAGCAAGGATTTTAACTAAGCACACATAAACTGCAGCTTTTCTCTTCCTAGAAGGCTACTTTGTTAAAATAGTAACAATGGCGTCAATAAAATGGTGTACAGTACAGCTTGAAAATCCTGCCAATAATGTCATTGTTAGGCTGGTACGGTACATTTTGGGATATCCATTATTATAATCCATTATGCCAATTATCTATAGTGACTAGAACAATTTTAGGAATGTACTGTATGTTATTTGCGCTTTAAGTTAACAGATGGGACTCACATTCAGTAGTCTGAACTGTATAGTATAAGCATAGTTTCATTATATGGATATGTTGCGACTTAGCTTAGGTTCGTAGCTTACATATAATTCACAAATACTATGTTTTATGTATTACCATGTTTCTGTTTATGCTTACTATAAGTCACTCTGGCTTAAGAGCGTCTGCTACATAACTAAATTGTAGGATAATTATTTATTATTATTATTTGATACTAGTGTAGGGATGTCTTATTATTGGGGAGTATACATCTACCATTAGCTTATTTTCTATTTCCAGCACAACTTTCCGCACCCAAGCTGCCGGCAGCCAGAATCGAACCCATGAACTCTACTGGCTGAGCTACCCGGACACTCAGAGTCAGGCAGGCAACATTGCCATCGTATTTGCTGTTTTACTGTCCTATATTCCGCGACATTGTAGAATTCTTGTCCTGGCCTTTTGAGTTTTAAGTGTTGTTCTGAAGGCAAATTACTACACTCGTCTCTGTGCTACTCAGTCAGTATGTGAGGTACAGGACAAGTACACACGGTTCCAAAATATCACCTCTCTTACCGGCAGGCCCTTCTCTCCTGGCTCTCCCTTGAGACCTGTTGCTCCCTGTGCAAAACATTAACAGAAAAAAATACATTGGACACACTTTATTTTGAATAACATCCATAAAAGTGGTTCCAGCAGCACAGTAAGGTAGAAAGAAATCCATTCTTTCCAAGTTTGTGGTATCACTGGTTAGTGTAGTTTACAGTAATTTAACCAGCTGTGACATGTGTTGATGTTTCTCCACACACTGGTTTATTCTGGCCTTATTCCTCAGGGCCACAGTGCAGCAAGGTGGAGGTGGCTTACCGGCTCTCCTCTGAAGCCCCTCTCTCCTGGATAACCCAAAGGACCCTGCGAAACCGAAGGCAGAGGTTTAAAGAAGTTGAGGAAATCAAAAGAAAGAGTTTAATGAGAAAAGAACCACCAAATGTCATTGAACTCTGTATGGATGTCATACTCACTCTCTCCCCTCGCTCTCCTTTTGGCCCTACAGGGCCCTGAATTCCAGGGGCTCCAGGTTTCCCCTATAAAGAGTTAGAAGATACATTACAATTCACAACAATCTATTTGCTAATTTTTTAAGTGCTCTAGTAAAATATTTTGAGAGCTCACATTTTGTCCTGCTGGGCCAATGGGTCCTGCTGGGCCTTTGGGACCTGGTGGACCTGTGTATGAAAAATAAAACAGCATTCAACACTTGTAATCAGCATTAGGGAGAAGACACTGGGGTTCATGCTAGTCCCAGACTAGGCAGAGAGTACATCCCATTACAATAACTAACTTGGCTATGTATTGTGGATGGTAGAACTACAGTGGAGTACTCAGTACTGCTGTAGGGGTTGAGACGTGGACACTCAACTCAGTAGCAGGAAAAGTTGCTTGATTTACAGACAAATGCTATGAATGGCTCTTGGTGTCACGTGGGGGAACAGCAACAACAGAAATGGCGATCTTTATAAGTTCACCCCACAGATCACAAACAAGTTAGCTCAGAAGAATGATTGAGGCTGGGTACTGTGTCAGGGACCAGAACTGGTGGCAAGCAAACCGATTTTGTAGGAGCCAACCATAGGGAGCCAATCCAAGGTTGGAAGGAAGGGTTTCTATTGGCTGCAGTCTTGGACACTGACCTCTAGAGGGCATCAAACAGCAGGCCAAACATGAAAAAAGAGTTTAGTACAACGGACCAGAATGGATACAACCCCCTGAGTGTTTTTGAGTAAAGAATAGATTACATGGCATTACATCATATACTGTACATACAAAATACTCTTCATGAATCTTACGCTAAAAGGCATCCTTTTAGCATAACATTTGGCTGTACTATCTGTGTTAACAATCATGTTAATAAAAGTATTTAATAAATTATTCAAATGACAATTGAAAGCAATAAATAGTGTCCTGGGGCTGCTTTGGAGTACTGTAGCAGTAAAATGGCAATACACCCCTCATCCCGCTGGTGAAGTGAAAGTCATCTGCAGCACACCAGAATAGGCAAATTGTCACCACTCCTGAGATCTTGGGACTCATTTTTGTCACCGCTAAACCCCTTATCCCTTAACTTCTTTGCCTTTTTAAACTATTAAAAAATAACATTTTTCAACAGTTTAAATGGCCAGTCTACAAGCTCACAATGTGTCAATAGATTAGCATGCTGAACTATTCCAAAAAGTTTTTCAAAATGATAAGGGGTTTAGGATAAGGGGTTTAGATGGTAACAAAAATGGAGCCCCTTGTGTACAACTTCGGCAAACTTTTATCAATAATAAATTAAAAAGAAAAAAAGTTTGTTGTGTGTGTTTTGTTAACAGGTATTTTTTTTTTCATGAGAATCATGTGTGTCGGTATAGGGAACCGTGGAACCAAAAAGAAACAATTTCTATCAGCGTCATTAAGCAGGTCTGACAGTGGTGACATGGAGTTGTCAGAGGGGCATGGAGAGAAATACCCACCGACAGGTCCAGGAGGACCCTGAGGTCCTGGTAGTGGTGTCCCTCGTGAGTCATGGAATGTGTTGGTGTAGAAGAGGTCTTTTCCCTGACCTGAATAAATAAAAAAAGAAGTTGATCATCTTAGTCTTGAAGCCAGGGATAATAAAAACATTACGCATGAGCCACCGCAACAGAAATATTCCAATAGAATAGAATAGAATACTGTAGTATAGCCTGTTGTATTGTGATATTGGATTCATATACTACTACTGCCAGTGGTGTTGTGACGGTACCACGCTGTGGTGGCTGTAATTATTTGACCTGCACGCAGGGGGACAGAATGGAACGGTGCAGAACGGTACAGTATGAAGCGTGTGTGTGTGTGTGTGTGTGTGTGTGTGTGTGTGTGTGTGTGTGTGTGTGTGTGTGTGTGTGTGCGTGTGCGTGTGCGCGTGCATGCATGTGGCATGTGGGCAGTAAAAACTAAGACTCCCCTGACTACTGCTACTAACATCAAAAAAGCAAAATGTAGTTTAACTGGTGAGACGGCAGGTTAAACTCTTCTCTCTTGTTTCTACATGAAGGATTATTCATGAAAAATGCGACCATGCATTAGATGAAATATATTCCAAATTGCATCTCAGTGTCAGTGTTATTTCTTCAGAAAGGCTCCTCTAAATATATAATGCGCATTGCCTGTAGGGGGCAGTGCATTCTCACCAACACTAACTGCAGCGTTATGTTGGAATACATATTTAACAGTAAATTACAGAAAAAAGAAGGGGTATGCAAAGATTCTGTCTACAGCATGGAAAAAAGGGAAATTAAAATGTATGCAGTATGGTATAAATGACACTTTCCTTGCACAGATTCAGTGATATGTAGGAAAGGAAATTAGAGCGATAGAGGAAATGTGTGTGGTTATTGGGTTGTCTCATATTGACAGTGAACATAGTTTCAATCACAGCACTGGGTTTCAAGAGAAACAGGGTGAAATAAATGCCTGTTAGCCAGAAATATCTCCCAGTTCCATACCAGTAATAGCTAAAGACCAGAAGTGCAGTCAAACCTTGTTCTCTTACTCTATATTACTTTGAATGTATTTAAAAGGTAAGGTGCATTTATACAGTGCCTTTATCCAAGGCACTTTACATAAATTGAGCATCACATTCACCCATTCACACACATTCATACACTGATGGCGGCGGGGAACCATGCAAGGCACAACCAGCACATCAGAAGCAATTTGGGGTTAGTGTCTTGCTAAGGGACGCATTGACATGGGAAAGCCCGGGTTCGAAGCGGCAACTGTGTGGTGGTTACCATCCAGTGACTCTACCGCTGAGTCACCAGACTCACCACCACCCCTTAACTCATTCTTGGTCAACTAAATGTTTACTGAATTACACTAAAATTGTATTTCACACAATACAGTCATGCAGAGACCAGCCGTTTTGGGTTGGACTATCAATAATCAAAAATTCTATAATAGAATATGAGTGGACAGCCCTATTGTATTGCATCTTTTCTCGATAAAAAATCCAACTAACTGTTTTGGGTTTGTCATGTATTAACATATTCTCGAAGAACCAGATTTGAACCAAGTAGCAGGAGGCCTCTGTGTTTTTACACAGGCACAGAAACACAGTTCTGTTTCGCAGCAGGGAATTCCAACCTCCACAACCAGACATAAAAGGCAATGAGCCAGTATTTTTCAAAAGAACGCTTAACACAGAAATCCCATGTCCCCTATTTTCCTTCCGTGTTGGAATAAAAGGCTCCCAGAGCTAAGAGTTGATTGACCAATCTCAATTTACCCTGATGTCAACCAACTACTTAGTTGTTGTTTTATTACATGACTGTTCTATGTCAGTGGTTTTCAACCTTTTTGATACCAGGGCCCACTATTTATTCAGAATTTGAGCCACAGACCACCACTTGAGTACATTTTCACACCACCCCAAGTTAAAGATTTCTTTTGCTTCTGTACACAATTCCAGGCTGGATTTGGGAAACAAAATAGTCAAGTCACACATAGAGATCAAAATGACCATTCTTCTATGCTCTTGTTGTGTAGACCCTGGCTAATATTTTAACTCCTGCTGGCTGAGAGTGTAAAATTAAATGTAGAAATGAAACCAAATGGTTCCGCAAGGGTCCATTTGGTTTCAAGAGTTACACCTGGTTAATCAACTGTCCATCATTTAGCTGGGGACCACCTAGAACTCTCTTAAGGACCGCTGCTTGGAAACCACTGTTCTATGTAATGAAATAATATACACCGCGTTCCAAATTATTATGCAAATCATGTTTTTGTTTGATTTTCCAACATATTTGATGCAAATGATGATCAGCATAATTTTCAAGTCATTAGCTGTCAATTCTTATTTCAAATGTTATTGAACAAACCTCCTAATGAAAACAGAATTTAGAAAATAAATTAAAAACTTAAAAAGCTCTGTTTCAAATTATTATGCACATCATAGTTTCAAGACATTTTCTAGTTTGTAAAGAACTGAAAATAGTAATTTGTTGAATTCATAGCAATAATGAGGTCATATGTACTGGGAAAAAAAGCTATTTCAATCCAAAACATGTTAACAGGTCCAGTTACATGTTAACATGGGACCCCTTGTTTGATAGCAGCTTGCGTCCATCAAACTTGTGAGTTTATGGAGAGTTTCTGCTTGAATGTCTTTGCAGGATGTCAGAACAGCCTCCCAGAGTTGCTGCTTGAATGTGAACTGCCTTCCACCCTCATACTGTACATGAAGACCAATTTTCAAACAGTCTTGTTCACTGATGAGTGCCGTCCAATAAGGCTGCGACGTCAGCAAGTAGGTGGCGGAGTCATGTTCTGGGCCGGAATCCTAGGGGAAGATCTGGTCGGCCCCTTTAGGGTCCCTGAAGGTGTGAAAATGACTTCTGCAGTATGTTGAGTTTCTGACTGACCACTTTCTTCCACTGTACAAAAGCGAAGAATCATGCTTTCTGAAACAAAATCATCTTCAAGCACGACAATGCACCATCTCATGCTGCAAGGAATACCTCAGCTTCATTGGCTGCTATGGGCATAAAAGGGGGGAAAAAATCATGGCGTGGCCCCCATCCCCCCTCCCCCTGACCTCAATCCTATTGAGAATGTGTGGAGCATCCTCGAGCGAAAGATCTAAAGGGGCCGACCAGGTCTTTCCCTAGGACTCCGGCCCAAAACATGACTCCGCCACCTCCTTGCTGACGTCACAGCCTTGTTGGGACATGGTGGCCATGCACCAACCATCCACTACTCCATCCATCTGGACCATCCAGGGTTGCACGGCACTCATCAGTGAACAAGACTGTTTTGAAAAATGGTCTTCGTGTACAGTATGAGGGTGGGAGGCAGTTCACATCCAACTCTGGGAGGCAGTTCTGACATCCTGCAAAGACATTCAAGCAGAAACTCTCCATAAACTCACAAGTTTGATGGACGCAAGCTGCTATCAAACAAGGGGTCCTATGTTAGCATGTAACTTGACCTGTTAAGATGTTATGGATTGAAATAGCTTTTTTTCCCAGTACATATGACCTCATTATTGCTATGAATTCAATAAATTACTATTTTCAGTTCTTTACAAACTAGAAAATGTCTTGAAACTATGATGTGCATAATAATCTGGAACAGTGCGAAACGCACTTTTCCAAGTTTTTAATTTATTATCTAAATTCTGTTTTCATTAGTAGGTTTGTTCAATAACATTTGAAATAAAAATTGACAGCTAAAGACTTGAAAATTATGCTGATCATCATTTGCATCAAATATGTTGGAAAATCAAACAAAAACATGATTTGCATAATAATTTGGAACGCGATGATATATACCTAAACAGATCAGAGTCTAAAAACAGCAAGGCTCCCATGTGGATCTCAGACTTGTTTAATATAATATAAAACATAAATTAAAACGTTTTGGGGCTGATTGGTCCAAGAGTTAATGAGATTAGCTCCAGACATGCAGGCAGACAGAGACTGACTGACGGACAGAAATCCACTAATAACACTGCCTCTAAGCTTCAACGTTAGGGTATTCCCCCCACCACGCACACACACGCACGCACACACACGCACACGCACACGCACACGCACACGCACACACACACACACACACACACACACACACACACACACACACACACACACACCACTCCTCAGCTGTCTGCACCGCCTACATCTGGAAGTTGTTCAGTGACATCAGTGGTGGACAGGTTCTTATCTCAGCATGTGGCATTTTTGTGTCAATACCAGACAGTCTCTGCCTCCAGTAAATGACCTTCGGTTCAATTCAGTTTGGCTGGTGGGCAGAATAGGGAGTTACAGTACAGTATAATCAACCCTTTCTTAATCTTTACTATGGTGCTAGATTATGCGTCTCCTTTCTGTCTTGTTTTTAAAGTTAAAAAAGCTCACTTATGGGTATTTATCTATGAGTAATACAATTGCTTTGGACAGAACCTCTTATGTCCTCAAACTGGCTGCTAAAGCAACTAGCAAATTACTTGCATGGGAGGGTGAGAGGTGGAGGATCCTCTCGCCCTTTCATTGCCAATTGCCAATACATAAAGTCACAACACCAACTTTGATGTATTGCTTTGTTTTCAAAACATACGTTTTTCTCAATTTCCTAAAACATTTAATACATTTTCATTTCCTGAAAAATGATGAAATGACATTTTGGGAGAGCCAGCGAAATCCATTTGAGCCCTCGCCCGCGGGCGCCCGTTTTCAAAACCGGGCGCCCGTTTTCACAAAAACGGGCGCCCGGTTTCACAAAAACGGGCGCCCGGTTTCACAAAAACGGGCGCCCGTTTCACAAAAACGGGCGCCCGTTTTCAAAAGCGGGCGCCCGTTTTCAAAAGCGGGCGCCCGTTTTCACAAACTAGGCTATGCCTAAACCTAACTCTAACCCTAAACTTAACCTCAGTAAACCTATGCCTAAACCTAACCTAACCCTAACCATAACCTTTTGAAAAGGGCGCCCGTTTGTGAAAACGGGCGCCCGCTTTTGAAAACGGGCGCCCGTTTTTGTGAAACCGGGCGCCCGTTTTTTGTGAAAGCGGGCGAGGTCGCTTTTGGA
Source organism: Benthosema pterotum (assembly GCA_039105355.1). NCBI lineage: Eukaryota > Metazoa > Chordata > Actinopteri > Myctophiformes > Myctophidae > Benthosema > Benthosema pterotum. The sequence continues at coordinate 34,225,851 of CM076972.1, read as the reverse complement.
TTTCGCCCCTGCTGCATTTTGGAGTTAGGTCGTTTCTTCCCGATAGCAGAGAGATATTTCCAGTCTACGTATAGCTTGACTATGAGTTGGATAGTCCAGGTCTGGCCCAGAACGAGACCACCTAATGTGAGGAAAAGCAGTGGAGAGGGTTGTCTGACAGGGATGGACTCTCCATCTGGACATGCACCCTTGGGACAGCTCCAAACTCATAACGCACGGGTGTGAGAATTTACGACGAGAGTAAGGAAATGTCATTAATTTAATACATTTGTGGGTGGAATACAACGGTTTCTATATGAAAACCTGGCCTTACCGCGGTCTGGTTCTGGGATCCGGGCACTGGCTGGTGCTGGGGGACCTGGGGGCCCAGGAGGTCCCGGAAGGCCTCTCTCTGCTGGGAGACCTGGTGGACCACGGGGGCCTGGCAGGAGAAATGATGGACATGATGTTATACTGAGTGAGGAATTTAAAATGACATGATGGATCATCTGGGGCGCGGTGGCGGTTGCTAGAGCGGTCGCATCACATCCAGAAGGTCCTGGGTTCGATTCCCATAAAGAGGTGTGTTTGCTGAACTGTGGGCGCGTTCTATCCTCCATGTCGTCAGTGCCCATACCCATATACTGGAGAAAGGGCCTTTCTGTGTGGATGTGCAGTTTGTATGACCACCCCATGTCCCCTAGGGCAGTCAATACATGAAGGCTCGGCCCAAAACAAACTCGGACTGGCAGGAAAAAGGGGTCACAAAACTGAGCGCTCGAGTTCTGTTCATGCAGCCTGAAAGAGGGACAAACAACTGCACTTTGAAATACGTTGTTTTCAACGAGGGCGGCGCAAATAAGAGCTATTTATGTTGCAACATGACATCTGTTTTAAAGTATTGCACAGTGACAATTAAAGCCTCTGTAATGTTTAGGCTGTAGGCCTTCTAGTAGTACAAAAACAATCTAAATAAAGGGATGTTATTGCTGCCTGATGTTTATGCAGTACTATATTACTACAAAACGATCTAAAGTAAAGATAAAGAAGTCTATGTAAAAGAGCCGCCATTGGGCTGACCCATGAAGTTTTTGACGGCGTAACTCTGTCTACACTCAGCTGTCCTGTTACCAGGGCAGGCACAAAGGCTGCATACCGAAGCTCGGGATTCGAACCACTCGCTCGCTAAGGTCGCCACTCGAACGAATATTAATGATCCCGAACCATTCGCATTTATTTATTTATTTAACTTTTCCCCCCATCTAGTAGATCTGCGACATTGAGGGGTCAGAAACTCGCTGTGAAACGCGCTGTTACTGCAGTTGGAAATGCATTGTTTTCACTGAAAGTGTCCCATTCTCAATAGAGGTCTATGTAGGCGATCCGCCATTAGACTAGCTCTAGGAAGTGAACGGAGTTTGCGCAACTCCGTCTGTACTCTATAGAGCTGCACGCTGACTTCGGTTGGTCTTATGGTTCACTGACCACCAGCGCAGGCTGGTGGGCAGCAGGCTTAAGCCTATATATACAATATCACGTAGTCTAATCTTAGCAAACAAATAATTAAACCAGCCTTTGGTTAAGGTTGGTCTTATGGTTCACTGACCACCAGCGCAGGCTGGTGGGCAGCAGGCTGTTTTTTTTTTTAGCGAAGGTTCGAAGCTCGCCCTATAATTCCCGGCGAACGTTCGAAGGCCAAAATACAGCAACTATACAGCACTAGCAGGCACACAACAAAAAATGTAGCAATCCTGGTCTCTAAACTGCCTCCCCCTGTCGATGCACCGGCTGCCTAATGGAGAGGCAAGAACTGTGTTTCTTCCACGCGCTATGTCTAACCCGGAGAAACTCTCCCTGTCGGGTTGAAAAGCAGAGTCCTCCTCATGCATTGAAGGAAGCATGAGGTCAGTCCGTCACCCAGACACGTGGAAGAAAGATCACATCAGGCATCCTCTCACACCAATGTGTGCGTTTCATGCACAGTGTATTTGTGTGCACACCTACGCATCTGTGTGTGCCTGAGCTGTCGAGAGCAACAGCAGCGGGAGACAGGAGGGGGGATGCAGGGGCTGGAAGACTGTAATTAACAAGAAGAGAGCTCTTAATGGCCTGCTGCTGGGAGCTCATAGGGGGGACCTGGGAAAACTCAAATAAACTCCCAACATTACTGCCATTGATGTGTAGTAAATTAAAGGCTGCATATACTAGCTATGTACTAGCTATTGCGTGCGTGTACGTGTGTGTGTGTGTGTGTGTGTGTGTGTGTGTGTGTGTGTGTGTGTGTGTGTGTGTGTGTGTGTGTGTGTGTGTGTGTGTGTGTGTGTGTGTGTGTGTGTGTGTGTGTGTGTGTGTGTACACGCGCACAGGCATATGCGTGTGGGTATACATTCAGCATTAATTTTTTTACTAAGAAACAGATCCTCGTGGAATCATTTTCACACTCTCCGAGTTAAATTAGATTTGATTGATGTGAGTCTTATAGCCAATAATAGTGGGGGGGAACATAAACCTGTGTGGGTGAATGTGTTTCAGTGACCCCTCCTCCTTTTGCCATTTTTTTTTTCGTTTGCTGGAGAAAGGCAAGAAAGAAAAACTGTCCCAGTGGCCCAGCTGGATCCATCCTAAAACCCAAACATAGTGCCTCACCTCCCCACCACGGCTACGTCTGACCTCATTGTTTGCGCTCCTCTGAGGTAATGCTGTGCTACGTGCTCAGCATGACCCCCCCTGCCTTCCCCCCAGCACTGTCTCACCACCTCCAGCTTTATTTCTCCTCCTTCCTGTTTATGTAGTGCTAACAAGAATGATATACAGTTGCACTTTCGCTGCATCGGAATCACTGCTTCGTCGTGAAAGTACTCAACATCTTGCCCAAAGTATTTGTCCATTTATGTTATTATAACTAACTGGTGTGATTTGACACCTCTCTGGGTTCCTTTTCATAGAATACGGCCGAGGTAAACGTTGCGCTGCCCATGGCTTTTGCTTCATCATCTCACCTGAGAGCCTGAAACTCATGGTCAGCAGCACAGTGGCACAGCTGGGTAGTAAAATTGGCTCTCCGGAGTCTATAAGTGATCAAATGACATCAGCGCAAACATCTCTCTGTTTTTCTGCACTCTAATGAGCTCTAGAACAGCTGTGGGTTATGGCCTCAAATGTGTGTGTGTGTGTGTGTGTGTGTGTGTGTGTGTGTGTGTGTGTGTGTGTGTGTGTGTGTGTGTGTGTGTGTGTGTGTGTGTGTGTGTGTGTGTGTGTGTGTGTGTGTGTGTGTGTACATGTGAGAGAGACTGTTACTATGAAAATGTGTTGATCTTTAGAACCTTCTTGAACTCGTCATTGACAACACTGCCAGTTGTTGTGACTTCATAGCTTTTCCTCCAACTTTGACGTAACAAAAAACATGCTGCGATACATTTAACAGAAAATATCTAGGGTCGTGCATGCATGCATGCACACGCACACGCACACACACACACACACACACACACACACACACACACACACACACACACACACACACACACACACACACACACACACACACACACAAACTTATGGAATTCGGCACTGTGGAGAAATCATAGCTTTGGATACAAAACATAGCACTGTCCGTGGGCACTCATGAAGTAATGGAGATACGCAAAACAATAACACCACAGGCATATGGAAATCATAAGGCGCCTGGACTTGTGTATATATAGCTCATGTTCATTTCAGATTGAAGTCACATGGTGCTTCTTGGAAAGTGGGTTTATAGTTTAACTTTTGCTCTAAATCTCATCTCTACCCAGCAGCAGGCACAGAGCAGGGGTCATATGTCAACTTGAAAGGAGAGGCACTCCCTCCTTGTTCCACAGAGAGGAAGAACAACAGCCTACAGCTACAGCAAAGTTATTTCATCATTTATTATATTATCACTGAAGTCACAGGCAGCTCTCAGATTGTGTTCCACCTAACAAGCATTCATCATTTGCTTACAAAGTTGACCTAGACTACCGGCGACCATGAGGCACACTGGACAGATTTATGCTTCACTTTATGTTCCTGGACATCTCCGGTTGGTCACCAAGAGCAACGTCATGCTAAAAGCCACATGGGAGCTTAGATTGAGGACACCCATTCTTTAGCGGCCTACAGACAACTTATCACCATGATGTGTTCTTCATTAAGAGAAAGACAAACATACTGTTGCCGCATGTCTTTCGGTCTATTGTATTGTAATTGATTAGTGATTCTTCAACTGTTTCAAGGCTTTGGTAAATAGAAGAGAGCATTCTTGTTCTAAGGACAATGGGCAGCAGGCCTCACTCTTTCACGATCTCTCACCCTCTCTGTCTACTCACAAGCAAACAAATATAAACACAGAGACTTATGTTTACAACATGTGTACTGACACAACGTGTCAATGTATTGTAAGACAAGGTTCATTGGTTCCCCCACAGCTCACAATCTGGTGTGAAGAGGGAACTATTTGTTAATTCTACAGTACATTGTCTTACCTATTGGTCCTGGGTTTCCCCTGGATCCAGGGGCTCCAGCTGGGCCCCTCCCCCCAGTATCCCCTCTGGGTCCACTGGGGCCTGGCAACCCACGAGATCCCGGCTTCCCTGAGAAAAGAGAGAACAACAAACATGATGAGCCTTAACTGGTGCAATCTAAAATTGTGAGTCTAACAAAAAACATGTCTTTCAACTTACCATCTCGGCCAGGAGTCCCATCTCTCCCGTTCTCACCCCGAGGACCTGTGTTGGAAACAGAGAGATGGTGATTGTGCAATGTCTGTAGCCCAGCACCCTAGAATTCCCATGTTGGTCTTTTACTGAATTCATTCTGGTCCTATCCATGACATTGTTAGAACACTCATGGGTTGAATGGTTTCAGAGGTCATGAGTCACTGACAATGGCAGAGCAGGCCTGATGTTCTTTGGATTAGACCTTGGTGACAGCCTATCCACTGAGCTGTTAATTAGGGCTTCAGAGACATTAGGATGGGATCATTTTTAGTTAAACAGCCTTCTCTAACAACAATGGCTCCTTTTGAAACAGCCTCTGTATGCCTATGTGCTCTGGGTTACCATATTGTATACACTGCTCTTTGCAGACTAGGGGGGCAAGGATGGTCTTTTTACTGGAGGAAACTTGTTGCTATAGAGCTGATTTGAATGTAATCAGATGCAAAGTGATACACTATTATTGAACGTTCTTTTGACGGTACAGCAAAGTACGCTGTGTTTCTAGCTGAAGGTAGAGCCGGGCTTTGGTCCAGAGGCGGAATGGGCTCTCATGCCCTGAAGTGTTCCCTTTCCACAGAGCCATAGAACTCTGAAAGTGAGAGGTGCACACAAGCGGCCTCTTAAGCCCAATTCATAATTTGTCACACGACGACATTGCACAACAAAAATAGCCAATCTACAAGCTCACAACGTAATGCACACGCAAAGTGTCTGTAAGCTTGTAGGTCTGCTGTTTTCAGCATGTGACGGATCATAAATTAGTCTTTACTCAGTATTGTGTGTGTACTTTGTGTGTGCATACGTGCAGTCGTGCACGCACGCATGCGTACGTTCAGGGGAAGGAAATAGGATATGAGAGGAGGAGAGCAAGTAGGGAGCAGAAAAAGAATTACTGCTTGTGGAGAGAGTTGCAACGAGTCATTTCTCATCCATTTATATAAAAAAACAGAACCCTTGCGACTGCTGCAAAACAGAAATGTGGAATATTTACGAACCCAACCTATGCACACAAAAGAGTGGTGATGTACCCACCCGCAGGGCCCTGCTCGCCGGGAGCTCCCTGAGCAGGAACAGCTCCCATCAGTGAGGACGACTCTGGTCCAGTAGCTCCTTTACCCTGTAGGTGGCGATGTGCCATGGAGGAAGGGGCAGTGAGTAGCTGGACCTGGTGGAAATTGAACACACAACAACAAACAGACAGAGTTGGTTAACCCCATGATATTTTTCATAGAATCAAATTGAATGTTGAACATGATACACGCTATTCTCCATACCTTTGCCTCGAGCGAGCTGAGCCGGTCGGTCAAAGCTGTGATTCGACTACAATTGAGGCAAGCTGGGAAAAAAAAGAAGAGGACACGGTTATGTTTGTGGTTTTCGGCCTGCCCAGAGGTCATGGTTGTAAACACATGTGACTGGCTGTGTTTCCTCGTCGGGGTGGCGTCCCATTGCAAGCAGAACCACAGAATCACTCTCTATCTTCTGCCACAGTCTGAAAACACGCCTCTTCATCTCAGCCCATATCAATTTGTATTACATACCAACCCATAGTACTTGCACTACCATCCTAGATAGTTTAGATAGCACCTCATTAGACTTAGATAGCAGTGACTTAGATAGGATGTCTAATGTATTACCATGTTTTAGTGCTTACATTGTATATTGTAAAGTGTATTGTAAATTCTGTTTAAACTGTGAACAGTAAGTTCAACTAATCTGTATGCATATGATGTATCGCAGTGTTTTTACTAAATGTAAGTCGCTCTAAATGCCTAAATTGTAATTGTAGCAGTGAACAAAGCGGCGGCTCTCTCTTACATGTTGCTGGCTCTCCGACGCGGGCAGGTGGGCGGCGTAATGTGGACGGCTTCCTCAGCGCCTCCTGAGCTACCAGCTGGTTCCCACCGTCTGCGAGAAAAAAAAAAGACGAAAGAGAAAGAAACAATGAAGAGGATTCATAGCGTTGGATAACACGCTGACGTTATGTGGTCAACGATGCGGTTAAGGGACAACGGCCACAGTGCTGGGGGGTCATGACCCTCTGACCCATGCAGGCCGTAAGAGACCCATAAAGGACATACTACTGCATATTAAAAAATCACACTTGTGTGAAGTGGTGGCGCGGGGGGAGGGATGGGGGAGGGTCTGGAGATGCTGCTTATAATCGAGGCAACCTTTTAGCCGAAAATAAAAATAGATTATATAGCTATATTTTTGGCCTTTTTCCCCCTGATGTTGTAGCTGTTTCCCTGCAAAAAGACACTTGCTTTGTCCTGCAGACAGTGCAGAACTTTGTAGTTGTTGTTGTCGTCAATACATCATGAAAACAAAACAATCAGCAGGCCTAGGAAAGGCGGTGCTAATTTGTGAGGGGGAGGGGGCTGTGTGGGGTGAGGCAGCGCTTTAGCCAATCAAAGCACAGCAGTCTCCAGCAGTTTCATAATGAGTCAATAGAGTGATGGATGTGATGTGCAGTTAGATTCTGGTTTTAAACAAATCGGTTTACAAACAGTGTTTGTAAACACTAAAGTTGCCTTTATTGCCTTTAAACTAAAAATCCATAGACTTGGCTGCAACATGACGTCATGAGAGAAAGCCAGACGACAAAGAATATGAGAAAGGGCTTTCCACCCCCAATAATTAATTCATCCAATTTCTGAGTACTGCCAGTGGGGGACCAAGAATGTCATTTAGTCCCTTTGACATTTTGAACTTAATGTTTTCTCATTCCAGTGTTTTGGCAGTAACTGAGACCTCGTAGGACCCTGGTTGGGTTCCAGCAGGCAGGATGTGATGTAAACAGTGGAATAACAGACACACATCGTACCAATTGTATCCCCAGCTTTCCTATAATCAGTCCTCATAAAAAAGTAAAACACACGGATAAATAAATTCATAAAAGCTGTATGTCTATTTCATATTTCCAAGTGTCACGAATTTTGACTAGGCTTTTTTTATTGAGTATAAAAACACAATGCCTGTCATAGATGGCATGTAAAAAAACAACAACAATAGTTTCCTTGTACTGAGAGAATGGGCAGGCTCGGCTCACATTCTATCTTTCCTTTTATTTTATTAAGTATGGCTGTTTGTGTCCCTGCCTGGGTTTGGGATGTTTGGCATGTGCAGACCTGAGCCAGACTGAGTCCTTTGTTTGACCTGGTCTGGCCTGGGCCGGCCCAGGTGCTCCTGACACAAACAAGAGGCTGCATGGGTTCGGCACCTCATTAGTGACCAGGCTGCACGTCTTTCCTTTCCGCTGCCAGCAGTACTTGCCAAGGCCAAGTCACTATAGTCAAGGAAACCATGAACTGACACCTGTAGCACTAAGTTAGTGGAGACTGGTGTTTTTCTTACAACAGCTTTCACTCAGACTCCAACACACTCAATGCCTGCAATAACATTTTTACGCTAATCTCTGACTAGTATACCTGTCAGTTGTAGAAAGAAGAAGGAAGAGAATGCTGACAAGAAGGAAAATTAACATTAGGCTATTAAAGACAGAAAAGGGTAATGGCCTGAGTCAAGTATAAGATAATGAATATGTAAGTAATTGCCCAAACAAGAGGGAGAGAGACAGGGTTAAAGGGAAGTATAACACGACTAAGAGCCTAAAAACTCTGCTAGAACAGTACAAGGCTGTGCTGTTCCTTATGTCCAACCAGACAAAAAAGTGCTTTATAATATACCAACCAGTATCCAGCATCCTTATACCAATCCAGGCCATCCTTAGTGTTCTAACTAGGCATACAAATAAAATATGAAATGAAATACCAGACAGATATTGTGTTTTAACACCTGGTTTACCACAGAGGAGCGTGGGAGGGGCAGGTACGGGATATGTGTCTTGCTCAAGGACACATGGCTGAGAGCTGGAATCGTACCTGGCACATCCGGAAGCTCCGAACTCCCAGATGAACTTTATAACCATTCAGCTATGGCTATTAATATTCTGGGTAAGCAGGAAGGGGTGCAGTAAATTCATGGACATTTAGCTAGTAATATTCAAGACGCAGTCTTATCTAGGTCTAAGGACTCATCTAATATGTTGGGACGGACAGGCCCAGCCAACTGATATTGCCATTCCTTAGAGCCCCACCACAAGCAGGGATCAGAATGATGACACACAATACAGGGCCTGGAGACAAGCTCCAGCAATCCCCCTTCAACCTTTGTGCTTATGAGTTCTCAGGGTTTTAGAGGGTTAGGTCTTTCTCAGAGGATCATGTGCACATGGAATTAAAGCACGTAATTTAATTAAGAATTTAATGTATTGTGGCAAGGGGTTCCTGCCCTGCTCTATATTCACCTGTTTATATGAGAAGACTGCAGTGCAGTGCAGACAGAGAGAGAGAGAGAAGGAGACATGTGTGTGCACTGCAGATGCATATGCAGAGGAAGTTTCCCTTCGAGTGAGGCTCAAGTAGATGGCTGCATTCAATTACAAAAGGGCCGTGGAAAGGAAATCTAACCCTCGCCCAGCAGTAAAGGCACCTCCAACCCCCTCCTTTCTATACAGCACCTCTTTTCTCTTCAGACTATAAGACCCTCATGTGCCAAGACCCCCCTCCCCACCCATACATTATTGTATAAAACATTAAGCATGCTCTGGCAATGGGACAATTGTCTCCTACACACCACCGACCTCATTCTTCTCTCTCTCTCTCTCACCCGCCACCCCCTCTCTGTGTCTCTCTGTGCTACCAATCAGTTCTACAGTAGCAATTTCTAAACACTGTGTCTACCTCCTCTTGTCTCTACAGTATGGCGAGAAGTATGGATGTATTTTAGATGGAGGCCTGCGCTTGCATGTATTAAGCGTGATCGATTAGTCAGCTGGACCAAATCCAAAAGCGACCTCGCCCGCGGGCGCCCGGTTTCAAAAGCGGGCGCCCGCTTTCACAAAAACGGGCGCCCGTTTTTGTGAAACCGGGCGCCCGCTTTTGAAAACGGGCGCCCGTTTTCAAAAGCGGGCGCCCGTTTTCACAAACGGGCGCCCTTTTCAAAAGGTTATGGTTAGGGTTAGGTTAGGTTTAGGCATAGGTTTACTGAGGTTAAGTTTAGGGTTAGAGTTAGGTTTAGGCATAGCCTAGTTTGTGAAAACGGGCGCCCACTTTTGAAAACGGGCGCCCGCTTTTGAAAACGGGCGCCCGTTTTTGTGAAAGCGGGCGCCCGCTTTTGAAACCGGGCGCCCGCGGGCGAGGTCGCTTTTGGATTGCGCTTGCATGTATTAAGCGTGATCGATTAGTCATCTGGACCAACAATAACAGAGTCACAGCTAATGAGTGCTCCCACCATAGGACACGCTCCACTGTATCCACTCTCTGTTCTCTCTGGTGCTAATTGCCCCAGCGGGGGGATCAAGGCAACCTGTGAATGTATTTGACCCCTTGGCCCCGTGTTGCAGTGGGCCCTCATCAGTGACAGAATCAGTGCTCATTGTCAGAGGAGTAACCCTACAGAGAGTTCAGAGAGGCCAGAGGCCGCCCTGACATCAGCTCTTTCTCCCTCTCCTTCTCTCTCTCTCTCTGTCAGAGTGTTTTCGTATTAGGTACGATCGCACCGTGTCTGAGTACGACTGGCCCTCCTTTCCACTCCCTCGCCGCCTGTCTCAGGATGGATTTGGGGGTCAAGTGTACTCTGATCTGAGCTGATGTTAAAGCACCCAGAGTTCACTTCACTCATGGATTTTTCCATTGTTTACAAACATTCTGCTCACTCACTAATCCCCACAGGCTCAATTATCTAACCACAGGAGACTCTAGACAAGTCAAGGTCACAGCGACTGCATGGGTCGACTATAGGGTCAACTATAATTGAACAGACCTTAATTCATCAGAGCACAATACCGGCTGTATATTTAGGTGAAAATGATGGATGGCCGCGAGAGATCATTCATAGACTAGCCAGCCCATGGCCCGAGTTGAGTATAATGGGTAGAGTAATTGCCCAAACAAGAGGGAGAGAGAGAGGGTTAAAGAGAAGTATAACACAATTTTAGAGCCTTAAAACTCTAGCTAGCTGCCCTCAACTTGACTCCCATATTTCACGCTTGTTCCATACTAGTACAAGTAGTGGGATGATGGTGGAGGCCGGACTCAACCTATAGGTAAAACCTCAATAGATGGCTGTTAACTGTAACAACACAGGCAGTCCTGGCCTGGTGAACAGTTTGCTACTCGTGTGTAGGCAGCTGTATCTCAACTCAATTGTAAACAGAGGTGTGTGTGTGTCTGTGTGTCTGTGTGGGAGTGTGCGCACACACACAAACACGCACACACACGCACACACACACACACGCACACGCACACGCACACGCACACACACAAGGGAGCAGTCATTTTTCACAAGCTCTTTTTGCCCCCCATTCCCGCCCCATCGGTATTATTAATGGGCCAAGGTCAGTACTTCAGTGATTTCCCCCCCAGAGAAAATAAACGAGACCCCTCATGCTGAGAGTCTATAGCCGGCCCAGCCAAACCAAGACAATACAGCTAGCCTAGTCTGGTCAGAGCCCCAGATCACACATGCCCACACGACTCCTTCCATCTTCTACACTCATTAATTATTGCGGTTTATTTATTCTCTCTGTTTGAACAGAAAAGACGGAGAGATAGGGATTCATAATTGTGGGGTCGGTTGGTCAATGGTAGCTGCCCGTCAGCTCTTTCGGAAGTTTTATGGGGGGCTTTTCATACAGTCTGCATTGGGGAGTAAGTGATTATGTGCGAGCTCCAAACCACATCGCTGCCTCGGTGCCCCTGCCCCGGCAACCTCAGAGAGTTTAATCAACAAGGAAGTGTTTCAACATGAGCCAGACACCAAGACCCGGAGTCCATCACGTGGGACTCGAGGTAGTGTTTATGGCCTCCTTCCTTGTGTCTTACTGGTTTGATTCGAACTTAGGGAAGGCATGAGGGTCCGGTGGCAGCTGTGAACACAAACAATAAAGTATAAATGTACTATAGTGGGCCACGGTGAGCGAACACAGTAAAGTGTACAAGTTTCTGATCCATCTCTGTCCGGGCGATGAGCTGAGCTCAGCGCTTGCAGCATCGTTAGAGACCAGGTGCTGATGAACAGCCAGCACAGGCGTTTGTGCTGTGAGCTATTTTCTTTTTTATTTTTAGACCAAATTGAAGTGATATATTAATCTCATCACCATCATCATCATCTATTTAACTCATGACCATGTGCACGTGGTATGGAGCACAGTTGTATACAATACACAGTATACATAGATACAGACGTAAAGGGCATTCCTCCAAACAAGGAACGATAAACACACAACGCTGTTGCCTGGATCAATGTCACCTCTTCTCCAGGTCTGCTCAAGAGGGTCGCGATTACGCAAAACGTTAAAAAAAGCTAAACAGAATCCAGGTCTGGTGAATCGTGGCCGCGCAGCAGATTTGTGAACGCATTGTGAATTCTCAGCAAACACGCAGGTTTCATTGAAAATATAGGCACATTTTATCGCTCCTCGTCTGAAACTTATTTTTACACCCCAAAAAGTTGTTTTCTAAACAGTCGGACGTACTGTATATATACAGTAGGTCCGACTGTATATCCCTATATATAGGGATATCTGCGATTTTATGTGTGTGTTTGAATGAGGCCGCATGAATGGGCACACACAGATTCTCCCATTCAGTAATGTCACTAAAAATAAAAAAATTACAACAATGAAGTGGGCAGGGGGGAAGCAGTGGGGGTGGACATTTCTGGTACCGCAGCCAAATAGCACACTGAGAAAATATGAAAAATAGTTATAAAAGTGTATAAAAAGGCATTAAAAGGCAACATTTATAGGATACATTTGATTTTAAATGCCTGGTGGAGCCCCTTTAAGGCTTTCAATATTTGAACAGTGGAAGGATTTTTTCAGAAAAGCACTCACTTTGTAGATTACTTTTTGTTTTTCAAATTTTAGTAATGAGATTAATTTGAACATAGATAGGTGGTATATAAAGTAATTATTTCTTTCTTTTTCTGCTTAAAATGATTTGCCACACAGGTGAGGTGTCAGTAAAGGAGTGGTTTGCTACTCCCTCTGTGCACCAGGATGTATATGTTTTCCAAGGGTGCCAGCTTTTCTTTATTAGGTGACTGACTGGGGGGAACAAGCTTGATCATTTCCTTCCTCTGTTCCTGCCCGCCCCCGTAGACCCTCCACCCCACCCACCCCACCCCATGCACACCTACACTTCACTCCACACCACACCCTGAACATACGCTGTTCTCAATCTGGACTGTCCAGCTGGTTGGACTGTAGCTCTGTAATTACAGGTGAGCAGGTAACGGTTTGGGCAGAAATTTAGAACAAGATGGATCGTAGGACTAACTACGCTAAGCGGCATGGAGAGACCCTCATCTTCACATCTCATCCAGTAACTCAGAAAGCACATGCACAGAACAAACAGCCATCTACAGCCATCTAAACAGTGTTTGCTACGCTTTATATACTGTATGTCTTACAGAGGTGTCGGGGGCAGAGAAAATTAACAACAGAGCCATAAGACCCTGCAGAGGTGTACAGGGTCAAGAGAGGTGTGCAGCAGTGCACGTGCACGCACGCACCCACACACATGCACGCACACAAACAATGAACAAAGTGAGAAGCTGACACTAGTTGTCCTTCAGAGCCAGGAAAGGATCTAAAGTCACCAACAAGGCGTAGACACACAGCATGCACTGAGGGCCTCAATGCTGCGGCAGATTGTGTGCATTCAGACGGTTTATCAACATTTAACTGGCGTCTATGAGAAATCAGGCACCCATTATGCTCATCGTGCGCAAACAAACACCGGCGCAACACACAAACACCGGTTGATCACAGGGAATCCGGGCAAAAAAAAAAGGTGATCGGTGGCAATTTTCTGGATGATCCTCAACAGTGCAGCTCTGATCTTGACCTGATCAGAGATCAGCCCTTACTTACAGCTCCTCCAGTCCATCCAGATGTGCTCACAGACGGAGCCTCTAATCTTACACAGGAAAGGGAGTTTTTTTTCCTTCTTCTTTCCTTCTTCTTTCACCTCTCCTCCCACCTCGCTGTCCCAGACAGAGTAGTTACTCCCCACACGCCTCCACGTCCTTCTCACTCGCTCTCATAATGCCACTCCCCCCCCCCCCCCCCCCCCCTCTCACTTACTCACTTGCCTCTTTTTTTTCCAAGCACACGTCTGCATCGCTGCTGATGGTAGGGGCAGGGTCTGCAGCGTCGCAGACAGTTTGATGCGGTCTGGCCACCGTCTACCACCATGCACCACCTCACCCTCCCATTCCAGGCAGTAGTGTGTAATTACAGAGTGCAGTGGTTGAACTGCCTGGTAGTGTGACAGTGGGCTGCTGCTGCTGCTGCTGCTGCTGCTGACGCTTGTGTTGTCTGGAAGCAACCAAACGCACATGTGCCCTCGTGAAGTGGAGATCCCACAGGAGGACAGGAGGATTGACCTCATTGTGAAGCCTGCAACCATAAAACTATAGAGCGGCTCCTCACTCTGGAGGGTGCATAGCCTTAATCCAGATTCCACGACCAAACACATTCCCCCTCAGTCTTTCTGCATTTCCAGAAAGAGCCCCCCTTCGTTTCGTGTTAACGGCTGTCTGGACTGCAGAGGACCCCTGCGAGCCGTATTGATGCTAATTAGAGGAAAATTCTGCCGTGTTTGACAATTGCTCACTGCTGCCTCCGCCCGTAATTACTGGCCACCGTAGGGCCGACCACCACTGTTGTTGACCACTTTTCTTGTGGTGTAGCATTAGAATGTCATTCTGTTTGTCAATGTTTCCTACACACTACTCTTGAGCCACTGTTAGTTCGCCTAGTAGACAGCATGATGCCTAAATGCCCACAACAGGGCGCTGCTAGAGCAACGGTATGGAATCTATTATTCAAGTCTATCTAATATTCACAAACAAGTGCAAAGCTATTAACAAATAAATAAAATAATCGCGCTTGTGTGAAGCGATGAGCGCTCTTATCATCCATCATACATGATCATCACATTACAATCTCCACACTGGTCGTCTAAAAGGTTTGTGCTTGGCACAATGTTTATGTCTACGTAAACAAAGCACAAACCCCCAAAGCTGGACATGAGAGGGGGGGGGGGGGGGCTCGAAAAAGTGCAGAATCTTTTGAGGTAGGTTTAAAAATGGAATAACTGTAATTCACTGATCTCCCAGCAGAACCTAGAGATTGTTGGTTTATGGCAAAATGGAAACAATTTTCTCCGTGCCACGAAAACAAACAATACTGTGGTAAAGCGGCTAAAATTAGTGGTGGGCACATCTGTTGAAGTAAGGCGAGCTTGGATTGAGACAGAACACAGTTGGGATAGACTGCACCACAAATCCACTCGCCCGGGTTTTAAACATTTCCTCTGCTTGAAACCAGCAGATGTCTAATAAAAAAAAATGTGGGGCAAGAGGCTGACGTTCCACATATACTCACACCCTTCACTTTAATTAAGACAGTCACAATAACCCGCAAATCTAAACCGAGCCTTAGTTGCTTTCATCTATGACCCCAGTTGACCTGCAGGCAGGGCCAGGCATAGTTGTACCCTTTCCCTTGGTGATCCTCTGCGTCTCAAAGAACCTAAACGGCATGGAGTTCAACATCATGCACTCTACTGCAGGGGTGTCAAACTCAGATACAGAGTGGGCCAAAATTTAAAACTGAACAAAGCTGCGGGCCAAGTTTGAACGAACTAACACTTTAAAGGGGAATTCCACCCATTTTCAAAATTTTCCTGAGAGGGTACAAATGGAACCAAAGGGACCCGCTAGGGTCCATTTGGTTCACAGAAAAAAATGGGTCTGAAAGAAAAATCATGGTGAAATACATCTTGGTGATGTCATCAGATGTATTTCACCATGTTAATGATTTTTTTCAGACCTCCATTTTTAGGAAATACAGAATTGGGGGAACTTTTTTTTTTATCATATCCACACAACATCTCTAAGGTATATTAATGACATGTTAAAATGTTGAAAATGGGTGGTCTTCCCCTTTAATTTGATAATGTCTCAAGGGCCAAATGAAATTACACAGCGGGCCAAATTTGGCCCCCGGGCCAGAGTTTGACACCAATGCTCTACTGCTTTGGAAAAAAAAATCTCCTATTATCACCAGGGCAACCAGTATAAACAGCAGTGCAGAGCTTGGTGGTTGCTGGTGGCTTGGTGGTGGAACGCATTGCTTCTCTGCAAGTTGCTTTAAGAGTGGCAGAGGGAGGGGACGCCTTGTCTGCGACCTCTCCACATAACACACTCCCCAACACACCACAGCAATTAAACCCACTCCTCAATGCCACAAGTTGGTCCACAAACAAGCGCTCTAAAAACAGCCCAGAGCTTTGGAATTAGACCTGCTGACTGGCCTCCACCACCACCGCATGCATGTACAACAATCTAGTCCAACCACAGCCTGGCTTCTGTTCATTACAGGGGCGGGTGACGTCGCGCATGGTGCAGCAAACGCAACTGTACAAACAACAAAAGGTCTATATGCCAGAGGTGCCCACACTTTTTTGACTTGATGAGAGCTACTTTCAAAATTACCGTCTCAACAAGATCTACACATAAAACAAATCCATTTCAAGGCCCCCAAGAAAGTTTAACTTTGAAATAGTGGTGATGGTGTTACGTAGTGTTTAAGAACAATGCGCGTTTAGTCTCTTGCACCCAAAGCTAATAACTTTCACGTTTTTGTCCACAATTGGGAAAGAGAACTGGCAAAAAGTTGGTCAAAATAACAATTATTCTCCACTTTCTAATTGTGTGGACTCTTGACATTCTGTAATTCAGATGTTTAAATATAATTTAACCCGGGGTCTATGCGGATAAAGAAGAGGAACGTCTATTCTATGTTCGAACGATAAGCTGCGATGAGGACAATGGAGAAACCTAGTCCATACCCTGGTGTATGCTCCCTGCGAAAAACATGGTGGTAAAATTCTTGGCCAGCGAACTCTGTAGTCTGACCCTGTACATTACCATAGAGAGAGATTGACATGAGCTTCAGTTCTTGGCCCACAAAACTGCAGCCAAGTACAAAGCTTGGCTGCAGATGGCCAAATCCACAAACCTTCAGCTAAACATCCTGCCCCGAGTCCTCTGCTACAGTATATATACAGTCACTACTGGGCAAGTAAATCCCCGTGCCCTCAGTGTTTGAAGGACATGTCCCGTTCCATTGCGCGTTTATTTGCCCACGGTTGATTTGAAGTTACACTTATTATGGCTCAGCGGCCTGTTGCCGCACGAGCCACGCATAATTTCCCTCCAGAGATGTGATCTGTGTGTTAGAGAACAGTTGAGGGTAATGCTTGTCCGGTAAAAAGGCTTTAAATCACCCTGTTTTTTTTCCTCCTATAAGCACCCACGTAAACAACAAACCCAAGCAACAGTCTGCTCTGACAGCCGTAACAGCATCCATGACAACCGAACACAAAAAAGCTCCAATCTTTAACACAATAACTACATGATAGTGACTGCACCACCGCAGCAGAGAGCCAAGCTGCGAACGCCAGACCACAGACCATTCTATGTCCCCTTATATGGCGAGATTCTGGTTCAGCAGCAAACCATAAACCTGTCTCAACCGTTTTAGAAAACATTTATAATAAGCAAAAATAGCAGATTCACAGATTTTGGCCGTAAATGAAGTGAGGGCAGAGCACTGTGGTAATACGAAAACGAGGAATCTTTTTTTCCTCTCCATTGTTTGAATTTTCCTTGGGATTCAGCCTCTCTCTGTCCCTTTCCTTGCACCATACGAAATCATTTGATTTGCTTAGTAGGTTCCGTTGGGACATCTCACATAACACGCTAATCTCCATCCTGCCTTTATAAGCTTGGATCAATTTACATCTGAGGCATTCAGCCTCACTCAGTGTTTGTGAAAACTGTGAGATGTAAAACAGCTAAAAAGCACTGCTTAACAGTACGCAGCGTACTGGTGAGATAGAAGCAGAAAACCTCACAGGGAACTGGACGGACATCAGTTTGTAACCATATATTAAAAACAAAAATACGGTCTCATCAAAAATTCCAGTCCTCAATGTAAACACGCTGCCTGCCAAAAGAAGCAGCCTGTAGAGATATAGAGCCTATATATATATTGCTGGTGTCAGGTGAAAATGTTTCTCCGAATTGGCAACCTTTCAGGAATTAAGAAATACAGCTCTGTTTTTTTATTGATGATCGTACATTTCTGAAATGATACATTTTACCTTCAAATGGAATCAGGCCGTGGATGTTTCCCCCGACCATAATCATAGATTAGGTATCATGGGCCGATTATGGATTATCCCAAGTAAAAACCATGCAAATGGCCTGATTTATTCACAATTCTCTCCTGGTGATAGCCATATGCAGTGCTGTACGTACACAAAGGGGCACCACATGGTGACATCCTGGCAGAGTGTACATTCATGCATGGAAGGAAAGGCAGACTGATTAAAGTGCAGTGGGCTGTGTCTCTGTATGCCGGCCAGGCAGCCTGCATGTTTGAAGAACCTCTTTGTTGTAAGCCTGTCTGACTCATATAGGCTCACACTAAAGTGGACAGCAGGGTCTCTCCAAGCCCTTGATTTAGATGCTTTGTGTACTCCCCGCCGATAAAGAAAAAAAAAAGCCACTGACACCGATACCGTTTAGAACCGCGATAAAATCTCTATGTATAAAAACTCCACACAGGAACACTTCAGTGTAAGAGAATAGCTCCCCCCAAAACATAAGCCTGACATTAAGCCACATCTCTTTCACTAGAATCTTATGAAAAGTCACCCACTGATGCACATTCGCTCGCTCTATTGCATAAAGACAGTCACATATGGATAAACTCTCAAAGCAATGGCCGCCTGCCAGGGTCAACAGTATTCCCTCTGCACGCCTGCTTCGGATTCAGATTGATGGGTCTGCTCCAGATTGCCGCCGCATTGTCTTCGCCGTCAAGCTAAAGCCAAATCTGAGTGTCAGTCTTCACATAGTTATACTGGTGTGCAACGGTGCACCTGTTGAGACGCACAATGTGCCCACACACAGACAGACACGGTATATGCATACAACAAAGAGAATGCACCCACCCACACACACACACACACACACACGCACACACACGGTTTCAGTTTCCTAACAAGGTAATTGATAATCCTGGGGTCAGAGGTCAGCTGTCTGTAGCTGGAGGGCACTGCAGGGTATAGGGGGCACAACGTGACAGCTCACGTCCTACAGCAGCGCTGCACTCTTCGCCAGACGCTCTGTCCATCGTGCGGCGCGCTGCGTCTGTCAGGTGAGTTCAAAAGACACTGGTGTGCGAATCAAAGCCACATGTTGAACTTGATCCTCCGAACTTCGTTCACGTTTTTTTCTTTAGACACATATGGACACATATAAGCTTCCAGCCTATGAGTAAAAACTATAATACACTGGAGCATCCGAGAATTACTAACGGACTGGTAATGGAAAACTGGTGCTGGCTGAGACGCTGCAAGTGCAAACTTGCGTGTTGTGAGTGAGCGAATACGGGGCCAAGTACGCCGACACCTCCAGGAGATTATACTCTCGACTTCAATCTCTTAATTACGTCACCATTACGTCATCACCTAAACCAGCCAATCAGGACGCCTGACCACCGACGATGCACAGAGAGTTTCAAGGGCAGGTGCTCAAATGCAACCAGGAGGGCACTCTAGGGGCGGAAAATTGAGTTTTGGGGGGTTAAAAACGCATAGAAAACAGCATTTCAGCATCTTTTTGCTCTTTTAAAAAGGGCATGTTGGTCCAGAGAGGGCCACTAGGGGGTGCTCAAACCCCCCTTGACGTCTATGTATGCACGTCTATGCAGGACGCCTGACCACCGACCATGCACCGATCGCTTAACATGCGTCCGCTCCTGCTCACGAAAGTACCTATGAGACAGCACTACGGTGTGGCCTGCAGGTGTCCGTCTACACACTACAGAAGTCTATGAAACTACGATATATTTCAGGTTCCAGATCGGCACTTTAACAGGGACAGAAGGACAGCTATTTCATGGCTGATGGCACACAGGTTGCTTTTCAGAAGCGTGGTCCAAGAACACACCCACAAAAACACGTGCACTTGTCGCAAGTTAACCATAACAATGCTTTACAATGTGCATTACATGATATAGTATATTCCCTTACTACACACAAATGCATGCAAGTATTCTACACAAACACGCATCAACACAAAGCACACAAAACAAAGCCATAGAGGTCGTCTACAGTAATTCTTTGTTTAAACTGAAATGTTTTTCTTTGCTATTTTTAACACCAACTCCACCAACTAACCATACCCATCCCAACCCTAAACCTAACACCTGAATGCCTAAACTAACACCCAAATGTCTAATCCTAAACCAGACTCCAAACTGAATGTTTTACCAATTGTATCCTTGGCTCTAAAAGTCTTTATTGGCCATGAAAATGACCCGCTCCATCAAGGGGACCTGAAAAATGCTCCCATAAGGTCAATTTAGACAGTTATTACTATCCTTATGGGGATTTCTTGTCTCCACTCACTCTCTCTCTCTCTGTCTCTCGCTCACACAGAGTAAGGTAAATGAGTGTGTGAAGCTGAGCTGCTTTCAGTGTAATCCCTGGTTGAATGGTGTGCTGTGTGCCATACATTCCTCTGTGTCTTTCTAGGGCTTTCTGCCGGATTAGACCCCACTTACTTCCAGAGGCCGCAGGGCGGGATCAAAGCTGATTGGGCTTTGGGGTTTTGGGTGATAGCGTGTGGAACACAGAGCCCACGCTCAGGTGGGACTCGCAGGGGAGGCAGTGGGGGGGAACACGACACCGCGGCCGAGACGTGAGGCGGGGACACAGGTCGCACACACCTGGCTGGGGTCAAACCTGCACTAATCCGCCACAGCGCTCGCCCACACTGCGCTGATTGACGGATGGCCTATGGGAGGTCTCAGACATGGACTGCGGGGGCAATAATGGAGGTATGCTGGACCTGGACTCCCAGAGGTTAGACAAACACAGGATGCAAATCACAAATGATTGGGATTTGAATCCGGGCTTTCCTCCTGTCATGTGTCCATTTTACATGGAATAAAGATGGCCTTTCATGATGGGAAATGCGTAAATGAAACGTGGATGTGGACCATTGTTCACACCACACAGTAAAACGCAAAAATGTCAGATGTTTAAGTCAGTAAGAATAAAACGGGATCCTTAGAGCTGATTTGCGCTGAGAACTACAGTATACTAATAACAATGAATACTAAACTGTTTTTTTTTTTTTTGGCAGACTTGCTACATCCAACAAGCAGACGACAGACAAAAACAAACAAACTCTGACATTGTACCACAGCAGGAAACAGTGCATTGTGACCTCAAAGCACCTGGTCAATTTCTAATAGATACAATTATTGTGTTCAAAATATTGAATCGCCAAACAGCCCAGAGCAGTTTGACCTGCCATGGGCTCCAGCACACTGAAATACAACAGCGGGATTAACATGGTTTTGTAAGCTGCCCCCAAGTGTACTTTCTGAAAATAAACCAGCTTGACTTCACCTCCAGACCCCCCCCCCCCCCCCCCACTCGCCCAGACACACGCGCACACGCACACACACACACGCACACGCACACACACAGGAACACTCAGCGGGCAGCCAGCACACATACAGAACATGGTACGTGACACAGTTGTATCTGCGTGAAGGAATCTCAGTGGCCTCATGTACAGCCTTGGCTGTCTGCATCTCGAAAATGTAGACACACACATCCACATGCACCCCCCCCCCCCACACACACACACACACACACACACTCTTGTAAGTTGTAACAGCATATATTGCATACTCTAGGCAAGTCTAGGAAGTTGAAATGACCTTCAGAGAGCTCAGAGTCTGTCAGTGCCACACACCCAAGCAGGCAAGCCCAGACAGGCATTGACTGGTAAAGCTGGCAGGCCAGGCTTATACCAGCCTGGCATCTAATGAACAAATGAACAAGACATGTTGATTGTGTCTATGGGAGTGTACTTTTGTGGTGCTCATCTGTTCTTCCCATCTGATCATCTGATCTCCAACCAGGTGTCCTCTTGCATCTTCACCATCTGAAGGAACAACCAGCCCCCCCTCAGCCTCGCCTTCTCTCTTACCCAACAACAAGGACTTCCACGTCTGGGTTGTGTTACACAAACACGATTCTGTCTCATGTCTGCACCTTCTGACAAACTGAAATATGGCGATCCCCCTCTTCCTTCCACATGGGGGCCCATGGTTTGTTTGTGTTTTGCACCGCTGGAGATAAGTATGCATGCTCTGTGTGTTTTACAAAGGGATGATAAGCTAAAGAGAGCTGGAGGCTAGAGGACTGGATCCAGACTCAGAGGTGAGGCGGCCTTTCTCACAGCTTTAGTCTTTAGATCAGGGTCATAGACTGTTTACTTAGTTGCTGGCTGCAATGTGGATGCTTAAGTGTGTGGAAAGAAGCACCAGGCCTGTGTGCCCTGCATAACTACATCTGCTATGGAGAAGGAATAGGGAAGGTATGGAAGGTGGGAATGAAGATGAATAGGCAATATACTATAGGTCCTCCTAGCAGACTGAAAACGCCACAAAAAAGCAAACTTCAGCAAACGTTTGTTATTCAACATCTTACAAATAACAACATAACCACAAGTCAATCCTAACACATATTCAGACAAATGGCAAATTGGAGCTACTAAATTCTTTACTCATCTCGTTGATTTCTCTACAATCTGCGACTCATCTAGGGCATTCAAGGCATAAGATGAATAATTCAAAATTCACTTGTGGTCATACAGAGATCCATTATGCATGTGGTTTTTAAAGGTCTGACACAGTTTCTTCCCCACAAATCCATCAATTTGAACTCAGCAGTTACATACATACATTCAGTAGATTTCACTCCTTTTGAATTTACCCTGACAACCAGACAATAGAGTACCGTGTTAACCATTTAACAAGTTCAAAATCGTCATACGTTATACTGTAGTAGGAACATTCCTTTGGCACATGTTATGTATACATTTAAATGTGCATAGACGGCAGGGGCTTAGTTTAATACACTTACCGTATCTGACCAGTCATCAAATGACTTTTAAATTACATGATTGAAGGAGACTTTGTTCCAAGTTTGAGCAAGATAAACATGCTGTAGAACATAAATAATAATGACAAAGCCATGATGAAATAAATAAGCTAAAATGTGGAAAGTGCACCAGTATTTTACCGCAAAGGGAGGGTTGTTCTTTTTTAAGATGTGATTTATTAAGTGTGTGATGATGAGAGCTCTCAGACATGTACCACAGATAGAGTAGGATTTTGCCTTTTTGGCTAGGATAGGCCATCAGAGGCCAGTCTAGGAGACCCCCGGAGACAAACGATTATTTTGTTATCTGTTATTCTCTCTTTCTATCCGTCTCTCTCTCTCTCTCCCTCTCTAGGTGATGAAGTGTTCCAGCATTAGCGTGACATTCATCCTCAGTCCCACTTAAGTCTAAAGGCTGTGACTGGTACTTCATAACGGCCAAGCAAGACTTGCACTCGCAGCGCAATTCAACATGCCTCCTACAATTCATTTGGAGCAGATGGAGAAAAAACACACCACCGGAGCAAGCAGGAGGAGAAAAAAAAGAGAAAATGGAAGGAGTGAAGATAGGGGCTGGTAAGAAGAGAGAGAGAGAGTCAAAAAGAAGTAATGGTTCCATTCATGAGGCCTTCACTCCCTTCATCTTTAACCTTTCTGCCAGATCACACCAGAATGTGGGTCTTATCTATCTGAAAGCACTTCAACAGAACATGCCCACAGACAGAGCTGATTGTGAAGAGAAATGCACACAAGGATGAAAGACACACACACACACACACACACACACACACACACACACACACACACACACACACACACACACACACACACACACACACACACACACACACACACACACACACACACACACACACACACACACACACACACACACACACACACACACACACACACACACACAGAGGAGTGTTTCCCATGGAGCGTTGTCGGCGGATTACAGGATCAGAGGAGGACAACAGAGATCAAAACATGGACCAGAACCATCGCTGGCTTCGCAGCAGAAAATAACAACAGAACAGGCCATAGAGGAGCACAATCATACTGAGCCATCAATCATGTGCTCTTGTCAGCTAATAAAACAGACTGTGTGATCACAGTTCCAGGTCAACAAGGGTCGGCCAACCCTGCAGGGCTGCATTAGAGGCTGATGTATTGGACGGGCCAGAGGAGGCCCTTATCTAGCAGCCGTACTGCCCTCCTCCCTATTGGCACGGAGTCGAGGATTTTTTCAGCAACACCCTTCACTCCACTGCCTCACATTCGCACGGTGAGGAAACCGCTGAAGCGTTACCAGCGCAAAATGGTTAGCACAGGGGTGCCCAAAAGGTAGATCGTGATCTACCGGTAGATCACACAGGCCATGCAGGTAGATCACATGACAGTCCCCTAAAATGTAAAGATCTGTAACTCCCTTACGGGTCCATTTGGTTTCATTTTACACTCTCAAGAGTTAATCTGAATCTGATTATCTGAATTACATAATTTCAAGAGTCCACACAACTAGAAAATGGAAAATAATTGTTATTTTTGACCAACTTTTTGCCAGTTATGTCTCCCAGTTGTGGACAAAAACGTGTTTTAGTTTTGGGTGCAAGAAACTAGACTCAACATCACGAACTGTCAACTTAAATTCATTCATTATAAGTGCATTATATATAAACACTATAAAAGTAAGTAACACCATCACCACTATTTCAAAGCTCAAACTTTCTAGGGGGCCTTGAAATGGATTTTCAGTAATGGAACAATCACATTTTTGATGTGTAGATCTTGTTGAGTCGCTCATTTTGAAGGTAGCTCTCAAGTCAAAAAAGTGTGGGCACCTCTGGGTTAGCAAGATCCTGGTAGTCGCAGTAAGATCACTGTGCACTAGAGCCTCGTGAACCCTTCAGGCACAGGCAGCTGCCAAGGCCCCACATCAAACTGTAGGGTAAATGAAAAGGATGCCTGCACACAAAAAGGCCCCTATACAGTACCTTTATTCATCATAGCGCTGTGCTAGTGTTATGTATCCGTACAATTAGATGTCCACATGACAAAGAAGAATGGGCCTTTATGAATAGCGACAGTGCAGAGAGACTGAGGAACGGAGGGAAAGCAGGGAGTGGCATGCAGCAACTGGTCCGGCTGGATGGCCGGGCGAACCATAGGACATGCGTTAGAGCCCATGCCACATGTCCCTTACTGTCTTACAAGCACAAATGTGAAAGGCCAATCCGTGAAGCCGACGATTTGAGTTCTGGGCCAATCAGGGAAGCCAGTGCATACAACTGTCAAACACATTGATAATTTCACATCAGACCCGCAGGCGGACGGATAGCAGATATTCATGATTTTCCGGATGTCGGAAACCGCTGGCCTGCATGATTTGTCATTCGGCTGTATAGACCTCAGGATTACACACAAGTTTGAGACCAAAATGATCAGACACTATCCAACTTATTATACGTTGTAAGAAGAATAGAATATGCGGAAGTCTTGATTAAGACCTCTTGGTATAATAGTTTGCAGACAATGAATGTAAAACGCTTCTCGCTTTAAAATGTAATATGTCATACATTATTATTGTAAGTATTACATACTTCTAATGTGCATGTACATATATTCCATAACCGCTCCACATGGATTATGTTGCAGCTGATAATAGTCAACTCCTTACATCAACAGGAGGATTTCAACTTGAATAGAAATGTGTCAATAAGCCATGTTGATAGTGATAGAATCCAAAGCAATTATGCGATTCATCTGTGATGTTGTGTTGTTCATAGATTTTACTCTCGTGCAAACCGCAAACACAACATTAAATGTTATTCCACATATGGATATAATATTATTACAGCAATTATGTCATTATTGTACTAACACAAGGGTAATTTCACGGTGAAAGGTCATATTCACACTATCAGCGAATGGAGGGTTGGGTTACATTACCACGTTTCATAACAAACCGAGATGCTCACGGGGGAAAACTCGCACTGTGTAACGATCTGCAAGAGACTTATGTTGAAAGGGGGTCTTTCCTGGCTTTTCAGCGTGTGCAGATCCTAAATCATGTTTTAAGGCGGGACCCCCCATGGTCAGTGCAGTGTAATTCATCACAACGTTCCCAGTCATAGCAGCTAAGAGGCAACCTGCCGAGTTCCCCACTCCAGAGATTTACACCCCTCAGTCAGCTGGAGCCGATAGGAGAGCTGTGTCACGAATACACGCATGAACACAATATACAACAGGCCGGCCAAACCTGCAACACGCTATCTCTCCCTTGTGCACAGACAGCTGAGTGTGTGTATGACTGTGTAAGCACTAGTGCACTATTTCCTATTGTTTCTGCGTATATACCATACTTTATCTATTCTTCCCTCTCCGTCCCTTAAGTCTGGCAGCATGAGTTGTGTTCTGCAGGAGGCGTGGCTGTCTTGGCTGTATACGCGACCCCAGCTCCCCAGGCGTTGGGGTAGTACAGTAAAAAATGGATGGATTTGTCCCCTGGTCAGACTCCAGGCATAAAGACGTCTAAAATAAATCGAGCTGTGACACCCAAAGATACGGATGGTGTGTGAGGAAGTGCATGTTTTTTATTTTATTTTCTTCTCTTATAAGGAAGTGGAGAGAACAGGACTCTACATCTGGATATTGCAACAGACCACGGTACAGTACACTGACCACATGCGCCTATATATGACTATATAGATTTCAGCGTCTAAAGCTGTCAACCAAAACCATCGACAACACCTCTTACAATTACAAACACCCAAAAAATGTCAGCCTCTATTTTCAGCTCTCTGTGAGGTTTTAATTGATTCGTTGAAAGTCATTAGTTTGAGTCTCCAAGTATTCCCTCCTCCCTGCACACTGCAAAGTATTACGATGACAAGGTCACTGACTTAGTAGGCCTTTACTGTTTTATTTGTACAATGTTAAAGTACTTATGAAAGCTGTAAAATCACGAGTGACAATTTAGGGCGAATCAGTCTTTAAAACTCATTATACGTCAATCTGCATATAACTGACTTTATACCAGACCACTATAAAAAGAGCATTTAATTTTAAAGCTGTATAAAGGTCTTTGAATTACGTATGACATCACTTTGTGGTGAGATGAACAGATGATAAGTCCCTGAGGCAAGTGGAAAATGAATGTAATTTTGTGCAATTTCAGCACTTAAGTTTTTCTCCACATTTCTATGTGGGTATGAGGCTGGAAATCGCAGGGAGAGTTATCATAACTGAGACGTGAGACGGAGCCCTCCAGACACTGCACTGCTTCCACAGTAAAAAGGGTTCCACGTTTACCCACGTATCAGTGCTACAGCTGACTCATGGAATATCGTCCAGCACCAGCAAGTACAGCTATTGTAGTGAAGACCTCACATCAGCTAAAAAAAACCCTCAGTGGCCACATTGTCAAAGAAGTGCTGGACTTGATGTCGTTGTTGAGAAAACCGCCAAGTTTTCAAAAAATATGTACTCTCTTCTGTGGTCCCCCTATATATACATATTATACACACTCCTCTGCTGGTGTAGTGGTCCTTCCTTATCATAATGCTCATCTCAGCCTGCCGTTGTCTTTCAACACTCACACATCTTTCACCGGCAATTTCACCTCAACTTTCATTCCATACTGTAGTAGATACAGGAGGCAGAGGAGTGCGGAGCACGTCAGCACGTCCGCTGAGTGTTTAGGTTAATTTTATGGAGCGATGATAGCCATCTACCCTCCGCCCACCGCAGACAGATTCATCAGGCGGCTGCCGAGTGCTGGACTGAAGGGCTGCTGCTGACAGCAGCTGTCTCTGTCCTGACTGAGGGCCCTCTGTGAAAACCTCGGCACACTCTGCTGCTGCTCTATGAAACACGACGTCGTACAGGCCCCAGATTTAGGCCTTTTTGCTCCGTCAGGTGTGGCCTGCAGGAGAAAGGAATTCCACCCTCGCAGCTCCGATGGATGAGTGATCCTGAGCCCTGTTTGTAATACATCTCTTGGTGCGTGGCTGCGTGCTCTCTCTCACTCTCCCCCAACCCTTATGTGGGACCAGAGAGTGTGAAGGCCTCCGTGGTTGTTACACAAACACGTCCAGAGAGAAGGGAGAGAGCCGGTCTTGTAGTAGGCCCAGTCTCGACTGTCACTCACAAAGACCTCAGGAATCTCGGTACCTCTGGCAGGTGTCCATGCAGCGGCCACAACATTCGGGGTCCAGCAGTCGAGGAAAAAATAAAGGACAATGGAGCCACAACAATAAAGAAACATAAGCGCGCTGCAAAGTGCATTCGGTTCTCCCAAGCTATCTCCGGCGTTCATCTTACTCTACACTTGCTAAACGTCGGGACACTTATAAGTGTGCCTCCCTTTGGCTTAAAATCGTAGTTGTGATTAAACCGATACCCGAGCGCTAAAAGAAGGGCATTGTATTCCATTTGTACGACTGGCTTACATATATCCATATGGGTTTCAGAAAATTTATAACTGACACCAAATGAGCATGTCAAGAAAGTCCCTGATGGTGTGGATACAGTGCAGCCACTTTAAGGAACAATGCTTGCTATTCTTCCTCAGCAAAATCACACAAATCCGGCACCCCTCAATTGTCTGGCCTTTCACCCTTTCGGCGTCCCTGTGGCTATCCCCCGCTGCTACCCACTCACTCACCCACTCGGAGGGGAGGTGGTGGGCTGGGTATAGAAGGTATTGGTGCATATGGCTCTGACAGGGTCACCCATCTATAGTGCTTAGTCTGTGTGTGTAAAAACAAGGGGCCTCAAATGCAATTGTGAACATAAAGTTCAGTAACGTTGCTGCACCGTTCTTTTTTGTCACTCAAATGGGAATTGAGGTTTAGGGGCTGAAAGAAAATGTACGCTGTGAATAATGCTCGCAATGATCACGGCTCCATTCTGGTCTTTGTCCTTTTTTTAAGGGTTAGAAAGAACATGCCAAACAACCTTCCCTTTCTCCATTCACTCTGTATCCATTACAATGATCCATTACATCCACCTACCCCCGCCGACCCACCCACCCACCCACACCGGCAACAATTCTCCCCACCCACTTCCACTGTCCGGAAACAACAGTGCCATCCAGCTTCCCTGCCAAGTGTCAGGTCTAACAATAAGCCAGGGAGAAAAGGGCCATCATCCTCCCTTGCTCCCTACTTTCTACCTGGCAGCATTTAGCCAAACGTGTCCTTTTTGGAGCCGTGCCATCCTTTCACTGTTTTGCGTCTCGTTTTACACGCCCATCTTCTCCCACCATGGTAGGAGGAAGAAGTGAATAGATTCTGGCCTGTCCGGTCTGTAGGAAAGGGAGGAGGAGGAGGAGCACTGGCTATAGAACTGAGCAGGGTCTTTCAGAACTTAAAGCTCAGCTTTGTCTCAGGTTGAGAGCTCATCAAGGCTGAAGATTCAGTAACTCTGGCCTCAATGGGTCTCCGTTTACTCGAGTGGTTAGGTTTACAGAGGCAAAGTGGGGGTTTCATATAAAACGCATTAACTGGGAATAATCCTTTAGTTCTTCTGTAAATAGGATTGTAATGACGGGTGGGGGGTGTATTTGAAAAGAATCAGAGGGGAACAGAGCGTGTACAGTCTGTGAGTACATCCAATGAACTGTGCATTAACCTGGGCAGACAATGTTCTGGTTATATTGCTGGTTATTATGAGTGTTCGGGCCTCCACAGTAGTATACAGTGAAATTAAAATAGTGATACACTAAGTCCCTCAGTACAACTATACTGACGGTTTTTCTGTGTATGCTACAAAAGCAAGCATGGAACCACGGATTACAAACATACTGGAATTAATACTTCTTAAAAGTCTATGCTCTTTTAGCTCTTTTAGAGAAGCAGCCAAAACAAGTTGTATAAGAAAATGCAATTAGTCCATTCTGATTATGCTGTGCTGATCCAAGTGCTTTCTGGCAGACAGAGCCTGCATGGGCCAGACAGACAGACAGACAGCCACTCTCTCATGGGGCTGCAGTCCCCATCAGGTGAGACGGAGCCTTTCAGCCAGACCACATGGAGGACCGCCAACAGAAATAATACAGCCATGACATCATCAACCCTCTGTCTGTCTCGCTCACACCAATCACCGCCGCAGATAGGGCAGATAGGGCCTCTCTCCGACCCACATGTTCGGCTCGAGAACGGTAGCCATGACGCGCATTTGCCGCCCCTGCACTGCATGTCTGTGGGGCAAGCAGGCAGGGGCGGTGAAATCCTGTGCAAGAGCAGATTAGAAAGGTCAGAAAGGCCAGAGTTGAGTCCATGTACAGTACAGTACAGTATAGGGGCCATCATGCTGATTCAGGTTTAAGCTGAACTTGGTCTAAATTCACGTGTCTGTTTGCAGCAATGGGAACAGGTGTTTGTCTACCACTGAGATCATGAATGAATAGCAATGGCTGTGCGTGTGCGACGGTGCATGCGCAAGAGTGTGTGTGTGTGTGTGTGTGTGTGTGTGTGTGTGTGTGTGTGTGTGTGTGTGTGTGTGTGTGTGTGTGTGTGTGTGTGTAAGCATTTGCTGCCAGGCCCTGGCTGTGAGCTCAGTGTGAAGGAGCAAGAAAGCCATAAACACCTGAGGAGCCAGGAACACACAACCACTCTCTCTGGTCTGTAATATATTTACGGTTGTGTATGTAGGGGGGGGGGGGGGGGGGGCACACGAGACTGTGACGAGGGTCCAATCACAACACTACATGGTTATAACCTCCAGCCCCCCCACCTCCAAACCCCCAGATGAGTCCCAGGGGGCAGTGGAAGAAGTGGAATGCAGGCCTGGGTTTTTGGAGGTTCAGGGGTACGTCCTGTTGTTAATGAGCTCACCCTGCTGGGCCTCTCTGGCTCGGAGCCGCGACACTGCCTCACCAGGCAGCCTCACCACCTCCACCACATCCCCCTGCACCGAGAACCCTACACCCAGACCACTGGATGGAGCACACCAGACCACGCTTCCTGACCAGAGTGACCATCACTTGGAAGACTCTGCAACAATCTGACAAAGACATCTGGGAACATGAGGCGAGTGGCGAAGAAGAAAAAAAAAAGCACCAAGTATGTTTAGCTTTGCCAAAACGCAAACGGACGCACGACCACACGTGTCTATGTGACAGTCTGATGGAGTCCCCAAGTGGAGTAGTCGGGGCAAGGAAGGAGATATGAGCTCTTCCTTAATATAAATGATGCATGTCTTACATGCTCTATTAGCACAGGGTAAACAGTGCTGTGCAGACTTGGAGCACTCAACTGTCTGAAGCGTGCGCGACTGTGTGTGCGCGCGCACACACACAGACACAGTCCACTAGTGCAGATGAGGTGTCACTGATGGTATCTTTTTCCTTGTGCATGCCGTGCACACAAGTCAAGCCAAAGTAGTCTAGTGGTTTTCTTAAGGGTTGTGAAAGTCTTATCTGTGATTAGACTTTAGACTATTGTACAACCTTCTTCTGAACACACTCTTTTCTCCGCCAGACAGTCTTTTTTTGCTTCATGGTGTCACGTATATCAGCCACACGATCTCCACAGGCACGCTCCTCGTCCTCCGTCCAGCCAATCAAGTGAGGTCATTCCTTCTTTGGGGCAAGGCGATTGGCTCCTGGAGGGAAAAGCCTGCTCTTCAGTCAGGTCTGCGCTGTGGGAGCCGGCCAGGCATGTCTCTAATTAGACCGTCTGCTGGTGAAGTTCATCCAAGCCTCTCCTCTCCGCTCTAGTCTTCAATCCAGAACTAATCACAACCATCAGCAAACCCGTCCCCACCGTCATTCCCTCTGACTGAACACCATGAGCAAATGGAACAATATAAAGAGAGCGGAGCTTCGTGCACAAAGAGCTGGGGAGTCAGATATGGGCACTGGGAACAGCAATGGAGAATGATGAAGTGCAATGATGAGTGATATTTATTAAAAGGTGCAGCTTTTTTCATGTTTTCTTGTTTTATGCAACAGAGACATGCACAAGATGAGGGACAGCAGTTGGGAGGTCCTGTGCTATGAGTGGCCATAAATGATGCCGACACGACAACACGACAGAGAGATCTTTTGTGATGTGGTGGGTCTGTCTGTGGTTTGAAAGGCAGGGGAAAGGAGGAGGAGGCTCAAGAGTTAGCTTCATAAAATCCCCACCCACAGAACCAAAACAGTTGAGCCTCTCAGATGTGGTGTTGTATATGTTTATGAACTCGGAGCAATGACAAATGAGCTACCAGGCAATCACGTCTCCTGGGAGTGTACAAAAACCACAGAGAGATACTGTCTTGAAATAAATACGGAGTACACTGATATAAACACTGTGCACAGCACACAATATAGAAAAACACTGCAATTGTTTCCATTCAGCTTTAATGCTTTTGCTTGCCAGAATAGTTACTATGAACACAGCTGGGGCAGAGAGCAGAAAATGAGAAGATGTTACGAATGGAACATAATTGGATTTCATAGGGGATTGATATCAGCACCTGTCCCAAAAAATAAAGAAAATATTGGGAGATATTCTGTGTGTGTGTGTGTGTGTGTGTGTGTGTGTGTGTGTGTGTGTGTGTGTGTGTGTGTGTGTGTGTGTGTGTGTGTGTGTGTGCCATATGCGAGTCTGAGAGAAAAATTACCCATACACAATATTACAGTCAATTATCAGGTTGTTCCACCTATAAGACAGTCATTATACATTACATATACTATACATATACATATACATATACATATACATATACATATACATATACATATACATACATATATATACTATAAGACAGACATTATACATGTTGGTGGTTTGTGGGAAGTTAAGTTGCGTTCAGACCTGAATATTCAGTATGAGCACCATTGTCTGACCAGCTTTAAAAGACAAGACAGCTCTAAAACATGTATTCACTCCTAAAATGTATAGATAATAAAACTAATTAAGTACTATACGTGTGAAAATATTAATTGTTAAGGCATACACCCACGATGTTGCTTATGAAATTGGTAGGAGATTTCAGTCAGGCAAGCAACTCAAATTATGAATTTAAAAACAACAGGTTTACAATGTTACACGTTTAGATGTAGTGGCTCTGTTAAAACACAATATGCTAGGCTAGGGCATAGTATATGCAATATGATTTTTCAATATGACATCAGATGCCTATAAATAAGTGATATAAATGAGTGATAAAACACTCCGAATTTGGCATACCTACACATCTATTTTATGTTTTATTTGTGGCTTACTATTTGACAAAGGTATATCCTAATAATCCTATTGGCAAACACAGCTTGGCGTTTCCTTTCCTTTACTTTCTTGTATGCCAAAATGCACACTTTGCATGGCATGTGTGCATGTGGGCATGTCTGCGTGTGTGTGTGTGGGTGTGTGCGTGCATGCATGTGGCAGGCAAGCAAGGTGAGGACTATACTATCAATTTGTTAAATCGGAGAATCATTTATTAAAGAATACCTAAAAGATGTTATTTAAATGGTGGTCGGCTTCAGCCGTGACATTTATCAAAGCCCCAAAAATATGCTGGGATCAGCGGTTGACAATCACTTCATGAATACCATGCTGACCTGATCATACACCGTGACCATGCTTGAATTCATCCAGTTCCAAATGAACCTCAACCTGACCTGGTGGTCAGTTCATTTGGAACTGGATGAATAAAACCAAACAGACAAATAATTTCCGGGGGTTCCGGACAACATCCACACTAATTGGCTGTCAGGATGCGGTGGGTGGAGTTGGGGCACAAAGGGGGCGCTTCAGTTCCATCCGGGTGGCGAAGCATGGGGCAAAGATACCCGACGACTGTTCGCTTTGTTTGTGTCACCCGGTGCACCAGTTTGCTCAACTTCTCGTCTTTGTACGTTTACCACGCCGCTCTTAACCTCTTATCCAGGCCTGAACGCAGCATTAGAGGGCAACAGGCCCTTATAAGTAAATGTTTACGCTCTATGTAGGGTAGTGCACTGATTTTCTACGCATATAATATGGCTCTGAAACCTTCCTCTTTGGAAACAGGCACGGCCAGGTGAACTCATCACAGCTGTATGAAAACCCACATCTTGCATGGGGACACCCTCTCCATCAATGCCGCCATTGTCTCCACATTGACGTCAAAAACACAGGGAATACGCTTCATTAACTTGTCAAAGCCAACTGAAGGACAGCACTTCTGTGTTATACATTAACGGCAGTATGCCATTCAATGCCTCTTAGTTGAGACTGACTGAGAGGTTAATATGTTGAAGGCCAGGCTTTAGCGACTGATGTCAGTAAAACTGAGGTAGGGATGAGTGGTAGAGGACCCCACATCTAGAATGGCAATTAAGTCAAATAGAAAGGATGGGATTTGTCTATTTCTATAGAAATGAAAACTACAACAATGACAATAATAACCCAACCACCCTCACTGGCTAAACAAGTACACACAGTACACATACAGAATCAAAGTAAACTAAACTAAAAACTATGGATTTAAAATGAATAACAACAATAGTAACAAAGGACATCAACAGAATAGGTAATAAGGGAACAGTAAGAATAAATCACACTTGTGTGAAGTGAGGGGCACTCTTATCGTCATATATCATCATCACAATCACATCTCCATGCTCGGCCAATCAAATCATTGCTGGGTATGGGGTATAAACAAACAGGTGGGGCTAGCCTAGCACCCCTAAAAAATAAATGAAATTAACATGAAAAATAAAGAATACAAACGAACAAACCCCATTACCTTGTCAGACTTCTAATTATCTCTAAACTTGCATGTCTGCATGGCAAGTTAAATCTCAGCGATTGAGACAACCTGCATAGGTTTATGGCACACACCGGCTCCCTTATAAACTACTAGGCGAAAGGAAATACTTCCACTTTATTGGGGACAGAGAGAAATGGGGTCTGCAATGCAACGTGTATGCGTTGCGTGTGCCGTGCGTGTGTGCATGCGCGTGCACGATGTGCATGCATCTATTTTCATCCCTAAAAGTTGTTTCACAGTGCTGGCTAGCACCACTTTCTTTCTTCTCGACTGCAGAGGAAGAAAAAAAAAGTTTTCAATAAGCTCTCCTGGGAAGTCGAGGGAAATAATAAATAAATCAGTGAGCACAAGAAGAGGCTTTTCCAGCCCACAGGCCAGATGTATAAAACTTTGTACAGATTCAAGGCTAAACATGCATAAAACTTTCAGGAAGATTCAACTGGAGCATTGAGAGTCTGTACTGAGAAGAGTCCTCGCCATTTATTTAAGGTTTAAAAATAGACATAACATATGAGATGTAGGTCAGTTGATGGAGTGTGTAGAAGTAACATGAAATAGGCCTAGTGTTTTAGCCTATTTTGTATCCACGCAAGATAGACAATAAATTAAATATGCTGTTATACAAGACCTGCATTTATTTGTCCTTATGGAATGGGGACATATGCAGCCAGTTGGTCACTATATATATATATATATTTATATATATATATATATATATATATATATATATATATATATATATATATATATATATATATATATATATATATATATATATATATAATAACCACAGCCATAGAGTATAGGTTGAGAAATCTACAAGCATTGGGGTACCTATTTTGAAAAAATAACCAGATCTTTTCCCCCCAGATTCTTTTTTAAATGTTCAAATCCTGTAAAGGAAAACAGGCATATTTTGGACATGGTTTGAATGGTGATTAATCATGCTTTTATATACACAGTGTATACATACTATTGGCCTGAATATAAGACTGCGTTACTTTTGAAAACCATAAAATAGAGCGTCTTATATTCGGGGCTATACATTTGACATTCAATGTTCTTTTTCTGTAAATGCTGGAAAAATGGGGTCGTCAACTGGGACTCGTCTTATATTCGGGAAATACGGATATAGTTACTGTGATAAGCCTTTAAAACATTTAAACATTCTCTGGCGCTGGGGAAGGACGACTCCTAACCATGGAACAGCTGCCAGCCCGGGAACAGCTCGCAGCCTGTGGGTGCGCGCCACAGGCGCGCACCCACACGCTGTAATGTGAGAGCTGCACCTCTGCTCTGTTCTTATCAATGAATAAAAACAATCTAGATGCAATATTAGCTCCAAGAGCTACTGGCCGCTCAGAGTCAATGCTGTTGTCGACTAGCATACAAATGCTATGGAGGTGATATCAATTATCAAAGGTGGCCTTTAATATGTTTCCAGGCAGCATCCTCCTGCCATTCTCTGGCTGTGCATGTGTGTATACAGCGGGGCCTACACCTCCAGAGCATGGGAACTGGCTGTGCATGTGTGCACACACCGCGGCCTACACCTCCAGAGCATGGGAACTGTCTGTGCATGTGTGTATACACCAGGGCCTACACCTCCAGAGCATGGGAACTGGCTGTGCATGTGTGTGCACCAAGGCCTACACCTCCAGAGCATGGGAATTCAGGAAGTGAGAGGTGAGAGCAAATCAATCTTCAAAAGGTCACATTCTCGCATATTGCACAAAATGCCCTTTTTTGCAAAGCCATGCCACTCTCTGCCAGCTAAATAGATAGGGAAAAGACACATTTGAAAGGCATTTCCTCTTGCTTGCGGACTTGCAGAGTGTTTATTTGACTGCATCCACAGTCAAAGACTAA
Source organism: Benthosema pterotum (assembly GCA_039105355.1). Lineage (NCBI taxonomy): Eukaryota > Metazoa > Chordata > Actinopteri > Myctophiformes > Myctophidae > Benthosema > Benthosema pterotum. The sequence goes on along the minus strand of CM076972.1, from coordinate 34,189,406 downwards.
AAAGCTAGACCTCTACTCTAGAACGCTAAAGTAGAGGTCTGGAACCAGACCCCAGCTATTGACAGTTTATTTTTCCTATAACAAGTTAGGGCTCAGGGCTGACTTATAAATATTAAACCGTGAAATAAACCAACCAAGGTACCAACCAATTGACCATCAATGTCATCCTGAAGAGCATTGCCACTAGACCACTAGAGCTAAAGAAAAAGAGAGCGAGAGAGAGAAAAACATACTTTTGACTGTTTGCTTTAGAGAGTACTTTGGTTACTCTAATTATCTGAAAGGTATTGTGTGTTAATTCATGACTGTTGTGACTTGTGATGATCCCCCTGAGTGGAGTAGCCTGTATTGAAGGGTGGACACACCACTGCCTCTAATCTCGTGTGGGGCCCAGTCTCAGTCTTCACCTCAGCTGCTTCCAATTTGGGCTCAGCACTTGTGCTGCTGTCGCTGTTCATTTACATAACCATGAATCCCAGGCTGCATGCGCCTGTCTGCAAGTTTCAGCAGTGCAGGGGATGTGCCTCTCAATACTGGACAATATGTGGATTTGTTGATTCATCACTATGTAAATAGATGGACATAAATAGACAGTGTTTCTCAGTGAGTGGGTTGAGTCCCAAAAGTGAGTTACAAGATTTTCTTACAGTGTGGGGTCTGATAAAGCACAGCGTTAATAGGAACGCTGTAATTAAATGCGGTTGTTAATGACATCATTCACAGTTCATTAAAAATTCTAATTGCTGTGACTGGCAACAAATAATATAATCACCAATCTATTTAAAGGTACGTGTACAGTATAATTGAAAGGGAGAGAAACTGACATCTACTGACGTCTACAATCTGCAAATGTAAAGTAAGCGGTAAGCGCTATTGAGACTGAAAGAAATGAGAGGGGTCCCTTTCATGGCATTCATTGAACGCCTCATGAAAAGATACATTAGGTCAGCATAACATTTCTGACAGAACAAGCTCGGTGTGGTCTAAGAGCTGAGTGGGAGTGAAGGTCACCTGGCGTCGTTCAGCTCCCTTATGACCTCATATTGGGGTCCTTCCACTTACAGCTACTAAAAGTTGCTGCCATTAAAGCACCTAATCATGCTGAACAGCTGCATCCTTCACTGTACAAATCCTCAACACCTTGCTCTCCCACCCACACACATACCCTGGCAGACACACACACACACCACACCACACACACACCACCACACACACACACACACACACACACACACACACACACACACACACACACACACACACACACACACACACACACACACACACAACACACACACACACACACACACCCACACACTCCCACTCTCCTCTCGCTAATGGCAAGCTGCAGCCTACTGATGTTTAAAGCGAGGGGGCTTAGCATGTAGGCCTCTGATAAGCCGCGCTGAGCTGTGAAAACACAGATTACATTTCTGTGGCTTATTACAGACACCGCGCCTCTGCCTCCCAGCCACGGCGTAATTGCTAACTCAAAAACCGCAGCCTCCGCTTGGCTTCGAGATATGGTTTGCCCCCCTCCACGCCCCCACCCCCCAGCAAGGCTTTGACAGCCGTGCTAATTCAAGTCTACGTCTACACATATGTTTCGCTACACGACGGCCCCCTTCTGCGATAAGCTGCAGCCATATTTCTCTTAAGTGTTTGCCTCAATAACGCAAGACGAAATCAACTACTTTGTCTAATGGTCATCTCTTGAATCTATGGAATGGCAGAAGAGAGGAAACCAGTCAAATATATAGTCAAATATAACCTTGAGGAAATACATTTGTAGACTGTTGAGTCTGCCCGCTCACCTCCCTATTCTAGTGCCATGCTTTTAACACTGATGCAATCTCTATGGGATATCGTTATTTGACAGCTACTTCTAATGTAATTATTTTGCCATTGAGGGATACATTTGATATTCTTGTATAACAAAATTGCCTCTAAATGAGGTATAATTTTGATTTTTCTGTTTGATGTACTGCAAGCTGGGATATCCCCTCCGAAAACAAGAGTTTAGTTACTTGGAATGCGAAAGCCAACCAGGCATACATTAAATCCCCGTTTCTGGCAGACTATGAAAGTACCTCCATCTGCAAATACTTAGGGCTATTTTTCCCAGGCTCAATCAGAGATAAAGGACATTGTCTTCCACGTCCAAAAGTAAGACAATATCTCCCCAACCTCATAGAAAACAATTAGGACCCCGTAATTACACTATAGGTCTGGAATTTCAGCCAAGCACTGAGACTGGGGAGGGAGATGAAGGAAGAGACAGAGGGAAATATGAATAGTGCCTCTCTGATGTGTTATCGCAACTCCAGTTTGAGTCCGGGTAGGCTTGCCTGTTATCGGCCTGGGTGTGATGTAATGTTTTGCTTTTGGAGCCCTTGTTTTGGATGTAAAAGAGCCAAAATGCTAAAGATCCCATTGGCTCAACTGATTTGCTGAGTGCAGTCAGGTGCTGAGCGCCACAGAGGTGTGGTCCCTCCCAATAAACTGTAGCATTGACCGGGAATCAATAATAAAAAAGGAAAAACGATCTACAATTTAGATCTGTGTGTTAATTCATATAGTCTACTTGCTAGAATGTAGGATGGAGCAAAGGCTGGCAAGTGCATTACTCAGATGTCAGCATGCACATTGCATCGTATTGTATCATATGGTATGGTAAGTGGCCTTAGTTTCCTAGACATTTGACTTAAATAGATCTAATCTGCTGATTGGTCTGTTACTCATGTTTTCCCAGTGCCAGAATCCAAGTCTAGGTCCCAAAAACCCAGAGTGCAGCATGGAGGGAAGGAGGGTCTTAGGTAATGCAGGCCAGATTTGGAAGTCAGGCAGGGCCGTGGGGGTTAGGATTTCACTTGTGGGACAACCATACGTAGGTAGAGGTAAGGAAAGTAAATTGGTAGATTATGTACATTTTCCACTGGGTGAGGGGTAGACAGACACACAGGATAGTGGAGGATGGGAACAGCGATATGCAGTACACAAAACACTAGAATACTATTTACTGTCTGAGTTTAAAGATGATGAAGAAGATTGATGATGAAATTGCATAAATAATAAACAGATTAAATATGTTGTTGTTGAGGTACTGGATAGCAATACCTGTGTATTGCATTTAACTGATCATACAGTAACTATTAGTCATGCTGGTGAGCGATTTGGATGCAGTGCACACACGCTTGTGAGCGACACTTGGACACAGCAGCCTACCCAAACTAACTACTCACACGATTATGTACTCTAATCGTGAATTGAAATATAAACATGTGGAGATCTGTGAATAAAGCCACAACACAGACAATCTCGCACCCACTAAACTATAAATGCATCTTTATAGCTCCGCCTGGCAAACGTATTAAGCCGTGTCATGTGTCTGGCTTTGCTCGTGTGGCACGTTTAAATGTTCTCCTTAAAACAGGGGAATGAGGGCTGAGAGGAGTGGGATATCAGGTTCTGTGTTGGCAAGGGGGCTTCGCTCACGCGGCAGGGGCAGAACAAAGTGCCGGCGGCCCTGGATACCGTCCATGGTTCGAGAGAGTAAGGCCTGGTGAATAGGATCTGTCACTTCCACTCAGCAGGGCCTGTGATCTGAGACACCCGGAACGGCGCTCCGATAAGTGGCTAATCCCAGCATCCCCACCGGCTTGACAGCCCCCGACTGCCATGACAACTGGGGATGGTGGAGATGCATGGGGGCTGGAGGGGGGAATGTCTTCCAGCAACAACTTAATTGGATAATTCTTTCCCCAGTTGACTTTGTGTTTCTCCACATCGTGCGAGTGCATCTCGTCTGGTCTGCCTGATCAGGCCGTTTTTGCACTTGGAGAGATGAGGGGGGGGGGGTCTAGGCCATAATATTATAGACATCATACAGTTATGTATGTACTTTGAACATCGGTGCATGTATGAGGTCAGGTGTGCTGCTGGGAAAAGTGGAGTAATTTCCCCCCACAGCCCCATTACATCAGACGGCATGCCAACCCGCCTTAGGATCTAAAGGGTAGCTGTGAGTTTACCTGGGACATACTGTATAGGAGAAAAATAGCCAACTTTTCTTCAACACCACAGAAAAAACAGTAACCAATTTAACCACAGCAAAGAGTTATTGTACTTGTGGTGTCACAAAAAGATTTATGGTCACACCCAGTCAAGTCCTGAATCCTGACATAAACACTCCACCCTTGTGCAGAGACTGCTGAGCCAGGAGGCCAGTGCCAGGGGAAGTCATTTCACAGTGAGGGGGAGTACGTCTGTGTGCGCATGTGCGTGTATGTGCACGTGTTTGTGTTTGTGCGGTAGGAGGCTACTGGGGTTGAAAACGTTGGGTACAGAGAAAAAAGCAGAGCCAGCATGGCACTTGAAGATGACAACATGGTTACAGCTGGACTATAAAATCCAAAAACCACAGAAAAGCCTCAACCTCATGTGCTGCATGAAACCAGAGTGTTCAAACAAAAAAAAGGCGGAGGAGGCGTCTGGCTAGGCCTGGAGTGCTGATGCTAATGGATGTTTTTCTTCGCTCCACATAAAAGAAGGACACAAAGGGAGAAGCAGCAGTGTTTAAAGGGAACTCTAATGTTAATCGCTGCTGTCCAGGGGCATTACATAATATGGTCCAGTACTGGTCAACAGTGAGTTACAGGTAAGTGTCCAAACTGAGGTTGAGACTCAACACAATTGAAACCTGAAAGAAGGAGAAGAGAGGAAATAAGAAGGGAAGGCGAGGAATGGAGAAGCCAGGGAGAGAGAGGAAGAGAGAAGTTTGGGGAGCCAAAGTCATTCTGGCAGCAGACGCCACTCACACTGTGTCTCGCCTCTCCGCTGTGATGTTGGCTCCCTATCAGAGCTCCCATAGAACTACATCCAATCACAGAGGAAGCCTGGTGGATCCTCCATGCAAACTATTAACCACCTGCCTATGTTCGCGAATCTCAGCAGAACACAGTGTCCTAATCGTTCAATTGTGCGCACTGCTGCTGTATAAATAATGTGTGTTCTCTGTGAAACATGATCGCCACCGCATGAGTCCTCTGATGTGTTTGCGTAGCGCTCCGACCGCATCTCTGCTTACCTTCTTCACATGCGGTGCCACTGAATCCTGGACAGCACTTCCATTCCAGAGAGGTCACAGTACGGTACACCAGCTTATAGGAGGGCCTGACCACAGTCCTGTAGCTGCATGGGAAACATTTAACACAGAGGCAAATGCCATTCCATGTACACCGACATAGCACAAGGCACAATTTGTATGCTTTACATCAGGGGTTTTCAACCGGTGGTCCGGGAACCACCAGTGGTCCTTGAGAGGATTCCAGGTGGTCCACGGCTAAATGGACAGTTGGTAACGAAATGGACCCTTATAGATCTGAAACTCTTGAGAGCGTTAAAATGAAACCAAATGGACCCTCACGGGTCCATTTGGTTTCATTTTACGCTCTCAAGAGTTAAATTATATTTAAACGTCTGAATTAATTTTCTAGAATCTAAACAATTATAAAAATGTAGAAGAATTGTTATTTTGACCAACGTTTTCCAGTTGACTAAATTGTGGACAAAAACTTGAAAATATTTAGTTTTTGGGTCTAAACTCAACATCACATGGTGGTCCGTGGCCAAAATGCTGAATAAATGGTGGTCCCTGGGATCAAAAAGGTTGAAAACCACTGCACAGTAAGATTGGATGAATAGCTGTATGTTGTGTTTTCTGGAGACTCTCGTCCAGACTGACCTGCCCCCTGTGCATCCCTGTGGCCAGCGGCATGTCTGATAGACTCGCTGTAGGACTGTCCCATTCTGGACCTGGCAGGTCACTGTCTTAGTGATGGTATGTGGACACCAGTTCCTGGGAGGAAACAGAGACAAAGAAGGCATTCATGTGACGGTGCGAATTAAATGAGGGAAGTTAACTATATATTCCCTTACGACAGAAAAACAACACGCAGGTGGATGCGCCCCATAAAAGAGTTCCATTAGCCCTCTCTCTCAATCATTTGTGTGCTCACTACAAAGGGAACTTAACCAGGCCCTCACACACACTCAATAAGCCATTCTTTACGCGGGCGGTTTGATTCTTCTCTTTACACCACCCACCCCTCTTTTACAGTGTTTATATGAGTTTCAATCGGCCGTGAGACTTGCAGGAGGGCATTGTGGGTCGTATTTACATTGCAGTCTCTCCGCCTATCAATACACATCCGCCGGCCCTCCTCCTCTCCTCACGAGAGGCAAAGTCAGTGTGGGGAGGGTGTGTGTGTGTGTGTGTGTGTGTGTGTGCGCGCACACATGTAGATGTTCTAATCTACAATCTACACTGAGATTATAATGTGATTTTCAACACAGACTAGCGCTGGGACAGGGGTCTATTCCCTTTGTGGAAAAACTTTTTCACAAGACATTATCAGGACTCACTTTGCACAGCTGGGGGACACTAGGAGAGAAAGTGACCCGACAGGAAAACTGATCTCATGTAAAGGTCAGGGATGTGATAGTAGGAGTTCATGATGGAGTGCTGCCCTCTTAATGTTCACATCTCATGTGCTTCATCAGGCCAGAGAAGAATGATTAATTATTTTCACAATGAAAACATAAGCCCTCGCTGTCACATCCCGTCAAAATCAGATTGAGAAAAGGGTTCAGTGCACTTCGGTGCAGCGGAGCGAGGGCTAGACCAGGTTTAATCCCCAAACCAAGATTTCTCAGCTCCATTACGTTTCCTACGCAGAGGAGATATCTGATCCTGATTAGGATTGAAGTGGCTGTATGGTTTCAATCACCGCATTATTGGTCAGGGAAAGAAAATGCTAACAAGCGAAATCATGCATGTTGAAGTAAAGGAGAGAGAGAGAGAGAGAGAGAGAGAGAGAGAGAGAGAGAGAGAGAGAGAGAGAGAGAGAGAGAGAGAGAGAGAGAGAGAGAGAGAGAGAGAGAGAGAGAGAGAGAGAGAGCCCTACTATGGTATTCATTTAATGTGTCCTACATAGTGGGTCTCTCTCTGACAGAATGGAGCCACTGGCAATACAGGCCAAATGAGCCACAGGAAAACCTTACGGGCCGAAATAGCATAAAAAAAAAAAAAAAAAAAAAACGCCTGCGAAGAATTTAGCTTGAGACTGCAGTTTCTATAAGTTTCGATGGACAGATGGAATCTAGCACATGCAGTATAGAGTACACTGTAGACAATGTACAGGACAGGTACATCAGTATGTCGCACACCAATCTAGTGAAGCTACCCTTGTGTAGTCTGTAGTCATATCTGTTTGGGGATTCTTATATTTCACGTCAACCCTCAAGACCCAAATTTAAGAAAAAATAGAATGTTAATTAGACATGTATAATATGACTGCTGTCAGAACTAAACAAATGTTAATAATATTTTATTAACAGTGACGTTTGCAAATACACTGTGGACATTCATATGGCTAAGGCTGACTGTGGGGTAGGGGGAACAAATTACTGTATAGACCAGGGGTTTTCAACTGGTGGTCCGGGGACCACCAGTGGTCCTTGAGAGGGCTCCAGGTGGTCCCCAGTTAAATGATGGAAAGTTTGTTAACCAGATGTAACTCTTTGAGAGCGTGTTTACATAATATTCATCATTTGAATTAGCCTCTACACAACTAGAGAATGTAGAATATTACTGCTCATTTTGATCCGTACGTTTGACTGTTTTGTTTCCCAAATCTAGCCTGGAATTGTGGAATCTTTAGTTTTTTGGGTCTGCGGGGCTAAAATGCCATCAAATGGTAGTCCGTGGCTCAAATGCAGAATAAATAGTCGGCCCTGGTATGAAAAAGGTTGAAAACCCCTGCTATAGACGTCCGATCCCAGTAGTATAGGGTGGGCACTGGGCGGATATACTGTACTAGGTACTGCACACAGTTTATCTCACATCACACACGGCCACAGGCTGTGTGTTCCAGTGCCAAAATGTTTGCGAGTGTGGGAGTGTTCCCACCAAAGGCTGTTTGTCAATATGCGAGACCATATGTTTGCATGTGTGCGTAAAACTGCCTATGTGAGGGGATACAGTTTACACGGAAGGAAACTGCCAACGGCGGAGGATGCAGCACAGCCCTGGAAGCAGCCCATGTTAACAACCTCCACATGTTGCGGTGCCCGCACACAGACCTGGCCTGGTCGGATGAAAGCAAGGGCATCCATTAGAAAAATATGGACAGCTTCATTGAGCTTAAGAGATATTCCTCTTTGGTAGAACATTTGTGGTTTTTGGCAGATACACACTCTGGTTTCAGAAAGTAAACATTGATCGTCTGAGATGCTGGTAAAGTATAGCTGTATTAGAGCCCAACCGATATGGAATTTTGGGAACGATGCGATAACCGATACAAATAGAGGTATACAACCACTGATAACCGATTTGCACCAAAATAGGTTTTTTCTTGCTGGAATGAAAATAGAACTTTTTTCACTTATACAACCACCGATAAAAGGGAGACCCAGCAACATGACCACCGATAGAAGGAAGAGACCCACCAATACGACCACCGATATGGCCGATAAACACTGTAGCAGCAAGCACTGTGCACTACTACTTTAAACTTTACTTTTACAAAAGGAGTTCTTCTGCTGAGAGTAGATATTTAGACATGTCAAAGTAGATGCACCATTCTTTGCAACAAATGTCACAGTTAAACTTGGCGTTAAAGGTCATAGAACATGGAATTAGAATAAACACTATGAATCTAGTTTACAGTTCAAGATTTGGATTACAGATTTAATTATTTAGCTGGAAACAGCAGAAGTAAATTTGAACGTATTTGAGCCTATGCCAGACTCTGATCAAAAGGTGGAGGCTAGGGGGGTGCAGGCAGCAGCAGCAGCGTCTGAGAAGCAATGGAAGCAGACCTATTGTAAAGCAGTGAGACATTTATAGGGGCTGCCTTGTTGAGAGAATGAGGCACTATTGGAGTATGGGAGGGTGATGTACTGTAATGATCAGCTGAGATGTGAATGATAAACATGAAGCTAGGCTGATTGATGCAATCAGCTGACTGACAGCTTAGGCAAACGAATCACATGTCCCTGTAACGCTGCGCTTTATTTGTCATTGTAAACCAAGATCACAAAAGTAAGCAGACGATGGCTACAGACATGACCTCACAGTCAAATTCGTGCTGCACATTCTTCAATGCTGGCTTTCCCCCGTTATAAAAAGCAAACAACAACAAAAAGAAAATTGCTAAACACTGGTGGAAGAATGCAGACTCTGAAGCCTCTGTGGTCATGTAGGGTTGGAAGTGGGGAGAACTGACCTCTTCTCCTCCCCAGCACTTATCCTCCAGAACCAACAGATAAACATCAGAGTTTCCCAGGCTGGGACTGGAGGCCACAGCTCCACCTGGGAACAGCTAAGTACGTCACCAGGGGGTAAGAAAGGAGGGGAAGTGGGGGGTTTATAGGTTTTATGACAGACCTCTCCCTATCCAAGGAGCATTTCAAAATATAGAATAACAAAGGCAACTAGCAAAATGAAGATTACAATAAAATGTCCATTGACCTGACCCTCCATTGGATTGTTGCTGTACACGCTGTTATTAATATCATGCTTCAGCCCATACGCTGGAGGCATAATATTTAATATAGGTAATAACTCTCCATGGTTAGCTAGGCTATAGGATTATACTATTTAATGCTCCATTGGATTTAATGAGGCTGTATGCATATCAAAGTGCAAACGGAACACAGGTGCCTCGTGCAGTTATACTTCATCTCTGAATCCCGTTATAGGACACACCATCCCCCTGCCGGAGGGTGGTGTGTGCATAAAGTGTGAAACCCACCAGCACCCTGGCGTTTCACTGGCAACAGCACCCAGCAGGCCCTCAGTGAGTATCAGGTCTCTCTCCAAACATGGCGCACTCATAATGCTGGACCCAAACCAAATAAATCATCAGCCATCTCTAGCAGTCATACACATCACAGCCAACAGTTTAGAGAGAGAGAGGGGGGGGGGGGGAGAGAGAGAGAGAGAGAGAGAGAGAGAGAGAGAGAGAGAGAGAGAGAAAAGAAAAATCTGAAGGGATGGAAAAATATCACAGCTTTGGTCCATCTGTTCCCCACCACTGCTGCCGCCAACACAGTAAAACATCGGGGGAAACAAAAGCGTGCACAACCCCAAATGAATAACACTGATGGAGAGCTCATGAAACAGTCTTAAAAACCTTGAATTCCTTCAAGGAGTGACGGTTTGCCCCCCAAGCCCAGTGTGTCTTGGGACTCATCCCATGCACCATCATGTTCTGAATGGGTTAAGGAGGTAATTTCACTTTAAAGTAATTATCTATAAATGGATGTAGACGCTTGAAGCCTACTGTTCTGAAACGGATAGGAGGGCAAACCGCGCGTCAGACTATAGCAAAAAGGAGCAGAGCCAGACTCTGGTCAACAACATCCAGGTGCACTCCCTGCTGTGCTTCCTGTTTCGGCCTCCTTTTCTCTCTCAATAACTGCCTTGCCTTTGGGACATGGCCTTCACCACCCCCCTGGTTGAAATGTACCCTTTACTTTTTATACAGGGGATGAGGAACAGAAAAGCACAGCCGTCAAATAATATGCATGAATATGACAACATTGACATTTTTTCTAGATGTTTGTGTCAGTGGGAGAAGGAATAAAGAAAGAAAAAAAAACCTTGCGAGGAACAAAAGACAAGAGATGTGGCAGGCACTCTGAGAAAGCAGGAGAGCTGAATGGAGAAGAGGAGGGGGAGGTCATTCTACCACAGAGAGGTCACACAAGAATTCTGACCATGGGAAATTGGGAATATATAGACAATTATGATGCACTGTAGGTCCCAGAGGGATGGAGAAGAGACGAGATAAATGTCAGCCAACACACAGCAAATGGGAGAGAGCGAGAGAGAAAGTAGTGACATTAAGGTAGAGAGACAGAGAGATGACATTGCGGGAGCTAAAATGTGCTGCTGAGAAAAACAGAGGGGGTGAGCTATAAGAAGTAAAACATTAAACCAAAACTGATATAAACCAGTGGTCCCCTCTGTAACTCTTGACATTGTAAAACGAAAAGTTTTGTTTTACATTCTCAAGAGTCAAATCATATTTAAACATCTGAATTACACAATTACACAATTTAAAAAATGTCGAACAATTGTTATTTAGACCAACGCTTTGCCAGTTAAGCTCCTAAATTCTGGACAAAACAACTTGAAAATCTTTGGTTTTGGGTCTGGGAGAATGAACTCAAATGGTAGTGGTCCATGGCTAAAATGCAGAATAAATAGTGGGCCCTGCTATGAAAATGGTTGAAAACCACTGGTATATACTGTAGTGTGTATTGTTACAGAGATGTCATAAAACACTGATGCTGGCTTACAAAGCAACCAAAGGTATGCCTCCACCATTAATTATATATTATTAGTCTGCAGTCTGGTCTATTTCTATGTATTTGATGTATTGTGTTCTTCTTGCTTACGGGAAATCTCTCAGGATTAAAGAGCGTTTGCTAAATGCCTAAATTGTTGGTTGAAGCTATAAATTGATGATATACAGGGTAATTATGTATAACTCATCAAATGACCATATCACTGGACAAGAATAAGTGATTGAAAATCTACGAAGTGATTCAAATAGAAGGGACCCAGTGTTAAATGGGTAGCCCTTTGTGCTGCAGGTTTTCTCAGGGTCACTTCAGGGGCTGGGGGCGAACAAGAAGCGGGTCATAGCTCTCCTAGAATACTCGGGCCAAAGGGCTCTTCATACCCGATAAACATCCTCACTCCGGGTCAGTGAACTCGCAAAGAAAACATCTACAAATCATCAAAGCACCAAACACAAGTCCTTGAAGGGCCAAGATAAGTGATTCTCATGCCGAAGCCACAGAAAAACTTACTCAGCTTTGTGCTTGAGGACACGTCCTCCTGCATGCATGTAGATTTGGAACACCTGTGAGCTTTTAGTGTGTTTGTGTGTGTTTGTGGCTAGGTAAAGTATGTGCCCCTCTTTTTCTCTTCAAGGTGTCTGCATTTGGAATTTCTGTTTTCCTCTGCAACTGCAGTGATATTAATAAAGCCAGTAGAACGTGCATGCGGTGTCAGATATTAGGACAGATGTTGGCATGTAGTCCCTCTCATGAACATGGACGGACACAGCCAGGGATGGATGGTCAAAGCTGGGCATATGGAGTGGCTATGGTTGCATCACTCAGAAATCTCCTCTGTTAAGTGTAAGGTCACTCTTATGATCTCTAAAATTGTTCATTTATTGTCAACGGGAATTTACGGTTTGTGTAGGCCAAAGTTTGTGCACATACGCACATAGAAGGGGCTCCGATGGGCAGCGTGTTGCACAGACACTGATGCCTGGATCAACGACAGGTCTGGACTCTGCTCATGAAGAGGACAACACACATGTAAAACAAAAGCTCAACACAATCCAGTTCTAGTCAGTCACAAAACGTCACACGCGTGACAATATCACAAGACCTACACTACTCGGCGGCGGACGCATGCAACACATACAGTAGGAGTCCACCATTTTACAGTGCATTGCATCCATTCTGATACACACATCCGGAACAATTTGGTGCTCAGTGTCTTGCCCAAGTACACTTCGATGTACAGTATATGAAGTCTTCCTGGCTGATTCCTGGTCCCAGCCTGCTGATATTTGCTAATTTCAATCCCTGACTCTCTCCATTTACAACAACTAAATAATGGCAAGTAAAAACAAAAATAAAATCGGTAAAATGACCTCATTTTGTACAAAAGGAACCTGCATAACGGTGTCACTGTCACCAAAACGATAGTTCTTTTATGTACAATGTATAAATAATATAATTTGATTTCCAACAATTTTACTAGGCTTGCTTTACACTGAGATCAGAGTGAGATCTCTTTTTTCCAAGCCTGGCCAAAATATCGTATTGCCTTTTAGCCTACAGGTCCAGTGGAATCCCTGTCATTTCCATTTCCAAATGTTAAAGGCGTTGTGCGTGTAGCACGTTTAAATCTAGGTACTAGTGATGATGGGTGAGGAATGAAGGCCGCCATGGGGCCCCTGGCCTCTTGTCACACCATGGCTACTAGGCCTCCACATTAGGAGAGAAGCAGGAGGAAGGCAGAATAGATATATATCGCCGATTTATAATTTCTCAAATTGTCACACAACCATATTGCTCAACAGAAATCAGTTTTTCAGCTGGCTGTGTTTTCAGCTATTGTTCTGTTAGACTGCACACTGCTGTCTTCAAGAAGGACAAGGTTGAAAGCATGCTTCACTGGGTACTCTAGAGAGGGAATGCATGAGTCAAGAACAGCACTACTCAACAAGTTTTATTTACCTCCTTTCATTTGGGCAAGGGGCTTTGTGTGAAGTCAGGGCTTGTCTGAAAAGACTCTGCAATTGTGTCTATTCTGTCTATTGTTGACCACTACTACACAGTCCTATATTTTCCATCTTTAGAGCCTGCATCCCCTTAAACTGTGCGCTTAATGACCAGTTGCAGAGACGCACCGTCATTAGTGCACTGCGGCTTAGGAATGTCAGATCACTCAAGCTATGGCCATGCGAGAGCCTCCGTTCTATAAAAACCAATTGCCACTGTTTGGGTTTTGTTGACACACCATAAACATGCCTGTCTATATAGATCAGACCAGACAGCAGGTGTACCGCGAGGCTCACGCAGCGACACTCATGTCACCTTAAACCCACTGACCCCTGTCTTCTCAGTCCACAGTGGACTCACAAACACCCACGGTCCATCTCTAGTGTTCATCCGTCTCTGTTCACATCAGCTCTGGAGCTGCAGCAACCTGAGGAAACTGTAAACTCGTCTCCCTTCTTCCCAAAACAAGCCCAGATGCGGTGGGGTCCCAGCTGCATGTGTTTACTAAACACATCCACAAACTTCTGCCAGTGAATGACAGGGAAGCTGAGTGGGGGGTGAACCGGTGGACCAAAACCAGTTGACCCGGACCACTAAAAACAACCAAGAGAACAAAGGCTCTTCATCCATCAACCTTTAGGCTTGTGTGCGTGGGTGCGTTGGTTATGCGCGTACGTACATGCACACTTTCACTTGCACGCATTGAACTTGAGGAACATAAATATTTGTGAGATGGAGAATGTCATCCCATCATCAAGCATGGGTCAGCCTTGCACTTGCTTGTCTAAGAGGGAAGCAACGCAGATGGTGTGTTTTCCCCGTTTGTGTTTAGTCTGATGCTTTGTCTCAGATCTTATCGACAACCCTGTGAGACAAACAAACACACAGTATACATACATACTGTACTTGTACACATACTGTACAAATAGCAAAGATAACTCACAATTTCATAAATGTTATCACTCAGCACACTTTGGCCACAGAGTAGGTGTGAAGACTATTGCAGATGTGTAAATGATTGCTCCAGAACTCATTAATCCACACATTGAAAATGTGTGCTGTGTTCACTACCACTGACATTTGGATTTATGGCGGCAGATCCACGCATCCAAGTTGGTGGTTTGTTTGTCTTTGTAGAGCTTAGTACAAGATCCCCTGAGTAGTCTGTCCAGATCTTCAAGGAGAGCCCAGACAGCTGAGATGCAGCAGATGTTGAGAGAATCGAAAGCTGCTTGCAGGCAAAATGTAGAGCACAGCGGCGCAACTCAAGAGAGAGAGCGGTCCATCTCTCAGGGGTCAAAAAGACAGTAAGGCCAAAGCAGTGGGCAACAATGACAATGGGAGAGAGAGAGAGCATGCAGTGCAAAACATGCTTCCCCTGAACAGGAAAAAGGAAACCAACTGTCAGGAAGACAATACAATAAATAGATTTACATGGATGGGAGTAACTCTGAATGTACTGTCCATGGACAGCACAAAAGTGTGTGCATACAGTATGTGTGTGTGGAAATGGGGGGGGGGGGGGGGGGGGGGGGGGGGGGGGACAGATATAGCTGTGGGAGAAAGACAATAAAATAGCAGTGCAGTGCATATGCTTTAGACCAGAGGTTTTCAACCAGTGCTCCCCAGCTAAATGATGGAGAGTTGGTTGGTTTCATGTTGGTTGGTTTCATGTTTACACTCTCAAGAGTTAAAATATCCATTATCTGAATTAGCCCAAGTCTACACAACTAGAGAATAGAGAATTGTAGAAGATTAATGGTCTTTTTTTTTATCTATTTTAACTGTTTTGTTTCCCAGCTTGGTATTGTGGACAAAATAAATCATTTAGTTTTGGGGTCCGTGGTGCTAAAAGGTGGTCCGTGGATCAAATGCTGAATAAATAGTGGTATCACACTGGTATCAAAAAGGCTGAAAAAACACTGCTAGATTAAAACACGTTGCTTCGGCGGGGGGGTATTTTTTTTTTATCTCATCAACTTCACAACAAATCAGTTTGTGTTACTATCTCATCAACTTGACAACAAATCAGTTTGTGTTACTATCTCATCAACTTGACAACAAATCAGTTTGTGTTACTATCTCATCAACTTGACAACAAATCAGTTTGTGTTACTATCTCATCAACTTGACAACAAATCAGTTTGTGTTGTGTTGTTGTGTTACCTTTTCTGATATATAGCGGTGTGTGTGGCTGATGCCTGGCTCAGTTGGCTCCCTGCAGCGGAGTAGGTTTTGTACAGTCCCGTCCTCCAGGTCCCCTGAGCAGAGCTGCTCAGCCACAGCAGCAGCACCGTCCAGCGGAAACTTTTTCGGTACAGCGCGGCGGACGCGGACACACTGCACTCACGTTGACACATCCCCATCTCCTCCGCGGCGTCAAAAGTAGCCTCTACGTCCAGAAAAGTTACTACTACTACTAGAAAAGCTCACCACAACTGGGAAGCTGCCCGGGCGGCGAATAATGCGTCCAGCTTCGGGGGAAAATATGCGTCAAAGCCCAGGTCGTTTGGTTACGGAGAAGACGCGCATCCCCCCAACTAAAAGTAGCTGACATGCACGAAATGATAGAACTAATATCTGCCTCTTTTAAAGGGACAGATGAATGATGCAATGCTTTGTAGTTAAGAGCGACACTGTTACTTGAGGAAAAACGGTCGACTTCGCTATCTGTAGCCAGCCATCCATCCGACAGCAGCAAATCAAGCGTCTATTGGTACCGTGTTTGTTCTCGTTTCTGTGTGGACTCTGCCTCCCTTCCCTTCCTCTGTGCGCACTTCAAGCAGAGCCTTGCACAATGGGCAAGATCTGCTTTTATAGTCTACTCTACCCGAGGCTTTCAAAAGCACAGCCCGCCAAGTCCTACCCTTACCCAGCCCCGTTTCAACCTTTCACCGAGGACAAATAAGCATTGCAGCTGTTGTAAATTAATTATCGGGTTGTGGGCTTTTCCAGGATGGCAAAAGAAAGAAGGTTTCACTGAAATAGTTATTGTTAGCAGTGGAACTATGAACGAACCTGCATCTGTAGCCCATTCCATTATAATGAATATCACATTCATATTCCTATAAATCTCTAACGATTTATCCAGGACATATAAAATAAGAAATTGTTATAATTCTATTATGTAAAACAATCATTTTTTGTATGGTTGCCATATAGAAGAGTGTCTGCCAATTCGAGTGCGCCCAGACATATTTTAACCTATTTCTAGCCAGGGTTGTGGGACCTGTAGGGTTACAGTACAAGCAGCCAGTAACCACAGCACTGTGGTCCTGCTCCAAGCTAAACACCTGGCACTGCAAGCACTGGAGGCCGACATCTATATCAGTGGTTATGGTGACTACACTTCTCAGGTCTCTCAGTGGGCAAACCTGCACTCATACCTGTACAGATTCTGTCAATGTACTTTTGCATGATTAATGGGCAAAGGTTCCTTCATAGCCGGATGTCTGCATCCAACTTAAATCCTTTGCCTCTTTAAAGGAGCATTTGGTGATTTGGGGGGAAAACAGGTCCCCCCGGTAACAAGATGTGTACATGCACATACTCTACAGTGGGGGGGGGGGGTGCACATGTCATCCCACATGTCACCCCACTCGATCTTGACTAGAGGAAGGTAACTTTTCTCCCAAACCAAACTAGATCAGCAGCAAATTTGCAGGTCGTGCGCAAGTAGGCTATGGCCTACTTGCACGTGAGCGGAGCAAGCTCTCTATAAGTATCTCTTCAAGAGATCCATTAATTACGTCACACCACGTCATCACCTATGTCATCACCTAAACCAATCGGAGTACTTTGAGGGAGGACCAACGACAACCGCCAACCGATTGCTTAACTTGCGCCCACTGCGCTCACACAAGTATAGTATATCCTTATATGGTCAGCACACTCTATAGTAGGGAGGATTATCCAAAGAATAACAATAATAACAATATTTGAATTAAGTAAAATCCACTTACTGTATATACTGTACCTTTAAGGTAGACTGTACTGTATGTCTACAGTTTTTCTGGTGGTAGTGACTGGGGCCGGTCTTCAGGTAGATCGAAAGATTGAGAGCAAGAGTGACGCAGTTCATGGACACTTCATGAACTTTATCCTTATTTTTATTACATTTATTTATACTTGCTATTTATTTGGTGTGCTATTAAAAAGGGGAATTACCAAATAAATCAATCCCTAGTGCCATTCTGACTTGACACTTGTCTTAGTATACCATTCATACTATTGAGTCAGGATACTAAAATTGTTTGCTGTGAAGCACACCTGCTCTTAATCACGTCAAACGGAAACAAGTTGAAAGAACTGGCCAGGGGGTGCAGGGCACAGAGTTGTGGCACCCATGGCATCTTTTATGAGGTAACAGGCAGGGGCAGTGGTGCCAAGAACTGGAGCAGTTTGGAGTTAATGTAAATCCCTCCAGTCCAAGGCAGCTGAAAATAATTCTGAACTCTGAATGAGGAGGTGGGAGGGGGTATTGGGATTTCTTTTTTCTTTTTACTTTCTCCACTCCTCGTCTTGTTGCTCGCCTTCCTTCCTCTTTTATTCTCCCTCCACTGTGAAGACAAAAAGCTTGTCTGCATGCAGATGTGCTTTTTACTTTGGTTTGTTTGAAAATGTTACAACTTGCATCATTAAAAAGTACACCTTTTCTTTTGTTTTGAAGGGCGGTGCTGCCACCTCCAATAACACCCTCCTTCTCCATATGTGCTCATAAAAGTGTCAGTGTCACCCCATTAAAACCAAACTCTCTCTACTTTTAGATACACCGACTTGAATGAATCAAGGGTGGGGAGTGGGGCGATGCATGATCAGATCATTTCTAGCAATCTTATACAGAATTACGACTTACACCATTGAGGGGCACTAGCCGGAGTAAATGCCCTGGACAAAGAAAGAACAATTTTGTGTAAACACAAACATTACACCATGTGTTCTGGTAGCACAAACATTGAAGATAAAAGTGAGGACGCAGCTTGTGATGGACGGGAATGAGATGATGTATGGTGATATGACTGCTCCTCATCTCATTCCCGTCCATCACAAGCTGCGTCCTCACTTTTATCTTCAATATCACTGATATGACTGCTCCTCAATTCACAGGGGTGTGATTTAATCACAGAATGTAGCTGTGTAAGTGTGTCTGTGCATGAATGATGCATGTCACAATAGCTGCCAAATGACTGAGTGTACCCATGGTCTCCATCACCTGAACAAGATGCAGAGCCCACAGTCGATTTGGCATTGGAGTGCAGAGAGAGAGAGAGAGGTCCCCTCAGCCAGCTAGTTCTTTTTTTATTATTTATTTATTTTTATTCCCACGATTTTGTAACCCATTTCTTTCACCCAGTGCCAATTCCTAATGTGATCCTGGGCTCTACACACCCTCCACCAACCTGGGGAGGCAGCGGACTGGCTTCATGTTTCCTTCAATGCATGAGGAGTCCAAGCTGCCTTCTTTTCACCTGCCTTCTTTTCTTTTCACGCTATGTCCTGGTTGGACATAGCATGTGGAAGGAATACGTTATTCCAACCAGTTCCTGTCCCCTCCATCAGGCGCCCCAGCTGGCCAGGGGGAGGCAGTTTAGAGTCCAGGATTACAGCATGTTTTTGTGAGGGTATCTACCCTAGGGGACACGGGGAGAACATGCACTGATGACGCGGAGGAGCAGACACGCCACCAGCACCCACAGCAGCACCCCTAGTGGGAATCGAACCCAGGACCTTCTAGCTGTGAGGCGACAGCACTAACCACTGTGCCACCGAGCCCCTAGCCAGCTAGTTCTAAAACTAAACACGATCACAACCAACAGACAGTCAAACAAATGGGACTACACCAAATCATAAAGAAACAAAGAATTTTACACACTGGAAAAGATCAACTCAAAACCAGAGCAAAATGGAATGCTACTTATCTCTAAACAGAGAATACAAAGAACTGGAAAACTTGAGAACTGTAACTGATCCAAAACTAAGGAAAACATTAACCCAACATAGACTCACACAACCTCGCAATCGAGAGAGGCCGCCATAGGCAGACCTGGCTCCCAAGAGAAGACAGACAATGTACCCACTGCACACAGAAGGAGGTAGGGACAGGGCTACACTTCCTAACAGTCTGTCCAGTGTCCACTGCACCAAAACATCAGACACATACAGTACTTCCCAATGATCACAACCACCCAAGGTGAGTTTGAAAACATGACCGAGGACAAAAAAACTCCCATTGGGTGAAGTACAACAATGTGCAAACACAGCAGAAGAATAAACCTAACCACCCTAAACAACAATCATTGAGTGTATTCTTGCAGTGAACTGATGTTCTTGCACCGTTGTATTGTATTGCTTTGGCAATGATTTATTATTATGTATTGATTGTTGTATTACTGCACCGTTGTATTGTATTGCTTTTGCAATGTAAACATGTTTTCTTATTTCAATAAAGCCCCTTTGAATTGAATTGAGAGAGAGAAAGAAGCAAAAGAAAACTAAAAGTGGAAAAAATGAATGCTGAATTCTGTTTGAGACATTAAAATTTAAGTGTGAAACACAATAGGCCTATTCTGTTTGAGACATTAAAATTTAAGTGTGAAACACAATAGGCCTATTTGAATTCAACTGCAAACAGATAGCTCAAATGCATCTAAATTTTGAAGAACAAATTCAAATTCAACTCTAACCATTATCTGCAGAGATTTGTTTTATAATGCACGTCAGACATATGAATTTATGTATTGTTTTGTCTTTATGGAGAGCCTAGTCTAGGCAGAGGCAATAGAGACAGAGAGGGTGGAGAATTATATTCTGGAAAATCTCGACCTGGAGAAAACACAAGGCAGTCCCTCATCTTCTGAATTTTCTCATGCTGAGCGGTATAGTGCACAATAATCTCTCTTGAAAGTAGCAGCAGTTAGGGGCCTTAGAGGTGTTTGCATCTTTCTATTTGTTTTACTGTGACCAACAATACATTTAGGCATAGTTTTACTGAGATTAGGTTTAGTACCTGGTGGCGACCATTCCGAGGTTCCCAGGTTTAACCCCCAGGGGCAGGTTCTTCTGCCTCCAGTCTGGAGTCAGTGGTATAGAACAGACAATTATGCACTGCTCTATTCTGCCATCTAGTGTGGAAACTGTGGAAAAGACATTTTTCACCTGTCAAGCTCTCAAGGGTTTGCATTTGTGTTTTATGAAATACCATAAAGGGCTAAATGCTTATCTATGGAGTTCTGTTATTCTTATTATTTAGTTATATTAATCAATGTGCTGATCTGGTTTGAACAGTAAATCACAGAATAGACATTATTATACCTAAAAGTTATTTCATACTATAGAATTCCATCCATCCAATTCAGAGCTCCCAAGTACACAAGATGTGGTTAGTTATGGTAAACATATCAGCCAGAAATTACTTTGGATCGCTGGAGGACATCAACATACATACTAACTGTACATAACCAGATGACCTCGGATTTTTAAAACATACTTTAGTTACATCAATGAGAACAGTGGTTCCTCATTGGGCAGTGGAATGTACTAAAGCCTGGCTTGGTGAACACAAACATAATACATACCAATACATAGCCAGCTGTTCGCAGTAAGAAAACATACAATTACACAAACTATGAATGCAAATCTTTGTATCTACAGTATCTGCTTCGTCCAGGCTGTAGTGGCCCCACTGCTCTAACTAGTGAGAATGAACGACAATATAGAAAAATGTGATTGTGTCTGGCTCAGAAAACCGAAAATGTAGGCATTTTAGTATTCTACTCTTTTGAAGGCTCGTTGGTTGCATACTAACCGGCTTGGGAGGGCCTGGTTCTTCAGGTACAGCAGAAGCTGATGAGACTCTGAAGTCTGAACACTTTCATGTATCTGCTGTAGGAGGAAAGGCAGGGACATTTACTGGAATACTGGTGTGTATATGAAACTTAAATTGAGCTGTGCATTCAGGTAATTAAACATACCACAGTTATGTCATAAAAAATACAGAATCCCTGATTGGGCGAGCGATGCGTGAGCATGTAAGAGCAATTTGGCTATTTTGTGTTAAAATAAACATTACATGGCACTGACAATTAATGGAAGTTTACATCATATGTAGACAAGCAAATCCTCTATTTTGTCCTAACATTAAATGCCTTTGGCAATGAATGGAGAAATGATATTGTACAGTATGTAGATGGAGCAAACTGTTAATTTTCATCCTACACATCTTGGGATCATGATTGATTTACTTGACACCAAGATGCAAGATGCTAAGAGTTCCACTAATTTCACTTGCGTGTGATTTTCCTTTAAGCAATAAAATGCTAAAATAAAGACAAAGTAATAACAAAAACATAAATACACAATATACATAAATCCCTACTCTTTCAATCTTGAACAAATCAACAAATTAATACATCAAATCAATTATTCATTCCTTTGGCTTGGTATAGTTTACTTGACGAATGAAAATCTCTTACCCCATCTCTAATACTGCATTGAATTCTGGATTTCAGTCTTGGCTCAATTAAATCAGTCTACAAATAATATTAATTGGAAAGATGTACATAGTACAATCAAATACAATTTATTACAATCTTCAACATAAACAAATAGAAAATACAAATAACAGGAATGTTTTAGTACAATGCTTTTTTTCTTCAATGCCATTCCTTTTGAAACCCATTGTCATTCTAAAAACAGACTAGATCTGGGGCTACATTACAAGAAATGACATGTAGAAGAACCAACCCCATGTGAATGTTATCAGTAATTAAAGAATGTCAAAGAAAATGCATCATAGTACACACCCATACAATACAGTGGTTGTCTGGATATTTTTCCAGTTTTGAATCTTGTTCCAATATCAAAGGCCACACCCTTCAAAAACATAAACACTCATAAGCTGAACACAATGCTGTTTTAAATCCACAGCAAAATAAATTGTGATTGAGATCCAAGCGCTCCCATAATGTTGGGAGCATATTATGCTCCGCGGGTCTCATGTTGCCAATATCTACCCTTATGTGAATGTACAGTTCATGCACATACAGTATAGTAGTGCTGACCCAAACAGTTGAACACAGTGAGACTAATTTTAAAGAGGTGGCTTGCAACAAGTCCACTGCAGAAATCCAACCAGTTGGACCTTTGGATTAAAATACCCATGAACACTACACAACCCAACCGGACCCTGGGAACATACTAGACAGTAGACACTAAGAACATGGGGATCATCATCATGTTCTGCATAATGATCACCAATAAAACTGGCCAGATTTGTAATTACAAGTAAAACTAGGAAGTTAAAAACACAAGTTGGATCAGTACAGCTAAAATAATGTATTCAATCATATGTATACGTACGTAATGTATTAGAATGATAAGGCTTCGCACAACTTTCCAAGTCTACACAGTAAAATCCATCTCTCTAATTTAACTCACACAATACTTACTGTGCAGTGCTGACTTTTACTGCCATATTGCCAACGCATTCCATGGCTCTAGAGCAGCAAAAATATAAAAGGATGTGAAGCTTTCAGTGGAATGTGAAACATTTCTCACAAGGTGATGGGGGCACAATCAACATTGTAAATACACGTCATCAAGAAGCATAATCACAGCATGGGACAAGCATTCAACTTTCAAATTGACGCACTATGATTCCAAAAGAAAATCATAATAGTAATAATTTAAACAATTGCTCTATAAAAGTATATACATCTCTCATCACATTCATGTCAAAACACTTTTCAAAGAAAAGTAAAATACCCTTTGCAATGCTTTGATAGCCCCGAATATGAAAAATAGATAATATGCTCATTCATTTGGTTGGACCTCTTTAAGGCAGTCAGTGCAAGAAAAAGTATAAAATGAACTGTGAAAATGAACTTTTACATCCAATTTTCCTCTTCCCGTGACCTCAGAAAAAATCTTTTAAAGCAAATCGTTTACCATGCGGATGAAGCACTTGATTCTTGAGCTTGACATGTTGAACATCCAACGATTTCTGCTTTGCACTTAATGAGCAATGTTGTGTGTGTGTGCAACGTACTGTAAATATGAATAAATGAAGCTGCAAGTGTCATAGTGATACAAGTTAGAGGATGGCTCAGTGAGCATGAGTGACAAAATTATAATTCCTGGCTAAAAAATTGTGCTGTCTGTAGGCATGAAGAGGTCATCTTTAGATACAAAGTGTTAGGCATTGTTGGGCTTGTAGGAAGTTACACTTTTCGGACTGCCTTGTAAGGCTTAGGAAGTCAGAATCATATCAGGCCATCATGAAGCATCTAGTTGGGCTTTAGTACGACTGATCTCGGCTGGCACATTTTGGCTGTGTTTACTACTGGACATTAACAACGACGAACTGCTTGTCCTTTCATAGCAAGCCATCATGCTCAAAGCTGGATGGCAAGAGGGAGAAGGAAAAGGGAGAAAACTTGATCCCAGTTCCACTGTAGAATTTATTCTGGAACTCCACCCTGAGAAGGAAAACAAATGTACAGTATGTATATAACAGGATCAGCTATTGCCATAAAAAAAAAACGTACATAGTATTTCGTTCAACTAGCCAATCTACATTGGCGTGTTGTGAGCTTGTAGACTGGCTATTTTAAAGGTAGGGGAAGTGATTTCACTTTTGTCAGATATCACCCCAAAAAATATTTTTCTGTTAAAATGCTCTATTATAAGGTGTGCAGACCATATATGGAGTTTCCCCCTCCCCCATGTTAGCAGAGGAGCTAATAAAAGTTCCCCAGGTGGAGGGTGAATTCTCCTCCAATCAGGATCGAGCAGCAGGTTCACATAGTGCAGCTACTCTTGGGCGCCCCCAGTGCACCAAGCTGGTACTACACCATGAATTTCAAATCACTTCCCTTAGCTGTAAATCTGTTAATGTTGTGTTTATTTGCTCTGTGTATCATGTAAAGACCTTTGGTTTATTCATATGATGAGATTTATGTAAATTAACATGTACCCACTTTCTTGTATGACATTATTAATTACATTAAATAAACATTTTGTTTGTATTGCCACTCTGAGTGACAAATTAGTTGAATCAATTTAGAAGGCATTACATTATAAGAAATAAATGCATTGCAATAAATGCCATTCCACATAAATAACAAAAAAAAAATGAAATCCTTGCAATTGGTGGCATCTTACCAGTGCAGCCTGAGGGCATGAAGGAAGGCAGACAGTCCCTCCATTACTAGGAGGATAGACACTGTGAGAACAGCAAACAGGCCGAACACAGGGACCAAGAACATGATGCCCAGACTGGTGTCCATCCGTAGCCCCACGCGCATCACCATAGTCCACAGCACCTCAGACAGCTCTGTCAAAGGCAAGGAAAGATTCAGTCAAGGGTCATTTGTGAGAAGAGCAACCTATTTATACTACAATTCTCAGGACTGTCATTGATTCAAATTATTTAGGTCAACAGACCAAAACATCCTATTTCAGTCTTTGTTGTCTCCACCAGGCCGGAGGCATGGTGGGGAATATGTTTTGCACTCCGTCCGTGTGTGTGTGTGTGTGTGTGTCCCCGTGTCCGTCTGTTACCAGGTAATCTCCGGCGCCGTTAACCCGATCGATGCCAAAATTTGCACACATACTCCCTGGGTGCCAACGATGAATCCCTGCCCCTAATTTTCCCCAACGCCATGTTATAGCGCCACCAGGTGGCCTATTTTGGCCATTTTTTGACAAAAATCTGTGTGTTTGTCTTTCTGTTACCACCTAATCTCCCAAACCGTTAACTCAATCGATGCCACAATTTGCAGACACACTCCCTGGATGCCAACCATGAACCTCTCGCTCAAATTTTCCACAGCAGCATTTTATAGCGCCACCAGGCGGCCGATTTGTGCAATGTTTTTGCAAAAATCTGTGTGTTTGTCTGTCTGTTACCACCTAATCTCCCAAACCGTTAACCCGATCGATGCCACAATTTGCAGACACACTCCCTGGATGCCAACCATGAACCTCTCGCTCAAATTTTCCACAGCGGCATTTTATAGCGCCACCAGGCGGCTGATTTGTGCAATGTTTTTGCAAAAATCTGTGTGTATGTCTGTCTGTTACCACCTAATCTCCCAAACCGTTAACCCGATCGATGCCACAATTTGCAGACACACTCCCTGGATGCCAACCATGAACCTCTCTCTCAAATTTTCCACAGAGGCATTTTAGAGCGCCAACAGGAGGCCGATTTGTGCAATGTTTTAGCAAAAATCTGTGTGTATGTCTGTCTGTTACGAGCTAATCTCCCAAACCGTTAACCCGATCGATGGCACAATTTGCACACACACTCCCTGGATGCCAACCATGAACCTCTGCCCCAACTTTTTGACCCACGACATGTTATAGTGCCACCAGGAGGCCGATTTGTGCATCCTTTTGCAAAAATCTGTGTGTATGTCTGTCTGTTACCAGCTAATCTCCCAAACCGTTAACCCGATCGATGCCACAATTTGCACACACACTCCCTGGATGCCAACCATGAACCTCTGCCTCAAATTTTCCACAATGGCATGTTATAGCGCCACCAGGAGGGCGATTTTTGCCATTGTTTTTGCAAAAATCTGTGCGTTTGTCTGTCTCTTACCAGCTAATCTCCCAAACCATTAACCCGATCAACATCACAATTTGCACACACACTCCCTGGATGCCAACCATGAACCTCTGCCCCAAAGTTTCCACAACGGCGTGTTATAGCGCCATCAGGAGGCCAATTTTTGCCATCTTTTTGCAAAAATCTGTGAGCATGTCCGACTGTTACCAGCTAATCTCACAAACCGTTAACCCGATCGATGCCACAATTTGCACACACACTCCCTGGATGCCACCCATGAACCTCTGCCCCAAATTTTCCACAACGGCATGTTATAGCGCCACCAGGAGGCAGATTTGTGGCATCTTTTTGAAAAAAAAAAAAAAAAATGTGTGTCCGTATGTTACCAGCTAATCTCCCAAACTGTGAACCAGATCGACATCACAATTTGCACACACACTCTCTGAATGGCAAGCATGAACCTCTGCCCCAAATTTTCCACAACGGCATGGTATAGCGCCACCAGGAGGCTGATTTTGTAAAGATGATGAACACAGCAGGCAATTTACATAAAATCTTAACACACTATAATACTAGGCTGAGAAAAATATTCCACTCTTTTCACAATGGCTTGTTATAGCGCCACCAACAGGTGAACATTTGTAAAACACATTTTTGGACAAAATGCCTGAAATCATCCCAATCCTAAAGTCATAATAATAAATGGTACCTTTTTTACATTGGCCTATTATAGTGCCACCAGGAGGCCACAACCTGTCCTGGCCTGGTGGAGACCTGTGCCCAGAAGGGCACTTTTCTTGTTGCAGTATGTTCTGGCAGGTTTTATTTTTTCTTTAATTATTATTATTTATGTGTTGATTGAGGGTCTGAGAATTTCACAAAAAGATACTCACGGGCATGTGCCAGACTCAGAGCCCAGAGTCTTAAGTAGGATGCTGTATTGGAGACACAGCCTAAGCAATACTCTATTGTGTGGATGGCCTGGTGAAGGAATTCATCTGCAACATCAAACTTTCAAAGACAAAAAAAAAAAACAACGACCGTTACTTTTTGGTTGGGGGCAGAAATCTGCCACTGCGTTTTTTTGTATTAATATAATATGACTAGTTCAGTGCTTCTCAAACTTTTCTTGGTCAGGCCAGAGCCCATCAAGTGCAGGTTCAGATCAGGTTATCAGTTTTGTACACCAATAGTGTTCCTGCTTATAATCGATTTGGTTATATTATGACTAACATCATAATGTTTTCCAAATTATTTGGGATAACTTGCAGTATCATCAGGGCTCAAATGTTGAGAATCACTGGACTAGCTCAGCAGACTGATCACTGAGCAGTGTTGTCATGCCAACCTCCTCTGTCTGATGCTCTCTGCTGGTGGAGAGGTCACTGTGACTGCTTCCCTCCTCCATGTCATGAGCCCTCATAAGGGAAAGTTCCTCCTCGCTGCTGCGTCGAACACGCTCATACCCCTAAGGGGGTTAGTGACAGAAATATTTAGGCTAAACATGACTAAACAGATATCAACTAACATGCCTATAGACACAAAACAAGACACGAGGAAACTCACCCTGTACATTCTTAGGTGGCGGCCTCCATTGTGAAGCCAATAAAGGTAAAGCGGTTTTCCCAGCAGTAAAACAGGCACAGAGAGCAAGGCAATTACCACTAGAAACACCTGTAGTCCAGCCTAGATGAAACAGAGCAAACAAGTGTTCAGTGTCGATCAATTCATATTTAGTAGAACCAGCATCAGAGCTACTCTATGTAGCAGGTAGATAAAAGAAAACATCACAATTAAAGAGACGCTTCAGCATCATTCTTTTACTCTGCATTAGTGCTAACGCAGACATTCCATTCAAACTTTCAGTCTTAAACATAGGAAGTTTTTGGAGTATATTTGATTATCATTATAATTTGAATGGAAATGATGCATATAATGCCTTTTGATGGTAAGCCTAAAGAATGCAGAGTGTTGTATGACCTAGTAATTAGCCAATAACTTTACGTTCATAAGGATTTGACTATTAAAATCTAACTATTGTTATTTGAGGATAAGGTCAGATAGTCATGAATATTACATACATAACCTACATATTTATACATTTATTAATTTATAGACATTGAGTAAAGCAGAGTCTCACCTGTCCTGGGTAGAGGGGCTTTACATCTTCGCCCTGCATGAGGAACATGTTTATGAAGTGGATGAGGATGCTAGGTGCATTCTTGGAGTCCTGAGCAGAGAAGGCTAGCCACTTGTAGACTATCATGAACACCAGGTAGCCAAACAGGCACAGCAGGAACAGGATTTCGGGAAGAAATACCAAGTACAGGTTGTATTTCTTCCTAAAGTGCCTATGTGGGTGTGGGTGTAGACAAAAAAGGATATGTAGTTATGCTCCACAAAAAAAATCCAGTTAATTCTGTTAATACAAGCGCTAGTGTCAAATGAAGGCATGATTACTTACAAGTGGTTAAAGATACCGAGTATTACCCCAAAACTCATGTGGATGACGCCCAAGATTACAGACATCTTCATCTTATATGAGTTTAGGAAAGTGAGGCGGTTGGATGCCAGGTTCCAGATCTCCACATGGAAAAGAGAAGAGATAAAGGAGATATTACTAACCCATATTTGAGTGACTAAGTAAGATACAGTAACAATAATGATTCATGTCATGGATAATTTGTTTGTTTGTTTATTTATCTGACAATAAGAAACATTCACCGGGTCGATTCCAAGCG
Source organism: Benthosema pterotum (assembly GCA_039105355.1). Classification (NCBI taxonomy): domain Eukaryota; kingdom Metazoa; phylum Chordata; class Actinopteri; order Myctophiformes; family Myctophidae; genus Benthosema; species Benthosema pterotum. The sequence goes on along the minus strand of CM076972.1, from coordinate 34,160,717 downwards.
GGTAGGGTCCTTTGAAGACTCCTGTAATATTTGGATCCAGACTTAGAAAACGATTGGCCCTGAGATCTTCTTTACTGTCGGATACAAAAAATATTACAAAGGATATCCAAAACTATTTAATCATCCGTATACAGTATATACATATATAATTGTCTTTTGGCCATAAAATTTGAAACAGATTAGATTAGATGACATTCTCTATAAACCATACTCTATGAACCAGAACATACAGTATGTAGAAATGGGACTTGTGAATCGAATGTGAATTTGATGGATCTTCATCCTATAGCAGGGCAAATATTTTTTCACTTTTCGTAATATGCAAAAAAAAGTAAAACAAACAAACAAAAAAAATGAATGAGTAAAGGAATGTCTTCTACTAGCAGGCAATACCTAATGAGGAAGAGCAATTGAGGAAGTTAACGTGCTGTGCCTTTGTGCATGATGTCTGCCCTGCACTTTGCATGTCTGGGCAGTGGGCACACTGAGTGATTCTGCTCCCGAAGCAACAAACTCTCACTTTTGTATGCACATAGCCTCATATTAGCTGTCCATCAAAACTCCTACTTAAGAAATTGAATTTGGACCATTTATTTTCCTCCAACACCTGACCTCTTCCTCGGCAATAGCCAATCTACGTAGGAGGCTTTTATGGGGGGGTCGTGCTGGCATACAGTATTTGCAGGGTTAAGGTACTCACTTCCAAACTTTCTCCATGGCACGGACACTCCAGCCAGAACCAAAGATGTTAAGGGACTTGGAGAAGCAGTCATTGTAGATGAAACCAGTATAGATTGAGAACAGGCCCATCATGAGAATGATGTAACGGCCCTCAAAGAATGTGTTCCATATCTGCACATAAACATCAGATCACACAGAACACTAAGAACCAGATAAATAGCAAAGACTTAGAGTATTACGTAGCAAGTGTGTTTGTGAACACAAACACACTTGCTGTGTTTGGGTCCATTTCTAGAGTTGATTGATTGACTCATTCACCTCATTCCTGGTGCGTTTCAGTTTGCGATTGTTCTCATAGAACACCATCCAAAAACCGAACAAAGCCATGATCAGGCCATGACCCAGGTCCCCAAACATCACAGCAAACAGGAAGGGGAAGGTGATGATTGTGTAAGGCGCTAAAAAACAAACGTCAGAAAGTCAGTACGACTGCTGTGCACCCGTGGAGGCTAAAGTCAGCACTGTGCATCACGCACACTGGCGCACACACAAATGACAAAACAGTAGTAGTCCCACATACATACATACATACCTGGGTTAACCTCTCTGTAGCGGCCCACACCATAGGCATCCACAATATTCTGGAAACCAGAAGTGAATTTGTTGGTCCTTATTAGCGTAGGTGGGGTGTCGTTGCTGGGGATGCGGTTGACAAAAGACGGAACTGTTGCACCACTCTTCCTCTGCGAACAATGACAGATTTTTAAACATAAACCAACATTTAGTTTTGGATCTTCTTCACATAAAACGTAAGATTAATTCTTCAAACTGAGTGGCAGTGGTACTACGAGGTAACTAACGAGTGATCATCCAGTGCGTGTAGTTCATATATCGGATGTAATTTTTCTATAGTGACAATTTAACTGTCAAAGCAGCACATACTGGTTTAAGGCACTTTATACATCACATTTAGCCTGACCCAAACCCATCAACGCAACCAGTCTCAAGCTGAACTCAAGTCTGATACTGTAATCAGGCTACTCGACATTATAGTTGCATCCTTCTCTCAATAATAACGATGTTCCACTTAAAGAAGCAAGCAAGGCATTGTGTGTATTGTGTACAATTGTCTCACCGAGCCTTCCTCTAGTGCCATCCGCAGGGTGGGAAGGTCACTGACAGGACACCACACTTCAGCGATCAAACACTTGTTTGTGACATCAAAGCTGCACATGTTGAGGATATAGTAGATGGATTTCATCTTTTTGACTTGGATGACCCAAGTGTAGACAGACTCTGATGCCTTGTTCAGAACCTGTTTAAGATAGTCCTCTGTCCTGTAGAGCACCTGAGGAGATGAACGTTAAACTTATTTCTCTGGTGTTTCATATGCATATGAACTAATATGCATTCCACACCCATATGAATAAACAAAATTATTACTCTTCAAATGGCAGAATTTTGAATCGGTAACACCAGGCAGACTTGGTAAGGCTATAATAGTTGAATGTGGAAAAAATAACAATGTTCTGCCTTTCATGGTAGTCAGACACTTCACGATTTCATAAATGTTGTTCAAAGTGAACCACTTCTGCAAACTTTAGCTGCCCTCAGTCTGGCAGAGACAATATGTTTGTAGAGGAATTTAAGACAAGGGGAGGAAAAAGTCTCATGTAGAGCATGTGATACAGGCAGCTAATGTAATTCCTGGAGCAATGCTCCTCTGAATGAGTACCATAGCACAGCTGCCGGTAGTGGCTCCCAAATGAAATAAAAAGGTCATTCATGTTACAGAAACTGTTATTTTGTAACTGAAAATGACCTCAAACCGTTGGTTTGAAGACTGGTACAAGGGTTACCCTCGCTGGGATATAATGAATACATTCAAAACACCACATTATATTTTAACCAGCAAATGACAGCAAATAATTCTTCCAAGTAACCCATTAGTCAATGAAGAAGTTACAATTTTAGCTGTGAAACCATCTATATTGTTAAACCATTTGTCTGTGACCTGAACTATAGAAAAAAAAAAAAACTTACTGTGTGCAAGTCTTGAATGCGGGTTTTAAGTCCTTCTACAACATCATTTCTCTCCTCATTACTATTGGGATAAGGGTACAAGTGACAGTGATAGCTGTGGGGAGACACAATAAAGAAAGAATGTTATCAAAAAGTCAGAAAAACATTGCTAAACAGTGACAAGCCACAAAATAGAAATGACACAATCACAGAGGTTGCAATTTCTGTCTATACACCATACCATGCAGGCATAGTGACTTCTCCTATCATGTTTTTTTCTCTCTAGGCAACATGTAAAATGTCTATTGAAATCTACATTATTTGATCTGATTTACAAAAATGCATTGCAGCATGACATGTTGAGAACTTGTACAAAAACATGTATTCATTTGTCCCTGAAGATTGTTTTGATCAATAGTTTTCCCTTGTCTCCTCATTTGCATATTTTGGTGGGGTATGTGTAGAAATTGAATTAACCTCACTAGTTAACTGGTATCTTAAAATATCTTAAAATACACCCTTTAAGGATTAAGAAAATAACAGTTGCTAAGAATTATAGAAAGATGTGATCTGAACATTCAGCTATTTTTTGTGCTGTTTTGACCCAAAATAGAGTGAAGATGTGCTTGAATCTTCCTAATACCACTTCTTATTTCCTCAGGTTCTAATTGTACGTAAACATTTAATTTTTTTTTTGTTGTAGGTTGTTTAAGTCAATAGTTATGCTGTTTCTCTCGTTTCCTCATTGGTGGGATATGTAAAATTTAACCCCATGGGACATTTCTTTTCCTGGCACGTGGCAGAAACTTAAAATAGACCCTTCAAGAAAAAACAGGTTGCAGAAAAAAAAATCCACCCTATAAGGCGCGGAGCCTCCTCCTTTCCAAAGTTTCCATTTATATTATTAGAGGTTGCCCATCATTAAAGAATGTGAAAACATTGATTTATGATTTTGTTTTCTCGAGACTTAATTACAATGCAATGTCATGTTCTCTGGCCTGCGAAAGAAAACAATGAACACGTTAAACTTTTACAAACCGCAGCAGCCAGAGTCTTCACAAACACTAAGATGAGAAAGCAGCATATTACGAACCTTCTAGCCTCATTACACTTGCTTCCAGTTGTTTTTAGGGTAGATTTTTACTTGTGTATAAAGTTCTAAACAGTCTTGCACGTTCCTATCGCCACACCTAGTTACGTTCCAGGCTTCCCTCTTTGGTCCTCAAGTGCCTACGTACTCAGGGTGTCTATAAAGATAGCGACCAAGAAATATGGTGAGGCAGCCTTCTGGTTCTATGGACCGATGGCTTGGAATAAACTTCCACTACAGCTCAGACAGGCTCCCTCTGTAGACATTTTTAAAGCCACACTTTTTTACTATGGCTTTTCATTGAGGGTTTTTATTCTTGTGCTCACCAATCCAATGCTGTCGTTTTATTGTCATATTGCAATATTGTACTTATTTGTTGCCGGTTTTATGTTCTGTTATTGTTTTATTGCCTAAATGTTATTCTGTTTGTGTTACCCTTATTTATCCTCTGCTTTTGGGAGGAGCGAAATCATTTCTCGACCACAACATCCGTGTCAATAAAGTTGAATAAAATCAGCATCATATATTTAAGAAAGATAGATCATTACCAGTCACAGATCTTCTTGACCTTTTGGCCGATTTGTTCCCCCCAATAAGAGATCAGGAACACCACACTTTTAGTAGGTTCACCCTGTAAAGGAAATAACCAAGTTTTCAGGTAAAATTATTCAAACTCCAAATTATTAAACACTAATTTGTATTCTTGCACATGTTGTTCTGGAGATCACAGGCTACTGCTACGACAACAGACGTGATATGCTGTCCTCTTGAGAGTATTGCCATCCAGATTTCCAGTGTCGGACCACGTCGGACCAAAGGGATAGAGCCCCAGTTGACAAAGACAAGCTACGGCAGTCTCTGGAGTCTGGAGTGCACAAGGCAGCTCCAACCATGTTGGTTGCAAGACTTTTAGCAAACGTAGCTGCTCAGGTACACAGCCCGCGCTTCTCAAGGCGAAAAGATTAAAGAGGCTTGACCCTGTGCGTGGGGGACCTATATGGTCTAGGCTCCGCCCACAGGTGGTCACGAGTGACAATGTTGATATTAAAGTTTGACCAATGTGCATGCACGAGATGATATTCAAGTGTTGAAAACACTGCCCCTGGTGGTCTTCCGGTACTCATAGAACCGTAGTTATATGCATAACTCTCGTTCTAGAGATCACAGGCATAAATCACAGGCATTTCAATACCTGAAATAAAACTGACCAAATTTTGGAAGTGAAGGCCATAAACATGCAATCCCCAATTTGGTGAGTGGATTTTTTTTAACAATGTGGGAAAAATACTTGATAATAATCACTTCTGTGTCACTTCTGTGTCACTCTTGACACAGAAGTGATTTTTCGTATTCCATTCCAGAGAAGTGTACCAACGTGTGTTTTGGATCAAATTTGTAGTAGTAGCAAAAGAAAATGCAAAATGGCCACATTGATGGCCACAAGGACATTAATGACCATGTTAATGGCCATTGGCCACAAGCAAGATTGTGGCCTCCTCAAAATGCAGACGCCCTAGAGACCAAGTATGCATCTACCTTTCTATATCTACGGTGTCAAGATCCAACACATCGAGGGTAAACATATTTTTACACTGTTCAATGGATATAGGCCACGCAGTCATACTGAAACACTGGCTTGTGATTGGCTGATCACCCCATAGCGATGATTTGGTTGGCTGAGCAAAGGACATATTGAAAAGAACAGTGGCAGAAAAGTGGAAAAGTGAAGAGTTTGTTGGCCGGAATGAATTTTGTGAAAATGATCAACTCAGGGGGACCTACCGTATCAGGGTCTTCAAGATACTCATCAATCTCGGAGTAGCTGAGGATGGTGTAGCCTTTACACACTCTCCACAGCATCCGCTCAAAGGCCTCTATCTTTGTCCTATTTATCAGGCCAGAGATAAACCTGGGAAAATGAAGAGGCAAACATTATAAAAAGAAAAAGGTGTGCACCAATATAGCATTGCTACTGGGCCTAAACCTACCTGACCTGTATCTATACTGTATCTAATCAGAAAATGGAATGGAACAAGGAACCAGTGTTCAAACAGATTCACTTCTAGCTACCATTTAGTCACAACCTGTTTGCCATGTTAAATATTTATAAAACCCACAGGCAAACCTAAAGGTGAATTCCACACCAAAACACATTGGGCATCAATCTACCTTGATTCCTGTGACATACATGTCCTTGATTTTGTCACAGATGCCCCATTTTCTACATTTCACCATGAGGTCCCCCTCCCTCCAATGCAGTTTGCATTGGTGCAGGTTGTTTTTATTCTAATGTGGGTATTTTTGTAACTCCAAGCTTTTTTTTCTACATCACATTTTAATAGTATACTGATACTCAAGCTTGATATTTATATCACTCTGGGGCAGCCTTTACATGTAATCCCAAAGGTAATCTATTCCTCCTCCTCTCCTCCCCTCCCTTTTGTGTTTGGTTTGATGTGATGTGTGGAAAAAAAGTTTGGAGCTACTAAAATACCCGCATTAGAATAAAGACAACCTGCACCAATGCAAACTGCATTGGCGGGAGGGGGGCCTTATGTAGAAAAGTGGGCATCTGTGACAAAAATCAAGGACATGTATCATGTCACATGAATCAAGGTAGATTGATGCCCAATGTGTTTTGGTGTGGAATTCTCCTTTAACGACTTTCAATCTGGCTTCTAGTGATGCGTGTGCCGGCCCGATGGTGGCCGATGGTGGCCGATGGTGGCCGATGGGCATTCATTTATTCTGTCCAAACCAGACCAGGCCCAATGTGACGTCTTATGGCCTGGTCAGGCCTAAAATCTATTGTGACCTATCTATCGTGACACGGAGTCCAGAGTCTATTGTGAGATTGCAAGCAATATCCACGCCTACGGCCTAGGCGTCTACTTCTGCATTTTTACCCAAAATTTGGTGCATTTAAGAAATGCCCGAGTCATTTTTGGTGAAATTGAGATTTCTGGAATTACTAGAATAGATTGGCTAGAAAATGTGTTTCTTATTATACAAAAATCATTAAAAAAATACTTATGCATCTATCCTATGAGGCTATATGTACTTAAATAGCTCTTATTTACGTGGCTCTTGTTGGTGTCAGTTTGCATATGTACTTAAATAGCTCTTATTTGCGCAGCTCTCATTGAAAACAATGTATTGCAACTCCAGTCGCCATTCCAGCTCTGCATGAACCATGTGACGAACCATGTGACCGGGCTGTTCACTTTACAATTAGTGTTGCAACTCTTCCTCTAAATGGCTCTGGAAGACACCATTAGCTTTAGGCTAATTCTCAGCACAAAAGAACGGTCCTGTTGAAAATGAACTAGAGGCACTATTTATTACTCCCCGTATGAGAAGCTTTATAAACAGTGTTTAGATGTTAAATTGAAAAAAGGTCATCGGGATGTCCGGCATAATAGTCAATGCTTGTGTGCAATGCAGATCAACTGGTCAAGGCAGCGAGAAGCAAAGTGGCATGACAGATATGACAGACACAGGATAGTTCCTCACCCCAGTTTGGCTCCAAGCCTCTGCATGCTGTTGTAGTCCATCATTGTGTCCTTTTCCAAGAAGGGAAACTCTTCATACTGCACTTGTAAGGGCTCACGCTGCAAGACAGATAGGGTAAATGACAATTATTAATTGTAAACGCTGTGAACCCTTACTATGAAAGCCAGGCAGAGTGTGTCTGCGTCACATACTCCATTCCCACTCCATCTACCACTTCTGAAACACACACCTATGGAGTCTAATACATGGAGTTGTCTAACCTCCTGGCACCATCATGACGGCCCTCCTGAGTGATCAGATCAGCCAACTCAGAGAAGCTGGTAGTACCCTTGCTAAAAATGCTTCATACGCCCCAAACTCTTTTCCCTCCTGTCTCCAAAACTATGGAATGCTCTTATGTCCCATTGCAGTCAGAATTGCAGGCTCACTCCCAATCTTCCACCACAGTCTGAAAACGCAGCTCTTCGCACCTCCATAGCACTTGCAGGGTTTGACACTAACACTTGCCCGGGGCAAATAAAAAAAAATGGTGGGGCAAGTGAAGACTGCTACCTGGGCAAGTGTGCAACTTAGTGCCCTATAACACAACACAAGATAAATTTGTCTTGAAGGCAGTCATTGCACTCTGCCTCTGTGTCTTTCCCTGCTTTCTAGCTATCTCTCCTATCTCTCTCCCAGGTCCATTTGGTTCCAAACTATCATTTTGCTGGGGTCATGGACCACTGGGTCTGTGACCACTATGGGCTAATTAAGATGATGAATTTTAACTCTTGAGAGTGTAAAAATGAAACCAAATGGACCCGCCAGGGTCCATTAGGTTTCATTTTTGCATCAGAGTTACATCTGGTTAACGAACTTAGCTGGGGACCACCTGGAACCCTCTCAGGGACCACTGGTGGTCCCGGTCCACCTGTTGAAAACCCCTAGTTTAAAGCACCCAAGTAGGAAGCAAACTTAAATGCAAAATTTACAATATATTTTTGAGGGGGCAAGTGACCATGACCTGAGGGCAAGTAGAAAATGATTTGCACTTGCCCGATGGACAAGTGCCTCAGAGACCTTAATGTCAACCCCTGCACTTGTATTGCAGTACCAACCTAGGTATGATAAACAGCTTGTATGTAGACATAGATCGCAGATAATTTAAGTTAAACTGCACAAGGGAACTTGCATTAGGAGGATGTGACACAAAGTCAAGTCCTCCAAATGCAAGTTCCCTTAATTGTTTACTTAATTATCCTGGGTTACCTGCGTAACGTTTATGCAGACTTTTGGCTTTTCCATGTAAACATAGCACAACTAAATTTGCCTATATATATTTCCTACTCATGCATGTCCTGTATGTACACTACTGTATGTACACTTAAACTGTATGTACACTACACATTACATCTACTTTGTATGCATATGAAGTATTACCATGTTTCAGACCGGCTGCTAAATGCCTACATCATAAATTGTAAAGTCACATTAATTAATCTGTATGTATACAATGTATTGACATTTCTTTTGTTCACGCTTAATGTAAGTCACTCTGGATGCTAACTGCCTAAATTGTAAATTGACCGCAGGCACAAACAAATAAGGAAGCTCAAAGGGGCAAGCCCATATATGGGTCATATACTTATGACATCTGCAATTTGATTGATTGATTTTTCATTTAGAGCCTGGTGATTCACGTTACATTTCAAGCACAACTCAATACAAGACTGAAATCTCCATATATATATATACAGGTCCTTTCCAAAAAATTAGAATATCAACGCAAAGTTGGTTTATTTCCACAATTCCATTCAAAATCCCGAACTTTCATTAATTATAGATCCAGTGCTCATATTGTAAATGATTTCAAGTATTTATTTGTTTATTTTTACACAATTTTGGCTTCCAGCTCATAAAACCCACCAAATCAGGATTTCAAAAAATTAGAATATTTTATGAGACAACTAAAAAAAAATGTGTTTTAAACATGAAATGTTGACTATCTGAAAAGTATATTAATTTATGCAGTTAATACTTGGTCTAGGCTACTTTAGAACAAATTATTTCATTAATGGGGCGGGGCATGGAGGTGATCAACCTGTGGCACTGTTGAGGTGTTATGGAAGCCCAGTTTTGCTTCAATAACATCCATAAATGAATTTGTATTTTTCAGTCTTATGTCTCACACCTTCCTCTTGACAATACAACCCAGATTCTCTGTTGGGTTAAAGTCAGGACAGTTTGCAGGTCAGTTAAGTGCAGTAATACCATGGTCGGTACAGCAGCTACTAGTAGTTTTAGCTCTGTAGGCAGGTGCCAAATCGAGCTGGAAAGGAAAATTAGCATCTCCATGAAGCTTGTCAGCATACCGAAGCATAGGGTACTCTAAAAGATGGCTGTGTTGCAACCACTGGTGAGTTTTCACTGTCAGTGGATTAACACCAGCCAATAACATGGCTTGGAGACTGGACATGGCAAAACACATGATTTAGGCCATGTTATCGGCTGAAAACTTCAACACAGCCATCTTTTTAGAGTACTTTGTGCTTCGGTATGTTGACAAGCTTGATGGGGATGCTAATTTTCCTTTCCAGCTCGATTTGGCACCTGCCCACAGAGCTAAAACTACTAGTAGCTGCTGTACTGACCATGGCATTACTGCGCTTACCAGACCAGCCAACTGTCCTGACCTTAACCCAACAGAGAATCTGGGTTGTATTGTCAAGAGGAAGGTGTGAGACATAAGACTGAAAAATACAAATTCATTTATGGCTGTTATTGAAGCAAAACTGGGCTTCCATAACACCTCAACAGTGCCACAGGTTGATCACCTCCATGCCCCGCCCCATTAATGAAATAATTTGTTCTAAAGTAGCCCAGACCAAGTATTAACTGCATACATTCATATACTTTTCAGATAGTCAACATTTCTTGTTTAAAACACATTTTTTTTTGTTGGTTCATAAAATATTCTAATATTTTGAAATCCTGATTTGGTGGGTTTTATGGGCTGGAAGCCAAAATTGTGTAAAAATAAACAAATAAATACTTGAAATCATTTACAATATGAGCACTGGATCTATAATTAATGAAAGTTCGGGATTTTGAATGGAATTGTGGAAATAAACCAACTTTTCGTTGATATTCTAATTTTTTGGAAAGGACCTGTATATATATATATATATATATATATATATATATATATATATATATATATATATATATATATATATATATATATATATATATATATATATATATATATATATGTGTGTGTGTGTGCATATATACTGTATATATACAGTACGCGTATAGGGACAGAGACAGACACTGAGATCTCTCAATCATTTAAGAGTTGAGGATGACAGGGATTTTGTGGTTGCATGCATGTTGCCCTGCCTTCTAGATTTCCATGCCAGGCCTGGTGCCCCCAGAAGCAAAAACAAATGGCTTCGCAGATTGCCAAGATGCTAACCTCTGTGCTTCGCTGAATGAAGTTGCGTGTGATACGCAGCATGTGTGTGTATTCTGTCAGTTCCAGAAGATTCTTTTGTAGCTTTTCTTTGTTTCTGGTGACCTCGCTCAACTCCACCTCCAGCCTCTGCAGCTGCTCCTGTAGAACAGAGTGAGTGTATAAAAAATCCCACATTGACTACAAACACCCAAGTGAGTGAAGTGGACAGAATGTCGTGTCAAGATTAAAGTGAAATAACTTATTAAGCTACGACATTGATGTCACCTCACTCTCTCGCACACGCTCGCTGCAGTTTAATCTATCTACTACTACTAATCTACTACCGTATCATCCCAGTGATTTTAACCTTTATAATATCTTATGGTGTGACAGTAACTCATCATGAACAAACCTAATATGAACGCATCCATAAACATTACGTGCACTGTGAGTTTCAGCTCAGCAATTTTCTGCAAGTGCTCCGCTGTACAACGAGGTATTATTAATTCCAGCATGGGAATAACTAGCGTTGTTTGGTGCTGTCATTCTCTACTGCTTCCATAAACAATAATCACTGGCACCCAATGCTCTCATGTCAGCTGGAAGGGTTTGGCCCGTGTAGAGGACAAAACCCTGCTGATAAGATTATACTGTATCAAATGGTATATCACCCAACCCTATATGAAGTAGGAGGTTCTTTTTCCGTTCTTTTTTTCCATCTCCCGATTTTGCAAACTATTTTTTTCACATCAAATATCTAATGTGATCCTGGCCTCTAACACACCTCCACCAACCTGGGGAAGCAGAGGACTGACCTCATGCTTCCTGTAATACATGAGGAGAATCCAAGCTGCCTTTTTTTCCCTCTTTTCACTTGACAGGGGCTTCCTCGATTGAACGTATCACTTGGAAGGAACACCTTTATTTTAGCCAGTTCCTTTTCCCTCAGTCAGGTGCACCTGGTTGGCCAGGGGGAGGCAGTCTAGAGACCAGGATTACTGCATGTTTGTGTGAGGGTACCTACTCTAGGGGACACGGGAAGTGAATGCAAACATAGAAAGGTCGTTTCGTTAACCCCGCCTCAGGTATGGACACTGATGACGCGGAGGAGGAGACACCAATAAGTATCATTTCTAAAGTTCGGAAGCTTACCATTATAACCATGACATGTTTGGGCAGCGGAGCAACAGGATTCACATCTCCTTCTGGAAGTGGTATATCGGCTTTTTTGATTTCCCTCAGAAGGTATCCTGCAAAGGATAGAGAATATTATGTGTCAACATAATTCCGTAATCCTGTTATCACTGAAAATGAAAAGAGAGTAAGGACAGGAATGATACTGCTGAGCCTAATCTGTATCTAGGTAAAGTCTACAACATAGGCCCTCAGGACATTGGTCCTCAACTGAATGAAGAACCTCAGAGCAGTGGTTCTTGGGAACCAGGGGGAATGAGTCCAGGAAGTCTGGATTATTGACTAAAATTTTTAGTCCAGGAAGTCTGGATTATTGACTAAAATCTGATTCTGAACTGAACTGTTCCCAGCCAGAGGAGAAGGGGGTCAAAGTGTGGTCTGGGACAGTCGTGGGGGTGGGGGGCTGCAACTATGAGAATTGTGGCGGGGAATCCTTGTATCATTGATTATCTGTATGTTTTTGAGAACCCCAGCCCCAATCTAGGTCTTGAAGAACCCCAGCCCCAATCTAGGTCTTGAATTCTCAAACCCCATCACAAGTTGTAAAGTTCCACCTTATTTGGGCCTTAATCTCCTGCGAATGGCCTCCAATTAAACCGCCCTTCTGCCTCGTTGGCCAGTCAGATCATTGGATAGAGAGAAAGCACTTCTACTTTCTTTCAAGCCAAAAAGGCACTCCATGCGTATAGAAGCGGTGCATAGTATGGTGATCCTTACCAAGAATCCTCTCCATCTCTTCGCATCTTTTAATCTCACTGACAAATTTTCGTTGAAAAGTGTTGACACTGGGATTGAGCTGAAAGGTACAAAGGTGAAGAACACGTCTAGCTCAAATTAAAAGCATAAATACATTTGCAAGGAAACTAAGCCACCAGTTACAAGCTAAAGCAACACATTCAGTTAAAAGTAGCACTATTTCAAGTCAAAAGCAGCCAGAGTCCGTATGGTACGCTACGCAACTCATGCATAAGCCATTGTAGTTAACGTGTACTTCTGCAGTCATCCACTTCATGTTAACTTTTGACTGAAGTTTTTTTTACACAACATGTTAGCTGCTATTAAAAAGGTTTAGCAGCACCTCGGCTCAATCGTGGCAAACTTACGTCTCTGAATTCCACCAGTCCCATTTCTCCCAGTTCACTGATACAGTCGTATGCGGATCCAGACTGCAGGAACAACTGGGCCAAGCACATCTCCTCACTTCGGAACAACGAACCCATTTTTGACAGGTCCAGTTAGTTTCAACAGACAAGACACGCTAATAGTATTTAGCTATAGTAGCTAGCTGCTGCAGTCTCGTTAGCCAGCGTTATGACCGATATGAGCCTCCATCTGAGCCCCTTTTCATCAACTTCTAACTGCGTTATTTCGGGTCCGTGTTAGTGTCAATTGTTTCCCACTGTTGACGCTAATGTCCGTGTAGTCTTGCTATGGCTAGCCGGCGACGAGTTGCGTTCCGTGGAGAGAATAACAGTTATTTCGTCTGGCCGAAATCACTTGGACACTGATCAGTTCATTCCGAACGTTAACGTGGGTTTGTTTTGCTCGCATACTCCAAACTGGGTAAATAGATTATGGCGATATCATCATTCATCTCACGGAACACGAAGTTTCTTCAGACACACCAGCTAACAAGGTAATAATCCAGCAGTATCCACGTCATTTCTCTCTCACTCGCTGTCAGAGCGTCATTCAGAGTCCTTACATGACAGTGAATCTGAGAAGCTTCATTGGCCAATCACCACCGCCCCCTGGATTCTGCGCATGCCGCCCAAAGGATGGTTGTGGTTTAGCAGAAATATTTTTACAATTCATTTCTTTCTTTTTTTCAAACAGCAAAATATTTTTATTTACACTATGATACATCATTGAAATGAAATTGTCCAAAGTGCAATACATACACAAGAAATTTTAAGCACTCTCCCTTATCCCCATCTCCAGTGGTGGAATGTTAACTAGGTGCATATAACTAAGTACTGTAGTTGTTAACAATCTTTGTGCTTTATTTGAGTAGTTCCATTTTTCAATAATTTTACTTCTACAGTTCCACTCCAGTGGAGTGGAACTGTAGAAGTAAAATTATTGAAAAATGGAACTAGTGGAGTGGAATATTGTATGTTTTATTCCACTACAGAAAACCCTTGTTCCAAGTTACTTAATTAATATTACAAAACACATATATACATTTTGGCCATTTGAATGCCGAGATGCAATGAACTTGTAGATCAGCTATTTTCAAAATAAGATCCAATGAGCTTGCAAGATTGGGCAGTTTCAAATGATTTATGTACATTTGAAAAGTTGAAAGGGACTATTCTGCAAATGAATACTAATACCGGTACTTTTTTTCCAACGCTGCCCGTCTCCTTGTGATCAAGAGTACCTACACTGTATGTCAAATAAATAAGCTTATACAAAACTTGTATGTTTTAATGAAAGGAATTGGTCCACGCCTGTCGGATTTGTCTCCAAGGATTTCCAAGAAACGAGGCAGCAATGAAGAAGAACACTAGGATGAGGCCCTTGGCCAGTGACTGGGAATACGGCTCTCCTGAAAGAAAAAAAAGAAAAGAACAGAAGAGTAATGCTACAGGCATTATACTTTTTGGAACACCAATTCAACACAGCCTCCCTGGGACAAAGTCTCACCTGTATAATATCTGGTGATGGGGAATGCTAGCTCAGGCCAGCACACATCATTTCGGTCACAATCGTACTCGGTGAAGTTGATTTGAAACCTAGGAAGAAATGAAGGGTCAAAGTGGCCAATACACCATCAGACATATCAAGGGGACATTTACACACAATATTCGATAGGGCACCTTGTTTTTGGTGGTCCAATGTTGATGGGGATGTCAGTGAAGGTGATTGAGGAGGTGACCGGGAATGACTGAGTCTCCATTTGGTTCATGCATATAGAGGAATCACCTCCTCCACAATCCATTCTCCAAGTATCCTTACTGTAACTGTAAAATAGACAATAGAGACATCATCTTTCACCCATCTAATTTGGATCTGTTTGAGGAGAGGGCATATGCCCTCTCCTCAAACAGTAGAATAGATTAATGAGCTTCTGTGTAAACAGAAAAGCTGTGCAGCATTACAGTATACCTGACTTGAAGGCCGTAGATCTCCTTTTGATGAATACCATCTATCACCCCTGTGACAACACTGCTCACATGGATGTGTAAGTGCGATGGAATCCCAGAGCATGAACTTGTGGAGTCTTCTGCTGGATTGCTCAAGTTCAGTGTTAGAACTAGAGGGTGAGGATTAGATTCCAAGATGCATTTTGCTTTTTTGTCACACCCGGCAGAGGGTAATCCCCGCCCTGACTCCCAAGTGTGAGATAATAGCCACATTAAAAATATTTCATGTTTATGCTATAAGTAATAATTATATACTTACATGTGATGTTTGCCCAGTCTGCCAGGTTTTGGGAATCTGGGTCTCCATTCTTTGCTACATGTGTGGCTTTAACCAGATCACGCTGGAGAGAGGCAACAGTCTCTCTAAAAGAATCAGGAGCATTATATTTCACTCACAAATAATGATGGCATACATCAAACATGAGTTCAGACTCAGAGACTCACCGACTCACCTCAGAATGTTACATTGAGTCATATTTTGTAGGCTGACTGGTAGCAGACATCCTGATGTTGAGTTCTCCCCATACAGAACTGGTCTAATATCAGCAGTGTAACAGCCACCACCACTTACTGTTGAAAAATACATTTTACAAGTTTATACGGCTAAATTTTCCCCTTGTATATTTTTCTTTTCCCTATAACTCCACTGTGATTTACTGCTTCTGACCTTAAAGAAGTGATTACTTGTTGTTAATTCTTAGTTGTTTGATGAAAATGGATGGAAGAGAAAAATATTACCTGGCTTCCAAATGTTGATTGATGTTCTGTCTATGAATACTGTATTGTTCTCTGAGGTGCCCACAAGTCCTCCAATAACAGGCCTTCCCACCTGATACCCTGATTGATTATAAAGATATACAATATTATATATAAAATATAGTATTTGCCTGTAAACCAGTGGAACAAATATACAACACTGCAGATCTGTTCAAATGACAGGTGATTCGTACACACAGGAAAATATATAGGTACAACTTCTTATATATTATATTATCTTATATATTATATATTCCACATAGAGTACATGTATGTTTGTATAAACTAACTGGCCTGGGTAAAAAGTAGACCAGACATAATATAGAACAAATAAAATGTTGAGAATGGGTGAAAGCATTGTTCGCAATCCCGGTAAACTACTGCCAAACCTAGCCTCTAGATACAGCCTCTAGATACAAGCTATATCAAAATGTATAGAGATTTATCTTGCACTAACCTGGGTTCCCTGAATTTGTCTGGCCTGTAAATTCTCCATTCAGAAACACAGACGAGTACCTTGTATTCAAATACACTGTTGAGAAGACAAGAGTACAACAAATTAGTATTCATAAAATCTAACACTATAATGTTTGAATGTATTAATTATAAACCAAGGAAGTCATCAAAGCTTAGTTGGAGACCCTTACTACTGTCATTGAAGGCGAAGTTCCCAACAGTGCGTGTTAGCGTGATATTCATAAGGCTGTTTCCTCGCCAGAAGAATTTGTAATCCAATGCCAGGGTCACATTCTCACAAAAGTACATCTCTTCGTCAGCAATAAGTGATGACAGAATGTCAGAATGTTTTAGGAAAAATAAATCAAACAATCTCAATTATAGTTACTTATATATTATTAAAGTAATAGTATATTTTAAATAGCCATACTTGTGGAAGGTGTAGAATCTGTGCTCCAGACATAGTTACTAAGGTCACCAGCAACTTCATCCACCATCTCCACTGTAACAACACCTGAAATATATTCCAGCAAAATAAATGGACTTGATTGTGCATTGCAGAATGTCCATGACTGCAAATAGATATGCAGTAGTGTTGCGCGGGCCGGCCCGAACCCGGCGGGCCCCACGGACCCCCGCGGGGGGCGGGCGGACGGGTTCATGATTTTTAAGTAATTATCAATCACCTGAAATCACCTGCTCTCGTTTTGTTTTACCCTCTCAGTGGTGGTCCTCAGACCACCTGTTGAAAACCCCTGAAATACTGACGAAAATATGAGCCTAAATTGACAGGTAATTAGTGATGACGGGCAGTTATTTTTACTACCAGAACTTGCATTGAGAAGACGGAGAATGTTCATGGAGTGGGACACACCAGACCTAGTACAGCATTACCTACAGCAACACTTCACCGTGGAACAGTGCCAGGATAACGCCAAATTAAATTCTGGAGCCCTTGATTCCATTCTTTTTCTGCACAGCGCAGCCGGCCGTCGCAAAGGAGACTGGCTTGGACGCACAGCTAGTAGAGTATTAAGCCGTATGGTTTCGTATGTGAGAGAGAGAGAGAGAGAGAGAGAGAGAGAGAGAGAGAGAGAGAGAGAGAGAGAGAGAGAGAGAGAGAGAGAGAGAGAAGCTGACAGCGCGTCTCAAATGTGGTCTTGTATATCGCATAATAGGGTTATCTGCACATCAAGAGGATACGATGGTAGAACGCGCCTCAAAAGTACTATTGTACATCGCGTAAGATACGATGATTGAGGCTTGATGATCAAATATTTGGTATGGGCATTTAATAGCCTACTATTGATTGCAGCTGCGTTTCCAGCTCATCAATGCAAACGAAGCGCTGTTGACTATGCATGTTTTAGTCGCTGTCTTACATGACAACAAGTTACGGGATGCAAGTTATATAACTTTTTTTGTATATATTGTAATATTGTAATATCAATAGCCTCGGTGGACATGGGGGGAGAGACAGAGACAGAGAGAGCGCTGTGGTGTGTTTTTTTTTTTTTTTTTTTACCTGTGTTGTGAGTTATTTCACATTGCAATGTGAAATAAGAAGTTGTAGAAAAGGGACAATCCGTCGCGAGGAAAATAAGTCCATGCATGCAGTATACTATAGGGAAGTCCAACGTTCTCTTAGTCTTCAGACGTTCATATTTTTGCTAGTGTAGGCTATATAAGCTGGTCTGCATCTGATTAAATGAATGAAGGAGGATGCGGCATTCGTGCGGTCCATAGTTTGTTTTATCGTTTTCGATCCATCACCGACAGCCGCCTTTTATTTATTTTCCATGCGTCTTAGAAAGACATAGGTATTTAGAGCCAAGACTGTCGATTTTACTGTCATTACAGAACCATTCTGAACAACATGCTTGTTTATTCAGCCCATGACAATATCATTTATATAGCTACTATAGTATTTTAAAGCTTGGGGTACTCACAAGAACATGCACTAATCATTATATCATTTTTCTTTAATTTCGGGCTGCGGGCTGGGGCGGGCCGTTGATTAAAATTTTGCGGGCGGGCTGCTGCGGACGGGCTGGGACAATTGGCGGCGCGGACTGGGGCGGGTTGTGAAAAAAAGCCGGCCCGCGCATCACTAATTTGCAGTATGATCAAAATAACAAAATCTCAGAAATTGCACTTCTCTCTACTAGGCAAACAATCAATAATTTTCTTAGTTGTTCTTATTATTCTGTGGAGATTCTGTGTTACTTTTCCATCAATCAATTAATGTTGAAGTGTTTGTTATATTTTTCTTTTTATTCTTTATATCAATGAATGTTAACTACCGGTAATTCCAATATTTTTTTTCATGATTGATTATATCAATTGATCTTATTAACCACTTGAGGAATATTTTATACTTTGTAGGTGTCATGCAAAATAGCATAGATCTCCCCCTGTATGTTAACATCTAATCCAATCAAATAGATGGCGGTTGATCAAATAATTTTAAGTCATGATCACATTGTTTATGTGACCTCATTTGTCAATCAAAGAAATATACAATTATTATGATTACCAAATTTAAAAAAGTACTGTACCTCCTTGGCCATCCTTTACTTGAACCCTCAAATCAGTCACCGTAGTCTGTAAAGGAGGTCGATGTGGGCAGGAGCGGAGAAGGGTCACACAGTTTTCTTCAAAGTTTTTCAAGAATGCCACAGGAGCATTGTCTGCACACTGACCTAGGAGAGAATGCTGTGGGCAGACAGACAGACACATGTACACATGTAGGAATGTGCATTTCATACGTCATCAAATATACATGCAATACAATAAAAACTAACCTGAGGTATAGTGAAGTATTGATCCTTTAATGTGAAAATAGGACTTCCTTGTCGGTAATCATCAGTGGAAATTGGAGCTGACAACACAGGTGTTTGGAAGGACGGCCCAAGGTTTGGTGTGCTAAATGTAATACAGTTTATGTATTAATAAATCAACATTGTCACATATTATTTCCAAGAACATCAAAAAGTAAGATTTCTTGCTAGAATGTTACTTCTAGTGATTAACTAGAGGTGTTATCCTTTTGACTATTGTCTACGTCTGTGGTCAATTGTAGATGTCGATCGGTCAATAAAGAACTATCAAAACAAATTATTACATGTTATTGCGTTATTAAATGTGTATAATCAAGTCATATAATGGATTAACATTGCATTTGTCTCTTACATAGTTTCTCCCTTATAAAAAAGTCCAAGGAATGGATTGTTTTCAGGAGGGGAGTTAACACATAGAAATGGAAACCAATCTGGGGAGTTTTCAGCTGATTGTGCCGAACAGTGATAGTCTGGAGGAGGGGATATGTTCCCACCAAATGGCCCAGTGAAACAGTGCGATTCAAATAGCTTCAAATCCTCAAGGGAACAGTCCTGTGAAGACAAATTCAAAGATAACATGAACAAATACATTGTAAACACTCCAAAATGCATTTAGCAATTACAGTATGTGGAAGTCAAATACCATGTCACAACAACAGTGTGTATCACATGCTGTGGGAGTGAGGTCACAGGGACAGGAGCCCAGCGGGTGGTATACTTGATTGGGTATTACCGTTTTCTTATCTGAAATAAAGAGTGACATTTTTGGTTTAGTGTTGTTAGGTGGACAACCTTGAGCCACTTCCTCAGTGGTTTTCATTCATTTTGATACCAGGGCGCACTATTTATTCAGCATTTGAGCAGATCACCATTTGAGAACATTTTAGACCCACACAACCCCAAAACTAAAGATTTCTTTTGGGTTTGTCCACAATTCCAGGCAGGATTTTGGAAAAAAAACAGGCAAACATAAAGGCCAAAATGATCTTTAATCTTTTTTCATTCTGAAGTTTGTAGATTTGGTGTAATTCAGATGATGAATAACTCTTGAGAGCGTAAACAAATGGACCCGCAAGGGTCCATTTGGTTTCGATATGATTGATTATAATGAAGTTCAGTATAAAAGATGTATTGTACTTACCAGACAGAGGGCTAGAGGGAAGCAAAAGTGCATGGATCTGGACCTGGACGAGTAGTGAGGCCTGAGGTGTGCGTCCATGACAGGCAGACAATTGAAGAGTCTCCAAAACACAAAGTGGTTTGGGACAGCAGTCTGAATCGGTCTCATTACCACACAAATCCAGACTTCGGTTCAATGTGAGCTGGACTCGTGCTATGGTCTGAGGCCCCAAAGGGGAGAAAAAGATGGCAGAATTAGTGTACTGGAGCAATGGGTGGTCAAATAGGTCAAATGCAGATACTTGGCTCACATCTTGAACCAACCCACTATGCCATACGACTGTATATACCACATATGTATACACATACTGTACACTTACAGAACCTATAGAAATGTAAAGAACATATTGATGATGATTTAAACATTCCTTTCTCCTAACACTTGCTGCTTACCTTTCCCACCCGTTCCACTGTGACATTCCATTGCGTTGTCTCCTCTACACATGATGGTGGTGAAAGGATTCCTGTAAATTATAGCTAAACTCAGCAAACAAACTGACATCTTGATGTATGACAGACATTTTTTTTTACATGATAAACCACATTATACAGTGCATATTACACTGTTATACACCTAGATGAAAGGGCACCAGTTTCCCTAGCCTGGGTTGCAATACCTGTGGTATTAGATGGAGATGTTGTTCTAAGCTTCAGAGATATGTCCTGCGATGCGTTTCCGAGCAAGAATGTTGTTATGGCGGGTCCAGTAGCAATTACATAGGAAGGCTGAAAAACTGTTGAAAACAATTTGTATCAACAATTTGATTGCATAAAATATAGCCTGCATAGGTCAACTAGCTCTGGTCCAGGATGGACCAGACAGAGCTAGTAGGCAACCATATTTAATACGTTCACTGGAATTAATGCAATGTTTGTATTCATATTTCGAAATGCTTTAATTTAAGGATTAACACATTCACAAGCTGGTTAACCCGTCATCTAAGCTCTGTGGCATTCAGTTGAAAATTAAGTGTAAAACTCAACCTTACCAAGGGCACTTTTCGTATGCGAGAAGAATAAGACCAACACTAAAGCGCACATACAACGGAAATATGTTTTGGAAGAACGATATGCTTTAGCCATTTGTTCATTTCAGGCGGCCGCCATAGCCTATTTGTAAAGTTGTTTGTGATGTCTTGGCAACGAAGCCTGAACCAATCACAGTCCAGAGGAATACTTGTTCTCTCGGACCCCAAAGAAACACACTGACAGCCTAAAGACCAAATAGAGACATCAGCTGGCTTGGGGTTGTATTGCATGCTAAACCTTCTTAATTCACATTAACGTTTCATTGAATATTTAACATGCCATACCAGTGATGCCACATTCCGTGCCTCTTTATTGCTTCAACAAATGCCAAACCGATTTCACAACTTACTTCACACGGTCTGATACTAAAGTCTAATCCATGGTATTTTTGGAGGAGGTCACGCTCTCTCGACCACACTGCCAGAAGATGGCAGCAACTCCCGGTTGTTCTAGTTATATGGCCCGGTTTCACGTAGTAGAAGAATATAACATGTGTCACACGAGTTCTGCGGAGGAGGAACGACTCGGGTACCATTATTTTTGTAAACGTGAATATTCTGGCCACGGCCAGGATATTTAAAGGGAACGATGTTGTCGAGTGAAGATCTGATGGCGAGTCTACACGAGGGCATACTCACAAAGGCAACAGATGTCAGCAAAACCCTCGAACTCCTTGTCATTAAACTTGGTGAATGTTCCAGGTGGGGTATACAGTATTTACAGCTGACACAGGCCAATAATATCTGACTTATCCTGGCGAGGGAGGCTGTCTATGTATAAAGTCGAATGAATGTGAATGAATGTTAACAGGAGTGCTGTGAAGAGATGCAAAGAGAGATGTCTGGAGGAGGCCACACAGCTGTTGAGAAAGATTCCAGAGGCAGAGATACAGGCTTTGGATAAGAATCACCTCCTGCTTCTAGTGAAGCTCCTCATCTCCATGCAGTTACAGATGATTAACATCTCTACAGCCAGTCGTAAGCTGGATCAGGTCAGATTCTTAGAATATAGTTTTGCTCTGGTTAGATTTAAAGTGTAGCTTAGTCAACAAAGTGCATCTTAATGAGTCTGCATTTCCTTTTGCAGATGTTGCAACATCTGGCTAAGGTGGATCACCAACTAGTTTTTAAAGAAACCTCTATCTGCTTGCACTCCATAGTGCACATTGACCAGGTACCGAATAGTCAGTTCATTCTTGTTTGTCAAATGTATTCATCATTGAGTTTGTGTTAACTTTCACCATTGTTTTCTTTTCAGATGTCAATTGAGGATCTGCAGAGAGGTTGGTGTAACATGTTAATGATGATCATGTTGTGCATAATATTGTTGTGAATGTAATTGTATTCATAATAATTAACTGTACTGCTTTATTTTCAGCTTGCATGTTCCTGGAGGACAGCACTATTGGTCGTACTGTGTGGCGAGAGATCTGCCCCTCTTTGTTAAAAAAGCTGGCTGAACTGTTCCCTGTTATACTGCAAGAGGAAGCATTGAGAAATGGCCCCATGTGCTATGCTGCAGTTAAGGTAGTTATACACAGCAGCAACTATAATGTATATGTCATTGACTCATTGTTGGTCCTCAAAGTGGTGTCGGAGAAAAACAGAGGTTACTGGGAGCCCTCTTGATGGGGTCATCAAAAGTAGCTAATATAGTATAAAAATCTTTTTGTCCACTTTAACGCTATATAGATTTTCTGATGGAAAATAGCTGCATTGTGAGCTTGTAGATCTGCTGTTTTCTGACTATTGTCAGATGGGGTCACATAGCCAAATACATATTCATCTGGGGTTGCTTGACATTAAAATGTTAGAGAAGAACCACCGCTACTACAGTATGTTACAT
Organism: Benthosema pterotum; assembly: GCA_039105355.1. Lineage (NCBI taxonomy): Eukaryota > Metazoa > Chordata > Actinopteri > Myctophiformes > Myctophidae > Benthosema > Benthosema pterotum. The sequence continues at coordinate 34,137,527 of CM076972.1, read as the reverse complement.
GTGACTGAGTCCAGTATTTGTCACAGGTGATGGTTGTTGACGTGAAACCTGTGATCTCGTAGGTTTGTTTGCAGGTGTTTCAGCTCTTGCCTGGTGAGGTGGCTCCTCTGGTGTGGGTAAAGGAACAGGGGAGTCCAGCTGTCCAGAGTATCCTGCTGGCCCTCATGGACATAATCCTGGGGAAGGTTTGTCCAAGCCAGATCAGGAACACATCCAGTCATCCATGTCACTTCAGCTTTTAACCAATTTTAAGCATTATGTTATACATTACTGAGAAATAGTGGGCCTTCAAGCCCACATTTGAAAAAAATGTGAAAATCTGTGCCAATCTTTTTTTTGTTAGTGGATGTTTTTAACTCAAATCTTTGCTTCTGGAGGACCCCTGGAAAAACACATTTTGAGGTGGAAGTCAGCTGCCAATACAATATAATTACTACGTTTCTTGACATGAAAAAGTTTGACCAATGATATAGAAACAGAGATTTCCTATATGGTAGGATTCTCCAAGAAATTTGGAGAATCAGGTCACACCTTAAAATATCGCCCTTTCCCTTACTATCCTTCCTCTCAGTACCTCTGTTCTCTGTGTTTGCATTGCAGTGCTCCAACAGGGACACACGGCTGTTGGCAGGTACCGCTGTGGCCATGCTGATCAACACAGCACCAGACAGTGGAGCCGGAGGAGAGGCAGCTTGGAGTCTGCTGCAGATGTCCCGTTTAGGTGCAAAACTATCAGCTTGTTTACATCATGAGAATCACTGACGTGTTGAGATGTAGAGCTCCATGCCAGTGCTCCATTTACTACATACATTGAAACTAAGTTCATGCTAATTGTATTGCATGTTGTTTTCAGTACGTTTCTATTTGTTTTTTAAATAGTACAATTGAGTATCAGTCTGAATGTATTGTATCTGGCCAAATACATTTTGAGAAAAGAAATGCTTTGAGTTTGTGCCACCCCTGCTTTATAAGCACCCAATGGGGATAAAATACTGAAAAAGGGTATCTGAAAATGAATATTGTACCAATGATATTGATACACTGTACAATGCATCTGTTAGGTCCTTGGATACTGACTGTTGGTGAGCTTCGTGTGCAGTGCAACTCTATTGGGAAAGACGGAATAGACAGGCTGGCTGTCAGTAGGGGGCTATTGACCTGCAGCCGGGCCCAGATCCTGCTCCACTCCCATGTGGACACTGCAGAGGTACTGTATATCCAAATCATTCACATCAAAAAACTGTTTTTTCCCCAAGTATAGAATTCCTGACCTTTTGTCTTTTGTGCCTCCCTTTATCAATGAAATAAAACTATTTGTTATGTTGCAGTTGTGTTTGCTCTTGGGAGGTTTGTTTCCTCTCATCTCTGCTCTGTGTGAGGAGAAGTTGGGCTGTCATTACTATGTCTTTGAAGGTGAGAAATATGTACAGTTGATTTAGTCACGTGCACTGTGCATAATTGTATCCGGTATATGGAAAAAGTAACTGTTTAACTGTGTAAGGAATGTTGTCATTACAGCATTAATACTATGGTTGAAGAAAGTGAAAGAGAGTCTGGTTGACATCCTGGACATGACTGGTGTTCGCTTACTAGCTGAAGACTGCAGTCTACAGTCGGAGCTAGTTAAAGTTATCTGGGATAACGCAGAGAGTCCAGTGAGTGTGAATGACTTGCTCTAAATAAATAAAATATCTTCTGGTAAAATCATCAATATTAAAAAGCTTATTGCATGGCAGGTGGATGGTGTGCAAGAGTTTGTGCACAGTGCCTTTTGTCTTTTGTTGGAGATCTATGAGATGGACTGTCAACGATTTGGAGACAGAAAGAAAAGTCTCTATTCTGCTCTTCTTCAACGTGTGATCAAACTCCCTTGGGAGGCAAAAGCCAAATATTCTCCTCTTTGTGCTCTACTCCCATACTTGGGTACTGACACGGTGAGTTAACTAGTTATTTTACTATAATGTGTAGACAGACTAATCAGTAGGACGACAAGATTGAGGTTTATTTAATTGAGAGAAATTCAGATGTGACAATGCTGACCCATGTTTCCTCCACGACATAGGTGCTGAATAGATATGCTGAACTTCCCAATCATCTTCTGAAGTGCCTCTCCACCAATCATCTGTCACCATGTGCCTCTGAGCTTTACAAATGCCTGATCCAGCAGCAGAGGAGGGAATTGTGTGATGCTCCATCAAAGGATTCTCCACCAACTGAGCTGTATCTTGCCAGTCAGTGGGCATTGCGTTGGAGGTCCACCCTTCTTGTGGCTTTGACCTCTGAGGTGACCCTTCTGCAGAATAACAGCTCAAGCCACATATTACCCTGCACCCTACGAGTATTCCCTTCCGCTACAGAGCCTCTGTTGGCCTTTTTAGAGCCGGCCACCCCAGGTCACCTCCATGCCTGGGCCTGCATTGTGAGTTCCTGCCGGGCCTCAGGTGGTGTTTCACATTTGACACTTCGAGATGACACAGCCCAGGTGACTCTTCAGTTGGCTCTTGGGTCCGCAGATGACAAAGTTCGCCTTGCTGCCCTCAATGTCCTGTGTTGCTCACCAAAGACAAAGGATGCACCAACTTCAGAGGAGCTGGCTCTGATGAGGACATTTATCACTCAAAATATGAATTGCGAATCATCACCTTTCCGGCAACATTTACAAGCACGAGTGAAGAGGTTCCTGGTTCGCATCCGAGACTGCTGCCTGGCCAATATAAAAGGACCAAGGGGGCGAAACAATGGAAATGGCAGCCTTGCCAAGGAAGCAGAGCTGTTACTGAACCAGGGAGTCGGTGAGAGAAATAAAAACTGTTATTACATACCGAATATAATAAAGCTGTTCTTTGGGACAGTTGATGGAGATTTCTTGTTTTGTATAGGATTTGTGGATTGGTTGGGCCAGCTCCCATATTCCTATCTGGCACCTGGACACAGTTATCAGAGGAAGAAGTCTGCATTGCTGCTGCTTTCTGCAGTTCTGGAAACCTGTACAGACACCTGGAGTCCAGAAAAAAAGAAAGGGCAGCCTCCAGGTTTGTTTAAGAGCCAGGAAAAGCTAGTTGTATGTGTTAGACTAGTAAAGCATACATTGCTAGTGTGTCTTTAATATCATTGTGTACTAATACAATCTTGAAACTGTTTTTGCAGTGAACATGGCAGGTCTTATTAATTGGGCCAGCCAAAGAGGACTGTGGAACTTCTTCTGCAGATCAAAACAGTTGGTCCTCATTGGATGTTTTGAGGATTCAACCAATGAGGTACTGATGCTTTAAAATCCATGTTTAGATATGTATCTGTGTATATATTTGTACCCGTAGTCCCACAAAGTGTCTGAGCTGAGCTGTCTGCGTCTTTTTCTGTTTGTCTGTCTCTAAAATGCAAAATCAATAAAAATATTATTGAAAAAAAAAATCTATAATAATATTATTGAAAAAAAAATGTATGGAATGATAACTTTTAAACATTTTAATATTTCCAGATCCGAGAGCTCTCTGCAGGGTTGCTGTTGAGGTTCTTCCCAGCCAGTTTTTCAGATGACATTACCCCTGTGTTGTTCAGGCGAACCAAACAGCTCCTCTGCAGTCCTCGGGTACAGGAGGCTCAGATGGGAGCCCTGATGATGAAGGTGCTTCTCCAGAAGTAAGCTTCACTTCCAGTGTATGGTTCTCAGAATAAAGTCTGCTGCTGTGCTAAGGGTAAGACTAAGGGTATGTGAACTCTTTCATCTGTAGATCTCAAGGCCATTGTCAGGATCTCTGGATAAACAGTGATGTTGATGAGAGCGGTTTAAGTGACCCCAGGGCCTCTGGCATGGCCAGATACCTTGTGAATGAACTGGCACAGCACTACCTGGCTGCTAAGGCTGATATGATGCTCGCTGCAAGGACCAAACCTATACATGGTGAGCTCATAGTCACATTAGTCATATGTCAGTCATATTCTGACAGATTTCCATTCTTTTTTATCACTTGAGAAAATAGAAGAAAAAAGGGATGCATTTTTTATGCACCACAATATTCAAAAAGCACCTCTGATGACAGATTTCCATTCATAATCTCTTGTAAGCGAGTGTGCGAGGGCCTTTTTTATGAATTGTGTTCCAGGTATTTTGTGTGCTCTTGAGAGGTGTTTACTTGAGGTGCCTGGCGTTCTGTGTGACGTTATCGACAATACTCTGACTGCTGAGCTACTGGGCCTGCTGGAGAACACCTCTCTGCTTCTGCTGGGTGTACTGTATGGGTGTACTGCCGAGGACAACGCTGTTGACCAGAATGGTAATGTCTGTCTGTCTCTTTCTTTGTCTAGAGGGCTATCCAGGTTCCATCTTCAACCGCTTATCTGAAGTGTAGCATAAAAGCCCAGACATCCCTTTCCATGACCATGTTAGCGAACATGGGGCTCCATTTTCGTTACATGCTAAACCCCTTATCCCAAATCCCTTATTTAGTTTTTACTATTTTGAAAACCTTTTGGAATATTTCAACATGTTAATCTATTAACACGTTGTGAGCTTGTAGACTGGCCATTTGAACTACTGAAAAATGTTTTTTTTTTTTAATAGTTTAAAAGAAGTTAAGGGATAAGGGGATTAGCAGTAACGAAAATGGAGCCCATGGTCTCAATCTCAAATGTGTCCTTTCTAAAGAAAGGACCCGGTTGAGGTGCATCCCTCACAGATGAGTTAGCACCTCACCTTACCCTTAAATGAGAGTTTGGCCACCTAAAAGAAATATAACATTTTTTTGCCATCCAAATCTTGGTCCCCGATTCGTTGGTACATAATCCAAGTTTCATGACCCTACTGATGAGTAGGAAAGCCTGCACAAAAATTAGATGGAAATGAGTGAGTAAGGACCATTAAATGACTACATTTTTGACAGATGTGCCCCCATCTTTCTGTGACATGGGGAATGCAATCAGTTCTCTGATAGCCCAAGCGGATGTAGAGAGCTGTGGACAAGGAGAGGATTGTGTTCTGCTGTCTGAAGAACACAGCTTAGTTCTAACCTGCTGCTGGGTAACACTCAAGGTAAAATTGCCTGCAAATTATAAGCTATAGAGCTTGTTAAAAAAAAAAACATCTGATACCACACCTATCAAACCTACCTTTATATATTGTAGCTAAATGTATTTTCTGTTCTTCTTTAGGAAATCGGTTTCTTTTTAGGATCTTTAGTGGAGAGAATACTTGCTGAATCCAAAACAGCTCTTTCGCTCCTAACCGTGGAGGAGATAAGAAGGGCATCAAAAGTATTCAAAGACATTCTGCTCAAATGTCGCCATTGGGTAAGAAATATATACTTTTCCAGCCCAATGCATAGATAGATCATTTCAACACTTCTCATCCTCATCATGTGAAACAACAACAACAACAAATGTGTTTTTCCCACCAGGGGGCAGTGGAAGGTTGCTGTGTTGGCTTCACCAAATTATGTGCTTCTCTGTTGAGTAGTAACAATCTGGAGCTTCAGGACATCCCGGCCCAAATGCTGAAACAAGTAAGCTGTCAAAGGTGTCCCCATAGGGTTATTTAACAATCCACCTTTCAGACACATTCATTTCATCCTCTCTGATTTCCAATTTCCAGGGGCTGCATGTTTTGCAGTCTCCTCGCTGTACGTCAGTGACGCGGCGAGCGGCGGGGCTTCCCATGCTCATCCTGTGTGTAGTGTCTGCAGAGGAGGCTAGCAAATCCCGGCCCCTGCTGACCCACAGCGTCCAAACCTTACTGGAGACAGCTAGAACTCCTCTACCTCAGAACTGGGACCAAACACTGGACCTACCTCAGGTAAAATTACATGGATGAAAAAGAAAACTAACAAACAAAACAGAAGGCGCATTCCTATAATACATGTGCCTGACAGACTACACACTCACATCCTCTCCATTGTACCCAGGTGAATGCAGTCCACACCTTGCAGGCGTTGGTGCGTGGCTCTGGACTGGGAGTGGCCATCCTTCAGTTTGCCCCTGACATAGCCATCTTGTCCCTCACTCTGCTGAGTTCTCCTTGCTGGGCAATGAGGAATGCTGCCCTACAGTTGTACAGTAAGACATTCATTAACCTGGGTCTGCCTGTAGTTTGAGCTGGAGCTACAAGTTTACAATGATAAACATTATATTAGATTTACCCACCACCATTTTTACTTTTTATTCAGATTCTGATGTTCAGTCAACTCACTTTGATTATACTGTAGGTTCTCTGTGCTCACGAATGGTTGGCCAGCAGCCTGGGGGTGAGGAAGGCTCTACGCTGCATGCCATGTCTCCTGCTGCCTTCTTCATCCACTACCCTGGACTGCAGCCCTTCCTTCTGCAAGAGCTGAAGGGGGCAGCACAAGACCTCCAGGGACCATCTGGGGAGGCCAGGCTACACCTCCACCCTTCCCTCTACCCTGTCCTCACATTATTAGCCAAACTCCAGCCTGGCATCCCAGACGTAACAGGGTGATTGTTATTTGCACTTCATTATGTAATTTGCGTGCAAAAGATAAGGCACCGATTAACACCTTGAGCAGCAAAATAATAAATCATAATTAGCAATATCTGGATTCATAATTTTAATTACAGTAGTAAGTGAAATAATCGTGTCATTTTAACATCTGAGCTATTTCTCATGAATATTATTGTGTTGGATTGCATAATCTTCTCATGACTGACATGGCATGGCCTGCCATTGTTATTTCGTCTGGTACTTTCTTTCCCAGAGCCCTGTCAGACTTCCTGGCTCCTTTACTCCATTTGGCTGCCAGCCCCATCTATAGTGTCCGAGTGATGTCCTCCAAGGCATTGGTTGCCATGACTCCTCCGTCAGAATACATGAACAGCATCCTCCAGTTAACAGCTGAGCTGCCCTGCTCGCAGAAAACCACGTGTCACAACCAACTCCATGGACAGCTATTACAAATCAAATCCATTCTAGACAGAGCTCTAATCTCAGACAGGTAAAAGAGAACTAAAGTGAATTTGTAAACTAGGCTGGGCTTTTAGTAGGGTCTAAGAGTTTGCTAGTATCTGGAAATTCCTTTACATAGAGTGGCATGCATGGTCATCAATACCTGGCTGTGGAAAACACTACGTTAATTATCCAAAACCAGAGTAAAAATCACCTAATGACCAATTTGATAGAAAAGGTTTCTGATTAAAAAATGTAGTAAACCCAGGAAACACACAATACAGGTTATAAAAGTATTCACAAAGTTCTCCCCAACAAAGGAGAAAATGTACTCTGTTGTCTCCACAAGATGAGAATATTCTGTACAAGGTTCAGGGCTTCCAAAACAAAGTGCTATCCAAAATTGCTACTAACAGAGCACAAGGTTCAGACTTTATCAATCTGACATGACATGACTTCAAAATAAAAACGGCACATGTTGACTATGTGTTGTTGAATGGCACATTCATAAAAATAAAATAATCTATCAATTGTTGTTTTCTAGGGCCGCATCAGCTAATCTGTGTGAGGTGGTCAGCAGAGTGGAAGCCTTATTGTGGCTGTCGACCGGTGCTCAGCACTGTCCCATGGTGAGAGAGGCCTACCTTGGAGTAGTGCACTCACTAAGAAGATACTGCTCTGAGGCCTTCCTGCACAAGATCAGTGACACACTTCTGCATGAGATACATACACCACAGCATCGACTTCAGGTAGACTCCTCACTCATTCATCTCACGACTCACACAGGCACACAAACCACAGATTTTGAGCCAGTACTGTGCCAGTTTACATTTACTGCATGCATACATGCATACACATGGGAACACGTGTGTCCACATATGCACTAGGACTAGGATTAATCTGTTTAACATGCTTTTTCATGTTCAGACAAATCATTCCTGCAAGATTATTAAAAGATAAATGCACAAATGCAACATCATTGTGCACATACTATATTTTGATAAACATCTTATGTCAACCCTACAGGTTGGGTCATCGTCGTTCCATCAAAAAGCCATTCACTTTTTGTGTGCAGACCTAATGCAAGCATGTCAAATATGGGAAGGTTTTTCTACTGCAAGCCCTGATTTGAAGTTCACCCTGGTCACTTGTGTGATGGGTGGGTGTGACTTACAAGAGCCTAGTTTGCAACAGGTGATCCAGAGAGTACTGCAGGTAAGACATGATTCCTTCTGTCAAATATAGGTTAGTGCAATAGCCCGTTTTCAAAACCTGTCTAACAGCTTTCAGTACAACATGATTTTGCTAGAACACAATATAAGGAAATTGAGGCAGCAAAGATAGGCTCGAATATAATGCAATTTGAAAGTTAAATCAGCCTGGAGATCTTATTTTCCACTTCCACAAGAAATGGGTGTGTGTATGAGCTATTGTTGTCTATAATTATTAACCTACACAGTTAAGGTCTTTCTTTCTGTGCTGTGTCATAGAGTTCACCTGTACAAACAAACTGCTGCATTCTATGCATTCTCAACATTGTGTAATGATGCCTTTTATAGCTATATTGCCTTTTGTTTTTTGTTTTGTTTTAAATGTCACTACGATTAGTCACCTTTTATCAGAAGAAACCTGTTTTAGAAAGATATACTGCATGTTTCCCAGATTGACATTTCAGTTACATTTGGGTCAAACGTGGCATGTTATTACAGACTGTGACTGGTAAGAGATTGTATACTAGGTTATGTAGTTGTGTTTTTTATACTAACAGAACTCAGTGTGAGGATATAACTAAGAACTGACATACACTTGGACATTTGCACTTAGAATAACAAAATTATTATTTAACCATGGCGAGATGATCTGGTTGTGCCCTGTGGATGAATATACCCTTATTCATATGTCAGATGTTCCCCCTAATCAATTGCAGCCATGATGACTTGTGGATACAATGTCCATGATAAAGACTATCTCTCTTCCCAGCTCAACCTGAGGGAGGCACTGTTGGTGCACAGTGTGGAGTACCGTAGGACCTATCTAGCAGCCTTGGTAGCAGTGATGACCTCTGCATCTCAGCCCCTCTTACCCCAACATTCTTCTATGTCAACTGTGTTGGATGAGCCCATCCTGCTGGAATGCCTGGAGTTGTTGCTTGGTTACCTGGAAGGGCAGAAGGGTGGCCCAGAGTTCCTGTCCTGTGTCCTTTGTGCTACCAGCCTGCTGCTTTCCCAGAGGTTGGCCTCGATTTTATGTATACAATTGTTTCCTACTTCTGTGTGAAAACAAATTGCTTTTCAGACTATCAAAGTCACCCCCCTAATTTCTTTCTTATCTGTACATACAACAGCCTTCAGAGTCCCATCTTCCAGCGCTTATGCAACATTTTGGAGATCCACCGGGACCCAACAGCTCCTGAAGCTCTCAGAATGGCCTGTGCTCAGGCTCTGTGTCTGGCTGGAGCTCCTTTAATGGCACAAGCCCTGAAAGAGAACCACACATTCCTACCTATCCACACCAGGTACTGGAGGTGTAAAATCATGTCTTAGCTCTCTAGATCTCTGCACTGCCTCCTTTGATTTATAAGTCATTTTGATATATACATTTATATATAAATATATACATATATATAAATTCTTATTTTGTTTTGTGCAGGTTGATCAACACAGCCATCTGCCTGTTGCAAGATGAGAGCCAGCAGGTAAGGATGAAGGCAGCTTGTTTCACTTCCATGCTCTGCCATGCCAGAAGAGGAGCAGGCCAGAGAAACATATACCTCATGCAGGTCAATCAGGCAGTGCCCTTCTTGTTGGATCTGTTGGTGGACAAATACTGGGACAGTCCTGGGACATTAGAGGTGCTGCTTTATCATCTGCCTGAGCGAAAACTTGGAAGTGTTCTGAAAGAAGCCAATGAGATGGGGTGAGTTACTTCATCCAGCCTGTACTCTGATTTTAACAACATTCCATGTTATGCCAGATTCTTCTTCTATTGCTTAATTGTTATTTTCCCCTTTGACAGGTGTTCCAGTCTGTATGAGGAAGATCAAGCCAATATGTTTGCAGAGCCCTCTGTGATGTCTGCATGCCTGCTTCCTTACCTGATGCGGATTGCAAACAAATACAGTCAGTCTGCTGCCTTGGCAGAGAGCCTCAGATTGTGGGCAGAGGACAATGTTGCACAGATCCTAGAGAACCTTGCAGCCTGCAAAAACTTTCAACCAGGTAAAAAATGCCTTAATTCAACAACTTAAAGGTATAGTAAGTTATTTGGAAAACCCTCTGGTCCCCCCGGTAGCAAGATGGGCACATGCACACACTCTACATGGAGGGTAAGTGCAACAGGCCAGCAGCATTAGTGGAGCGGCCTAGCTCTCTTATTAGGAGAAATTGTGCACTTTTTGAGAAAAGCGTGAAATTTGGTACACGCATATCCAAAGACATTCTAAAAATATTTGGATGTGGAGGTATCTTTTATTCCAAGATGGCGGACGCCAAGATCCAAGATGTCTGCCCAGAAATGTGTTTTTTTCCTTCATCACTTGAAATGCATTGATTTTACGCCCCATAGATGTATTGAACGTTAATACAAAGTTTGCCATTACGGACGATTTGGTACATGTCTGTACCTCCTACAGTTCTTGAGATACAGCATATAGGTACTTTCACAGATTGTAACATTGATTCTTAAGTCAATCAAATGGTGATACAGGCATGAGAATTGGTGCGCACACTCTGCAAACCCCACTATTTCTAAAAGTACTGCATGCCCTGCAAAATTCCAAGATGGCAGCCCCCAAAATCCAAGATGTCTGTCCAAAAATGTGTTTTTCCTTCATAACTCGAAATGCATAGATTTTAAGCCCCATAAATGTATTGAACGTTAATATAAAGTTGGGCATTACGGATATTTTGATACCACGTTTTTCAATTGATGAAACCGATATTAAGCCGATCGCGAATTCTGTTCAAGTGTTAAATTTGCTGCGTATATTTTGCGAACATAAGCCAGCCAGAAATGTCTGCCTGTGCATCTGTGCTTCACAATAATTGTATATGTGAAGTGGATTCACCAAATGTAGCATGTGTCATAGTAACTATTTGAAAATAGTAACTATTTAAAAAATAACTATTTGAATTAAGTGAAATCACTTACTATACCTTTAATCTCTATTTAAACCCCAATAACATTGCATTAAAACATAACGTGGTATGAGGGCTTCATTCTAGTTTTTGTCTCTGTACAGTCTGAAAATCAACTTGCAAAGACTTGGACCTTGCGTCAGTAAAAACGTCTTACTTATAGTGAGACATAGCCTATGCGCTAAACATTGTTATACTGTAAATATTAATATGGAAGTGGATATCATAATCAGTCTGTAAGTAGCTATGATACACATTAGATGTTCTTTATTCTCTGTAGGTGAGACGCTGAACTCCGAATGGCTGGCACTTCTTATGGATTCAAATTTCCATGGCACTCTATGTGGCCTCTTGACCAGGGCTGCTTTCTGTCTCAGGCTGTTGGATATTTCTGATGATGTACAACACCTTTGTGACCCTTTGACCTTACGGACACATGTGCAATATATTTTAAATCGGCTCAATCAAAATGGGATCCAGTTTAGTGATGTCTTTACTGCTGCTGTGGCTGAACAATTGCCAGTTTAAGGACATGGAGTACACCTCCATTCCATTTTAGAATGCTCAGTGCTCAATGAATAAATCTTATGTTGATATCAGATGTGTTCCAGGAAAGTCTATGGCATCTATGACAACCAAAATGGTTCCTAAATTAGCTGTACAGCTGCTGATTCTGCAGTACAGTAGCTCTGGACATAGATGACGTATGTAAAGGACCAATGGCTGTAGACAGCTGAATGCACGATCACGTTACCTGTCCTAAGCTGATGAGAGGAGAGGCATATTGGTCACTAGTACAAGCTATGTATGTAGAGTTGGGGACAAGGTCATATGAGTCTACTATACAGTGTACTGATCTGATCTGAAAGGTTCTGTTTTATCACAATACTCAGGTATAAGAGAGCAGAGGCTACTTTATGCACAAACTTTTGTCTGTGCAAAACCATGTAGCTTGTATGTATGTACTGCATAATAGAGAACTGCGAGCTGAACGGTTTGCAGATGACTCAGGATATTTTCTTATATACTGTATAAAATATTTTTTATCATTGCCAAGTCTTACTGAGTTGAAACTCTGCACCACCAACTATAACAGTTCAGAACAATATAATGATGCAATGCAGTATAGCCGCTGGAGAGATGAGCGGCTTTTGGTGCCCACTAGGGAATGTTAAGGTTTACTGTAATGATCCATTAGAAGTATTCTGCTTGGATAAGTGTCCATTTTCCAACTGCATAAAGGCAGAAGATGATTGACTGACCATGATAGGGAGCTGGTGGTTGCTCTGCAACAGACCACCCACTACAGAAGGCTGACCTCATCATAATGTCCCAGACAGTTCTTTTGTTTGAGAAGTGCACCCATTAGCACCAGTCAAGCCTAATACAAGGGAACAGAAAGTTTATGATATATATTTTATTTTTTATCTCAATGTCTCTGAATGAAACATGCTTGTCACTGTCATTTTATTACATGCTCACTTGATTTATTAGTTTCTCAATTGTGCTTTGAAATTATTAAAATAAAAATATATCAAACCAAAAATAAAGTTATTTAGTAGTTGGTAATTTAGTAGAAGCATGCTTTTACTCTACCATTTGTTCCTTAGTCATAACATGTAGGCTATATTTAAGGTTGTGCTTGAACATTGTACATGTTGTGTACATTGCATACAATGAGTACATTAGTAAAACCTTTATTCCTTCAGACAATGCAGCAGCATTATAGGTAAATACAAAGAATAAAGTTGTGCAACAATTACTGGTTGCTCTGTTAGGGCAACCACACAAATAATTAAAAAAAATAGTGCAGAAAAAAAGAACATCAGTGTATGACCATATGCATATGATATTGGTATATCCACACGACACATACAGTATAGTATACACCAACATTTATGTCGCCAATTTCTTATATGCAATATCTGCAAAGGGGATAAAATTGATTGTTTAGGCTGGGTATGAAGCTGAAATGCATGGCCATGGCATCTGGCATGGTAAAAGCTTTTGCTGCTGTATCCTAGTGGGACTCAAATGTTACAGCCTTTCTTTCAGAAAGCCTGTGTGTGGTTAATGAAATAATTAACCATGGCACTACAGACACGTAATCGCCTCAGGGCCTGTATGATGCATTTGTGTGTGTGTGCACAAGTGGAAATGTGTCCATTTCCACTTGTATCAAAAATTAAAAAGATAATTATTATAGCTTTTGGGAATAAAATACTTAAAATGAAAATATATAAAATAGATTTCTGAACACAGGGCAGGATATATGCACAATATATATTTTTCTAGACCAGCTCATTCAGCTTTCTGGTAGTGTGGGAGAAGAAGCCTTTTACCGCCTGTGGCCTTACGGAGACCCTTTTTTACGTGGCACCAACTGAAACTATAATATGTAATGATCTTTGATTCTGCAAGCTTTGCTGACACTGCATTCATCATAAAGGTCTTGGAGGGAGGGAAGTTCACAATCCACTGATGTGCTCAGCTGTCTTTTAACACTTTGCATTACCTTGCCATCATTCAACATCGGTAGAAGCACCACACATCTTGTACCACATTATGTTTTGAGACACTACTACACTGAAAGTTATCATGTAACAAATTATATTATGTTTTTTCCCCCCACACCGCAATATTCAAAAACACGCAGCAGGTAGTGGCAAAGCTGCTCATCTTTTGTACCGAACAACAATACCATTCATGTATTCATTCATTCTGCCTTGTTCAGAGTGGACAGAAAATAAGCCATTATGGAATGGGGCAGAGGGTGCAAGAGTTGTAGGGCTATGTTTGTTCTAGTAATGGCCTGAAAGCAGCTTGGCAGGGATGTATTTGAAAAGGGACAAGGCAAGGGAGAGTGAATGTTGACAGACTGAGTCATGCATGCACTACTGCACTGGTTGCACTGGCCGCTCCTATTGGCTAGTCCAGAATGACAGATGGCCTCTCTTCCTTTGACATACAGGATAGTCCAGGCATGAGGATGCATCCTCATCCACTACAGGCAATTATACTCCAGAAGTGATATGGGAAGTCCTGCCAGAGATTTTCACATAATGGGTCAACAAGCTAGCTAAGAGGTGCATATCTTCAGTATGTGTTACTGAAGATAGGTCTAAATATATGTAATAAATGTATAATCTCTATTCCCCAGTGTAACCAGAATTAGAACTAGGCCTATCAGTTACACCGATTAACTAGGCTATAACTAATCAGTTACACAGATCAACTACAACTAATCAATTACACAGAATAACTGCAAATAATCAGTTACACAGATGAACTATAAATTACACAGACTAACTACAGCTAATCCGTTATACATCTGATTATTGCATGTATTTTTATTTTATTATTATTATTTTTTAAACAAAGCTTTATAACAGTCAGGCTAGTCATGGGGCTGTCCGCTGCCTGCCACCCGCCCTGCCTTGTCGGTTGGCTCAGCTAAAATAGCTCCTTCGCCGTTGTGTGCAGTGAAATAATAATTCGTAGGAAACGAGTGAGGCTTTAGGACCTTGACGTCTCTACTGCAACGGGGAGTTCCTTCTCCCAGAGAGGAGAGGAGAGGGAGGGCGGCTCTGGGGCTGTTTACACGAAAGCTGAGATCTGTCGCTTCGACAAAAACAAGGGCTGTGACTCGAGGAAAGCAGCATTTTGACTGATCTATTCAGCATAGGCGCTTATTATTTTCACAAACAGCACCACAGTGCATTATGCTATCAAATTATTTTTATTCATCACATCACTTATGCAAAATGTTTTTGTCTTTGCACTTTGTTTTGCTGAGTGTGGCTTTTGTGGAAAGCAGTGCATCAAAGGCTGAAGGTAATTGATACAGTATGTTGTTTTTCGGTTTCTATTGTTGTAAAATACGTTCCACTGTAAGATATAATTTTCAGCATTTAATCAATTTCAACATGTTTTGTTATACCAATATATTACTACAATGTTATGTTATTAACATGATTCATTAACATGCTCATTCAACTAGGCCTACTTTTGTTTTCTATAAACACAAGCATGACTGGATGGACAAGATTTTATTTATCTTGCTTGCTTTGATGAATTATATTTTGCTCAGACTGTATGAGATCAAATGGACTGGACTACAGAGGAGAGCAACAGAGCTCCTCCGCTGGACTAACCTGTCTGATCTGGACCAACACTACCAGAGACTATGATGTCAGTAGCCATACTGATTCTACGACAGGTATGGACAGAATTTATGCTCTGTGCAAAGCCTTTCAACAAATGAGAGCTCAGTTTAGCATCCAACCCAATCGATATGAGACAGTGGTTCCCTGCTATTTGTCATTCAGTTCAAATGGCAGGCCAATGACAAATCACTACACACATTGCCAAGGGTTAGGTTACTTTTCTGAGTACATGTTTACAGAAGAGAGGTGGTTTGAAATGTCACTGGTGTTATTATATGCAACAACTTTGTTGAGAGAGGCTTGACTGATAGCTTCTATATACTGTATGGCTCTTCCATCTTTGTTTTAATGTTTCATGATACTGTGCTTGCATGAAATAAAAACAACAAATAAAAGTTTGCATAATGTTATGCTAACATACCTAGATATTGTATTTTGATGTGGTAGCTGTTTCTATTCTTTGTGAGAATGCCGATTTGTTCATCGCAGTGTGATAAAGATGTGTTAATGTTTAATGACTCAAGGGATTTGCTAAAACACCAAGAGAGACAGATAGTATTTTTCCATGGGTCCCACATGCCATATTTCTGTGTTTATTTCCTAGGTGTCGGGGACCACAATTACTGCCGTAATCCAGACTCTTCCGATAGGCCTTGGTGCTATATCGTTGGCCCAGATGGAGCGATCCAAAGACAATTCTGTTCCATCGACACATGCAAAGGTAGCATAAAAAGCATATTTTTGGTAAACTGCATGGTGATGGTTATGTTTGTGGCTGCAGTGCACTAGGCATATGCACAAACCCAATCCACCATACAAAATATTAAAGCTTATGCATGCATGCAATGCATAGCAAACCAAATTAGTGCCTCAAATAAACATCCAAATAGCCAGTAAAATTATTATTGTTATTTGTGGTCCTGTGATTTTTTTAAATAATGAATGGCCCTTGGCAGGCTAGTCTTTCTCCCAGAGAGGGACTCTCATTACTGCAGTTGAGGTATTTTCATCCAACTATGATTGTTTAGAGGACAAAGTTGCAGTTATGTAATGGTCTAATTATTCAACGGAGCAGTAGCAGCAACCTCTCAAATTAGAATTCACTATGAGGTTCTGTTAGGCCCAAAAACACACCAGCTACAACACTTGGCAGCTGCCATTGGTTGCAAGCAGTGTTGGGCAGTAACTAATTAAATTTTGCATAATTTATTACTTATTATTACCTATTCCAGCAAAAGTAAAGATATTACTCAAAACTCAAAAACCAAAATGTGTAATAAGTAATATTACTAATGTTATTCTGCCAAAACATGCCTCATTACATATTACTTTTGAGCTTGTTGTTGCATGTGAAAATAGAACAGATTTATAAGCCATCAACAGAGTAGTTTGTAGATCCTAATCCAGCACAGGATTCTGCACAAAGGACGTACACTACAAGTTCTCGCAGTAGTTGCAAGTTGTCACTAAACAGTTTGTGTTGTATATCTCTATTGCTTTGCTGGTGGGAAGGGGGGAAATAACATTGTAATATATAATATATTATTCATAAGTAAAGTAAAGATATTGCTCTCCTAAGTAATATTGCCCAACAATGGTTGCATGTAGTTGTTGTAAGGAGTAGCATCTTGCAAGGAATTTCATGGAGAGTCAGTGGAGACCTCTGGTGTGGTTAGGGCTATAATAAACAACCAAAATAATTACAGTCAGGTTCCTACCAAACTGTTGCCAGAGTTTACAAGCATGCAGGGGTTGACACTAAGGTCTCGGAGGCACTTGCCCATCGGGCAAGTGCAAGTCAGGTTCTACTTGCTCTCAGCTCATGGTCACTTGCCCCCCAAAAATATTGTAAATTTTGCAGGTGTAACTCTTGAGAACGTAAAAATGAAACCAAATGGACCCTTGCGGGTCCATTTGGTTTTATTTTTACACTCTCAAGTGTATGTTAATTTGCCTGTTTTGTTTCCCAAATCCAGCCTGGAATTGTGGATAGCTTGAAAGCAGGGAAAAACACAGAGGCAGAGTGCAATGACTGCCTTCAAGACAAATTTATCTTGTGTTGTGTTATAGTGCACTAAGTTGCACACTTGCCCGATCGGGCAACCAGGTAGCAGTCTTCACTTGCCCGACCATTTTTTTTTACTTGCCCCGGGCAAGCAGGCAAGTGTTAGTGTCAAGCCCTGAGCATGTATTGTGTAGTTATTATTAGTTATTATAGAGTAACCAGGTTATAGAGTAACCTAGTTGTATTTTCAAAAACTTAATAGTAGTATAGCTGAACATAGTTGAGCCACAACTAGGAATATTCATCCACCTTGACCAACAAAGGGAACAAATCTCTATCTCAGAGTAAAGCCAAGTCAAACAATAAAGCTTTGTCTGCAGACTGAAGTTTTAAATGGCCCTAAATCTTGCCCCAGTTGCCTCAGGAAATGCATAGGCCACACCCAACAACTCAAGTCATTGGACAAAAGGAACACCCTTCCCATAGATACAGCCTGCAATTGGCTGCTACTCTACTCTACTTATGACCTCAGGCTCTCTAACTCCAGCAGAGTTGGTAAACAACCTTTTTTGGAGAGTTGAACCGAGACTCACCCGCTTTCTATCCAATGAGTGTGGTTTTGATGCTATTATCCTGAGATTAGCATTAACGTTAAGGCATAGTGTTTGTGAAGTAAGGGTTAGGTATAGGTTCATGTTTTGCAACGTTAGGGTTAGGCATATACTACAGCCATCAGATAGAAAGCTTTGGGAAATAAGTAATTCCAGGTTGAACCAACTCTCCTCACTGAAGCTAATGGCAGATGTTGATGTGTGCAGCTGCACACCTGCACCATCTTGTCTCTTGAGCCACGTGAGGCTTAAGCCTTGAGGCTTAAGTAATACTTTAATTTATTGTCCCACTGCCAAAGAAGAGCCGTTTCTAGGAATTTCTCATGCTGTTGTAACACATTAACATTGGGGGGAAAGGCTGTGCTAACAAACAAGCATTAGTTGTACACCTGATCAATCTATTATACAATCTCACACACTCAGACCCAGCACCTGCACTTGCATAAACAAAAAACAACAGTCCCATAAAATGTTTGTACCTAATCCTTTGGTTTCAGTTGTGTTTTCTTTCCTCCTAAATGATTTGTATAGCATTCGTTTATGGACACAGACAAGCTTGGTGTACCTCTATCTACAGTATAGACGCAAGTTTTTCCAGCCCAATACAGTTCATAATTTCCTCTTGTCACAATGTCAATGTTGGAGCTTCTGGGCTCCATTTTCAACACCACTAAACCCCTTATCCCTAAACTACTTTATCTTTTTACTATTTTGAAAAAATATTTCTGAATAGTTAAAATAGCCAGTCTACAAGCTCACAACACGCCAATGTAGATTGGCTAGTTCAACGATTAAAAAAGGTTTTTCAAAACAGTAAAAAAAAATGCAAAGGAGTTAGGGATAAGGGATTTGGCATGTAACAAAAATAGCACTAAAACACTCCTTGCTTGAAGAAGTCTAAAGTTCAAAATTATAGTTTGGTTGGTTGTTTGTCAGAATTCTTTGGATATACTGTATTCCAAGTAAGGCTGTTGAAAATAACGAGTTAATTAACTAAATTATTTTTGTTGATTAATGTGATTAAACATTTTAATGCAATTAACTTGTGCACACTGACTCAACCCACTGAGCATTTTCTGTTTGAAAAAATGGGTAGAGCACGGTTTTACAGAGACAGAGGATCTACAAGCATCGGAGGCTTGTCGATCACCTATTTTGTTAAATATTTAAGAATTGAACAGCTTGTCAACCACCTATTTTGATAAATATTTAAGAATTAAACAGCTTTTTTCCCCAGATTATTTTTCTTATTTAAATGTTCAAATCCTGTAAAGGAAAACGGGCATATTTTGGTCATATGGTTCGAATGGTGATTAATCATGATTAAATTAATATTGAAGCTGTGATTAATTTGATTATTTTTTTAATCATTCAACACCCCTAATTCCAAGTATACAGAGTTTCTGACAAACACGTTATAACTTCATTCTAAAATAATTTCATCATAGGACACACCCACATACAATGAAATATAGTGCCTTTCTGTTAGACATTTTAAAGTACCAACATCTGGATTATTAGTAGACATGGTGAGTTTTGATAGAAGTAGTTTACACAGCACAGTAAGTAAAACCTATGCTTGATTCTGTCTTCAGAACAAGAAGCCACAGCGGCAGCAGCCACAGCCGCCACCCTCAAATCAACCTCCACTGCACCCGAGATGCGGGTCCAGCCAGCTAAATCAGGTCGTTCTCCAGGAGATGTGATGGGCATCAGTCAGAGAGTACACACAGGCCCAAAGCAGAAAAAAGACCTGGGCACTACTGGTATGTTCCAGATAAAGTGGTCTATATGTGGCATGCGCCTGGACCACTTGGCCCAGGCACATGCCAGATATAGGCTTTGACCTGACAATGTGTTGTGAGTCATTCATGACAACCATTGCTGCATGGTCTCTCCATCTTTCTTGTCTAACTACACTTGATGCCATCATTAGGGTGGAAAAGCAATAGACACATGTGTACATCCGAGGGAAAAAAAGATCAAAGTATACCCGTTGGGGGAGCTATTCCCTTCTACACCTTGAAATGAATCTTTTGCTGATATTGTACATTGTACGTTGTAAAGTGTAGTTGATTTGCTTGCGATGTATTAATGTGCTCCGTTTATAAATGTGTATTCTGCCTTTGCATCTCAGGTTATGTCCTTGGCATCTTCATGATGACCATTATAATCCTCCTTGGTGTCGGCATCACTATGGGCTACTTCTACAAGAGGTCAGTGTTTGAACCATTCAAAACTCTTGCAGACCATGACAACATTTAGAAAGTAGCAATGCGTGATGGGTCAGACTAAAATACAGCAACACACCAAAACCTACACAGACAATAAACGTGAGGCTCCCACTGAATACTCACAGCCACAGGAGTGGGCAGGCTCTGGAAATACTGATGATAAATTAGATTAACACTGACTAACATTGTCCCCATGTCAAAAGCCCTCTTATAGCCCACTCCTTTATCCTTTACTGACTCCAGCAGCATCCCAGCTCCCCCTCACAAAACATCACAACTGCCAAACTTTGTAAATGGAATATAAAATGTCACAAATTAAAATGTATGCAAGGTTGCCTGATTGGCCAAGACAGTCAGAAATGTCAGGTTTTGTTTTCTTAATCAACCTCCAGTTTTCTTCAGTGATGACAATAAACATGAAATAAGTGAAATGAAATAAACACTTGTCAAACACTAATGAACAAAACCGAGTAAAAACTCTTCAGGCTGTACCGTAATCACACAAGACCCTGTAGCTCTCCTTCTTAGATGATGCCCACATCTAACTAACTAGCCTGTCCCTGCAGCCTACTCTAAATAGGAGTGGATCCTACCATAGGACAGAATCAATTAGCAACATACCGTCTCAATAAATACTTTGATACATAACACCTTAAAAGAGTAACCAATACATACCAAGATGTGTTACAACTAAACAAATATAAATCAGCATGAAATGCTTGATGATGACAATTATTCAAAGCACAAGAATTAGGAAAGACCAATCTCCTGTCTAGCAGTTGGTCCCTTCCTAATCAAGGGAAATACCCTCTACCCTACCCCCAGTAATGCAGTAGAGACAATTGGCAAACACTGAATATCTAGATTCCCAAACACATTTAAAACAATAGCCCATTCATGTTTTAGAAACCAATTCCATGTGCATTTGTATAGGGCACGAGTTGCCCTGTGACAGTATCCCCATATAATCACAATCAATGATCAAAGCACTGATATTTGTTTGAGGTTTTCTTACCAATTACTAGGCTGTACCACTGTACACCTCATGCCTTTAGGTCCCCAACAAACTCAAATCAGGCTAGTGGCAAACATGAGGCCTTAAAGATGGCCACCCCTTTCATGCATTAGCCATTAAATGGGCAGTGCTACATATGCAATATTACAATTGGTTGGCAACTGTCATATCCAGTGACACACTTGACATTTCACGAAATACCATTTAGTGCCGCTTGTTACGGATCTGTCGAGCAGAGAGCATCAGCTGCTATCATTTCAGTTCTCCAGTCAGCTTTCTTTTGTTGCACCCTAATGTGATGCATGCCATTCAGATGGTCGCATCACAGCAACCACAACAGAAAAGCATACAGCCAGTATCTATTTTAAGCATCCTTGTGTATGTAATATTCCAGAGAGAAGAGCAATTGTGGAGGGCCTTGTAAATCCACTGCTGTTCCAGATACTCATAGTAGATCTGTGGTTGGCTGTTCAATCTGATTAGCTGGGCCCTTGTCACTGTTTTCTATTTTGAGAAGCAATAGCTACAGCCTGCAGTAACGCTAGAGAGAATGAGGGAAATTAGCCCTGAAATGACAATGTAGGCTGTCAGGAAGCAGTTTCAGTCTGTTCCCTGTATATCTGCAGAGAACAGGCCTCATACGTGCCTGGTACCTACTGACAATAATATACTGCACTTGCATATTTAAAAAACCTACATACTGCATAGTTAAATTATAGTTAGTGTAGGTTTTTAGGCATACGTTTGGTGTGGTTAAAAGGATCACTATTTAAACCCATCTTCATATTGGTTCCATGCTTACATGCTCCAGACATGGAAGCATTTGAACATTGTACACAACTCACAAGACTGCATTATTTACCAATTCATTTACCGGTGCCATTTTCATAGCATTGGTAAATAAGCTCTGAAAATGATCAAGCTTTAAAGTGGATGTGATGCTGCCTCCCCGCTTCGGTTTGTGCGAATTTGTCTGAATATGGCTGCTTGGCATCACTTCACTGGCTCCCTGTGCATCATAGAATTGATTTTAAAATTCTATTGTTTGTTTTTAGATCACCAAATGGTTTGCCACCCCATTATGTCAGAATTTATTAAGGTGTATGATCACTGAGGTGAAAAAGATGTTCTCTTGAGCTCTGACACTAGCATACCGGTTAGAGTACGTTTCACAGATGAGGCAGTTCATGTGGTATATATACAGTTTATTTAGTCCTTTGCACAGGTGAGGCATGTTGTTGGATTGATGGTGACAGATGATAGATGAAAGACGATTTATGGCTGACAAAAGAAACTCGAAAAATCAGAATCAGAATACAAATGAATTAACTAAATCAGGTGCACCAAACATAAATCTAGTAAGCAAACAGAATATTCTAAAGGGGCTTGTGACTTGGCAAACTTACAGAATAATGCATCTGTGTCTGGCTTAGTTTTAGTGCTACCAGCACCTCCAGAGAGACAAATGTTTGTCTCTACCATGTGCTTTAGACTATATACTTCCCAGGTGCTGCTGGTTAGTGACCCTGCCCACCAAAGTGATAGGCCATCTGATATCTACTTGATATCTACTGTGTTTTGATTAAATAGAAGTTAATTTGTGCATATAACATATACATTTTATCTTATCCTCAGAGAATCTTACTTGTAGCTTAGTTTAGGCTTTAAACACTGATGATTCAATAATCTTTTAACACAACCAGCAGATGGCGTAAGTCTACAATTTCCCTACTTATTGCCCTGAGGGTTGGTAATGGAAACTGAAATGCTCTTATAAATGAGGGCTGACAAAATGTGTCGTTGAATGAGGGCTGCCTCCAGTTTTACAATAATGAATAGTGTATATATGTTTGTTATGTTGTTGCTGTAGGGCTCGGGACTTAAAGAAACACCATGATCAGCATGTGTATGAGCGGGAGATGCAGAGGATCACCCTGCCCCTGTCTGCCTTCTCCAACCCCACCTGTGAGCTGGTAGACGAGAACACCATAGTTATCACAGCGGAGAATGAGCAGAGCCCTACCCAGGACACAGTGGAGGGTGGGGACCCTCTCATGGGCCAGCAGGCCGGTACCCCTGGAGCCTGAGACTGTGTGCATGGTCTTCACAGGGAAACCATGGTGAATTCTGAATTTTGTTGCACCGACACGCTCGCACCACCCTCTCCAGCCCCCAAGTAAACGTCTGTTTTGAAGCCTTTAATGGAGAAGGAAAGCAGTGTTGAGCTGCAGAGACTTGACTTTGTGTCAGTTTTTTCTCTTGTGTGTGTGTTTTTTTAACACACCTGTGTTACAAACGGGACGATAAATTGACACACAACAGATAATACTAAGGTGATATTTCCCAACTGATGGAAACCGAAGACAACTCTTGACTGGTACTGTACAGTAAATGTGTGCATGTCAGGAACATGCTTATTCCATGATATATGACATGATATTTCAAGATAATATGGTCATGGGTTCCGCCCGGTAACTGCAGTATGGATGTATTGAACGGGAGATCGATCAGTCAATGTTTATGATAGTGTGAGATGCACTCGTTAAAAACAGTGTTTGGAATGTTGGTCATTACAGCCGCTCTCTTGTTTTGTACAACGTACTTAATTTTATTCAAATGAGAATGTTCTCAGAGATGCAGGGTGTGTTTCATTACAAGTATGATTGCAAGTGAGACTGGCTAACCCGATGTGATGAAGGGAAGCCATGACACGGTGTATACACATACACAGAGAGATAGTGAGAGATAGTGTTGAATTTGCAAAATATAGTGAATTTGAAGCTAAAAATGGCTCACTAAAAACAAGGGAACACTGCTCTGCTCTGAAATGGCCTTCACATAATACTGTACATATGAGTGCATCATTTTGCTGAATGAAACCATTGTGTTGAAGCTGAGAGATAAAGGTATTCAATATTCACTGACAGATGTCTATCTTGACATGCTTTATTTACACAGGTTAAGAAGTGACAGGAATACAGGATGAGCTCTTTAAATAACCAAGGATCGTAGTTAGTCACTGCCACGACATCGGAACAGATCAGACTGGGTCTGCGATGTAGAGACGACACTGGACTTTGCTGTCTGCTCGCACAGCAAATTACTTATTTTCATTGAGCAAGGAAAGAAAAGAACAGTGTGCTCTGTGAAGTGTTTTTTGCACCTGGTGCCTGGATTAGATTCGGACCATTGAGTTATGCACTCCATGCTTCAGGGAAAGGAAAGGAAAAGCAGTAGAAGCTAGTCCAAAGCTTTGTGTTGAAAATAAATCCATGAAAATGAACAATGAATAAAAAAAAAAAAATGAATGCACGAATGTGGTTTCCTATGGCTTTAATTTTCGGAGACATTTCAGAGACATTTCACAGTACAACTATAAATGATTCCACTGTACAATTACTGTAGTAATTGTACTGTGGAAACAAGATTCCTGATTAAAGTGATCATGACCTGAAGTAGACACTATGCCTATTTGCTCAGACACTATTATGTAAAATTCTCCATTTTTGTCATCAGGAATTTAATGTTTGCATGCCTTTTGGCCATGCCTGACAAAATATTTTGCAAGTTCGAAATGCATGCCCACCCCATTATTTCTGTCTCCAATTTATGCCCCTATATAGAGTTCTTTGTGAGATATGCTTGTTGCTTAAATATGGTGTCACTCACAATACTGACATGAATCGTTTGAAATTAGTAATTTAATTTATATGATGGGCAGATGCTTAATGCTGCGACTGAAATAATAAATCATTTAGAGAGAAAAATGATTCTGGTTGGTACTAAAACCCAGATTTGGCCACACATCCTTGTCCATGGCATGGTACTAAACCTAATGCTGTCAGTCTGCAGGATTCTATCAATGCACACATGGTCTCCCTCTGGTGGTGACTACAGCACTACTGTTGTAGAATTTTTCAAAGCAGAAAAAACATTAACAAAACTGGCAGTGTTTATATTAAACAAAATACATTTTGCAGGATACTTTTTTGTGGTTCTAACTGTACCTCATCCAATTCCATTCCTATCCTGGTTTATTTGCCAGCCAAGGCTATGCACAGTATTTTAATGTGGGTTTAGAACGATTAGCATGTAAATCGTATGCCACTAGTACATACAAGTGTATGGACTTTTTTTGTTTAGAGCAATTAGGACATAAACTGTTCTATGAACATTAATGTTATAGATATAAATACAGTGGGCACCTCTCACTTCACATAAGAATATAAGACCATATCACAGGTAATATGCAAGATAACAGGACCAATGTTTTAAAAATGATCTTTATTTATGAAACACTACAGTTATGTATATAATTAATAGTGGTTACAACTAGTAGTTGTCAGTACCTTAGATAATGCTAGCAAAAAAGAAAAAAAAAAGAACTTTACAATCTTTATTATACACAATGTCTCAAAATCTACAAATCCATGATTCCCATAAAAAAACCATCCAATTAGAGCCAGAATATATACATATTTCTATACAGTTCTTAAGAAAAATATACAAATCCAGTTTTTCTGTACAAGTAACCTTTTTAGTAAGTTGCAATGTCTTGGAAAGCTCAGTCCTGTTGAACACAAAGAAGGATCACATGAACGAATGAATGAATGAATGAATGAATGGATGGATAAATGAAGGAATGAATGAAGAGCAACAAGTTAACACTCCCCTGTATGCGTGATGTACAATTAGACCAACCCTAATTTTCATTGAAAACATGCCAGTCAGTTACCAAAATAGGAAAACAAACTAATTACAACTGTGCGTGCGTAGTCAATGTTTTAGAATATGAAAAATGAATAAGGCTACCCTCTAGATCTGTATGGTTAACTCTAATTAACACTGGCATTGTGATTTACAATATAACAGAACACAACATTGAACATACTCAACCAACACGGTAGTAAATCAGTGGTCTCTAGATAGAAAATTCATTATATATTTAAAATTAAAAAATCAGAATAGTTACGCAACATTTAAAAGGTAGCATTAAAAATAGGTTTCTCCTTGGTCAATAAAATCATGAATGATTCGTCTTACTTCATGCCTCTCTGAACCTAGATGTGTTTACTTGGGGGCTACTTAGAGCTTGACCTCCATTACAGCACCATCCTTTTGAAGGTAAATAAAGTTTCCTCCGAAGTCCTGTCATTTATTTACTCTGACATGTCAATCAGCCAGGTTGATTCACAAATCTGTTTTCTTTGCTGTGAAGTGAGGCTTCTCATCATGGGCAAGGGCTGGTCTCTGCATTCCACACATAGCAGACAATAATTCCAGGGTGAAACTCCACGTGAAACAAATCCACTTTCACAAGGAGGCTTGTATTAAATATAGAACCAAAGACCGTCCACAAGATTAAGACTCCTCCTTTGTTAGGCATAGGGCCCCAAACGATTTTATTAGAAGGTACAAAGTAAACATAGAACATAACCCTGCATTTCCTGGTGTGTGTACATCATGTGACCTACTGTAACAGAAACTAAACTAAAATAGATTGTTTTCTTTTCTTGAAATGCAGCTCCTTCCTTGTTTCGTCACAATGCAGGCCTCTAACATAGGAAGGAGACTGGTCCAGCTACCTCAGGTGATCCAGTTTCTACAACGTTGTAGTTCAATTCTTTCTCTTCCCCCCACTGACTGTATACTGTAGTTGCAGCAGTTCAAACAGGCCAAAGGGGCACTGGTGCTAGGTACCATTGCCAGTAACACTAGATCCATCTGGAGAAGATACTGCTGGCGTTTCTGGGTCCGAGCTCCGAGAACCGATTTTCCGGCCGTGAAGTCGACACAGACTTTGGTGCAGTTCATCCAGTCCAGCAGGCAGGGGGATGCCCATTTCCTGGTTGAGGGCCAAAGCTTCGAAACAATCCTCCAGTTTGTGGAAGGGCGGTCTGGGGGATGAACACGTGACATGGGGGGTTAGAGGTTAAACCCAGGCTGAATGAGGTGAGAGAGAGAACATGAGGAAGCAATCTGGCGGATTGGTGGAGGCGTTACCCTTGCACATGCAGGGCTGAGATTGTATCTGAAGGTTGTTTTCTCACTGGTTCTACAGGGCCTACAAAATAGCCTGGATAATGTCACACAGGGTGAAGCTGAAAAATTTTCCCACATGTAGCCTGCTTTACAAACTCTACAAACCTTTTTTTTCTAATATGTTATGTAACTTTAAGCAACATCCTATTCTGCCTTTTGGCTTATTTAAAAATTGTTTAAGGTGTAATCAACCAGGCACAAAAACGCCAGAAAACAGAAAACTGACAAAATAGTCAAGTAGTGTATATTCAGCCACTGCACAGACCGTTATGGGCTAGTGTGCACTGGGTTGGGTGTACATTAAGTTTATTGTTAGACAAGTTGTTATTATGCGATTAAGGATGCGATAAGGAGCACCCAGACACACAATAGCGATTCCATTAACAACACCATACAACAACTTTCTATCCCGTATCCACTCAACATTTCTGTCACTTGGGTGTACAGTAACACTGAAGACCCACCGGTTCTCTGGTATGAGATCACAACAGGCCACAGCCAATGGAAAGAAAGCTGGAGGGCAGTCGTCTGGGAGGAACTTTTCTAGAAATTTGTCAACATTCAGGCCAAAGTCCATCGTCCTGGGAAGGCACTCAGGATCGGCAGACACCTGGCCGATAATCTGAAACACAGGACCATGGATGGTCAATGCATGCCAATCCTTGGTTGTATATACAATAGATGTGCTCATGTATAACAGTGGTCTTACCTCACAAAGCACAATCCCATAGGAGAAAATGTCCACCTTCTCATCATAGCGTTTACCTGAGGTAGATAACATAACATTACTAATCACACAGGGGATATTTATGTGCCAGAGACACCACAACATTAAACGTTACAGATTCAGGGCATAGACATGCAGTAGGTAGAGAAGAATAACATCACAATACAAAATATAATGAAGTGAAGAATTTTGTTTTGGGCATAGGCTATCCTGTGTATCATTCTGGCATGTGTTGCTCACCATTGAGCATCTCTGGAGCCATCCAGTAAGGGTTCCCCACTACAGTATAGCGCTTCTTCCGGTCAATGCGTCTAAAGACTCTCTTCTTAGAGGTAGGCTTTTCAGATGGGGGTTTAACTTTCTCTTCTACTATGAGTCTGGAAAGTCCAAAGTCAGCAACCACCACTGTGTTGTCCTGTCGAACACATGATGGATATATTTATGAAGCCATTCGAAGTGCATCAAACAAACCAAGTCTGGTAATGCAGGTGTAAAAGTAGAACCATAAAATAATTATTTAGCTGATGGCACTGCTGGAGTAATGTTGTTATAAAAGGGATTTTCTCATAAAGATGGATTTGTGATAAAATCCAAGATGGTGAATATTGTGAGTGAACTTAAGAATCTTGTCTTGCTTGTATAGACAGTCTTGGGCAGCAAGAGGAGCATATCTACACTACTGTATTGTCTATTTTTATATAGATCAAGGTTAGGAAGCACATAATATAACTGTTACCTACCAGTTTAACCAGGCAATTATAAGAATTGAGATCTCTGTGTATGATGCTCATTGAATGAAGGTAAGCCTGAAAACAAAGATTTGACAAAGATTATATTTCATTCACAAAGGCACTTGAAATGCATAAAGGACATTTAAAGATAAACAATATAAGCTGCAATAAATGTAAGTAAATATCCTTCAGTAATGTTGGAGTACACTCATTTTATATTATGCAATACAGATGCCCACAGAAGCTAATAAAAGATACAGTATGCTTTTCATGAATGTTAATGTCGTTGCAAGAGGCCAACTCACCATTCCAGAAGCAATGCTCCTTGCAAAGCTCACCCTCTGCTCCCATGGAAACGGGTCCTGTTAGGCCCCATGGAAGAAAACAAAAGGATAAATGAATAGATGCTACTCAAATAGTGAAAGATACTCATCACTTTTGCAACATGAATATACAAAATCAGAGCTTTTTAACTATTGTAAAAGGTTTCAAAACGGTACTTTAAAAAAGTCAGAATAGGAATTGTAGACCATATGTTGTCCTGAGCTCTTGAGCGAGTTGTGGGAGGAGGTGCGGAATTTTCACCTGGGAACACTTTCTTCCCTCATTCCACAGCTCTGCCAGTTCACATGCCAGCCAGCCAGCCCACTATAGAGTCAAGAGCCCTTTATGTGAGTAGAGTTTACTCCAGGGCAGCTTCATCCCACACAGGACCAAGCACAACACTACAACATTCTATGGCCACTAACATGTATTTTGGTACTGTGCTGTGGGACAAGAAAAGGAGGGGAGTTAAGTGAATCAAGTAGCTTAACACACCGTATCTCTAATGAAATCCTTCAGCGTGCCTCCTTCAATAAATTCGGTTATCAAATTCAGCCGCTTGTCCTTATATAGCACACCGATGAACTTCAAAACATGGGTATGCTCCAGGCATCGCATTACCTTGACCTAAGGAGCAATTGAGAGAGTGACAGAGAAGGAGTGTTAGAAAAGATTGTGCTACCATTGCCTTTTCAACAAGGTAATGACTGGAATCCAAGTTCTACCCTGGTGAAATTGCTTTTCTGCATAAACAAATCACATGATTCTTTTCCGTTCAGGACTAGAATAAAACCTTGTATCTGCAAGGAAAACTAGACCTAATTTACCTCTTTCAAGAAGGTTTTCTGTGTCTCCTCATCACAACGGATTAACTCCTTCATCACCATGACTTCTCCTGTGGCTTTGTGGGTGACCTTTTGGGGTGCACAAAAAACAAAGGCAAAATGAAATACTGAGAAGTCTGAATGAGGAGTCTGAATGATAATGTGGTCAGTCAGATGCTAACCTTGATGGCCTGTCCAAAGAAGCCTTTTCCAAGCACTTCACCATGGATGAGGTCACAGGGTCTGAATATGCGATGAGAGCAGCTATTGGAAGATCGCAAGGATTCAGAGCGCCCAATATCCCGTGTGAAACTAGGGTGCTCTTTTGGAGAAGCTGGTCCTGGCGACTTACATATGCTGTTACTGCGCCTATAAAAAGGAGAACAGTGTGGTGGTGAGCAATTCAGTATTCTTAAGGATTCCTAAACTGAACAATTATGTTCATCACAATTGTTCCTGTTATTTTTTTATTGTTATTTTTATTGTTGTGTTGGCTGCTTGGCCAACTGTAATGTACCTTAATGATCTTCGCTTCAGAGTGCCATCATCGGTCACATCTGTCCTTTCTAGAACAGCATCGGAGGGCGAGGAAAGACGCATGCGCGAGGTGGCCGGAACTCCCAGCTGGTTCTGTGAGGAGCCTAGCCTGAGCCTGTCCAAGCGCTGCCTGACCGGATCATACTCTATCAGCAGGTGTAACGTGTGGCTAGTTTGATGGATAAGGTCATCAACCTGAACATGTCAAATAAAAGGGAAGCATCTTTTTGAACAATATGTCACATATGGGCATAACTGTTATTCACAAGGATGGGTTAGAACCAATTAAGATGTAGGTTAGTTATGAAACTCAGTTGTATAACAGGACACTTGTAGCTTAAGAATTCTAATAATTAGGTTTCACTGCAGCAGAGAAATTATTATTGGAATGCACCTCAGGGGAAACAGGATAGGTGGGAAGGAAAGTTTGTTAAGAAGTGAATGAAGGCAGAATAGGAATGTATGTTATGGTGTGAGGTTGTGAGAACGAGCTACTGGAGCAAAGCCAGATACCCTACTCTCCCTGCTAAAGAATGTACAAATGATGTGAGACACGTGTGGAATCTCAATATGATCTCATTACATGTACTGTTCTATACTTTAGTAGCAGCTTATGGATTACGATATGCTTATACATACAACATGTGCATTCATAACAGGGGCGGATTGGCACATATTTTCCCACCGGGACAATTTTGCCTTTGCCAGGTCACCCTGGGGGGGAGGCAGCTGGTTAACCAGATGCAACTCTTTGAGAGCGTAAAAATGAAACCAAATGGACCCGCAAGGGTCCATTTGGTTTCATTTTTTACACCCTCAAGAGTTGGTTTCATTTTTACACCCTCAAGAGTTAAAATATTCATCATGTGAATTAGCCCAACTTAGTCTACACAACTAGAGAATGTAGAAGATTAAGGTTCATTTTGATCTGTATGTTCCAGGCGAGCATCTAGCACATTCTAGTGCATTTTGGAAGTGCCACTAGTGCATTTTGGATCTTGTCCAGGCCACTAGGTGGTGCAGGCCACCGGGAAAACTCCCTGTACTCCAGATGGCCAATCCGCCCCTGATTCATAAACACAAAACTTTGCGTATGAGTTGTTTAGTACATGCTGTAGCACAAACTCACCTCTTCCTCCATCAAGGCCCCAACCGGGACACCATTGATCTCCAGAATCCTGTCTCCAACGTGGATCGCATTCCGAATCTCTGGACTTATAAGCATCCCCCGAACCCTAAAGAAACAAAGCACCAGTCGTTCTATATTATGCATATAGAGAATCTAATGGGTTGTTAATGTTGTTGTTTTCAAAGGAGGTAGTGTTTGTTGTTCGGCCAGTAACTGGAGACGTGGACAACATACAGTATAGGACAGTGTCTGCGATCAATGACAACATTGTTCATATACTTGAGCTGGTAAAGGCTGCATCATCAGGTTTTAATCAACTACAAGCGTTATGCAATGTATTCAGTAAGACCGACACACACTTGCATCCTGTTATTTAGAAAGACTATAATCAGTGTCACGTAATTCTGCATTACGCATACGGTCTCTCTGCCGTGCCACTAGAGAAGGCAGACTTACTCTTTGACTTGGACACTGGCTGAGCCGCTGGTCACGTCCCTCACCACTTTGACGGAAAACCCTCTCTTGCCGTTGGCAGCAGAAGGCATGGAGATGAGAGTTACTGTGTGTGGAAGGGAGTCTAGCACCGAGTCAGACGAACACTTCTCCAACATGGGTGTGAGAATCACCTGCTTGTAGCACTTCCCGCTGCACACAAGTGAAGGGTGTGAAAATAAATACTTGTGTTCAAGTGAGGTGTTAATAATGTACGCATGGTCCCAAATTAAAGGTAACTGAATATTACCCTGGTGTAATAACTGAGGCACCATCCACCTTTAAATGAGTACGCATTGCAACAAAAGCGAAATTATATAAAGGCTACAACTTGTGATCCAAGTTAAAAATACTGGTAATGGTAAGTTAGAGACCATGTCTCCTTACTGTAACTATTAATCTTAAATGTATGGTACAGTTATCTGCATTTCTATTTCACCAGTTAATTCATCAAACAAATACCCAGGAATGGTATGAGGATTCAAACATGCAAGATTCTGTTTTCAGAGAATGCCTAAACACTCAAATATTTGCAGCAACATTATAATGAAACAAATAAACCATTATATTATTATTGATAATACTAATAATAGTCTTACCAGTACAGTTTGGAATGTTCCACCAAGGCGTATGTGTCCCTGTCCTCAATCACCACCTTGCAGCTTAGGCACACAAAGCACTCTGGGTGATACTTGTATTCTCCAGCCACCTGGGAGGACAAATGCATTGGATTGATCTTCATGTTACAGCCAGGGTATATCCTGAGAGAACGACGCCGTAGTCTGTTCAAGGTGCGCATTCTGTTCTCCACTGAGCTCTGCTCTTTGGGAGGAGAAGTGGCTTATGAGCTATGCAGTGGTGCATGCAACCCTCCTCTTCTGGTTGGGTATGACACATTCCGTAACACCTGCTTACCTCTCCACCTGTCTGGAATCTGCTATGATGTCACTAGTACCTATACAGTACAGACAGTACAGTCCTAAGCAACTCACTACTCCGATGTTCTCGTCACACCTCCCATTGCCAGCTCACACTCTCCCCTGCCGTGTTCTCACGCACACACTGGGAACGCACCGCCTTAATGACAGTTCCCTTTCCCTTTCTATGAGTTCTCTTAAACTTCCAACCAGCTGTTCTTTCTCTCTCCCTCGCATGCAAGATGACATCTCCTCTGCCTGCAATGTGGCAAAGATAGAGGGAGGGAATGACATGCAGCGAGATGCAAGGACTGAGACTTCATACTACAATCCGACCGATAAGATAGGTCTATCATATTGGGTCATATCAGTGGGTTCCCATTCTTTTGTTGGTCATATCAGTGGGTCCACCTTCTATCAGTGGTCATATCGGTGAAAAAGGTCTATTTTCATTTCAGCTAAAAAAAAAACCTATATCGGTTACAAATTGGTTATTAGTGGTTGTAAACCTCTATTGCATCGGTTATTGTATCATATCCAAAATTCAATATCAGGTGGGCTCTACTTCATACCGTTTAGTACTATTTATCATATATTTTCATAAAGATGGCTGCTGCTTCAATTTAACATTAGAGTACAGTATATTTCATTTCTCAAGGTGATTTACTCAAAGCTAACACAACTCTAAATGACTAACCAAGGACAGAACAACAACTACAACTACCTGTTATAGTTGTTGTTCTGGCAACAAAAACATGTCAGTGACAATATTGAAACAAAGTAAGTGATTATGGACAGAATCAGAGGTGAAAGAACATTGTCTTCTCAACATAGCAATGTTCAAGGTTAGAAAACAAAATGGTCAGCCATCCTTGTAAAAAAAAGCAATGTTAGATTATTTCTGGAGTTTGAGTCACTAGTCTATAATGCAGAACAATCTCTCGTTAGTCTACAATACACACTAGTTTTCAACACATGCACCAAGCTTCATGTGTAGACTCTATGTATTAAGAATCATTAGAAATGTGGAGACTAAACCATATTTGATAGATGGCTACACTTCAAATTGTACATTAGAAGACATACCTTGAAATACAGAAATTAATGAGGGAAAATCTGAATGAATGTAGTTGGTACACAATTTGAACCAGAACTCCCCCACGTGGAGCATGAATCAGAGTGCCGAGAAAGGATTCCCTACTGCTACTACGGTAAGCATTGGGTGATGTAAGCCAAATGAGTGAAACCTTCAAGTAGTCTGGCGGTGACTCCCTGGCTGCAAGGCAAGAACAACATCACTGACCCCAGTCACAACAAGCTTCATCATGACCACGCACACTAATGGCAATGTTGGGCAACTCAACAGGGGAAGGAATACTGCCGTTTTAACTGGGTGTGAAAACACATGTCTCTATTTTGTGCATGTAATTAAAGAATAGGGTCTTTTTCGTAATATACGATACCCCAAGGGAGGTAAAACACATTATCAAAGTTGTTTTAATTTTAGACAGTTTACAATGTGACAGAGAACAGTAAAATGTCACAGCACCCACTAAAAATAAATCCATAAAGTGGAATAAAACGCTTTTTGCTTCAGTTGAATCTGCTCAGTGGAAGGTTTTCGAATACTACAGCACACACAAGCAGAAGATTGCTTGGCATGGCTTGTCCCAGCTGAGGGCCTGCGATGGGTCTGTTACTTGGTAAGCGGCCGCCAACTCTAGCCAGCCAAAATACTTGGCTACATGGGCTAGTAAAGCGAGATGCCAAGACTAAACAGAAAGAGGATCATTATTGGTGGCACGGAACCCTTCCATAGACTCCACATTAGATCTGTTATAGCAAAATGAATTAAACTAAACTAACGAACTAGCTACCTTTACCAAATAAACAGAAATGTGCAACATTAATTTTAATGCCTCTCAAAGAGTGTATTGGAACATATGAAAGAAACTATGAAATGCATTAATTAACACAAATTCTGAACTTCTCTTTCTATACCAAACCAAACCCATTATCTAATTAAATACAGGATAAACACTATTCTGCGCTACTTTTTAATACATAACCCATTGTTTGAAGATCAGTCCCTCCTTGTGTTATTCATTAAACTCTATTTCAGTCTTCATTAAATAATCTTGTATCTCATTGAAAGACTTCCTTTATTTTTGAGGGCTGCTACCTGGTAGCCCCTCCCATGTCCAGCATTCCAGGTTTGTGTAAAAAAAAAAAACTGGCTTGTGAGTGGCTGATCAATCCCATACCGATGATTTGATTGGCTGAACAAAATTGAATGTAAAAGT
This sequence comes from Benthosema pterotum, assembly GCA_039105355.1. Lineage (NCBI taxonomy): Eukaryota > Metazoa > Chordata > Actinopteri > Myctophiformes > Myctophidae > Benthosema > Benthosema pterotum. Next base: position 34,102,439 of record CM076972.1, on the reverse strand, counting down.
TAGGGCAGACAAGTGAAGATGGAAAAGTGAGGTTGCAGATTGTGATCAGAAAGAATGAGATGACGTATGATATTAAGGGGAATTTGAGGGAACATTAGATTGCTGAAACTCACAGCTTTTATTTATCCCATGTTTTGCACCATCAACAAGAACAGTAATTTCCAACCTTTTTCTTGTCAAGTCAAGGACCCCCAAATTGACCATTTTCCATTTCAAAAAGCCCCAGTTTGACATGCACTAGTCTATGGACTCTGGGATACCCACTTTATAATGTAAAACCAATGTTAATTTAACTCTACAAATAGACACATAGGGGACCATTTGGTACTATCATTTGGAACAACCAAACTAGGACATGCTGAATTACAGTGTAAATTATAAGCAGTACAAAGGAAATTAACCAAAAAATGAAAATATAGCTATGTCCCTGTAGTAACATGTAATTACCCCCTGGAAAAAAATAAAAATAAAGATCTATCAATAAACACTGCGGTGATGGTGGTGGTAGATGAGCCAGTACTGCGTTGACACAGCCATCCCACTGTGGTGGACTTATGCTAGGTAATGAAAGCTCTCCAAACCAACTCGTGTCGCTTCCCTCTCCAGGTCCCCACTACGTACACTGAAGTCTATACTTGTGGAAATGAACTGTGAAGGACTTCTGTAAAGAGAACAGAGCAGGCCTCCAGGCAAGAGGGGGGTAGCTAATACACAGATGAGGTCAAAGGCCCAAGCCGCTTTGTTCCACAGCAGTTCAGTCAGTCGCTCATCTGTCTATGTAATCACCAGTTCACCACAAAACCAGCCTGCATGATAGTTTTATGAATGTTCCTTGCATTGATCTCAATCATTGTGGAGGAACTGGAACATGGAGAGCTTTGACCCAATCTTTCTAGGGGGTCTGGCATGTTGAGTTGAAAGGAAACATTGGCAATGTCTTCATGAATACAATGCAATGAACCTAACCGATGTCAAAAATGCACACTTGTATTTATATTATGTGCAAAATAACAGCTATCACTTGTGTTATACAGTAACTCTTATCTTTCTGTACTAGTGTAAAAGGAATGGAAAAAAATGTTGCAGACTGGTTTTAGAGGTCAAACAAAAAAGATGAAAAGGTGCAGGGGGAAGACACAGCTGTTATCAGGAATTGGGGGGACAGCATGTGCTGTATGTCTCTGAGTAGAAGGCCAGTGGCTGTGCGATTGTGACAGACTTTCTACAATAACTGCATCAAGGATTTGCAATATACTAACAATGCATGATTGACTTTATTTTATAGTTTGTGTCAATTCAAGTACAGGCAACCATCCCTCTTAAAAAGATAGACAATAAAAATGAATACCCAAATGATTAATTTCTGATTAATCCTTCCAAAAGCTGACAAAATGTGCATGTCTCCTCGTGCCAAATAAAACATTGCACCACAAGTCACAGCAAAAATATGCTATAACCTACAACCTTTGCAACGTGTTGCATCTTTGAGACTATTACGAAATGTCAAAAAAGCTAGCTGTCTACATATATAAAAGGGTTGGTTCTTGTGTCCATGTTGTCTGTCTGTCCAGACTCATCTGGAAATAATATTGCAAATTGAACTGAACCAATAAGTGCCAAAATTCTTGTGCACACTGCCGGTAGGTCACATAAGTACCATCACTATACACTGCACAATGTTTTTTTTTTTTTTTTGTTTTTTTGACATTTTATAGGTTCTTAAATAATTAATGTTCATTGCATAATGGATGGAATCCAATGGTGCTCAGATTATGCTTGAAACCTTGAGCAAATCTGAAGACATATGTTTAAGATATGTCATAGATAACCTTGTAGGCTGCTTGCTGCTCTCATGTGGACCCAGGATCCATATCATACATTTTTAGGGAATAGAAATTACCTCTGTATTGAGAAATGAGTAACGGTACACAAAATATACTCAAGTAATAATAAAATTAGAGCTGTTAGAATAATTAGAAAAAGAAACTGAATCTGTGAAAAAAGTTTTGTTTATCTTTTAAATATTTATCAAAATAGGTGATCTACAAGCCCACAATTCTTAGATCCCTCATACTGTAGATCCCTCAAGCTATACAGTATGGCTCTGGTTACAGCGAGACACACAGCTATATGTCTCGTACTCTACCCATTTTTGTTTTTCCAATGAGAAAATGCTCAGTGCGTTGAGTCAGTGTGCACATGTGTTAATTGTGTTAAAAACTTTAGTCAGATTAATCAACAAAATTAATTTAATCACATTAACTTGTTATTTTCAACAGCCTATATATAAATTACAAGATAATTTATGACGTTTTATACAGTTGCATTTAGTATTGCGCTAATGTGGGTTTGTGGAAAAAATTCCAAGGCACATCTAGACTTGTTTCATGGCACAGTGTTGGGACCAAAGGCGTACACAATAAAGTCACGTGTTTATAGTTTGTTGATATAACACTTATAACATGCAAAAATGAAGCCGTAAGAGACTTGAAACTCTTGAAACTTTCTTCAATGGCTAAATGAACACAGGATTTTACTGTGTATTGTAATGAGGTCATGCACTTAACAGACGAATGTTTATTAGAACAGGAACTGAAATGGGTACTAGTCACGAATAAGCCTTAGTCCACCTGCAAAAGAGCACTTGCAGGCAACTACCCCCTCTCCTAAGTACCCCTTGCCCCCTCCGTTTTTGAAATACTGTACACATATTCCCTTTTTACGTCTTTAAATTTCTGATTAATTAAAAATGGAGTTCCCTGATGTTAACATGTCTTAGTGCTTTGGCTGTTTTTCCCCTTGTAACAGTGTATTGAACTGTACTTTTGTTGAGATGTACCCATTCTACATACTGTGTATTTCCAATCAAACAAACTCACCATGGCAGGACCTGTCATTAGCAGAGAACAGCCGTGACATATCTCCCCAAAGTTCTCCCAGTAGTGTTTGCGGCAGTACAGCTTGCCATCTTTCTCATAGTACCAGTTAGTCAGGTGGTCACAGCACACAGAACACCTGTAGAGAGGGGAAAACAATATAATTGATAACTGTCCTATGTAAGGACGTGTAGGGAAAAGAGTGAAGAGATGCGGTTGAGGATTTTTCAGCCATCAAACTTCAACATGATATGCCATAAGTCGAGGTTCTGCATATGATTTCAAAGGCATGTTGACAACTATAAAGGTACTGTACATCCGAGTAGGTATGTAACAATACCTGTGTCAAGCCTTGACAAAGAGTCTCATTGACAAGAGTTTGAAAACCCTACATTTATGGGGGGAAAAGCCAAAGAAACCAGACATAAAAAACAGAAAAGGGAGAAAAAGCCAAAGAAACCAGCCATAAAAAAGGCCCAAACTTGACATTTTACTTCATTTTTTCCAAACATACCTTATATTACACACTAGTAAAAGGATTTCAACAATAAGAAGGGAGAGGGTACTACAGGAAGCATCAATCACTGTTCAACATGATACTTTCTCCTCCCAGGTAGGACAGGAGTGGAACATTAGCCTGGAGGTCCTTTCTCTTGGATGACAGCATGTACTTTGTCTGTGTTCACAAAGGTAAATGTACAGCATTAGAAGCAGCTTGATGCATGCTAGGACTTGACTGTAAGCTGCTGAACTGCCTAGGACGGTCATATATCAGGAAGAACTACCTGAAGCTGAGGTTTCGCAAATTCACAGTAAAAAAGTGCCATTAATTAGCACAGAGTGCAGAATACACAAGGACTTGTGGTTTTAGCCTTCACTTTGTACCTCCCGCCTCTCCCTCAAACATGGGTCAATTGTGTGTGGCGCTCAAACAAACCAGATGCACAAGTGGATTTGAACGCATGATCTCCACAGTGGTGAACTTTACTATAGGTACTTTAATTCTGCACTACCCAGGGGCCCTGTTTATGCACACACCAGAAAATACACCCCAAGCAACTCAGTCAGAGTTAACAGATTTACCACAACTTTCGGAGTGATTGATTATTGTGATTATCACTCCAAAAGTCGTTTTAGGTCTTGTTTTATTAACAAGCTCATTAACTCGCTGCATATCACCTCATGAAGTCCTTTCAGTGGTGATTGCACTACAAAACCCAGAAAACTCCTCACACGCTTTACAGCTATAATTCATAAATTATATACTGTAACTTTACAATCATTTATCTCTGAATGAAAATACAGGCTATATGTATTAAAGATGCACCTTAAAGCTGTCTTTGTATTTCATTCATTTGCATAAATTCACAACAGAGGATATTCTATAAATTATTGTTACTAGCGAGCTTAATGGGAGCAGGCCTAGATATTCTGCTAATCTGTCAAAGAGTTAAAGACAAAAAACAACTGGATATTAATCACCCCTGAAATTCCCAGTTGCCTAGTTAGACAGTCGACAACCATTCAAATAAAGTACAGTGACATTGAGAGACTTTCAGAGAATTTCAAATCAGGCCAGCTCCATATATGGAGATCTAAGGTGGCAGGAGCTGTGTACAGGGTTTTGTAGGGCCAGGTCTTAATTTTCAGGCCTGTTGATAACTACTAAGTTTTTGCTGGCTGCCGGGCGTGGCTGCACTAATAACTTTGGGGCAGGCCTGTTTAGAATTTGAATGGACAAGTATTAGTCAATGGCGGAGACATCAAAGAGGAAGGATGGGTGAGGAAGTATCAATACAGAATGTCAGAACAGGTCCGCTGGCCCAGGCGGTTAGCTCAACCTAGGCTGCCAGGCCTGGCTGATAGCGTGCTATGGTTCGACTCCCGAGCCCCATGAGTAATGAATGAGAATTTATGGTTATTACCAATTTACAAATTACCATAAAAACCTGCAACACTGTTTGCCACATTCCACATTTTTTGTTACAGAGATAATGAACTAATGCCTGCGATGTATGGTTTGGTAACATAGACAATGACTGAGCGTTCCAGCGGCAATATCATGCAAAAATCTGTCCTGGCTGAAAAACATGTGTAACAATGAGGTTTTCTTGCTTGCTTGCAGTGCGGATGGACTGTCAAACCGCAATGCAATCCCTGCTGGTCCATGTAGCAACATCCGGGTCGCTTATTAATGTAAAGGATGTTTCAATTGGGGAATGACTGAGGAAGACATTCTCACTTGGGTCACAGCAGCGGTCACGCTGCACCAGCAGGGTCATGTACAGGTGCATGGAAGTGAACAAAAGCTGACCACAATCCATCTCTTGCCATCCGTGGACACGTGCATCAAGAAAGTACACACGTGAGAATTTCACAAGACAGCACCCGCTTGAGTCTCCACCCTCAACTTCTGTGTATCCTAAATAACGTCCCGCCTATCATTGAAAATGAAATACTGAGGTGTGTCAGTGCCCTTCTGAACCGGACTAAACACTGCATTTCAGGGCAAAATGAAAACGAGGTTTTCAGACTGATTAATCACAAACCGGGAAGATGTGGGGAAGTGGTGCTGACAGTCTGCCAAGATAAAGATCACATTAGTGAGGCTTGAGGGGCACGTATGGGCTATGCTGCCCTACCCACAGCTGGGATATGGTCACAATATCCAATTAAGAGTTCTGTTTGATGAAGGAATGGAACGATCACACAGAGACAAAAAATTACTAAAGCTAATAACTGAACTTAACGCATTTTAGATATTGATTATGTGTGGAACTTGTATAGTTTTGTGTCAGCTCTATTGTTGGCAACATAATGACAGGACAATCAATCACTCCATCAGTAGAATACATGAAGGCTCAGCCTCAGCCCAAATAATACTCGGACAAACCGAAATGTTGTGACATTGAGGGGGCAGAAAACTAAGTTCTCGGAAGCGATTTTTCATATGCCACCCGAAATAAAGTAGGGGGCTTCGGAAAGAGCGCTTGTTTTACCCTTTCTTACTGAGGTTATGTTTAGGGTTCGTAAAACTAGACTTAAACCTAACCTAACCCTAACCTCAGTAAAACTTCCCTCACCCCACCCTACTAGTAGTAGCCGGCAGGGCAAAACAAGCGCTCCTTCCAAGCCCCCTGCTTTATTTCGGGTGGCATTTGAAAAATCACTTCTCGGGAGGGCTGATGCAGTCTGAAAGAGTGTACAAATGGTGCGTTTGGTTCCATTTGTACACTCTCAGAAAAATAAATCCTAAAAGAAAAATCATAAACATGGTGAAAACACAATTTGATGATAGGGCCACCACTGGACCGTTCCCATGAAATGAACTGCTACCCATCAGTGTACTCATATGCTACTGAGCAGCTCAGAGCATCCTTGGCAGGGACCCTTTCAGAGTCCCATCCATGAAAAAACTGTCTCAGCAGTCAAAGGCCCATAGGTATTACATAACACAACCAAACAATATCGGACAGCTCCTAAAGCATATCGCTTCTTCCTGCCTGTAACATAGGAACTGGTGTTTGTATGTGTGTGTGTGGGGGGGGGGCAAACTCAGGTGGTCATCCTAACAATGCAAGTCCTGCCTACACAAACAGCAAAAGGTAAACATCACCCATTTCCTCGGATCCACATTCCAAGGGGGATGAATTCCTGTGTTGAAGCATAGTAGTAACAAACTGGTCTGGGAGGGTCTATCTATGGTACTGGCCTTAGAATACAACAAAACACAATGGATTACCGGCACCTAGGCCGGTAATCCCACCTGACGGTGGGCTGCAGGTCTGAGACGAGTCCTGGTCCTGTTGGCCTGGTCACATTACTGTTCCCTATCAATTGAAGGCAAAAAGGAACCCTAGTATCCACTAATTGCAAAGATCCATCAAAATATCTATGCATGCATGAATACACACAAAAAAAAAAATACAAAAAAGGTTAACCCACTGGTTAACACTGCCATGACTCTGATGTATGGCATAATGCACAAGAGCATACACCATGTGTGCAGCCAAACTATATGCAAACTTTTGGTTATGAGCTCGATATGCATAGTTTAGGTTTTGGACAGGATCACTAGTGATTTAATCCTGTTGGCATGTGGTGTCAGTAATGGCCCTTACACACTGCACGATGTTTGCTCCGATTATGATGTCGGGGAGCTTTTTTAGCACCCACTGACAAAACCCACACAATCTTGACGCAAGATCGGGATTTGATCGCCAAAACCTTGTCGATCAAATCCCGATCTTGCGTCAAGATTGTGTGGGTGGCTCGCTCTGCATGAAAGGCTTTGTGAGAAGGTCTGCAAATTACAGCCAATGAAAGCAGCCAATGAAATAATATTAATTAAACCTTATATTGTCGTTAAAGAATGTATAAAACCAATGCATCTCACATCTCACAATGCATCTCAAATAACGTTGATAAAACAGATTTGGATTCTACAGAAACGTTTTTGTGTGTGTGTGTGTGTGTGTGTGTGTGTGTGTGTGTGTGTGTGTGTGTGTGTGTGTGTGTGTGTGTGTGTGTGTGTGTGTGTGTGTGTGTGTGTGTGTGAGAGAGAGATAAGGCAAGTCTAGACAGCAGCTAGAGATCCCATAGTCTGTGGAGCTGTAACCCTGACAACAGAGCCCATGGACTTAAGATCCCATAGCCCCAGTAAGAATAAGCTATTGAATTAACACTCCTTTAGTTTGTATGTTGCCAAAAATGTGGAATTCCAGTATCATATATTAAAGATGTATACTACTGCTGCAAGAACTCTCTGCCAATTCTGATCCTTATTTGGAGCAACCTGGGAGCCAGCTTTCTTGAAAGAAAGAAAAAACAAAGGATTCTGCAGTCAGTGTCTGGGATGTCGAACCCACATCTCTGAATCGCTGTCTAGGAATGCAGCAGTGGTGAGCAGAGAAGTGTAGAGTCTGCTCTTACCTATAGCCCCCGAAAACACTGCCAGGTTTAATGGAACATGAATGACATCAGCCTATAAGAATGATACAGAAGGTACCCGTAACAAGAAGGGCATGATGTAGTAGACAATGGACAATAGCAACAACACAGGGGGTAACATTTACAAGGAAGCCGTTTTAGTCTGTCTTTTACTCCAAATGGAATGCAGTGAGATTCCATTCTCTGGGTGCAAAATTAACACTGTAAAAGAAAAAAACCTGAAAAGTGTCAAATTACTACTGGATGTTAGTGTTCCAACACCTGTCAGGATAGGTGATTTTAGGCCAGCGGGATTGGCCGCAGTGGACTGAAATGCAGCACACTTGGCTGCCAGACTGCACAGTAGTCTCATTTTAAAAACACATTTCAAATGAAAAAAAAAAAAAAAAAACTAAGAAAGAAATTATGAAGTAGTCATAGCATAGTGCTATGAAAGGAGCCAGTTATAGAAGGGAATAAAATATGGGGTTATGCAAGGACAAGTTACTGCTAAAAAGATTTAGTCTTTTTAGTCAAAATTCACAATTTGCAGCCGTTACCGTTGTAAAAATAAACAATGTATGGGCGACTAAGTTATAAGAACTTTAGTCTCTGAATTGCCTTGATTAAGCCATAGCCAAATCCTTGTCATGTAAAAATATTGGCAAACTAACCTTTCTTTTTGCACCCAGATCCAATTACTCCATTTTTATCAACTGTCATGAAACTGTCAGGGTCAATTTTGTAGAGTGACCATGGTCATTAACAAAGCCGTCAGGACCTTGGCCTCAATTCCTCATACGACAGAAATCATTATGTGACAAGGAATCAATCATGCATTGATGTAACAGAGCAGAACTGGTACAGTTTAGAGCAGTTTAGAGCAGCATGTGAAATAAACCCCCGAACTGAAAACAACTGATATTCTGAATCTGACGGAGTTATGCTATCTCACACTGCCTGAGAAATAAGATTACTCAAGAACATCAATTGACAGAAACATTATGACAAATGTGTACATTTTGTAAGGGTGAAACAGTTAACCTATATATGCGTACATTTAGGCCTCCCATTTACAAAACACTATTTCCTCTATTTATTATTATTATTATTACATTTTAAAAGGTATGCAATGCATCTCTCTCGCACTCTCTCTCGCTCACACACACTGACACACACACACACTGACACACACACACACACACACACACACACACACACACACACACACACACACACACACACACACACACACACACACACACACACACACACACTTCATCAAAGCTATAGAATAATGAGATGATAGTTTGAGTGGATAGTTTCAGCCCCAACTTTCTGTCTTCAGAAGGCCTATCTCGTGGCATTTATCAGCTAGTGTCTGCTGCCTGCAGACCAGTCGTGTATAATCATTAAACTTTTGGCTTGTTTTGGCTTGTTTTTCCCTTCTTTTCCCTTTTTATCCCTGGGCAAAGTCCGTCAAGAGGAACTATTTGACTAGCCGAGAGTGAGACTGGCAGGCAGCAACAAAACAACAGAATATGAATATATTATAACACCTGACCTGAGTTTGTTCAATTGTTTCTTCAGACGCCACAAGATTTACAGTGAAATAGATACATATGTATCTATTTCACACACACACACCGCATATATATGCGGTGTGTGTGTGTGTGTGTGTGTGTGTGTGTGTGTGTGTGTGTGTGTGTGTGTGTGTGTGTGTGTGTGTGTGTGTGTCTTAAAAGTACAGGCTCACAAAACAGAATGCCCGAGAAAACTGTGGCACGTTGACTGTAGTGTATAGAACGTGTTCTATAGAACCAATTGTCTACATTAACAATGCAATTCGTTTCCTCTTTCTACGGAAACAAAGCGTTCCTGAGTCCTAAATGCCTGGGCAGTCTCATTCCAAGGAGAAATATGAATAATCCCACAGACAAATCTCTCAAGAGGCCAAAACGTACAGCATTAAAGATGTTGACAGAGCACAACACTTACTGGAAGCAGGCGTTGTGCCAGGTGTCTTCAAGGACCTTTTTGTGAAACGAGTCCCGAATTGTGTCCCCACAGCCCGCACAGCGAGGTCCATCTGTACCTGGAACAGACATGATGTTATCAATTATCATTCTTCTTCCCTCATGCTTTCATCCTATGAAAGTTTAAGTATGCTCCGCCATCATAAACCATTTGATGTATTGTTGTCGTTGATAATAACACGTCTAACACGTCTAGGCTGCTACCCGTAACGTTCATATACAAAAAATGATAATTTGGACTTGCACGGCAGAACCATTTTAAAACAGGCTATGTGGAATGGCATCAACAAAAGGAACATGTCTCCCTCTTCCAATTCGATGGGCAATTATGCCACTAACAAAGGCCATATGATAACCCGCAGCATCAGAGATTCTTTAGCCTAATGGAAACCCCGAGTTTAGGGACGGGAGAAAGAAATAATAAAATGTCTCACCTTCCAGTTTCTCCATCTAATTTCCTGAATTCCGTCGTCAATGTGAGTGTCTCCGTTTAAAAAGTTATCATACTGAAACGATCGGACGATGATGGGCTTTTGGTTGTTTCATTTCTACGCCCACCGTCCATCCAAGAATGTCTACGTGCAGACAGACGGCTAGTTAAGTATAGTACAAAAATAAAAAAAAAAACACGCATCCCAAAAAAAAATCTCAACAGTGAAAAGCGACTCCTTCAGTCAGTCAGTCAGTCCAACTTTTCCTGTTGGCAGGAGAACTGACGTAATGCATTCTGCATTCCTGTACGGAGAGCGGAAGGGATCGAACTGCAGCACCTGGGAGCACACTAGAAGCAACGAAAACAAGCGTCCACACAGAGTCGGACCAATGGCTCCATCTACTGTTCATATGAACGCACTACTACTACTACTACAACCTTTTAGATACCAGGGCCCAGTATTTATTCAGCATTTTAGCCACGGACCACCACGTGAGTACATTTTAGCCCCAAAGGCCCCAAAACTAAATATTTCTTTTGCTTTTGTCCACAACACCAGGCTGGATTTGGGAAACAACACAGGCAAACATAGGCTGCAGATCAAGATGACCATTAATCTTCTACATTCTCTAGTTGTGTAGATTTGGGCTCCATTTTCGTTACCGCTATACCCCTTATTCCTTAACTTCTTTGCCTTTTTAAACTATATATAAAAAAAACATTTTTCAGTATTTCAAATGCCCTGTCTACAAGCTCACAACGTGTTAATAGATTGACATGTTGAAATATTCCAAAAAGGTTTTCAAAATAGTAAAAACGAAATAAGGAATTTGGGATTGTACTGTAATTCTGTGTGTACTTGACCTGTACTGTAACTATCATCTCTGTTAATAAAAATTTCATTCATTCGGATAAGGGGTTTAGCATGTAACGAAAATGGAGCCCTTGGGCTCTAGTTAGCTACATCTGATTAACAAACCTTCCAACTGATAAACAACTCAGCTGGGGACCACCTGGAAGTGGAACCCTCTCAAGTACCCCCTCTCTTTTTGGGTCAGAGAGACAAAATTCAACATCATCAACTGGTGGTCCGTGGCTAAAATGCAGAATAAATAGTGCGCCCTGGTATGAAAAGGGTTGAAAACCACTGCCTTATGGGAAGCACTGACGAGCCAGTTCATTTCTGATAAATTGTAGACACAAACTTGAAAATCCTTTTTTGGGTCAGAGAGACTAAATTCAACATCAACTTGTGGTCCGTGGCTAAAATGCAGAATAAATAGTGCGCTGCGCCCTGGTGAAAAAGGTTGAAAACCACTGCGGAATTACGCTGATTGGCCAGACAGTTGCTGTTGCTAGCCGCTAGATGGTGATGGAGTAAACTCGGTCATGATTTTGTCTTCATGACGCGCCGTTGGTACCCCCGCCCCTAATAACTGTGTGAGTGAATGAATGAATGAATGAATGAATGAATGAATGAATGAATGAATGAATGAATGAATGAATGATTTTTTTATTGACAGAGATCAGAGTTACAGTCAAGTACACACTGCAACAAAACTGATAACAGCTCGGAGAATTACAGTATAATTCAAGTACAACTACATCAAATCTGACAAAGCTGATTGGACACACTAGTTAAGCATACACTTGTTTACAATAGTGGCCAACTTGTTCATTTCATTAAGGCATTCAAATACATACAAAACAATTACTTCAGTAAAGTCAGAAGCAGCAAATCATGGAGGTAAAATCATAGTGGAGGTAAAAAGGGAAAAGAGAAATGTACAAAGAGGAGAGGATAGGGGGATGGGTGGGGGGTTTATATACAATTTTTGTTTTACAGAGGCCAGTTTCGAATTGCAGCCATCTGTAGGTGCCCCTTGAGAGCGGTTTTGAAGGAGCCAAAGGATTCACAAGTCTTAATGACTGTTGGTAGGGCGTTCCACATTTTGGTCGCATATGAGCGGAAGGAATTAAGGGCTCCATTTTCGTTACCGCTATACCCCTTATCCCTTAACTTCTTTGCCTTTTTAAACTATTAAAAAAAAACATTTCTCAGTAGTTCAAATGGCCAGTCTACTAGCTCACAACGTGTTAATAGATTGACATGTTGAAATAGTCCAAAAAAGTTTTTCAAAATAGTGAAAATGAAATAAGGGATATGGCATAAGGGGTTTAGCATGTAACGAAAATCTCACCCTAAGTCCCTTGTTTGTGCCAAATCTGGGTTGAACATGGTTAGTGGCACTCCCTCTAGTGTTGTGGGAGTGGACCTCATTGACATTTAGGAAGTATTTGGAGAGGTACAATGGTATTTTGGTATTGAATCTTTAGACCAAACCCATTGCGAGATGTTGAACTCTGTCGTCAACCCTAAGCCAACCCAGACTGTCAAAGTGGGCAGGGGTGAGGTGGGTTTGGGGCGTAAGGCCAAGTAACAGCCTGACCAGTTTGTTTTGGGAGGTCTGTAGCCTTGTTTTCAAGGCATAGTCAAAGAAACCTTGTACCAGGGCTCCAGTTATGGTCTTCAAAGTGTCTTTGTTGACCAATGAGGAGATCCTGTATAGGAATCTAGTCCTTTGGTTGACCTTTATGATTACATTGGTGGCCATTTTATCACCGGAAAGATTTGCCTCCAGGATGGAACCCAGGTAGGTAATTTCTTCTTTCCGAGTGATAATGTTGTCCCCCACTTTGGCCGTGAAGCCAGCTGCCTTGCTGAGCTTAGCATTTGTACCAAAGAGTATGGATTCGGTTTTGCCAAGGTGTAGTGATAGTTTGTTATCAGCGAGCCAGGTGCAAATTCTACCTGCTGTTTGTTCTTGTAGTCATCGGCAAACAGGAACAATTTGCAGTCACAAGCTGATGTCATGTCGTTCATATATAAAAGGAACAGTAGAGGCACTAGTATGCTTCCTTGTGGAACGTCACAGCTCACAGGGAGGGGAGGACAGAGTACCGTTCACCTCCACCATCTGTGCTCTCCCCTATAAGTAGGATTGCATCCAGCTCACTGATGTGCTATCAAAGCCAATTGCACTCAGTTTGTTAAGCAGTATGGAATGGTTCACAGTGTCAAAGGCCTTTTTAAGGTCCAGCATGACCATGCCGCAGTATTTGCCATCTTCCACTTCCTGCCTGATGTGGTCGCTCAAATAGAGGAGGCATGTGTCAGTGGAGTGGGATGTTCTAAAGCCAGATTGGAATTCATACATTAGTTTTTTGTGGCAAGGTACTTTTCCACCTGTTCATAGACTATTTTTTCCATCACTTTCGAGATGGAGGTTAGAATAGAGATCGGGCGGTAGTTGCCGGGGTCTAATTTGCTCCCTTTCTTGTGCAGGGCGGTTACTCTGGCCAGTTTAAAATCTTGGGGGACCTGTCCTTGTTTGATGTGTGTGATGACTGGAGCTATAGAGCTGGCTGAGTCTCTGAGAAATTTGGAGGGATGTTGTCACGCCCAGTGGCCTTGTGGGTGGAGGGCACTCAGTTCTTTTAAGTACCGCCTCAGTTACCATTTCCACTTTAAACTCATCTTTGCAAACACCCAGCCATGAGCAGAAGGCTATGGGTGAGATTTTCGTTACATGCTAAACCCCTTATGCCATATCCCTTATTTCATTTTCACTATTTTGAAAAACTTTTTTGGACTATTTCAACATGTCAATCTATTAACACGTTGTGAGCTAGTAGACTGGCCATTTGAACTACTGAGAAATGTTTTTTTTAATAGTTTAAAAAGGCAAAGAAGTTAAGGGATAAGGGGTATAGCGGTAACGAAAATGGAGCCGGCTATATGTTCTACACCAAAACGCCCAGATTGGGGGGGCAGTTTGTTGACCAGTGTTGTTGCTATGTTTGTAAAGAAGGAGTTTAAGTAGTTGAGAACAAACTCTCGTTTTTAACAGCCAGTAGCTCGCAAGTAACTTGAAGTAAATGTGGCCTTGGAATTCGTGCATTGAAAACCCTTTTTAAACTTTTCATCATCATCATCAGCATCAGATTCATTTTCTTCTTCCATGTAGGCTACTCATTCTGCAAACTGTTATCTATAATATAAATATATGATCGCGATATTATTACTTTAGAACAGGGGTTTTCAACAAGGGACCACCACCATGACATAGAATCAACGGGGGCCACTGTTGTGTTGTGTTGTGTGTTGTGTTGTGTTGTGTTGTGTTGTGTTGTGTTGTGTATATGTGTAATGGGGTTCCGTATCCATGTGAAATTTATTTGTCATTTACAACTCTTGTAAAAGTTTAACTCTCACTACTACATTGAAAGTGAGGCTCTATAGTACTCTATAGAACCATTTTGGTTCGAGTGGCCAGCACACAGGGGGGGCGTACCCCCATCAGCCCTACCAAAATCCGATAAGTTCCGCAATATCCAATATGAACGTATGAGATATGTATGAATTCACAAACAGGAGTAGTATTTGGTCATTTAGACCAGGGGTGTCAAACTCATTTTGGGGTGTGGGGCGCATTGGACCATGGCGTGCCAGTCACGCCGCGGTGCCAGTCACGCCGTGATGCCAGTCACGCCGTGGTGCCAGTCACACCGCGGTTCCAGTCACACCGTGGTGCCAGTCACGCCGCTGTGCCAGTCACGCCGTGGTGCCAGTCACACCGTGGTGCCAGTCACGTTGCATTGCCAGTCACAGACGGCAAGCTTGCATACGCATGTTTACGTACAGAGCCGTAACTTCTACGCTACAGTATATCACACAAATTATATTTATTATTAAGAGTAGGTATTAATAGCTGTTAATGACTTTCAGTATTAGTTTTATACTTGTAGCCTAGATGAACACATTTGCTATGAGAGATGCTATTTTTATTCACAGTGTGCCAATAAACCATTCGCATGGACGAGTGCTCAGAGAAGAGAACTCAGAAGCATTTATTTATACGATCATATAACTTTTGCTAGGAACGTGCTAGAGACTTACGGGTTTTTTGATAGACTCAGACTGGCGGGGTCAGATTAAATCATTGCCCGCAGGCTGCATCCGGCCCGCGGGCTGTATGTTTGACATTGTCCATTTGGAAACTAGCTGTCATTGCAGACCCATAGCAACAAAAAGTTCCTTATGGTATGCTTTGGTTGAAATGATAGGGACATTGAGAATGACGACACAGAGGCCGCCTTGCACATCCTGCCCGATAGTTATAAGGGGCAGATCTTCAAGTGTTCTGTTGAGTCTTTGCATTTCAGTGGGAAGAACCATTATGCGTTCTGAACCATCTTCAAGAAGGACATAGGAGTCAAAAGGAATGGTCACCATGGTGCAATACAGTATGGCACAGCACAGCACCTCAGCAGTGTTCATCAGACAGCTCTCGTCTCTGGTTGTGTCTCTCTGAGTCTCACTGTTCGCCTCAAGCAGGACTCAAGGTGTTTGCCAATGCACAGGCTATATGGTGTCCTAAGATCACACTGGGCACGTATAGGGTCATGTGTTCTATGACAGTGCCACTACTGTACCACTTCTTGGTTCAAATCCATTCTGTGATCTGTTCTCATACTGTATTATGTGCAGCCCTGAATATAATACTGGAAGTTCAGGGCAGGAGCTGGTTGGCAATCTGGATGGGGATCTGACTAGTAGTACACGGTCTGGTGTTCTGACCTCACTGGGTACTGGTCACTCGGGTAGAGCTGGTTTGGGTTGGAGTGAGTAGTACACAGAATATGTTGAAATGCAGTTGATTCCTGACACAATATTGACTTTATAGCAAAAGAAAACAAAGATAAAACATTAATTGTGAGAAAATTAAGTATTTTTTAAAAATCTGATTTTTGCCAATTTAGAAATTGGGCAAATAATGCATATTTTTTAATTTGTATACTGGCCACTCAAACTAAAATTGTTCTATAGGTCATTATCTACAAATTAGAAGTGAAAGTCAAACTTTTACAAGAGTTGTAAATGACGGTGTGTCTAGGGATCCC
The DNA here is from genome assembly GCA_039105355.1 of Benthosema pterotum. Taxonomy (NCBI): domain Eukaryota; kingdom Metazoa; phylum Chordata; class Actinopteri; order Myctophiformes; family Myctophidae; genus Benthosema; species Benthosema pterotum. The sequence continues at coordinate 34,086,201 of CM076972.1, read as the reverse complement.
ACTACAGAAATGGGCGAATATTAAGATAGAGTGCCATGATTTTTTTTCTAACCTAAAACATGATCATCAGGTATTAATGTTATATGAAAAGTAAGTGTTTTTTGTTTTGTTTTTTGTTTGTTTGTTTTTTCAAAAAGTGTACAGTGTTAAACTGTCATTTTTATGATTCCACTCAACCAGTTCATTAACTATGCCTGGTTTGCCTGGTGGGTGGTGATGGGTGGAGATCCACCTGAACTGAAGCCACACCCACAGCTTTAGTTGCATGATAAAGGGGAGGGGTTAGGGGAGGGGCTGAGCATGTGATGTCACTATATTGTTTTTTTTTTCCATTGGCACGTTTGACTGGAAAGATTCAGCCCCCAGCCCAGGAAGAAACCCTAAATACAAAGGGAAGACACCATTGCACATAAAAAACACACACACAGTGGGTCTATTTACATACTGTCACCTCTTAAACATGTACAAAATTGGAAAAAAAATAATAAAAATAAAATACAAAAATCACGGCATCACCTCTTTAATGTTTTTTTTTTTTTTTTTTTTAGCACTTGCTATTCATCCCATGTAATGCATGATAGGCTACACGTACACACTGCCTTGACCAAAGGTCCACTAGTTCCTAGTAATCATGACTCACTCAGCAAGACAATCCGGTGCGTTTCCCCCTCTTGGGATAGTAACTAGATTGAATTTCGACTAGTCATTAAATGCCAAGTCATTCGCTTCACTGTTTCTCAACTAGTGCTGGAAATTGCATTACTAATGCAATGTATTTGCAATGCATTACATTACTAAACGCATGGGCAGGGACCACAATAGCTGCAACCACCACAAAATCTCTGCTTTAGAATAAGTTTCCTCAATTCTGTGAGTCAACTAAAATTTGCATTATACTGTAGCCTGCAATAATAAATAAGCATCATCCCCGACCCTTGGCCAGAAATGAATGACCAACCTTTACCTTTGCATTATTTGCATGATGGAAATCAAGCAAAAAGATAAACATTGATCAATATCTTTTTGCTTGATTTGCTTCAGCCTACAAAATTAGTAAAGTGTGAAGGAGGGCAGGGAAGAACGCGACACACACACACACACACACACACACACACACACACACACACACACACACACACACACACACACACACACACACACACACACACACACACACACACACACACACACACACACACACACACACACACACACACACACACATAGTGAAGGAAAATTACTCGCCCACCCACCAATCAAAAGGAATTATGCTGTGGCCAATCAGCAGGCCCGGTGTGGAGCCGCGCGGCGGGGTGGACGGCACAGTGGGCGATGACTGTCCACTCCACGGAGTCACACACGAGACCGTCGCCGCCGGTAAAGACGTGACATAACATGCGAAATCAGGACTGCAGGTGATAGATAGAGAGCGTGCCTTTGCGGGTCACATGATAGGGGGTTAGTCAAATTGCATGTATAGGTCTTTGTGTATGGCCACAATGACATGGCAAAAATAGTTGCTTTCTTAAGTAGCATGTCTGCATGTATTTGAGGAAGGAAGTGTCTCGTTTCCACATGGGGGTTTATTATGGTTGCTTGTCTGGGGCGGGCTACTGACTCGTACTAAACGTTAAATGTAGGGAAATCGTCGGGAATGATAACTAAACGCATCTCTCGACTTAACGGTTTGGTCAGCGTGAGGCTATTTGATATTACACTGTCTTACACAACATTCACATTGTGTAACGCTGCCTGTATAAGCACATACTGTGGGATATTATAGTTTAAAGGGCTACAATGGGAGTCGGAGCCGAAATCGACACATCGACCTTGAAGATACCGTTCACCAGCAGTCACCGTGAAGCAGCGTATAGTAGTGACAAGAGAGGGGTTATTGCTCTGAAACCGTCTCTAGACCATCCGACCCCCGGTAGCGCGAAGGAGGTCGGGGCACCACGAGCGACATGGGGCCGGCGGCTGGAGTTCATCCTGGCATCGGTGGGGTACGCGGTGGGACTGGGGAATGTCTGGAGGTTCCCATACCTGTGCTATAGGAGCGGTGGCGGTAAGGATGCCCACTCATTTCATTACAGCCCTTTGGGCTTACATACCATTATATTATAAACCAGGGGTTTTCAACCTTTTTGACTCCAGGGACCACCATTTATTCAGTATTTGAGCCACGGACCACCATTTGACGACATTTTAGCCCCAAAGACCTAAAACTAAAGAATTCTTTTTGGTTTTGTTGACAATTCCAGGCTGGATTATGCAAACACAACAGTGTCAGACTTCTTAATTAAATAGTTGCTAATTCAGATGATGACTATTTTAACTCTTGAGAGTGTGAAAATGAAACCAAATGGACCCGCAAGGGTCCATTTGGTTTCATTTTTACATTCTCAGGAGTTACATCTGGTTAACCAACTTTCCATCATTTAGCCTGGGGACCACCTGGAACCCTCTCAAGTAACAACTTACTACAAAATCAGTTTGTAAACATTTAGTCTAGTCCTACTATCATTTTTGCATGTCTAGCTTTATAGTTCTACTAGGCTGCTGTACTATATCATGTTTACAAAAGAGGAAACTGAACAGTTTGAACAGGTCAATTATCAAATCATTAAAGTGCATATAAAAATAGTCATTTTTGCCATCAATGGCTTGCACAAATACATACATCATTGTTTGTTTAATCAAGTGTTTGATTATCAAGAATCTGTCAGTGTCAGGGAACCCAGACTTAAGATGTAGCCTGAACTGTGTGTGCCTCTCCATAGGTTCAAGTCCTGCATGGCCTGATGCATGTGCCCATCTCTCTATCCCCCCACAGCATGAAAATAAAGCCCTAGCTCTAGTCCATATAGCGCTATTGTTTTTATACCGCCCTACTGCAAGGCAGTAGAGCTAGAAAACCAGAGGTAGAAAAGCCCCAAATAAATTGGATTGAATGGAGAGAGAGAGAGAGAGAGAGAGAGAGAGAGAGAGAGAGAGAGAGAGAACAACAGACACAATGAAACAAATAAGAACAAATACTCAACAAATGCTTTCCTGTAGTTGTGTCTTAAGAAGAAATGTTGATGGATGATACTGAATTTGCCTCAGAAAAGCTGTCCCCAGGATGCAATTTGCGGTACAGTTTAGAGTAGAGTTAGAAATTACCCATATTTCTGATTGTGTATCTGTTTATCAGATAAATAAAAACAAACACAAAGCCTATAGCAAAGCCCATATCAGAATTTCCTATAAGCCAACTACTTGGAACAGTTACCGGTAACCAGAAGAAACATTCCAGATCTTAAGGGGTTAACTGTTATATGTCAATATGATGATGATATAATGATGATACAATCTTATAAAGTCAGGGTTACTCAACCTAAGATGGCTCAGGGGCCCCTCTGGTGTGGTGTGTATGGCCACCAGCCAAAATATACTAAAAATATCAGTCAAAAATACAGGACACCTGTGTGTTCATAGAAAAAAAAGTAGGGGCTACTCGGCTTAAGATGACTCAGAGTCCACTCAACAAAATTCCAAAAGTCCAAGGGCCGCAAGCCAAAAATGTGTGTGTGTGTGTGTGTGTGTGTGTGTGTGTGTGTGTGTGTGTGTGTGTGTGTGTGTGTGTGTGTGTGTGTGTGTGTGTGTGTGTGTGTGTGTGTGTGTGCATTGAGGTTTAACGTCTCAGGTGCTACAGATGGAAAGGTGTCATTTTACTGTATCTTTCCATAATATTTTATATTTCCATAATATTTTTACATTTCCATCTATAGAGCTAAATCTCAATGAAGCGTCATTAATAAAATGTGAAAAGAGCATTTAATGAACAGATTATCACAGTTGATTTAAATAAGTATGTGTTCAATACTCAAATCAAACCCAACATACTATATACCTGCAATCTTGTTCAAAACGGAGGAACGAAGAGGATGCATGCAGCCCATTGGCTACCGGTTGAGAAACACTGTATTTCAACTTTTCTAAGTTGAAATATTTTAAAGTGCATTTTAGGAGGAATAGGGTAATTTTACAGTATAAGATATCGAAATAAAGTAGAAAATATTGCAATAAAATACATTTCCCATCTACTCCATCACTATTCAACACCACATCTGTTTAAGACACTCAGCGTCCAATTAAGGCTTAAATATACCTGCTCATGCTGGGAAATGTCACCTTTTTAATTGGTTGGTTGGTTGACTTATTGGTTGATTGAGCATTTTATTTCAGAATAAGTGAACAAAGTACATTGGTACATTCTACATCAAGAGTTTACCTGCCTACACACCCGTCCCCAAAACCTTGCAGGTGTGCATAGGGCTTTTTGTTGCTTAATTCGTATTTATCGTATCTATTGGCGTATTTGTATGTAATATACCTTTCAAAGAACAATGGTCAACTTGGTGCACTTAGGGCAGAGTGAGTCTCAGGTTGGTCCACTCACAAAGTGAGGTGAGTGACACCACTCAACGTTGTCCTAGACCAGTGTTTCCCAACCATTTTTACCTCAAGGCACAATTTAATTAGCCCAAAAATGTCAAGGCACACCTATGTGTGCCGGGGCAATATGACGGGGCACATTCATTGAGAATGGCTGTCCTAGACGCATCGGTATATACCTGAAGCCCAAACATTGTATTGTTTACAGCTCTGTTGTCAATAAATTACATGGGAGCTTTTAAAATGGTGTGCAGATCACCTCTCTGTTTTCTCTTCTACATTTCAAAGAAAACACAAGTCTAGATTTCTAAGATTTTTTCAAAGAAAGCACTAAGGTCTAGATTTTCATCACCGCTGGCGAAGTTAGGGAGTTAGTGTTTAGTGTTTAGTGTGTGATGAAATGGACCTTTTTACAATAGGGTCCACCATTTTCAATCAATCAAAACATTTAAAGATGTACAAATATACACTATTATAAAAGAAAACTGGAAATCAGTTATACTAGTATACTGTAAAATCACACCCATGTGAATTGAGGGGTTGCTGTTGACGTTATACCTCAATTTCTGTGATTGATTAGCCCTTTTGCATTTGTCAAATCAGCGAATCGTTATGTCTGTCGTACAAACCCGATTATCCCTCGCAGCTTCCTTGTGTCTTGTCTGTTGCACCAGATGACTGACATGGCCCCAGGCCCCGTATTAAGTGTGCAGAGACTAAAGCCTTTATTGTTCCTTCAGATATCGTGTTCTGTCCTGTACCTGGCATTTATTCAAGTGGATGCGCCGTGTTCACTGCAAACGCAATAGCTTTGATTAGAAAAAATAATTTTACCAGTGTGTTCCTTATTCATCGAACTACACTGACAGCAAAGCTATGCCATTGTTCCAGTATTTTTGTTGAATGCAGCCACCATATCTGCCAACGTAAATACAGTTGTCACTTTCCGCGGAAGTAACACAGTTTCTTTAGCAGATTAAATCTGCTGCATTCTATGACCCATTCCTTAGTGACGTACATACCTGTATATGTTGTACTTCACGTGCACATGTCACCAATCTTCTAGATGTACATTTTGGATACTTGATTTATGTGGTACATAAACACACACATACATACATACGTACATGCAGTATATAGATACACCAATGTTTTTGGCTTGCAGCCCATGGACTTGAGTTGCTGGCTGAAGCTGAGCCCTTAGCATGGGAACAACCTATCAAGAATGGTGAATGTTGAGTCTGATGTGTCTATGCATGGTACCACACCCCAGTCTGCATTTTGCCTGACTTATCAGTAGTCCGATAGACCTAAACCATCGGATCGACGCCTAACTCTAATCCCCATCCTAACCCTAACCTTACAGCACCTATAGCCTAAAGGTAAATTGGGAGATTCCATGCAGATAAATGGCTACAAAACTGGTTCTGATTTTGGTGACAACACCCTATAATCAACCAAGTCATCATAGCAGTTAGGGCCTTACGTAAAAGACGGTGGTTGTTGTTGTCATGACATGAACGAAAGGGCACTTTTTTATCACTTTTATCTGTCTGTGCCAATCTGTCTGTGGCAGATCAAATGTCACATGATGGTGGCACGTATAGGCAGCACCTTGAAATTCCCATTAAGCTAGACTTCCCAGATTGCCATTATCAAGCTGCTGACAAAGCCATACTTTAAGATTCAGAAAAACAAAAAAAATACACACAGCCATGTAACATAGCACTTACATAGACAAATAGAGGCAAGATGGATGGACCAGCTTGGATCATGCACTATCCTATAAATGTACAATAATAATAAATATGCATTAAAAAATAACTCAGAAATAAACCTAATTCTTAACCGTCAGATTTGAGTCCTAATCCTGACTGCCTTTGCTCAAAATGTGTTGTGTGTCACTCTTCACCTCTCTTCAGCCTGGCAGCATGTTGCAGGTTCAAGCCCAGATAATGAACTACAAGCTCACAACAAAGCGTTATGCGGAGTGTTGTGATCAGCAATTCTCACAATTATTAATATATATTTTAATTACAGTATAATATTTCAGCCCACTGGATTGCATATTTACCTTTGAACTGTGAAAAAGTGATTTTATAGCATTTTACATACCAAATTGTCTGCCTCTGTGAACTAAGGTGCAATGAATGTCTGGTATAATTTAGGAGCAGACTATAGGACAAAGTTTGAACTGAGTTTACAGTAGTTTGTACTTCAAGAGAGACAACATACATTGAAATTGTTGTTCATAGAAATATACATTTCGATTTCCGCTGAGACATAGTGATTGAACCCCAAGATTCCATGCACAGTTAAATCTAGTTGCTGAAGCTCATGGCATTTGAAGGGTCATTTCAATAATGTTTAGGAGACATAGAACACTTTATTGTGTGTGTGTGTGTGTGTGTGTGTGTGTGTGTGTGTGTGTGTGTGTGTGTGTGTGTGTGTGTGTGTGTGTGTGTGTGTGTGTGTTGTGTGTGTGTGTGTGTGTGTGTTTTTTAGATATTTTATGAATGGATGTTCATGAGCTCATGAACATTCAGTAAGTTCCTTCCTGGACTACAAAGTCACCTCCATGGTTGCAAAACGGGTGAAGTAGCCCTTTAAAGACTGCAGCTATGTAATACAGTCATGTGGAGGATGACCGATATAGACGCATGAATTCACAGAACAAAGGCTTCAGTCTTTAGTTTTCTCTCTTTGTTGGTACAAGGGGCTAGTACTTTCTCTCAAGTGAGAATAATGCACATGTTAATGTTACCAACAGACAAACATCAGTCAAGTAATGACTGAAACATCCATTCAAGAAAGTGTATGAAATCATACAGGATCGGTATAGGGACAAAACACGGGACAAATGCGGGCAAAACACGAGATTGCAACATAGTCTACTTCAGGGGTGGACTGACAGTCTGGCATACAGGGCATTTTCCCGGTGGGCCGACCCTCCCGGGGGCCGTTAATGTCGTGTTTTAATTAAAAAAAAAAAAAAAAATCTGCACAAAACCGGCCCACGAATCAGTGCTGGCGGCCGTCTGTCCTCTTCAAATGAGATTGCCTATTGCAGGGTTTTTATAGTTAACTAAAACTAACTAACTAACATTATAAGGGTCTTCAGAGGGCCGCTCTGAGACAAAATTGCCCAGTACGTTTTGAGCTCCCAGTCCAGGCCTGGTCTACTTGCTACCTCATTACCCCATTAGCCTGGAACCAGTCTCGTTTCTACGTTGAAATTCAAATTCAACTTCAACTTCGCAACTCTGTCCGGCAAGCAGCCTATCTCCACGAGTGGGTGTGGCTTATGAATGTTGAAATACTGTGGAAAATAGGACCACAAGCCTCTAAACTTCAAAATACCCGGATGCGTTTTGATGCAAATTAGATGAAAATGAGCCGCCATGGCTCAGAGCGGTAGAATAGCCGGATGCATTATCATGCAAATTCACCACAGGGCCACAGTTTAATGATTGTAACTAAAGTTGCAAGTTACATGTGTATTTATTTCATTTATATGTAAAAAGTGGTTCTAGCGTAATCTACCATGAAAGGTCGTTTCAGGGTTGTTCGCCACTCGGCCTCGCCTCGTAGCACAACCCTGAAACTCTGGGTGAATCAGGCAACAACCCACTCCCTTTCATGGTAAATTCCTTACATTTAGCTTCGTTGGAACAACGAGTCAGAAAAAATGGCGCACGCAACTTAAATTCAAGTCAAGCAGGCACTTGCCAGCCTCAGTTGAATATTGACACAGCAAACGAGGCTGTTTCCTGGCTACCATCCCATAGAGCCCCATTGTGAACGTTGAGTGTTGAATGTTTATGTTAGAAATGTTGTGTATGGCTCTCCTGCATGTAGAAAGTGCCGGATGCTAACTTGCATATGTTATATTTTTTATAATAATGTGTGACCATACCGTTTTTTTATATAGTTTAAAAAGGCAAAGAAGTTAAGGGATAAAGGGGTTTAGCGGTAGCGAAAATGGAGCCCATAGCGTTTGCCGAAATGTGCTGACTAAGCACTTTTTTGATCACCGTTATTGCTGTTTTTAGCCAAACTACTGTTCTAAAAAAACTTCTGTTTGATCAAAACTAATGCTTGGAATGGATTTAGCGAAACTCAAAACAATCAGACAAGCCTGCAGCATCTAGGTCACTTTGCACCTTCAGGAAGCTTAATATGGTACATCTTTTAAATTGTCTAGTCAGACAGAAATATTTTACCCATCTAGGTAAAGTTAAGATTCGAAATAAAGTTTGGGATTTTCAAAGTGTGGTTTGTAGACCTTTTGAAACATCCCTTTTATATTGGCAAATTAAATATTTAATAAAAAGGGGATTTCTTGGGGGCTGTGGCTATGGAGCTCATAACCTATTCTTCTGGCACAGTGAGACAGACAGTGAAAACTTTATCAATCAAAATGCCCTCATTATTAGTCAGTAGTGGTTCAAGATGGTAACACACTTCAACAAATATATTTAGCTTAGATTGAACATTGTATTTATCATACAACATAATGAACAGGAAACTGTAAGTATTTTTATTTACTTTAATGCATTGCTGCCCTGATTCCATAACGGAAGTGTTATCCACTTTAACTTAGAATGTCTAAAAAGTTCAGTCCATTTTGTTATTTTTGTACACTCTCAGACTTGTGATTTTTCTGTGTACTGTGTGACTGTGACCTGGGGATATAAAACAGGAGACACTTGTTGAAATCTGTCTTCTCTGATATTTCTCCTGTTTCAGGTGCATTTCTGATTCCCTACCTTACAATGCTGTTCTTGTGTGGCATCCCTCTGCTCTTCCTGGAGTTTACTATTGGGCAGTATACCCATTTAGGACCGGTACATGCCCTTGAGAAAGTCTGTCCCTTGTTAAAAGGTGAGTAACTTTACAGATAATGGTTTCTCACATGCACAGGGCTCAGTCATCTGAATAATTTAATTAATATTTTAATTTAGAAACGCATTCACAATAAAAAAAAAATAGCAAACAGATATACTAACTGTGGTGACTCTCTTTTGTGTATTTTGTTCATAAACATTATAAACAGTCCAGAAAAGAGGAAAGGATCTAGTATAGATTGGCTACATGTGCACAAAGCCCATCACATGACTTAGTTATTACTATGTCAAAGGGTCCTGTCACATGAATTCTATGTCAAAGGGAACATGTCAGTATGTTAGCCATCTTGTACAATAAACACTATACACCACAAACAGGTTCCTTGGTCTGTCACAAAAATGTATAATGCAAGTTCAAGTTCAAGTTTATTTATATGCCCCAAGTTAGGCACTTTGTTTTGCAGCTAATAAAGGAGAATTTATACCTGTTGGTTTTGATGACAGGAGAAATGCAATAACCAGCATCTTTAGTAAACAAGCTTGACCTACTTCAAACAAACAAAATACATATCATGAGGTTTTGTTGACATTGGCCATGAAGGGAGATATAAATTGATAATGTTCTTATTTATTTTCAGTTTTAAGAATACTACTTTGAGTTACACTTTATGCATTTTCTGCATAATGTATATATACAATACTTGTATGATTATAAGATTGTGTAGTTGTTTTCCTGTTTTAAAAACAGTATAAACAGTAAGAGTATGAAGCAGTATACACAACTGAACACAGTACAAACACACCTATAATGATTTATTGTATAGTACCCTTTTTATGTTAATTTGTCGATGTATTGTAATATTGTTTGTCTTAAACAAAGGTGTGTGTGTGTGTGTGTGTGTGTGTGTGTGTGTGTGTGTGTGTGTGTGTGTGTGTGTGTGTGTGTGTGTGTGTGTGTGTGTGTGTGCGCGCGCGTGCATGTGCGCATGCATGCACGCGTGCGTGCACATGCGTGCAAGCACATGTGCGTGTAAGTGCATACAGTATGTGCGTTTCATGAATATTGTTGTGTATGTAGTTTAATTGATTAGTGTTCTGTTTTTCTTTATAAAATTGCTTTACAGTTGATGGCTTAGAACTTGTTAACAAATTCAAAGTCAATGTCAGAATTGCATTGATTTAATTGACGTATTAAATCGCCTTAAGGTTAATGCTAATTTCACAAAAAATAGTGTGAATTTATCAATAATGTTTTACATAAACTCTGATTAAGTCCTCTTCAAAAGCAAGAGCTCAGCCATCAACAGTCACCTCTCTTGGGTCTGACTTGCAAAGGCTTTTCTGTGTCCTGTTCTAACTTGGCTTTTCTCCATAGCTTTATCTCCTCAAAGACAGAGATAGTCTACCCGGTCAAAACATATGGGTCCATCACTTGATTTATGGCTCATTTCTGCCTGGTTAATGATCAGTGCTAAGAAAGGGGCAAAAGCAGGTAGTCCTCTCTACATATTCTTCTGCTTGATAATTTTATTCCACTTGGTGCAGTAGAATGTGATATATTTTGTGAGTAATTCCCCCACCCCCCATCCCATTTAATAAGGACCTTATTTCAGATTATTTCAGATCATTCTGTGTACAGTAAAATTCCTCAGTGTTCCTATTAACTGTGTGCACAAATTGATGGGTTCATTTGATTTACTTTCTTTTGTACACTGTCTGAGTTACAAGTAGGTTGGGACCAGAGGTCACATTATGCAAGTATTGAACAGTTGAGACGTGTAACAGTCTAAGGGCCCGATTTTGGTTACATTAGCCCTTATACGCAATTAACGCACTTAGCATTGGGGAAGAGGCGTTCCCACACTAAAGTTGATAATTTCGTAACCATCCGATCTCCCTTAAACACCTCCTATACCCGTTAAATTATGCATAGGTGTGGTTTGGGCGTTTTTAGCTTTCATCCAATCCGTGTTGGTCTTGCCATTCCCTTTAATTCATCCCTTATCTATTTCCCTTATCCCTACTGCTATGTCTGACCCTCCTAAGCACGCAGCCTGGCTGCGGGCTTAGGACAGACACATGCATGAGTAGCCTATTCTCAAAGATTATAGCTCTCATTTTCAAACAATTATAGCTCGGTCAATTCTCAATCATTTCTTACCATTCAACATGTTATGTTGAAAAAACATGTTCCATGTTTTTTTGCTGTATGTGGCATGCATTTATCCCAAGTCTGCGAAATGTTATAAAGTAAATTGCAAAAAAGTCGGCAATTCGCGGCAAAAAAAGACGTTTTTTGATCATTGATTTCTCGGTCAATTCTGGACGGTCCGCCTAATCCCCGACAGTTATAGTTTGCCCGATCCCGCATCGTAGAGAAGACCTACCCACATATTCTATACAGCATCTGAGAGAGTGGGTTTTTCCCGTCACGCTGCACTTTGAAATGTAAAAAATGGTCCAGAATTGACCGAGAAATCAATGATCAAAAAAACGTCTTTTTTGCCGCGAATTGCCGACTTTTTTGCAATTTACAGCATTGCGTCACAAGTTATTTAATGTATTTAATTATATTATATACTGTACATTACCTAAACACAAGGAAGTGACCGACAGCAGGCAATCTACTGCTGTTTATAGGACAATCCATAAATAAGGAGATGAATTGAACTGGCGCCTTTCCACGTGGAGTCGTGGACATCTCCAAAGGCGCACAGACGCCGCACCGTGCGCACGTGGCTCTGCCTTCTTGTATCGGTTAAGGGGTGGTCTCAGATGGCCTTATCTAGTTCCCAAATCTATTTGACGAAATTAGCAACTTAAGGGACTGCGCAACAAACACGCCCATGACCACACCTCCAGCCACAAATAACGGTGTCGGCATAAAGAATAGTGGCTAAGGGAAGAGAAAAGGTGACCAAAATAGCAATAAGGGAATTCGCTGCGGGTATCGGGTAACGTTAGGGACAACGGGTGGAAGGAAAATCGCGCCCTAAGTCAACTGCTCATTGACAGCCAATACAACAATGAATGATTATCACCTCTGATCAGACACACTGCAAAAATCCTCTGCTCCTTCTCAAGTCTCCCCTTCTCTTTTTCTCTCTGTCTCTCTCTCTCACACACACACACACACACACACACACACACACACACACACACACACACACACACACACACACACACACACACACACACACACACACACACACACACACACACACACACACACACAACTGAACAGACTATTATGTTGACATAATTATTCTAAAGGGATTATTTTGTACAGTGACCTTTCATTGTTCATTATTCTAAAGAAAATGCAATATCATTTTTAAGACATGTTTTGTGGCTTTCGCCTTTAATTTCTTATTTATTGTATTATTTTTTATTATTGTTTGCTGTTATTGTTGTAGGCTGACATGAAATGGGGAGAGAGATGGCGATATACTATATATTGTTAAAAACAACCCCAAATTGATAAATGAACACTAGGGATGTTACTGTGGAAGAAAGCAATATCCTAATAGAAATCATAGTTGTTGTTGTTGTTGTTGTTGTTGTTGTTGTTGTTGTTTAAAGTCTCTCAATGTCTTGAACTTTTATTCTCTCCTTAGTTTGTGGAAGTTTGTGTTGTTTAGCTTCTAATTGACAGTGGACTTGTTTTGACCAAATTGCTAACACTCAAAAGAGTTGTTGTGAAATTAGTAGACCTCAGCTGTTTGCGTTTTCTTCTCATTAAGGCTGGTGAATAATGAATGACTGAATGCAGTTCATCAGCCAGCTCAGAGAACAAGATGATGCCAGGCATTATAAAGTTCTGAAGTTTTTTTTTTTTTTTTTTTTTTTTTTTTACATTTGCATATACTGTAGCTAGAAGAGTGGAAGATATAAGTTATGACTGGTAGAGATAAACCAAGACAGGACAGAATATACCATTATGTGATAAAGTGAAAGATATACATAACATACAGTATGTACTATACTTTGTCTAATAAGGTCACAATGAAGTCACAGTCTGACTTGTCTTTTGGTCAGCAGTACTTTTGAGAACAAGCCTATTACCTGCTTACACAGCTATAGTTCATTGCAGATATTTTAGGCCCTGAAACCACAGGCATTGATGCAGATTAAACCTCAATTTTATTACAATATAAAACAGACTGTGATAAATTAGTTCACTCATATAATGAGTGTCACTGAATAGTAGCCTATAGTGATATACTGTAGTGTAGAGTCACTATTATACTACAGGCCATCATGCTGTTATGCAACATTACGTTTTGTTGACCTAACTTTCACTTATTGTCTGTGTTAAGTATTTTGGATTGATTAGTTTGCTTGTTTGTTTGTTTCATTCCATTCAGATATTACCTTTTCAACTATTTAAATTAATCCTCCATCTTCATGAAATAGGTTTTAGATGGTTCCTCTTAACAGAGGCCTTCCCACAGTTTCACTGTGCTGGGTTGTTTTTGAATTCTGCAGATTGATACGACTTGACAGGGAGAACTGAAACATCATAAGCCACTTGCAGTGTATATAGTCGACCAATGGAGCGAACAGCCATTTTAACTAGATGAAACAACACGCACAGTATGACAACAATTGCAGAGGAGCTTAACATGGAATATGGCCAGTGGTTCTAACTGATCCTCTGAACTCAAGGGGGTTTGACTGGACTCTGTCATTGTGTTGACTCAGAGGTGTTTGGAGCCATTGAAGCAGAGCATTCCATCCGATCTCTGGCAAGGGGACACATGTTTTAGAAAAACATTATGTCATCTATGTTTTTGGTTTTTGAGTGGTGCTTAACCGCTCTAACTCACAGCTATGTGTGTCTGTCTGTCCGTCCATCCGTCTGTATGTATGTCCATTTCATTACGGACAGCTGCAGTAACCTACTGACCTGGAATGGCACCACTGGGCAGCGTGGCTGTGTGAGCCACTACAGTACAGAGTAGTATACTACAGATGCATGTGTGTGTGGGCGCAGGGCTATTCAACTAAATTGTTCAAGTTTCCACATAGTCATAAACTCAAGAGGCCGGGGACCGGACTGTCCCCTGTGAGTCTCATATGAACACATGCTACCATATTTTCATAACTTATTACTGGTATATCTATAGTGCAGCAACATAATTACCTTCCTTAACAAGCATCAACAAGCATCAGGCTGGTCAGGCACGCACAGCTACTGTACCCCTTTCTGCTCAGTGCTCTATTGTCAGTGACTGCATGAAGTCTGTCTCATTTCACTCTTGAATATGACTACGGTATATAAGATTTCTGTGATTATGGTAAGCTCCCATTTGTGTTTTTTGTAGAACTCTTACAACTGTGGGTTGGTCTAACTTGGGACAGCGTAGTTATGGCAGTGCACAGGCTAACATTAGTACTGTAGGATGCGAATATTACAATATTACAATATGTTTGGACATACATCCAATTTGCTTTGTTGTGAACACAAGCCTTACAGTATATTCAATCCTTCCAAATGCCCAGCTAAAAACCCCAGAGGTACTTTTTATTCACTGACTCTAGTCTGTAGTCTGGAAATGGGAAGAGAATAATTTTAGGATAATTTCCTATAATATTAAGACTTTTGAATATGTAAACAGTGCATATTACAGTCAACTACAGTTACAGTTAATGTACATTACATTAGCTAACTATAGTTGACTATAGTTCTAATATGCTGTACACTATTTACACCAATAGCAAAGCACTAAAGACCACTTCCAGACGACTTTCAGACTGTGTCCTCCTCACTTAAAAATACAGATGAATTGTTATTCACACATCACCAGAAGAGAATGCAGTGCAGCATCCACCACTGTGCACTGCTCATGCCTGACCGCTACAGAAAAGGACTGATTCGTGCCTTTTTCACCCCATGTTGCTCTGCAGGTGTCGGCTTGGCAACAGTTGTCATCTCCTTTGTGCTCTGCACTTACTACAATGTGATAATGACCTGGGCATTGTACTACTTCTTCAACTCATTTGAATCCCCCCTCCCCTGGAAGTCCTGTAACAACACTTGGAATGCCATTGGCAACTGCTCCAGTGGTTTCCCTGGTAATGTGACGCACCTACAGTCTGCAAGTCAGCAATTCTTTGAGTAAGAAGTATTCGACACCTTTAAAAACAATGTTTAACTATAAAATACAGTACTGTCATTAATGGGAAGAAATAGTGATGGTATTATAATCACTAAGTGCTTATATTTATTGCTTATATCATAGCCTTTCAGTAAATGTGGAATATTTGGATGCAGTAATAAAATTCACTGTATTTTGCATTTCCTTGTACCCATATTCTCCCAGCCATAAACTTCTGGAGGTAACCAGTGGCATTGAGGAATCTGGTGGACTCCGTTGGGAACTCTTTGGCCTTCTCCTGATGGCTTGGACCATTGTATATTTCTGCATATTTAAAGGTGTCAAATCCACCGGGAAGGTTAGTATTTGTTCATGGATCAATGAGTAGAATTAGTTGCTGCATTTGCACTGCATGGAAATATAACATCGCAATTATGGAAAATTGCAAGTGTGGTTTCTGAAGTACAGTAGGCTGATTTATGCAGAGTATGATGATGTATTTATCCACATGAGGTCACAAGCATCAGAATAAAACTAAAACCTTTTGTGGTTGCTTGCTCTATAAATAAAGTTGGCAATTACTATAGTCTGGTTGCCCTGTTAGGTAGCCACACTAATAACCTGGCTAACCAATATACTTGCGATCACTGCATGGTCGGTCGTCCCTTGTGGGACTCCGTTTGGCCGGTTTAGGTGATGATGTAATGATGATTTACTAACTAAGTAAATCATCACACTAAGTAAGTAAATCATCACACTAAGTAAGTAAATCATCACACGTAGGCAACGTAGGCGTGGCCTAAGTGTGCACAATACACAAGTTTGCAAGTCTCTACCAAGTGCTGATCTAGTTCAGTATGAAGTTTGATGGAGTGTAACAGTGTATACTGCACCCCAGAATGAGAATGACCCAATAGACAAATGATGTCTAACAGCATGTTTGGTCTGGCATGTTTGATCACATGATTTTCCTTACCCTTCTGGTTGTAAAGTATGGAATGAACTTCCCTTTGCAGAACGGCAGACTCACTGCCAATCTTACGCCATGGTCTGAAACTCACCCCTTCAGACTAGCCTAGGCTTGAAAAAAAAAAAACGAATAAAAAAGAGGCTTCATGACTATGTTTATGTATTTGATGTATTACCACGTGGTGTTCTTGCTTGCCTTACAGTAAGTCTCTCTGGATTAATAAATGCCTACTTTGCATTTGCCACATGGATCATTTGCTGAACGTCACTCCTGTACTTTATCTACCTGTTTCCCTTCTCCCTAAACTATCCAATAACATAACAGAAAATGAAAAGAACATCATTCAACAAAATGCTCTCATTGATGTCTTGTTTCTTCATTTGTGCCCTGCAGGTTGTGTATTTTACAGCTGTATTCCCATACCTCATCCTGCTAGCCCTACTGATCAATAATGTCCAGCTTCCTGGAGCAAAAGATGGCATCCTGTACTTTCTGACACCAGTGTGGAGTAAACTCCTCGAAGTTAAGGTAAAATGCACTTGTATCTTTTATATAACAAAGCATGGATTGATTGATTGATTGATTGATTGATTGATTGATTGATTGACTCCATATATGGGCATAAAAGGGACATGGACTGACTAATAAGGTCACAGATGGAGAGACGATCAGAGATCTCCATGTGGAGGTGTGAGGGCCACACGCTGAATGAATTGTTACCCATTTTCTAATATTACTAATGGTCAAGGTTAGCTTTATTAGTATCCCATGGGAGAAATTTCTCTTGGAGTCAGAGAGCAGAGCTGCATACAGAGTTTCATACAGACAAACAGAAAACAGTAGACACAGGACAATACAGTTACCTATAACACATTTACACCCTAGTGCGTACCCTACGCCGGTGGGTGCTAAATGCTCTCCCCATTCAGGAGCTTAATCGAGAGAGGTATAAATGAACGTCTAAACCGGTTATATTTTATCAACGGTGGAGCTCTGTATCTCCTGCCCGTTCGCATCAACACATACTCAGAGTTGAGAACATGTAAGGGATCAGCAACAATACATTGAGCCTGTCGAACTACTGCTTGTTTGACTTTTACAAGTCTTTCAATCTGAGACTTATATTTGACAGTTAGGTTACCAAACCAGTTAGCTATCCCATATCTCAGGATTGACTCTATGCTTGCCCTGTAAAAAAAATCATCATAATACTCACACTGACCTCAAACAATCTGAGTCTGCGAAGAAAGTGTAACCACTGATGTATCTAAGTAACGTGGAGTGTTCTCCAGCTCATGTTCTCATCAATATGTACTCCAAGATATTTATAAGAGGAGACCTGTTTGATGTTGTTGGTATTGACACTCAATACAGTGTGATCGCCAACGGATCTGGGATCTATAACTACCTCCTCCGTTTTATTAGTATTGATCATCAGGAAATTCCGTTCCGTTCAGATTTTACTCATGATGTCCATAGGCATGTGATGTTCATATTACTCATTTTGCCAAACATCACGCATTATGTTCCTGGTCCCCTGTGCATTTTTTCTGGTTTCTGCTGCTATGATGGGTTATAGTGAGAATATTAGTATAGTGACCAGAGGACAAGTGTATGAATAAATCCTATCTTTCAACCTTTATGAAATGAAAGTTTCAGGTTCTATGTCTTCTTTCATTTGATTATTGTCATGTCACCCTAATTACAATTGTATTAACTTAATACACACATATGTTATGCACTGGACTCTCAATGACATTTGTGCAGGGATTTTCACAGATTGAATGAAGGGCAGGAAAAAGAAAAACACTTTAGTCCATGAGTAAGCAAACCATTTCACTAGCTGGGTGTTCACATAAAACAAATTGTTATGTTTTGGTGGGGCTGAATGTGAACACAAAAGGAGCCACAACAAGCATAGTGGGAGGGGTCATCACAGTTCATTTTGGATACCGATAACATACTGGAAAAGATCAACATGACTGGTGACAGACACCTTGACAAATATGAAAATATTATAGCTAATGGCACACCTTGACAAATCGTACATTTACATTGCGCCTTTATCCGCTTTAGAGAAGATTGCATTAGATTAAATTCACCCATTTACACACTGATGCAGGAGAGAACCTTGCAAGGCACCAGAGTTTTGCTCAGGGACACTAACTCTGGGGGAGCTGGGTTTGAACTGGAAACCTGTGCACCTGCTGCAACTGTCAAATATTATTTCATTTGCAGCTCTTAGAAGCCAACACACAACATTTGAACATTTTGAATGTTTTTGTTGGCTCTCTTGCATGAACATTAACATTAACAGGTACATTAACATACCTGCATTGGAAACATTGTAGGCGACACACACCATGGCGTCAGATCACCATGGTGTCAGATGGAACTGTACCATCTCTCCATCTCCTACACGTAGCAACAGGAAAGATTCTAAACCTAAGTCCTGTTTGCTTTTAGGCTTTGTACACACACACACAAAAAAGAAATAAATCAAATCGCTTACAAAAAGCCTATTGTTGAAATACAAAAAGACTGGCAATGGCCTTTACCAATTACCACAATAAATAATGTGCTCTGGCCAAAACATAATAAAAATCGGGGAGTGTCCACACATGCTATGTTTGCTCCCCGTCCTCACGTTACTTGGGTATGACACTGAAACCCTCAAAGAGGTCAGAACCAAATAGGTGTTGTCACAGTTAATAGTTAATAAAGGTAGGCTGTATGTTTGAAGATCCATTCCATAAAAAGATCAGTAATATATGTTTCAACAAAGCCTATCGTTGAAATGAAAAAAGACTGACAATGAGCAACAACCCAAATGAATAATGTTACAAAACAGGCTATACATTTGTATATAATTTAAATATCATTTCAACGTATATTTGTTTCTTCTGTTCTGAATGCCTGAAATCGGGTGGAGTGTGAAAGAGGGTGGACGGAATGGAAATAATGGGAGTATAATATTTCTGTTAATTTCGCTCAGCTACTTTTCATGATGGATGCAGTTGAATGGATTTGTTATTAAAAGTAAATAATTGTGTATAGTTCAAGTAATTAGTCAATTAGGCCTATGTAATAACTAGACGGGGAACTCAGAAGTCTTACACTACATTGTATTCTCATATTTTACCACCAGGCGATAGTGTCAGAGCCCCCGTTGTACCCATCTGTCTGTGTCCCTTTAGTGCTCATGTATGGATATCTCTGTATCTGTCGATTGTGTCTCTTTATGTTCATACAAATGTATATAGAGATCTCTGTATCACTCAGTCAGTCAGTCAGTCCTTGTCTCTTTATGCCCATATATGAAGAGTGCTGGTGTCTTCAGAATATGGTCATATTTGCGTGCTGAAGCAGAACTCCATGGGAAGCTTCCTGCGTGCAAGTAAGACACGCAGTGTCTTACTTGCGGATTACTTGTGGATTACTTATGGATTACTTGAGGATTGCTTGTGGATTACTTGTGGATTATAACCATCTAAGTCATAGTGACATGCCTATGTGGGTGGATTATTGGGTTTGTTTATGTATTATGTCTGAGTCATGGCACTGAGTCATATGCTTCAATAATATGAGCACTGAATGTCAGGCAGTGCTATACCTTTGTTTTGCATGGATGGTGTGTGTACTAAATACACACACCATCCATAATAACAAAATTCTTGTCTGTTCTTGTTAAATGTATCAATGAGACGTTAATATATAAACCTGCATGTACAAAGGAAATGATGAAGGAACCACAACATAAATAACAGCTGCTGCCGAGCAGGGAGTCCGCTATCCTTTGCTCAGGGAAGGCATTACTACAGTTCAGGACACCCCAGGGTCATTTAACCCTTTCAGAAGGTTCTCCTTCATGAGCATCATCATCCATCATCATTCCATCATCTCATTTGACATCAAAATCATTCTAAATGGGAATTTAAGTTACAAGCTCTTGTGTCACTTTTTCTTTAGTCATATCTAGCACAGCAATCCCATGTTCATTCATTTATGTCTAGGCTAGAGCTATTGGTGTTCCTTGTATTTGATTGGCCATGGAATTGACTAAAATTGCACTTGCACTCTATAAACATTAGTGTTTTTGTAACTACAATTATCTCTTACTTTGTGGTAGGTATGGGTTAATGCTGCTGCCCAAGTATTCAACTCCCTTGGAATAGGATTTGGCAGCATGATTTCAATGTCCAGTTACAACAAGTTTAACAACAACATCCTCAGGTAATGATTTTGTATTTCTATGTGTCACTGTTTACAAACTTTGTATTGCTCCAAGACAGTATGCTAGCAGCAAGAAAGAGAACTATCCAATTGTCTGTTTGCATGTCAGTGGCAACCATGGCAGTTCTGGGAAGTGGACTTGCTGTTTTATTGTGAGTTTGGTGGTCACAGGAAATCACTGTTTACTTTTTCATTTTCTTTCTTCAGGGACACTTTAATTGTATCCCTAACTAACTCCGCCACTAGTGTCTTGGCTGGCTTTGTCATCTTCTCAGCAATTGGTTACATGGCACATATCCATAACCTCCCTGTGGACAACATAGCTACAGATGGTAAGGGCATTGTGCTTTCTCCAGTTTATTTATAATCTTATCTATGTGCCTTTGTATTCAACAAAGTGACAAGTCATGGCCATATAATGGTTCTCTCCACCATTCATGCAGGTTTATAGCTGCCTTTTAAAGAGCATGCACGAAGTGTTAAAATGTTGTGTTAAAATGTTGGTTGAGGTCAAAGTATTGTTGTCCAATTCATTTAAACAAAAGGCTCATATGTAGGGGGTTGTAATTATGAACCAGGGAACACCACCCCAACTAAAGAATAAACCTGGGGACAAAAAAATAATTATTTGTTAATTCAAGGTAAATCAAGCCATTAACAGTCAATGCAACTTATTGAGAATCTAGACTCTACATTGCTCGCTTGCAGCCTCGTGCTACTGGCCAATGGATAGCGACATCATGGATGGCTTTCATCTTGTACAGGTAGCTGGCCCACATGATTTTAGCGAGCTTGAGCAGATCACCAGCTTTACCAGAATGTACTACAAAAGTTCACAGTAGCAAGATGACCACCGTACGCTGGTGGAGACCAGGTGCAATCTAGCCTTTATATAATGTACTGTATATAGCGGTAGTGCCTCAGGGGTAGAGTCACCGGATGGTAACAAATTTGCCGGTTCGAAACCGGGTTCCCCCAGAGTTAGTGTCGATGTGTCCCTGTGCAAGACACTTAACCCCTAATCGCTCCCGATGTGCTGGTCAATACCTTGCATGGTTTCTTCTGCTATTGGTGTGTGAATGGGTAAATGCAATCTACTATCTATGTAAAGCACCTTGGATAAAGCCACCATTTATGCACATAGCTATTATACTGGGCCCTTTACTTATAACTATGCAGTGGTATGCAAATCTGAAAGGTGAGGCATGGCTTCACCTTCATGATACAGTATGCAAAACTCATGGCTTAGGCATGACTGTGCACCTTCGAGTAGTAGAGTGAGTGACTAAGACATTTATTGTTGTTGCCCATTGGTGGAGTCAATGGCCAGAGAGCAGTGGGTTAGAGTAAGCCAGGATTGACCCACCTCACCACCTAAGAGAAAGGCAAGTGTTCACTTGCACTTGTTTTTAATAAATGTATAGAAGATACGCACTATAGGCTAGTCAGAGTTATTTTGACTAGCCTATATATACATATAGCCTAGATGTATAAATCTTTTAGCTGGAGGGGACAACTAGCTGTGATATACCAAAACTGTTATTTACAAACACGTTAATAAAAAGCAATGCAAGGTACTTAGATTATCTACAGTATAGCTTAGCTCTCAAAACCTGTACAGGAAAACATGGCATATTTTGGACAGTTCGAATGGTAATTAATCATGATTAAATTAATTTTAATCTTTCAACCCTAGTTTTAATCAGTAAAAGGTCTTCTCCTCTGCCGTCCTCAAGTTGGCCTAACAGACCATCCATTCATCCATTATTCATAGGTTGAAGAGCTCCACATTGTGTCATTTACTGTGGTGTAACTGTGTTGTCTCTCTCAGCACGTGTGCCAGGTGACAGGTTGTTTGTTCGTTCTCTTGTTCTAATTTGTGTCTTCCATTACATGTGTTGTGCATTATTAAATCTTTGTCTGTTTCAGGGCCTGGCTTAGTCTTTGTTATATACCCTGAAGTCTTCTCAACCATGCCTGTCTCGCAACTGTGGGCCCCCCTCTTCTTCTTCATGCTTCTTTGTCTGGGTCTGGATAGTCAGGTATAACACATCTCTATTTTCTACCCCTGTGACTCCATACAGTATCTCTGTCATGCAGAAAATAAGAGTTGGCACTCTAAACTACAATAAGACAACACAAATCTGAAAGCATAGTGTATTGACTGTAGTTACAAGTAAACATTGCCTGACACAACAGCCTTCTGGTCAGATGTATGTTACATGTTGTTCCCCTTTCCACCCTCAACATCCTGTCTTTCTCCCAAAACACTAATGACAACACGTCTACTGACAAGCTTAATCACCGCTTTAACCCCAGTGGGTAAATTGTGTTAAACCAATGTGTAAATCTGGATGGTGACGCAAATATGCAAAAATGAACAAAGCCATACTTACACCTAATGACAAACAGTATTGCACGATGTTCAGCTACTGCTCACACATTTCAAGAAAGTACTTGGTAAATTAATTGTAGTATATATATATTTTTTATAGTAGCCAAATAAATAACCACTAAACTCAAATTGAGAACTTAGAATAGTTCTCAGCAAAACCAGGCAATGGTGAAAAAGTAGATGATGGATGAAAAAGGCAGATATTATGGTCTGGTTTTTTCCTTGGTAGTTTGTTGTGACAAAGAGAGTTTCCCCGTGTGGGCCCTTAGGCCCACAAGGAGCACACAGAGTGACTGACCTGATGACCAGCCACTAAAAGACTCCTATTCAAGGCCAGAATGCAGTCAAGATATACATTTTCTAATAACAGCTAATAACAGAGTCAAATACAAACAGACAGTAATTTAACATAGACAATGGTGACTGTTGGTGTTCTCACCTTTTCCTAGCTCCAAAGCCAGTGAGCACAAAGACCAAACAAAGTTAACCTGTCTCATGATATGCACCCTATATGTGAAATGTGACAAAATATGAGAAATATGGAGAAATATGAAGACATACTGTATGGAGACATATGTATGGATTATATAGATACAACATAATCATAACAATTCTCACATTGCAACTGCATGATAACTAAACGTTTTTCTTTAAACGTTTTCTTATAAAATATACAATGGATTGTGGAAAATTCCATGGAAATTAAAGCAATGTGTTTGGACCCCATAATTACTGTAGTTTGAGGCGGCTCTGAAATTAGGCTCATATGCTGCCCTCTACAGGCAGTTTGCAGTACAGCTATAACAGTAGTTTCAACTAAGTACAGTGTGAGAATTGCTGCCACCAAACACATATAATATGATATCCACAGAGTCCCTGCAGCTATAGTTATATAGTGGTGTGTGTGACACAAACACCAATGCACATTGTTTATACCCAAAATGTTCAGAAAGACAGGATGAGCTCCAAACCTAAGACTGGTGTTAGGCGAAACAGGTGATTTAATACAGGTGACAGTGGTGAACAAAGACACAATAACTCTCTAACATAAACCTGACACAGCTAACCCCCGGCAATGCATTTTCAGAGCAGACAGAAACCCAGACGTGAGAAATCTAAACCAGGGAATGTAATACTCAGTATACAAAACCTATGCCAGTAATACGGAATACAAAACCTATGCCAGGAATGAGGCCCAAGGCCTTAGCCACGATGACACAGCAGATTCTGTGCTCCATGAGTGGCCAATGCATAATATGTATAATTAATTATTTCTCTTTCCATTCTGTCTTATTGCACATGATATGAAAATCACATTTTTAGAACATTAGGCAATTTGAAAGGAATAAAAACATAAGGAAACTATTCCTGGTACTTGTTCAGGGTTTAGTCAAGTGGAACAAGCTGTATTCATGTTATATTACACTTTTAAGTTGAATGAAAATCTGCAATTCAAAAGAGATTTTGATTCTGATGGAGCAACTGTAAGGTCAGTGACACATCACTTGAGTTTAGTATTGAGTCAATACTAACCTCAATGACAGAATGGTTAAACACTTCCATTACAAAAAGTAGAACATTTTGAAGTATTTTCTTCATAATTATGGTTACATTGTTTCTAAGGACAAAAGAATCACACCTGAGTCGTGAGGTGCGCAATTATCATCATACATTATCTCATTCCGGCAAATTACAATTTGCATCCTCACCTTCGTCTTAAATGTTTACACTCAAAAGTGTCCATTATCAATGCCATTCAATGCTTGTTAGGACAGTGTTTGTGTTTACACAATCCCTCAAAGCTGGACATAGCTTGTCGACAACTTAAGTAAGAAAAGAGAAAGGCGTAGGTTGTGATTTTATATACAGTATTAGCAGAAGCTGTGTCAGGCTTTGCATAAGTAGAGGATGTGTGCCGATGTGTGCATAATTTAGACAATGCTTAGTAACACAAAGTCAATTGTAGTTTATGTTTGAAATGTGTCATGCAATGAATTGTCCATACCTTGCCTTGCCTACTGCAGAATATGAATATTTAAATATTTCCTGGACTGCTTCAAGTTAAATGGGAATTCCACCCATTTTCAAAAACATTCCTGAGAGTGCACAAATGTGTACACAAATGTGTAAAAAATACTGTAGGTCCTAACAGAAAAATCATCATGGTGAAATGTATTTCACCACGTTAATGTTATTTTTTTCAGACCTCCATTTCTAGGTAACACACAACATCTCAAATGTATTAATGGCATACTGTAGTAAAATGTTGAAAATGGGTGGACATCCCCTTTAAGTATTAATCAAAATAGCCAAATCTCTGTGCTTCAGTTTGCCATGGTGGAAGTGGCTGTGACATTCATCATGGATGGTTTTGGTGGCAAGGCTCTACATTTCCTAAAGAGACAAGAGTGGGTTGTCCTGGTTGTATGCTTAATTGGCTTTCTCCTGGGGATTCCACATGTTACTAAGGTAGGTGGTTGAATGTTAAGCTTAATTTATTCATTGCACTGCAGTATTGAACATAGTTCAACCTGAGTTGTGCTGTTCCTATTGGCCCAATGCCTTTTTATTTCCAACCAGGGGGGCATATATGTGTTC
The DNA here is from genome assembly GCA_039105355.1 of Benthosema pterotum. Lineage (NCBI taxonomy): Eukaryota > Metazoa > Chordata > Actinopteri > Myctophiformes > Myctophidae > Benthosema > Benthosema pterotum. The sequence goes on along the minus strand of CM076972.1, from coordinate 34,060,620 downwards.
CAACTTATGGACCACTACACAGCTGTGGTCTCCCTCATGTTCCTGGCTTTCTTTGAAGTTCTGGCATTCTGTTGGATTTTTGGTAGGAAGCCAATTCTTTTAAAATCACTGTTTGCTTTAACATTTAATGCAATGTCTTGCATTAAGATTAGTCTACAATAGTGTTTCATATGTGTTTAAGCAGTGAATATAGTGTTGTTATTGCATCATCTTAGAATGGCATCCTTCTCCCCTCAGGAATACAAAATCTGTCCATCATGGTAAAGAGGATGCTTGGAAGGCCTCCTCACGTGTACTTCCGCTTCTGTTGGTTGGTGTTCTCTCCCCTGCTGGTGCTGGTGAGTGGCTAAATGGGGTCTGAGATGGATGATACCAGGGGTGGACTGACAGTCTGGCATACAGGGCATTTTCCCGGTGGGCCGACCCCCCCCCCCCCCCGGGGGCCGTTAATGTCGTGTTTTAATTAAAAAAATAATAATAATGAATCAAAAAAAAAAATCTGCACAAAACCGGCCCACGAATCAGTGCTGGCAGCCCTCTGTCCTCTTCAAATGAGACTGCCTATTGCAGGGTTTTTATAGTTAACTAAAACTAACTAACTAATTTTAGTTAGCCCGAGCCCCAGAGCCCCTTATGTCTTAAATTCTCATGGGGGCTCAGGCCCCGGAGCCCCACAAAGATTGCAACCCTAATGGACCTTTCGTTACGGCACCCACCCTTCCCTTTCCTCCATCCTTTACTTGACTACCGTTGCTAACTATGACAAGCTTTGGCTGGGAGAGAGCCTCCTCCGTTAACCAACGTGTCATCGCACCATTTATGGATGTTTTTATTATAAGTCCCCAGATCAAAAACATCAACAGCCCTATAATGCCATCCTTCATCCTGAATTCCAGTAGTGCCATAAAGTGTCCAAAACGGTTGTAGGGGCAGTTATCATTAGCTTTTCAAAGCCAAAGAAAAGACTTTAGCTTAGCCCTGCCGCTACAGTCAGCTGTTCTGTGTTGTGATTTTCTGAATGTAAATCCCATTGCCTAAGGGGGTGGTCCTGACTGGCGATAGGGTGCGAGTGGCTTCTGGTGACGTAGCAACACTCAATGCGCTGTCCCATTGGCCGTGTGCTCGTAACACGAGCCAATGGCTGCAGCTCTCGACGTGCCATAGGCCAGACAGTGTGCCAGAGTGTTGCCATGTCGTATCGAAATGAGCTACTTTGGGCTTGTGTTTCATAGACAAATGTAGGTCCTTTCAACAACAACAACAACAAAAACGTATATAGCATAATGTCATAAAGTGCATTATTTGCCATAATGTAATGAACATGAATAAAATCCATATGATTTGATTCATATATCTTAGATTCATCACACAACTGAACTATATAAAGCCTTTTATTGTTTCAATATTTGTTTATATGTTTCAATATATCACCTGCCCCCACTTCCCTGGCAACTGTTGTTAGGGGTCTCCTCCATAAAGGACCGCGCTATCTCGCTGTTTCCAGATGAGTAGTAGCCTAATAGTTGCGATACCATCGATAATATATCAAACAGTTGCCAGGGAAGTGGGGGCAGGTGGGCGGGGTTTACCGACTTGTCACACTTCAGATTATGCGTTTAATGTCATTTCTACGGTGTGAACCTTTTCAGGAGAGTATGTCACAATACCAAAGGTTATACTTAGAGGTCCTTTTCAGAAGATAGCATAATGTGAAGAATGAAGTTCATAATTTGTCATAATCTGTAGGTCAGAGCCATACTCATCAATATTGAAACAATAAAAGGCCTCATATAGTTCAGTTGTGTGATGAATCTAAGATATATGAATCAAATCATATGGATTTTATTCATGTTCATTACATTATGGCAAATAATGCACTTTATGACATTATGCTATATACGTTTTTGTTGTTGTTGTTGTTGAAAGGACCTACATTTGTCTATGAAACACAAGCCCAAAGTAGCTCATTTCGATACGACATGGCAACACTCTGGCACACTGTCTGGCCTATGGACGTCGAGAGCTGCAGCCATTGGCTCGTGTTACGAGCACACGGCCAATGGGACAGCGCATTGAGTGTTGCTACGTCACCAGAAGCCACTCGCACCCTATCGCCAGTCAGGACCACCCCCTTAGGCAATGGGATTTACATTCAGAAAATCACAACACAGAACAGCTGACTGTAGCGGCAGGGCTAAGCTAAAGTCTTTTCTTTGGCTTTGAAAAGCTAATGATAACTGCCCCTACAACCGTTTTGGACACTTTATGGCACTACTGAATTCAGGATGAAGGATGGCATTATAGGGCTGTTGATGTTTTTGATCTGGGAACTTATAATAAAAACATCCATAAATGGTGCGATGACACGTTGGTTAACGGAGGAGGCTCTCTCCCAGCCAAAGCTTGTCATAGTTAGCAACGGTAGTCAAGTAAAGGATGGAGGAAAGGGAAGGGTGGGTGCCGTAACGAAAGGTTCATTATAAGGGTCTTCAGAGGGCCGCTCTGAGACAAAATTGCCCGGTACGTTTTGAGCTCCCAGTCCACCCCTGGATGATACAAGCTATGCATTTTACTTAGTTCTGTGTGGAGTCCATCTTTTTTGATGAGGATTGTGGAATTATTCCACAATTAGTACAAAATGTGTTTTACTGTTGAGCCACTGAAGAGTGACTCAACGGTTAACACAGTGGTTTAGAATAGATCTTTATGTAGTCTCCCAAGGGAGTTGAGAGTGAGTTACTCTAGTGAAATATCTACAAGTGAAATATCCACAATTGCTTCATATTTATTGATGTATTGACATTTACTATAATACTACTATCAATAAATAATCACAGAAATTCCTAATAAACAAATACACCCTTATATGGTTAATTTATTCCTTCTAGACTATCCTCATCGCCAGCATTGTCCAGTACACTCCTGCTCGCTATGGGAAGTATACATACCCAGTTTGGGCAGAAGTGGTGGGCTGGGCCATTTCACTGTTTTCCATTGTGTGGATCCCGCTTGGAGCCATTCAAGAGATCTATAACAACAAAGGCTCATTTATTGAGGTGAGCGTTTGTAAATCTATGTATGTTTAGGATTACAGGATATACACTATGTAGGATATTGTTTTTTATGATTATCAAGCATTTTTCCTATCTAACCCACAGAGAGCAAAAACCGCAATGGCGACCACAATAGATTTTGATGTTAAAGATCACTTGCCAGAGAAACAAGAGAACATCCCCGAGTCAGAAGCTTTATTTACATCAATGGCGTGAGTCCAGACCAAGGATAAAATATTCAATGTGATGTGACATACAAGTCACACACACACACACACACACACACACACACACACACACACACACACACACACACACACACACACACACACACACACACACACACACACACACACACACACACACACACACACAAATGTACTGTATATAATGTTCTGTGTGTCATACATGCAGTACATATGTTTTGTCTTCAATGAAATGTCAATGTGTAAATATTGTAGTAGTTAACTATGGTCAATGTAATTATTACACTTTCAAGTTTTGTGACAGACAAATGTCACTGAGGCTATCACAGGTACTAGATCCATACCAGCCAGTAAATGTAAGGTCAAGTTTACATGATCAAACCAATCAAACCATAACTATCGACTGAGTTCATTATGTAACTATTTATTCTGTATATTCTGGAACTTTCTGTATCAGACAGTGTTTTTCTACGTTGTTGCTTACACAATTTAAAACAAATTATTTTTTATTATAAAGGAGGGGGACTTTGTTAATATACAAGGGGCTCCATTTTCGTCACACGCTAAACCCCTCATGCTTAACTTCTTAACCTTTTTTTTTACTATTTTGAAAAACTTTTGGAATAGTTTGTGCAAACTATTGACACGTCATTACTAGCTTGTAGACTGGCCATTTTAACTACTGAAAAAAATGTTTTTTTAAATAGTTTTAAAAAGCAAAAAAGGGGGTTTAGTTTTGACGAAAATCTAGGCCAAGGTCTTGAATTGTATACATTAGTTAGATCTCCTGTAAGTGCTCTCCCACCCACCAATGGTGCCTTTTGTCACATGCTGAAAAACTGCACTGAAAATGAAGGCGAATTGCCCCAAAGAGGTGTCGGTTTAGGCTCATTTTGAGAGCTCATCAACATACTGCTATTGTCAGATGAAAATTGCCCAGGGGCAAGGTCACACTGCACTTTTACTCTACTTACCGGTATGACTCATTCTGCCAATAAATTTCAATGGGAGTGGAGCAGTTTGCTGCCATTTACAGTTTTCAAAAACAAGAGCGCAGTGTGGCCGTACCCGTATGCACACTATCTTCATTGTATGTGACTGTCATGTTTTGATGTTTGGGCTTGACATGTTACATTGTCATGGTCATGACGTTTACATAGGAAATCCTTTATACTACGATAAAGTAAATAATAAAATCTTTTTTTGTTACAAGGCCATCACCTGACAACAATTGAGGGAGCATTTTTCATGTGCCTGGAATCAAAAATGTTATTTTAAATAATAATTACTTTATGACTGATGAGACAGCCCAAAGATGACACAAAGAGATTATTCTGCAAATGTTTAGAAGTGTTTCTTTTTCAATGTATCTTATTTTGTTTCATGTTATTCTGAATGTTGTGCGATTATCTGAAGGTGATTTTGTGTAGAGAATGAGATGCAATATAGGTCACTGTTTACGCTTTTCTGGTTATTTGATTAATATACTATTTTGACAAAAAAAAGGACCAATCATATAAAACCATTAACATAAATATCTATTTTGTCTTCTTAAGTTTAACAAAGGTTTATGTTTAGGGGATTCATATCCCACTCTTGGTCAACATAATAAGGTAAGGTTTATAATTGCTACTGCACAGAAACTTTCTATGTCTTAACCATTTACTTTAACCTGTTGCTTTTCAAGACATTGAGGGAACAAATGTTCAATGGATATAAAGTTGTTTATCACAACACAAGCTCTTGTTAACAGACATTATGCTGTTGCGATTTTACAGTTCTCTAGTTTTTAACAATATGAAAGCCTTCAATGTCCTAACATTCAACCAGTACCACTACATAGTGGTAAACCAGCAAACTGCCTATCTGTACTGTACTGTCACATGAAAGATGTATTTCTAAACATGGTGTATTTGGTAAGTTAGGGCTAGCCTGTACACACACACACACACACACACACACACACACACACACACACACACACACACACTAAAAGTGATTCAAAGTGAACAATGGCCAATAGTTCAATTGCTCACCTTTTAACAAAAGTTTAAAATAAAATAAAAACGTTTTAAATCAACTGTGCTGCAATTTCTTCACTGACATCAAATTTACCATTGAGTTACAGGATTGTGTCAATGGTCCTTTCTAACCAAACACAGGATCAAAACGTCTCAATAGAACTGCAGGGAGACGGGGTGCCTGCTAGTCATACGGTCCAAGGCAGGCACATGCCGCATATAAAGGCTCTGGCCTGACAGTGTGTCCCGTGATCCTATTCATATTCAACAAATCTTTGAAAAAAGAAGAGTTATACTGTATTAACATACTCCCGGCTGGCTTGGTTTGACAGTGCAACACATAAATTGCAAGCATGCAGAGTGCAAGTACTGTGTGTGTGTGTGTGTGTGTGTGTGTGTGTGTGTGTGTGTGTGTGTGTGTGTGTGTGTGTGCGCGCGCGTGGGTGCGTGTGTGTGTTATATTAAGGTGTGTGTGCATGTGTGCGTGTGTGTGTGATTTTCACAAAATCACAAACCAGCAACTTTCATTGGCTCATAAAAATGAGCCATATTTGAACATTGTGGCAGGTCTCTCATGTTATTTCCAGTCATCATAGGTTCCAGAACACCTTTTCTCTGAAGTAAAGTAAACCCCCTTTACCCACTACAGGTGCATTAAAGGGGAATTCCAGTCCATTTCACTAGTTCACTGTCACTACATGGATTGTAGTTGTCCATGTAGTGACATGTATTGAAAGTCTTTCAGAAATGCATCAGAAAACACAAATACCTAATACCACATGGCCTTTGTTTTTTCCTAAATGCCAATACGGCCAAGACGCTTGCATTTGCAATTAGAAGATTGTCTTCTCTGAACATGTGTTAACATGATGGATGTGTCAAAAGGCATGTGCTTTACTTGAGCTTGACTGTGGTTTTAACACCTTGGGACTAAAGTTACCCTAAGTACCCTGACGTTGTTGTCAGCTTAGTTTCCAGAAGCTGCTCACATTACACTTGCAGGGAAAAACATGAACAGAGTAGAACACATACACAGTAACTAACTGTTCTCTGCTCCTTCCTCAATTTCTTAATATATTGTCAACTTAAATATGTAAAATAGAGAACGCTTTCAAGACTTGTATACAGCTCAAACTCAATTTGTGAAGCATTTACATGCAAAACATCTTATTTGGCCTTGCCCTGCCTTGTCTGGGTGACATTACTACACTACTACTGCAGGCCTCCACATGCTGCTAAACCCCTTACCCCTAAACGTCTATAGCTTTTTCTTTTTAACACAATTCAGAAAAATATTTTTTCATTAGTTAAAATAACCAGGCTACAGGTTCACAAGGTGTCAATGTAGACTGGCTAGAACTATTCAAAAAATGTTTACTTTGTTTTTTCAAAATAGTACCAAAAAATGGCAGTTTAGGGATTAGCGTGTGACAAAAACGGAGCCTTCTGTCCTTCTGAGAGACATATCTCATGATGGAAAGGACAGAGAGGGGCTATCTTGTTAAGCGCTGATACTGTGACTCCACACACATCCATGCACCTTGCTTGCACAGCACACACAGATTGTGATTAACAGCAGAAACTATTGTATTGTAACATTGTATTTTGGAGTCACATGGCAAGTCTGTCAAGTCACCACGATCAGCGCAGGTCACCTGCCCATACCAGAAGCACCACAACCTGGTTTCATGTCCATGACATCACAGCATTTGTATGGCCAGCCAACTCAATCTCCAAACAAAAACAAAACAAAAAAACAGATGATTGCAACTGCAAGCATCAAGGAAACAAGGGGTTCTGTACCTGCTACCAACACACACGCAATCGCCGTATCTCACACGGATTTGATGGATATCACACGAGCACACGCCACACCCCCATGTTCACACGCACGGGTCTCGAAAATCGAGAAGGTAACGGCTGCGGCCCGCGGGAAGAGAAGGTAACGGCTGCGGCTCGCGGGAAGAGAAGGTATAACGGCTGCGGCTCGCAGGAAGAGAAGGTAACGGCTGCGGCTCGCGGGAAGAGATGGTAATGGCTGCGGCTCGCAGGAAGGTCCTGCCTGCAGGATCCTGCAGGCAGCGATCCTGCAGGATCCCTGCCTGCAGGATCCTGCAGGATCCTGCAGGATCGCTGCCTGCAGGATGACCAGGAATGACCTCCCTACTGCTCCCAGTGGCAGCCCTCGGTACTATGGAAATTTATATTTCATAAAAAGGAACTATTAAGTGAATTAATTTCTCTCTGGCACATATATATATTTCCATATTTATTATAGGTTTGAGCTGACATAGGCCCTTTTGTCAATCAATCAAGTCACCCTATGACATATGTATATATTTCCATATTTATTATAGGTTTGAGCTGACATAGGCCCTTTTGTCAATCAATCAAGTCACCCTATATTTCATATAAAGGAATAAAGGAACTATTAAGTGAATTATTAAAAAAATCCGGACATTTCGCTAAAAGCTCCCGTCCCGAGCGATACAGAACAGTCCCAGGGTGACCAGATGTCCCTCTTTGCGTGGGACAATCCCTCATTTCAAAACCTTCTCAGTCATCCCACAAATTGAGACCCTGTCCCACATTGTGACTGATAGACTACAGTTGTCAATTGTCCTAATATAGTGGCTTTATTATATAATATTGGTTTTTTCTGTTGTAAAATTCTCTCACTGTGTCTTTTCATGCTGGGTGTGCTTTTAAGCCTGTTTAAAATAAAACATGTCATGAAAAAGTCGCGTCATGAAACTCTATACCTGAAAAGGAAAGAAATGAATTATAAAATGTAATGGCCTATCTGGTTCCTTAGAATAAATGGTCAGGGCCTGGAATCAGATGATGATAGTGGTGAAAAGTAGCTGTTATAAAGGTGTGTGGTGTAAACACATGAGTGAGGGGCTGTGTTGCTGTTTTTCACCCCAAAGGGTAGCCTACGGTATTGTAATTACATCACTTGCACGCGCACATGCACTGACGCACACAAGTGTCCTCCTTTCTGAGGTCTTGCTTCTGTACTGTAAGTTGTTGCTTGCTAGTTATGAGCCTTTGTTTTCTTATATGTGCAGCAGAGAAGCCACAGCCAGGGGTGGATCATTCAGGACAATCAGAAGGTAGCCTACAGTGTCTACAAATAAGTCTTATGCCATGTCCAATTTGCTCCTGCTGGTCCACTAAATGTTTGCTTCCTCAGTAATGTTCCTATGCATCAGTGTAGAACACATGTTGTACTTAAACAGTGAGAGTTTGTAAGAGTTGGTACTTCTATACAGCCCTTGTGGCAAAAGTTGAAAACCCAGTCTTTTTTTTTTGTTTAGTTTTTCATTGGTTTGCATTAGAATAAGACTACAGAAATGAGTGGGGATTTTGGGAAATGCATTTGATGTGAACATAAATATTTAAATTATATAAAATATTGGTTAATGACATATATTGGATGTAATGTTTGGGATCAGAACTTAATTTAGGGAAATGGATGGTAATAATCGCGAAAACGTGTCAAATCATGGTAAAAAAAAATGCATTTTTTCCCCCGCCACCGCGGCCAAAGGGTCTTTGTGCCAGATCACACTCCAGGCACTTTCCAAAAGTTGGCAGCCCTGAAAGTTTCTGTACCTCCTGAGCAATGCCACAGGCTGATTGCCTGCCATAGCATTAATTAGGCAGTCAGTGATGAAGGCAACACACCATTGAAGATAGAAATTCCTGTTTTGAAAGTGCACATTTTCTTAATGTGTGCCATAACGTAAAACATTCATGCTCTGCAAAAACTGTAGCTCTGGTCCAGAGCTCCATTGCTTTTGAGTCTGACCTGCATTGGAGCTCTGTTGGTCTCCGTGCATTCGGCCATTACTGCACCCGACCAGCCTCTCTTCTCTAGTGGATATATAAAGAACGTTTTACCTACTCACCAAAATAAACACGTCTTGTGTCATTAGAAAGCCTACTTACCTTAGTGGTCGCACTCTTAGCCCCCCACCACACGGATAAATTGGACTTTTTGGCCAGAACGCGATCGTTTTTTGGACAAAACGGTTATTCAATTTAGTTACATTTTAGCCAGCATTCTTGGTGAGGTATATAGGGTAGGCCTATGTTTCAAGGTTAAAAAGATGTCAATAGCAGGTCTAAACCTAGCCCCGTTCGTGACACTCTCATCTCGCTGGCAATACTGACTACAGCTACGAGGAGAGAGTCACGTGTAGCTCGGTTACCTTTTGGATGACCGCCGGGTGCAGCCGGCGAGAAACAGTGGATTAAACCCCTTTAGCAATAATCAATGCAAACGGGAATGGTGTCGATAGAGTCGCAACAAAAAAAAACTCAACACGGAACCTTAACATTTGAACACGGACACACAGAAAACGCGTATTTAATTTAAGAAGACGGCAGTACCATGTTTTGGAATCATGGTGCTGCCGCGCTAGCAATTAGCTACATGCTAGCGCTTCCAAAACATGGTACTGCCGTCTTCTTAAATTAAATACGCGTTTTCTGTGTGTCCGTGTTCAAATGTTAAGGTTCCGTGTTGAGTTTTTTTTTGTTGCGACTCTATCGACACCATTCCCGTTTGCACTGATTATTGCTAAAGGGGTTTAATCCAGTGCTTTTGGACGGCTGCACCCAGACGGAGCCCCCGGTCATCCACAGCAGCAACCGAGCTACACGTGACTCTCTCCTCGTAGCTGTAGTCAGTATTGTCAGCGAGATGAGAGTGTCACGAACGGGGCTAGTCTAAAGCTAGTAGCAGAGAGCTCTAGGACTCAGCAGCAATTATACCCAGACAAACATAAGACTTTATTGTCCCTGAAGGGAAACTTAATTGTCTTGGTCAAAAGTGCAGCAAATGCATAGCGATACTAGGTCACAGGACATGGCAGCATTGTACAAAAGTGCAATTGGCACTCGAAGAATAGAAAAGATAAAAATAAATACAAAAACAGGACAATACAAAACCAAGTCTGACTGCAGAGAGTCGGTACCAGCCGTGGTCAGCATCCTGTCATGGCCCACACTGATAGGCCATATAGGCTACACGACCAGCATTCCCAGCAATGGTGGTAGGCCACCCATTCTGTGACAACCTATTTCAGGGTTGGTATCTTAGAGTAACATAGAGCAGTATTCTGATTTTCCCTTCCACCCACTTGCATTAACTTGCTCACCCAGCGCATGAAGCAAACTTCCGGGTTGGAGCAGCAGCGTTGATGCATTGCGAATGGGCCACGCGAACGCGCCCCACATGAACTCTCATGAACGCGACCGTGCGTGTGGGCGTGTGCGTGCGAGTGAATCATGGCCGCGCGTCGCTGACTCGCTGTACTTATTAGGCTACACTACACGGCTTGTCTAGCCGCCCGAGGAGACCTCTTTTCGGTTTAATTTTCGGAAAGTGCCGCTTGGTGCCGCTTGGAAGTCCACCATGAATGAATGAATAGCTATGCAACGACTATGGTTTTATAATTTATTACAGTATCATGTTTTAAAGCAGTGGTTTTCAACATTTCGCCCCCTGATATGAAATAGGGTCCACTATTTATTCAGCATTTGAGCCACGGACCACCACTTGGTGGTCCGTGAGATTTCTTTTGTTTTCTTTTTTTTTTCTTTGAGTCAATTCCAGGCTGGATTTCAGAAACAAACATACAAATGACCATTAATCTTTTACATTCTCTAGTTAAGTGGTTTTCAACCTTTTTGATGCCAGGGCCCACCATTTATTCAGAATTTGAGCCACGGACCACCACTTGAAGACATTTTAGCCCCACAGACCCAACTAAAGATTTATTTTGCTTTTGTCCATCTTCTAGTTGTGTAGACTTGGACTAATTCACATGCCGAATATTTTAACTCTTGAGAGTGTAAAAATGAAACCAAATGTACCCGCAAGGGTCCATTTGGGGACCACCTGGAACCCTCTCAGGAACCACTGGTGGTCCCCGGACCACCTGTTGAAAACCCCTGCTCTAGTTGTGTAGACTTGGGCTAATTCAGATCATGAATATTTTAACTCAAACCAAATATTATGTGGTTTCATGAATATTTTAACATGAAACCAAATGGACCCTACGCTTGCGGGTCCATTTGGTTTCATGCTTACACTCAAAGAGTTCACATCTGGTTAACTAACTTTTAACACACACACACACACACACACACACACACACACACACACACACACACACACACACACACACACGCACACACACAAATCAATACTAAATCTTATTCAGAGCAAAGCTTCCTTGGGTCAGTGATAACCACACTATATAACCATGTTATAACTCAGGGGTCCCTGTGGGAGTTGGTCCTTGAAACTAAACAGGTTGAGAATTGCTGCTAGAGCCATCAAAATCAATATTTGGGGGTCCCTCATTTTTTTAATGGGATCCCTATGCTCATCCATGTCAATTTGGGGGTCCTTGGCATGAAAACGTTTGGGAACTCTGCCTTGCCTTGGGTGAAAACTCCAGTGTAATCACACTATTTTGGTGTTGACAATATTATTTATTTAAATCGACATTCTTAAATATATTGTCCAAACAGAATAAATGTCATTACACCTAAACATGCTATGCATTAAGGGGAGAAATGATGATTTTCAGTGTTCTGGAACAAGACACATGGCTCTGTGCACAACCACCACCACCACCACCACCAGCAGCAGCAGCAGCAGCAGCAGCAGCGAGCTGTCATTAGCCACTCTGCCCAGGGAAGGTGACTTGATGACGGGTTAGATGGAGAGACAGATCTATAGCAGAAAATGACTTTCGACTACTTGTAGGTTAGCAAACCAAGTGTTCATATGATTTTATATTCATTTCGATGCTAAATCTCCATTAATATTTCAGGTACAGCCGCTATTTAAAAAAAACGTTTTTAGAATTCGGAGTTCTACCGAAGCCCATTGTAAGTGAATGAGAAGTCCCAGGCAGTCAAAATGGCAAACGCTATCTTCGTAATATTAATACTTGGGCACCAACCAACTATTTTATAAGAACAATATCGATCTAACTAGCAGATTCGATGAGTTAGATATATTTTATATACACATATTATTGATAACTAAGCCAAAGTCCACCGCTGGCCGGTGTGTGCTGAGCGCACCGCTCCTCCACCTCAGAGCTGACAGTCAGAGCTCAGCTGGAAAGCTCCCTGGAGGGGGCGGAGCCTGGTGCGCGTTCACGTGGCCCATAGTTTGGTCCAGAGCCTTCTAGTAGGAGAGTTACGATATTGAGGGGTCAGAAAGCAGAGCAGAGCACCGTGCACGAGACTACAGAGATTCGTCTATGAGTGCAGTCCCAGTCCTAACTGTCATTGGGAGTACATTGTTTTCAACGAAAACGGCGCAATAAGAGCTATTTTAGGTACGTATGCAAAAAGACAACTGTTTTAAAGTATTGTTCAGTCACGGCTAGAGTCTCTGTAATGTTTATGTTGTAGTATTATTAAAGAACAACTAAAATAAAGTCATTAAAGCTGGATTAAATAACTGATTAAATAACTTTCTGCATACTCCTACCCCCCGCTGTTATCGCGAGAATCTTAGCTTTTCAGTGAATTCTCGCGATATCGCCTGCTTTGAAACCAGTTTCAATCAGCACTAATACTTTCAAGACGTCAATATAATGATATACTATTTGCAAATCATGTGACAAAGTATTCGAAATCAACCTCCAGAAGGCATTCTTTAATTTGCCTGCATCGATAGTTTGTTTACGAGGTCACCGCCAACAATACATGTTGTTTTCGTGCCTTCTTTGCTGGTCCCTGATTAAATCCATAGAGTCCCATTCATATTCATCGACTTCCGGTTTTCCGAGTGCACTCAAACGGCTTTTACATCAGCGCTGCTGCTCCTCCAGCACCGCCATTGCCCTGACGCACAGGAGTGAACGTGAATATCGCAACTCTCCCCTAGAAGGCTCTGGTCTAAACTGCATTCTACACTTTGACCACTATGTCTTTTTTGCTTCACTATTTCCTCCAGAAGTGGCCTCTGTATAACTCTGTGGTTGGTATAGCGTCATTAGACATTAGTTAGTAGCAGTAGAGAGTGGGCAATTGGGCATGTATTTCGATATCCTCTCTTGTTTAAGACTGTAGCCCAACTAGACAGTGTGCGTTTCTAGGAAGCCAGTTACACCCACTGACGCCTCAGAACGAGCACTAGGTGGTAGTATAACACAGGAAAAACAGCATTATCAACATCGTCCACATTTCACTGTTGAGAGATGATTCTCTTTGGAAATTATACTTCTACATCACCCTTAATCAATAGTAGGTCTGGGCCTGCCATCTTTGAGTGCGAAATTTACTTACATGCTCTTGACAGGCTAAATGTGTTCTCCAAACTCAGGGAGACAGGGAAAAAACTCCCTGAGCGCACGCACACCCACCGCACGCGTGGTTGACTAGCATAGTAGGCCAACGTGACAAGCCACTGCTCTGCTGTGATCAATATTCTCTCCCTGCCCCCCTCGTGACAGATCATGAGCACTAAATGACCACATGAAGGGTTGTTAGATCGATAATCATGGACTTAGCGGCCCAGGGGGCAATAACTTAATGGCTAGGCATGGCAGGGTGACAGACAGCAGTCTGGATGGGAAGTTAAGGGGGAGATGGGTCACTGCTAACATTAAATGGTGTAAAAACAACCATAAGGATACATGACAGGCATGTATAGAATAAATCGCATGGATGGCTCTCAATGTAATTAGGAGATGAAAGCACAAGACAAGAATAGGGCCCGGGTCCTGTAGAAGCATGCATGTATAGTTTACAGTGTAAATTAATTTACAGAGAAGTACAGCATCCACCCTTAGCCCACTGGCAGCAACAGAATCTGATAAACATTGTGTTCAAGAGGGTTCACCGATGCTTGTAAGAAATTCGATTTTGCAGTGCAATATGAGGATGTTAAAGAAATGATGTACCGAACTCGGAAAGAAAACATGCTTGGTAGTGTACATTGTGTAAATAACTATCCAACTTCTGTGCCGTATACCATACATATATTCAGACTGATCTGTTATCATCCATTGTCATTTGATACCAACAAATTGAACAATGTACTGAACCCAAAAGCAGAGACACAACTTACAAGAATGGTGCAATCAAAGTATTTATTCAAATAATGCTGGAAAAGGCCAGTTTACTACTACTGAGCAAATGTCTCTTGTAGTCAAATACTTTAGGATCAGGATTGGCTATTGTTCAGCCTGATAATATAATATGCTACCCCCCCCCCCCCCCCACATAGGCTACAGCTTCCATTCAGTATTAATAACTGTTTTCCAGATAGATAGATGGTTAGATGAAGTGATGAATCGAATCAATCCATAAATCTCACCTCCTGTAGCAAATGCAGCTCATCAGTTGGCCTTTCTCTAAGATAGCCTATGTTTTCAGATGAATGTCAGTTTTCCAAAAGAATACACTGAGGCTGTTACCCTCAATAATTAATTTTATGTAATATTAGTTTGTCACTGTTTATTTTCACAGACCACAACAATTTCATGTAATAGAATATACAATAGGCTACATACACTAGACATCAGATTTAAATCAATTTCTTTAGACTTTTTTCAGTATCTTTTATACTCAAATATTCACATACCGGTAGGCTATAAGTATAACAGAATACCTAGCCTATGCGAATATTTTAGCTGATCACTCTTACATAGTTGTACAACCAATATTTTCTTTGTGTAAGGTATTCATCCCACCGAAATTCTGGATTGCATATACACAGATGGAAAATGAGCAGAAACTAAATTTTCATCTCCCATTGTTTGCATAGTAAACACATCCACACACAGTAGGCTGTGGGTATAGATGAATATGCATGGACATTCTGTGGGCCACAAAGATGGTTTCCAATATGCACTTCTAGGATATGTAGGTGCCACTCTTGATATTTGCTCATATGAATTACATGAAAAAAGCAGGTGGGCGTCTAGACATCAAAAGGATTCTCCAATGGGGAAATGACTACCATTGTGGATTATGGAAAAATATCTCCTTTTGTCCTGCAGGATTTTGGTCTTGAACACTGTGAGGAATTCAATCACATGCCAAGGCTTTTCTTTTAGGACATAACACTGCTTTCATTGCTTCAATCCAGAACATTTCTTACAAGTTATTTTAGTAGTAGGCCAACAGTAATCCTTGGAGGGTTTTTTCATATAAAAATGTTAAACCTCATGGGGTTGATCCTAGCAGTTTGAAAAAACTAAACAGGCCTATACGCAAGGAGAAACCCAATTCATAATAGTCAGCTTTTTGCTGGTTTAGTTAATCCAACCTGAAGATAGAGGGTAGCAGGAGGAAACAGAAGGTGACACAGTGAGAGAGCTAATCATCTTCACTGGACCATGAAGTGAGTCATACCTGATGATCACACATAACGGACCAGCTGTGCTGACATGTACTGACAACATTTGTAGACAACTAAACAAACTAGTTGTTACTGTACTGAAATATAATCAGAGATGGATAATACTTAAGTCCGTTTACTTAAGTAATGTTCTTAAGTACAGATTTGAATATTGTACTATACTTGAGTATTACATTACTTTTACTAGAGTACATTTCCAAAAGGATTTGTATTTTTACTATAGTTATATTTCTAGGAAGGCTGTATAAGTAGATGTGTATTACCTTTTTACTACGTAAAACTATTACTAAATATAATATATATTGGACAATTGGACAATGAAAATGAGCTAAAATGGTATGATGACTAAAACGACTAAATGACTAAAAGACTAAATATAATGTATGTATAATGACAATTTCAACAAATAAAAACAAAAATTGTCAGACTAAAACGTTTTTGTTGACTAAAACTAGACAGATACATTTCCATGTTTTAGTCGGCTAAACTGTGACTAAATAAAAATACTTATATACTTATATATATAATATAATACTATATTATATAGTATTAGTTACAACAGCCAATGGAACTGGTTTTGAGAGATTGACAGAGTGAGTGCATTCCTATCTAACTCAGATCAGTTTGACTAATATTTGCAGAAATAATTTTACTTATCAAACACTCTTCATGGGGCTAATATAAATACACAAGCTTCAGCTATCTGTCTTTTGGCACACTTCAACAGACAACCATCTGTGCTAGTCCTAAAGAATCAAGACCTGACGAACAGAGCCATATTTCTGATGCTTCTGATGTTTAAAAGACTACAGCATAAAAAGCAGCATGGTCTTTTGATGCTCCTGCTCAAACAGTGGAGATGGAACATCTGTCGTTCCACCCTATGCATCCTTTATTTGACTAGGCACAGTAATGTGATGTGCTCTTCACCAGAAATGCACATCTGTACCGAATTAGATAACCATCACATACTGTAGTTCATTCACAGGACATGACATTTCATACTTGAAATGAAAAAGGGTGGGATTTATTCCTCAGCCTAGTAGGGAAGTGTGTGAAAGAGCATTTAGACCCTCTGCCCCTCACCTCTGGATCTCCCTCCCCTGATATAAGAAACTTGGGGCTCCGCTTTCGTTACATGCTAAACCCCTTATCCCAAATCCCTTGTTTCGTTTTTACTATTTTGAAAAACTTTTTGGAATATTTCAATATGTCAATCTATTAACATGTGAGCTTGTAGACTGGCCATTTGAACTACTGAAAAATGTTTTTTTTAATAGTTTAAAAAGGCAAAGAAGTTAAGGGATGAGGGATTTAGCGGTGATGAAAATGGAACCCATAACTCAATCACCACATTTCAAACCCATCTGTTTAGGCAGGCCTATGGATCTTGATGTTTTCTGCTGCATGATGTTCTTTTTCTGCTTTTGTTTATAATCTGCGTTTTGTTTCGAGTTGTACAGCAACTTTGAGTGCACTGAAATGTGTATAAACAATATGTATTATTATTACTACTTGCGTGATCGGTGCTTGGTGGTCAACCGCCCCTTGAAGTAGTCTGATTGGCCGGTTTAGATGATGACATATGGTGACGTAAGTAAGCGATTTTTATTGTCATAAGTCAAACTAATGTCATAACTATTAGCTCGCTATGCTCATGTACAAGTAGACCATGAGCATAGCGAGCTCATTGACATCAATAACAGACTGCCATAGTCATCTATTCCCAGCAGAACCTACTTGTGCGCAACGCACAAGTTTGCACTCTGCCGAGTGCTGATCTAGTTATTATTATTACAGAAATTACACACTGCATTGCATTTGAGTCTTTTAGTTGAAATGGGCCAATCCTGAAAAGGGCAATTGGATCAAAATGATAAAATGAATTAAATTATCTAATTATTCACAATCACAATATTGTTGATGGTCATAGAGAAGCTTTGAGACTGAGAGTCAATTATTTGGTTGGAATCACTATTTTACCATGCACAGCAATTCTGTGTAAAAACAAAATGGAAAGATTTGTCTGTTGGATTCATGCTGAATACTTAAAATAATCCCATTAACAATTCATATTCCTACTAATTAATTCATTGTGTCCATGCCTTAATAACGCAGGGTCTATTTTTTGAGAAGGCAGTTGAATTATTCATGCTTACAGCATTTACCAGGTTTGATAAAAGAGCTACTTCAGCTAAATCTCGTATTCAGGCACCTAATAAGAATCACAAAAAATATTTTGTGGGCAGCTCTTTATGTTGTGCTATCGCAATATGTCATGCTGCTGTATGTCATGTGTGTTTAACAGTATTAATATGGTTTCACTCAGGCCTGCTGTGTGTTTATGTGACATGGTTGTTACAAGGGGACTATTCATTTTACTTTACATGACAACAACACAAGATACTCCCAAAAGTCAAAACAGCTTACAATCATAAAGTAACAATGTTTATGTAAGGATACACTATATAAAGCATTACATTTTCATACTGGAATCAGGAATGGTTTAACCAATGTGAGATGTCAGTATCTTTACAAACACATTTGTGAATAAATGATTTGGTAATAAGTGATGTATTCCTAGATTTGACATTTGATAATTAGCATTGTGCCAAATGAAGAAAATTGTGACATCCTGTTCACGTCTAATTCATTTTCAAATCAATAAAATGTATTCTAGAAGGAAAACATGAATGTTTCTGCCATTGTCTATCCATACAAAAGTGCTCAAACAAGATGGCCCAACCTGTATTTAAATGGAGCTGAATAAAAAGAGGTAAACTGGGAGTTTTGTTTAAGACTTTTAAAATGGTATGGATCTCTGATTGGTCCCAAGAGATAATGAGATGCAACAGAGATGCCATAAATCACACCTTGTATCAATATACATGACATGTGATTATTAGCTCATTCACATCAATAACAGACTGCCATAGTCATCTATTCCCAGCAGAACCAAACTCATTAACCTCAGTTGGTTTATTTTGGTGAGTGGCAACAATGTATCCTATATTCTATGTACTGACATGACCTGAATTTTAAGTGTCTCATTAATTTCTTTAATAGGTCGAAGGCATGGTGAAGAGTATGTTTTGCACTCCTTCCGTGTGTGTGTTTCCGTGTCTGTTTCCATTCGTGTAGCCTATCCATCTGTGTGTGTGTGTGTGTGTGTGTGTGTGTGTGTGTGTGTGTGTGTGTGTGTGTGTGTGTGTGTGTGTGTGTCCATCCGTGCGTCAGTCTGTTACCAGCTAACTGATGCCAAACTTTGCACACTCTCTGGATGCCAACGATGAACCTCTGCCCCACATTTTCCATTACAGCCTGTCATCGCGCCACCATTAGACAGCACACAATTTTACAATTTTGTACCTGCATCAATCTGCATGAAATGTTGCATGTACACTACTAAAATCTCACAATTTGTTACACATTATCTCTAGAGTCATGTGCTCAGGAGAAATGTGTCCCATATTTTCATATTCCATCCTAATTGGCTATAATTCACTTTAAAAGTTTGCAAGATCGGCCTGTTTAGAACAAAAAAACATCAAATGATGAATACAGCAGGAAATTTACAAAAAACTTTAATGCACTTTCCTACTAGACTGAGAAAAATATCCCTCACTTTTCACAATTGCGTGTTATAGTGCCACCATAAGTGGATATTTGCAAAACACATTTTTTGGAAAAAATGCCTCAAGTCATCCAAATGCCAGTCATTAGAAGAAATGGCAACCTTTTAACATTGGGCTATTATAGCGCCACCAGGAGGCCACAACCTGACCTGGCCTGGTGGAGACCTGTGCCCTGAAGGGTGCTTTTCAATTGAATCTGTGCAAGCAATTTGTTTGTATACACACATTGCACTTGGGGAGAAGAGTAACAATGTGAAATTTGAGGTTGACTCTTGGACGCTGACTACTATCGATGAGACACCTGCTTTGAAGTTTTACAGCATAACTGTGTCGAGTTCGTGCAATGTGACGAGGTAGGATTACACCGCTGGCATCTCATTGTTTTGGGAAAGACCGCAGGCTGCACTGCAGTTCCCACCAAACAGGTGCACCTGAGTCGATCTCAGCCCATGTGACAATTAATAGAGGCTTACTGCTTCAAAACATTCCGAAGCAGCACAATGACCCATTGACAATAGTGTTTTGAAACCTACAGTGTCCTTTGGGTGTTTTGTTTTGTGACAGGCAAAGAAAAACTAAACTGGATAATACCAGTCAGCGGCAGTGGAGCAGACGTTTACTGTTCAGTGTTCACACATAAATATCAGGTCGCCACAGCCTCACGTGCAACGCTGACACCTGGGTTGAAAGTATTGCTATCATCACAGCGGCTTTGAGGTTGTATGGATTGCTGTTTTGCTGCTATGCTGTGAAAGGCATGGTGTGTCAGATGAGGTAGCCTTTCTGATTCACATGGGAACACACCGACATCGCTGGATTCCATCCACATTGTGGCTCCACCGTAACTGCCCTGATACATTTCTCACGAGAAACATATTACCACACAAAAGCTAGGCTAAGAACATTCTCTCTAGCCCTCTCCATTCCACAGCCCCCACCACTCGCCAACATAATCCCATGAAAGAGCAGGTCTTTTACACAATGACCACTTTATCATCTGTTTACTCCTCTCTTTGCATGTGCGGGCTGAGGGGAATATCAAGCAGTGCATGCACGGCTGCACACACACACGCACATTCACACACTGCAGGCTTATGATGTATGTTTCTCTCAACCCCGTAGAGTTGGATACCAAGCTGCTCAGAGGTGTCATCTGCAGCATAGCATGATTTAGTTGCCCTCCTGTGACCTTTGGCCACCATCATGCTCTTCATGACCTCTAAATGCTCAAAATCTGATATAAATACAATGTATATATACTGTATATGCTCAAAGCTCAAAACCTGATATACCTACATACCTGTATGAGTGGTTAACAAACACTCATAAGAAACACAACATTGTGTCTCTGAGCATTAGCCATGTCCAGTGCTTATTATGAGTAACTGGCGGTGCAGCACTCTGGAGACCCGGGAAGGGCTGTTCGTTGGTATTAGACAGCAAGGGGGAGGCAGCTATTAATGTAGGAGTGGAGACTGAATCTACAGTCTCCTGACAGACAGGCCAGGGAATTAGCACGGTGACCGTATGCATTGCTCCACCGATCTTCGGTGAAAACTGACCAACCAAAAGTAACCAACCAAAAGACTGTGTAATTCAACTCGTCAGATCGGCACGCTATCAGCCAGGATTCCCTGGGGAGTTGGACGGCATCTCAGCCCAGACCCCGGTGGGGTCCTGCTGCCAGGACAAGTTAAGTAAACACTGCTGTGCATTATGTACTGTATATTCAAAAAGATTAAGGGGAGGAATGTAGCACCCAGCCATGAGCCAGCCACAACAGCCCCGCCAATCGGGCTCAGCAATATTGGCGCGACTGGTTGTGCGTTGGACTGGCGAGTGGGAGTCCAGGGTTCGATCCCTGCTTCCGCGTAATACTACACAAAGATATTAGATGTTAATATGGCAGTGTGGCTCTACCCTGTGATATCAGATGAACTACTGCATGTAACAAGACAAAGGTCTGATATCACATCTGATATCTCGGATTATCTGTGCTCCGAGACACAGCTAAGATCACCACCACCCCCTCACAATATGCCCGTAAGAATCACAATATATTGAAATCGTTTTTTTTTTTTTTTTTGCCCACCCCTACTTCTTTCCATGCTCTTGCTGTGTTGTCTTGTTTTCATGCTATGGCATATTGCTATCATCGCCACCAGTTACCACCTGACATTGTGTGGGAGTTCCGAGTTCTCCAGACTGTACTGAATGACCGCCATCTTGCACAGGATCTTCAGACTCGGACTCAAGTCTTGGATGAAAACCTTTGCATCATCTGGTGGAATCCTTCCCCAAAGAAGAAGATGATGCAACCTCCCAGCACGCACCTATAGAGCATTTTCAACCAGACGGGGTCATTCCCTCTGAGCTAGACCTTCTTCCAGGAGAGGCTTGCATATCTTGCATGTCCAGTTTCAACAGCTTACCTAAGTATGACTCCATGCGAGCGCAATCCTCTTTTCGCCCCACCTTTGTGGCTAACTCTTGCCAATACAGTACCTACAATTGTACAAAGTACACTGCAATGGTACACTAGGGCCCAGGTTACTGCACCACAGCAAAGACGGTTAGTAACTCACTAACTTCCCCTAACATGACGCTGCTGGAATTCTGTTGTGTCATCTGCACTGTGCCAGACACTACCCTTTAATGACAGGCACTAATTCAGTAATCACTGTTTTGGTTATTCTAACTATACTGTACGCAGGCGCCAGAGGAGCTGAAGTAGACTATAAAAGCTTTAACTTTATAGAGGCATATCACATTCTCATTCATATCCAGTTAAATGTAATCCCTACACTGATGGAGCTCCACTAATGGAGTAAAACTAATAAAATAAATTTTACCACTGACAAGAATGTAGCTTGAGCCTATGGAAACGGCAGGCAGGCTGATCATGTGTCATTATGTATGCTTTAGTTTGACTGATTATTTTATTGTTTGGTGTTTCGACCTATTTCTAATCCTAGAATTGTTGAGAGATAATGGGAGAATGTCATCTAACATGTAGCCCCATTACAATACCCCATTATTGTAATCCAGATAGATTACACATTTTAAAATGTATTATAAGATGTTACTGTTTTCTGTAATCTGATCATGTAAACCTGTTACATGTAATCTGTTACTTTCCAACCCTGACCAGTACACTGCCTGTGTCTGCCTAAACTGATACTCAAGAAATGGTTGCATCTCATCACAAAATCAGCTTTTTTTTTTTTTTTTTTTTTTTTTTTCATTGTATGCATCATGGACAGCATTTTCCATTCACTGATTAACTGTTCATCAGAATAATCATAGTGGCATTGTGTCTCTGGTTATTAGAACATCTGGTTCCATTGGGTGTATGTGAATTTCATCATGATACAGTACTTGGTAATTACTGTGTTACTTTGATGAGCAGTCACTGTAAATCCTGAGTCCTGTGAATGTTATACAGCTGTTTGTGTGAAGTCTATATACAGTAGCTTTAGATCTGTGTAAAACACTAATTGTATAACACATTAATTTAAAGTCATATTACGTATGGGTATAATGATGAAGCCGATCAAATAGAAGCTTTGCTGGTGATTAAAAAGGATAGTCATCATGTCAATGTGACATGCACACAGTGACATAAGAAATCCCTCTGCATATAAATGACACATCTGGACGTTAATGTTGGAGGGGTTAATCGAGGACAGTATAGCAACACCCTTTTAAAATAAGAGCTGTGAATGTTTTATGGTCTGAAAGTTAGAACTTGAACCTTTATTCAAAGTAATATTACAAAGTGACCTTCAGCAAGGCATTAATTAGTAAACGCCAAGATCTATCTTTTCTATAGCCTGCCCTACACTACACAGATAATTAAGTGATTTCCAAACGTTTTAGCTTAAGGCCAAAAAGATCAATTTGATGATGTCTCCCAGAAAATAACTACATAAAAGTTAGTTTAAATGTAAATATTTATTTTATTATTTATTTATTTTCCATTTCTATTTTAAGTATAGTTATATTTTTTACATTTTAGATTTTTTAGTAATACACACAAGAAGCACACACTGTACTTTACTTATGCCTTGTGCCTTTACTTACTGTATATGTAAACAACATGGCTTCAGCTTGTGACTACAACGTGTTCATGTTCACAGATAACTCTGGTCTGCTGGTCTCAAACTGCAGGTTGAAGCTAGCCCTCAGCCAGGGCTGGATTTAGCCAGCCCCACTATAGGGTGGACTGGAAGAATGGCACTAGGGGCAACTCCGATATCATTATATTCCTTATACTGTACATATTATCCTGCAAGAATTGTGTGAATGTGCAGTTATTTTTTAACTCTGAGAGTGTACACATTTAACCAATTGGACCCCAGTTACAGGCCCATAAGGGTCTGTTCGGTTCCAGGCTATCATTTGACTGGGGATCCTCTGGACCTCCCTCGAGGACCCCTGGGGCTACCCAGTCCACACTTTGGGAATCACTGTCATAAAGTAGGTCAACACGTCAAATATTGTCTATATATCTACAACTGAAGATGACATTGGTGGTGGGAGAGAGATACTGTATGCTTTGTATTGTCTATGACATAATGTGAATAATGTTGATGTGCTTTTAAATATGACAATATTGTATCAGCTGCAGTCTGCACAGTTCAGGCAAAAGAGCCTAGAACTCAGAACCTAGGTACATTTTTTGCGGTATGTGTTCATATAGGTCTCAAGATGCATCCACCTGTGCTGCCCTTGAATTTGGCCCTGCCCTCATATTTGAACTTGATAGAACAGCTGGTAAAAAACTGAAACCATCTAATAGTAAGAAAGGCAGCAGCTGCTCAGTTACCATATCATCACACAAAATTACCTCCTTAAGGTTCCATCCTGAAGACAAAACGTTCCGGTGAAAAAATGGCAAACGATGCAATAAAAACATCATCAAAAGAACAAGATTCCTGTTCGGGATCTTCTTACTAGTCAGCAAAAAATATATATATTGTTTTTGTGTAAGGGTGTTATAGATCTACAAGAATGCACTCTGACAGGTTTAAACAAATGCATAAAAGGCATGACTAATTAAATCTCAAGACACATGCCAACCCTGTCAGAGGGGGGAGGTCTGCTCATAAGTATCGGAGATGCTGCTTTTGAAGCTGGTGACTCGGCATATAATAATACATTAATAACACAGAATGGCAAGAAACAACATGAGAGGAGGCATCCGAGAGGCAAAAGTGCTGCATTAGCTAAATCCAACCAGACACTTGAATAACAATACTTTTTACTGTTTTATTCTATATTAGTTCAGACAGGCGGTTCAGTCAAACAGCTCCATTTTTTGTGCCACCCCTGTCTCTGTGTTGTTCTAAGAAGTCTGTTTTCACATAGATATTTGTGACATTTCCCTCAACCAAGCCATTAAGCCAAAGTGCTTAACTGTTGGAATAGCAACACCATCACACCATTGTTAATGTTCAGTGAGCCAAACCCTGCCTACATGTACGACTTCTACACAGTTGTTCTGGCGTAAGTCAATATGGAGCTAGCTTGTTCTGACATATATGTTCTGTATAGACTCCATGTCCATGGGCATAAAGGGGGCTCAGACATAATATCTGGGTGCGTCATGCATTTCCAACTTGCATCGTTCCAAGCCCCAACGGGCACCACTGTAGAGGTCCCACGGGTACTGCACCGCTCTCTAGTGCTGTGCCACATAAAGACATGCCCACTGTGGAGCTAGATCCCTACCAGAGCAAACCAATCTATGAAGATGCTGTTCCTCCGTGGACAGGCCAGCATGCTCCAGCTGACCCTGTCCATCTGGAAAATAAGCCAGCTACGCCAGGATACTGTTCATTTACCTAAGCTCTGCTTTCAACATGATTGCCTGATTATACCACAGCAGCTAGTGGTGGAGAAGCTGAGGCTGGGGATGTGCAACTGGATCTTGGATTCCTGACACGGACAGCATACTGTCAGAGTTGGCAGCAACCCGCCAAAATCAACTCTGATGAGTACACATATGCCTGAAGGCTGTGTACTTGCTCTGCTAAATGAATGGCAATCACGGCATAAGGTTTACAGATAACACCACAGTGTTATAGGACTCATCAGAAGATGAGTCTGCTTACAGAAAGGTGGAGCAGCTGATATTCTGGTGTAAAAAACCCACACAATATCACCCTCATTACTGACAAGACCAAGGAGATGACTTGATTGACTTCCTGGGGGTGTTGCTGACTGTCTGTTGACCAGAAATTCAAAAATCACCACTACTACCACCAACAGGGCCCAACCATATGACACAATTAAAATATGTAATTGAACTCATCACTTACTGGTTTGGTAAAAGAAAAGTGAATGAAAGACCCCAAATACGGTAAAACAGCAGGGTAGTGAGAAAACTAATGGATCACTGGTGCCTTGGTGCCTGCTGTGTTTGTACCACAAATATGTAACCTCTCCAGAGCTTTCAGCATTGTCATTCATTCCCTTCTATTCTTGCTTTAATACATGCAGTTTGGAATAGACTTCTGAACAGAACATGCATATTAAAAAAAAACTTTATACTGAACATCTTCCCTGGCTGGCAGGGAAGATGTTCAGTATAAACATCCATTCTGATAGAAAAATCATATTAAAATGTATGGCTTTTAAATGACTGAAGTTGTAAGATTCACAGGTTTTCTTTTAGTGGATAGTCAATATTCATTTCACTATCAGTATCAGCTTTATCATGAATCATTTCTAACAAATGTTTTTGTTTGTTTGTTTGTTTGTTTGTCTACAAAACTATATGTTTTTTGACTCAGAGAATCTTTATTATTTGTTTAGATTTTATTTAAATTTTACTTAAAGGTAGGGGAAGTGATTTGAAATTCATGGTGTAGTACCAGCCTGGTGCACTAGGGGCCCCCAACAGTAGCTACACTATGTGAACCTGCTGCTCGCTCCTGATTGGAGGAGAATTGTGGTGACCTGGGGAACTTTTATTAGCTCCTCTGCTAATGTGGGGGAGGGGGAAACTCCATATGTGGTTTCCACACCTTATAATAGAGCATTTTAACAGAAAAAATATATTTTTTGGGTGATATCTGACAAAAGTGAAATCACTTCCCCTACCTTTAAACCCAACTTCAAGTTGAAGTGCTGTGAAAGTGAAAGAATAGATAGGCCTCAACAGAATGCAATGACCCAAACTTCTTCGACCCATGGTTAGCCAGCCCACACAGATATTTCAAACCATATAACTGCATTTTGTGAAGTTAATTATAATAATAATAATAAAGTTAATAACAAATAAATAAAGTAAAATGTGTTTAGAACACCTGACCAAAGAAGGCAACTGCAGCCTTATCGTGCAAAACGTCTGATTGGATAAGGCTTTGTAGCCTGCTGTCTATACTTGACTTCACAATCAGCCTACTTGAGACTATTCAAACATCTATATGGTGAAGGCAGGCCCAGTACCGTTACGTACAGTAACTGCACATACATGGGGATGCCGTGCCGTCACTGCGTCTACTGCTGCTGTATGTCTCTTTAAACGCAGGCTGTGCTGTTTTGTGTGCGTCGTGCGGCGCGCTGCAGACGGTATAGGGCAGGCTATCCGCAGGATTTGACAGACAGACGCTTTTGGGGAGCGAGAGAAAAGACAGGTCGATCATCATCATCACACCAACTCGCTGCCTGCATGACTGCATCAAATCGGGCAGGCGGTCGACTGCGACTCGATCTGACCTAAATAGATTAACGGGGCGGTTTAAAGCCTGGGACATGTGTAATTGTGTGGTGTGGAATTTTGTCATCTGCATTGCTCCGTTTCCCTCTGGGAACGTGTAGTGGTTTCTGCGGAGCGCGGATACGGACGCGCTACACAGGGTTATTAAATATAACTGGCTGGCTTCATTTCATTCCGTGGAATTGATAAACTATAGTCTTTAAGCCATCTGTTTTAAACAGCGATGATCCTGCATAATCCACCTCACGAAGATTTGTTGAATTGCCTTGAAGATGACAAACATGTTTGAGAATGAGAGGTGGTGATGCCCATCGGTGTCTGAGTGAGTGCATTCTGTGAATTTGGATTTGGAACCATCACACAATCTGCTCCTGATTCGGATTGACTGCATAGCATCGTGTTGGCCGTTGTCTCTACAAGTTATAAAGGTATCGTACCAAATCTTTTCTCCATGAGATCATGCTTTGATTCTGAACTGTTAATATACGACAATCTCAGCTAACTGTTTGGGCTGAAATTAGGTTGGTTAGCTGCTCAACTGCCGTTGCAGGTTTTCATCATAACGAACCTCAGTTTGTTTTTATGACATGGAGAATCTTTGGAGGGAATAATTATGAACGAAACGAAACGACAGCAGGCCAGTTTGTGTTTGTTGTCGGCTACTGGAAATACGGTTTATACATTTTGTCCGGAAACAATGTATGGATGGATTCCATTATTCATTAGTATCCTCCTATTTGGAGGATGTCTGTGTAATCATTCATTTGTATGCTGCATCTCAAATCTGACTTCGAAACGGCTTGCTTGAGCAAAATTACAGGTTAGTAAATTATGCTTGCCTTGCGAATCAGTTTCACTTATAGGCTACTCACCAAAGTGAGAAGTTTATAACTTCCATAGCTTTGATTAATTTAATAACGTCCTGCTTAAACCAGTGCTGTCAATCAAGCTCAGGAAACAGGCTCATTTAATCTGCATTCTGCATATCGATTTGTTTTTATTTATTTATTTTATCCACATTTTTTAATAAAGCAACAACAGGGAACAACAGGGATATCGTACCAGAATTACCCCTATTGGCGTACAAATGTGAGAATAATTCACTGTTTTCAAATCACGGATATTCATTATTGGATTATGCATGGGATGATGGGAGTTCATGCATGAATTTGGCAAGACATGTTTGCGGCTTTCAGCCAAGAAAATATATCACAGACCTCTAGGCTATAGTCTATCAGCTCATAACTTTATTGACTGACTACCATATGGAACCCATCAGCATCAGGGTGACCACATTCAGACTGCTCATTTGAGGGACAGAATGGGTGAGGGGCTTGTGTGGAACCAGTAGGACATAACAGCAACTTATTACCCAAGTTACAACTAAATACAATGATGCCATATTCCCCCATCGGTCTAATATTGCCTATCAGATTGTTATTACACACATCTGGGGTGCTAATCTTGGTCATGGGTATGATGACCAACCGCTGTAGCCGAGGCCTAGGGGGATATGTTATTTTAACAAGCTTGCAAGCTAGCAGAAAATCAGAAGCAATTTACAACTGAAAACCAATGCGGGACATACAAGGTCTCAATTTTTGGGATGGCTGAAAACTCCTGATAATGAGGGACGGTCCCATGCAAGGTAACAACTAATCAGCATCCTAATCAGCATGTCCCCCTGAGCACAATAGAGCCAATTGGTCCATGTTGAGGGTTTTAAAAAGCAATGGCAGAACAAAAGGCATAATAAATCATTAACCAAATTAATTGATATTGGTAAATGGCGTGCTGGACTTATATAGTGGTGGTGTTGCTGCAACTAGAACAATATTAGTATGGTAAACAGTGCCAGGGGTTCTGCAGCCTTGCACCCAAACCATTAATAAACAATGGTATAAAGGGTGGGACCTAGCCCACTCTTCAAAGAGAAGTACATATCATATCACAAAAAATTCTCCTGGTGCTGAACAAGGCAGTCCACACACTGTTCTTGAGCTCCCAGGGAGGTTACTTTATTTGAAGAATAGACACAACATTGTAGGTAAGAGTTCAACTCAAGTAGACATGTTAACAGCATAGGGCTAGTCAAAAAGAGCAGCTCCCCTGCCTCCAACACTGCACACACTTGGTAGGCCTTGCGTAGGCTATATATATCCAAGTATCTGGCAGTAAATAGGCTACATGAGATCCAGATTCCTCTGATTCTTCATTCATTTTAAACGGTGCTGGGCCGTGAAATGACCACCACAAGGTGGGAACAGACTTCAGACATGTACTGTATGCCTGTAATCGTAGCAAGAAGTTACAAATTCACAGACGTATGTGATAATTTCCCCTTTATACACAGTACACACAAACATGTACACAAGCACATGCTGCACAATAGACGTGCTTGTGCGTCTATCGTGCAGCATGTCCAGTGTTATTTAATGATGTATTAATTACACTCCACATGGTGTGTGGCTTTTCTATGAAGAATGCCACAGAATTGTAAGACAAAGGCTATTTTTGTCCTTCTGATTTTGATGTGGAATTGAGCTGAGATTATCAAAGACAGACTTAGCTCTTAGTAGACTGGGAGTGTCTCGGATATGAAGCTGCTTCTGGTGCTATATGACCATGCAGCACACTGAAAAGGCTTTGAGTTCGAGCTTGTGCCTTATCTCTTCATCCTCTTGGCAACCTCACAGTAGCATGTCAATGTCATGGATCATAATCAATGGCCACAGGCTTCGAAGACTTAAAGGAATTAAAGATTATATTCTTGTGGTAGGCACTAGCTGCTGTGAAATAACACCAGAATAGTGCTGGCTGTATATGTAATGACTTTGTGATATATCATCATCATCAAGAAAGGATGCCAAGATCCTCATTAGGGCTGGTATAAAAATAGCATGGCTATAAAAACTAAGCTGACGACGTGGGCAGTGAGGTGTTGGAACAGGAAAATGTCTCCTTACTTTTACCTATATACAGTACCTATGGTATTGTCAGTTTATCACAGTATCTGCAGTATGCATACTATGCATGGTGCTTTCTTTGGGCACTGCACCTCTGCTCCTTCTGTGATACAGGAAGTGGGACTGAGCTCAATAGGGTAGGTGGTATAAAGTGAAGCCTTCAGGGACTACTGGGTCCTCCAAACTAAACATACACAGCTAAAATCAATCAAAATACATCAGCATACAAATATGCAAAACCAAAGAGAAATTAAGCAAAGCAAATTAATTAGTAAGTAATCAAATCAAACAAAAATCAAACCATACACCAATAATCCATGCAATAGTCTGGTAAACCCGGTATCTGAGCCAATATAGCATAGTGAGAAAAAAGTGAGATCATAGGTTTGTTGTCCTCCTACAATACATCACATATGATAATGCCTCTGTTTGATCCTCGATACAAATTACTGTACATTATACAAAATATAGCTCATATAACAAAAAGGACAACGTCAACCTATTCTAAAATAGGCTAGTTATTACTTATTTGTCATGTACGCACGGACAAATAAGTAATAACTAGCCTATTTTAGAATAGGTTGACGTTGTCCTTTTTGTTATATGAGCTATATTTTGTATAATGTACAGTAATTTGTACTGTAATTTTGTAAACTTGACCTTTGGAGTCTTTGCACAACTAAAAACAGCATGTTTAATACACTCAGGAATGACAGTCAAGGTCCCAAGTGTGGCATCTCAGTCTTGCCAGTTCTGAACTTCCAAATGTGTACCGAAATGGTAAATGAAATGACCAACATTACCAGCTCTGGGGGGTCAGAGGGCTAGCCATGGTGCATAGGAGTGGGTGGTGAGGCTATGTATGTGTGTGGGAAGGACAACGGCACCACAGACAGATACTGTAGTTGCAGTTCATAGGCGTCTCATGTGTTGACAGCACCTCCGTTTCTGGGGAATCCGATAACTGCTATGGATGCTATCCAATGCATCTTCATGTTGAACAGACACAGATGCATAGTTTTGCTGTGAAGGTCCATTCGAAAACATCATATTGATAACGGCACGTTCCCTAGGATTCCTTGGTTGCCTTTGTGATAGAGCAGCTTCAATTTGCGTATCACAACTGTAATTGCTCATCTTGAAATGCAGATTTGCTTGCTTGTCTCTTCTAGTACTCAATCTCAGCTGCTCAATGAGGTCTCTGTTTGTGTTAAGTGGCCGGGCTCTGTTTTCTGTACCTGTATGGTTTAGCAACAGGGCGCCACAGGGCAACTCCCATCCCTTTAAATAGAGACTTTTAGTATACAGTCTCCGCTTTCACTAAATTGGTGGATAAAGAACATTACTGGTGCCAGTGTGATGCTCAGAGAGTTATTTAACTTTGGTCAATGTCTGCCCTTAAACCAAAGTACATTGATGGTTTCCCCTATAATTTTAAAAGCCCAGTTTTTAGTTCAGTGTTGGTCAATATTACTTAGGAAAGTAACTTCTTTACTTTACTCTTTACCGCTTAGACAAAGTAATATCATTACTTTACTTATTACTGGAATTGAAGAGTAATATATTACATATTAAGTTATTACTTTCCCAAATTCTCAACTCCCACCTTATGGAGTAAAAGGTTTGTAGAGATGTACAACATAGCGAGCTCTTTTTTAGAACTGAATCCAATTTATTGGAATAATAATATAGTCTCTAATCCCACAAACTGCACCTGAAAACAAAGCCAACAAAATCTGTCTCTTTGACTTTTTAAACTTTTTCACAATTGTTTTCAAAGACAGTTGAGGTCTTGTATTTAAAAATAAAACACAAATAAAGCAGCAAGCGATTTGTAGTTTACATAACTGTGCGCAGGATGCAGCGTGTGGACTGGATCTACAATCTAGTGCACATCTCTGTTGTTACAGTATCTGTCGGTAGCTTGTAAATCTGTTCTATTTTTGCATGCAATAAGCTCATTTTAAAAAAGTAACTTGGCGTTACTTGCAAAGTAATGCGTTACTTATTACCCATTTTTGCAGAGTAATCTCGTTACTTTACTTTTTGGAGCAAAAGTAATAATATTACAGTAATATGTAATCTAAAATTAGTTACTGCCCAACACTGGTTATTTTAGTTGAATTATAGCACATTCTGCAAATTAATTCCCCCATTAAAGTAATTAGTAATAGCATCATAGGCTGCTGAACAATGGAGCATGAGGGGAAAAGATTTTTTTGTCTTTATTTATTTATTTTGTCTTCTGATATTTTGTGCTCTATGAATATTCTGTTTTCTAGATCACTCTTGGAGGAGCACTCCAGGGGTGCCCCCAGTCATCTCAATCCTCCATGCATCTGGCTAGATAGCACCAAGCATGTTTCTTTAGTACATCCCAATGCGTTGCTGTGGAATGAAACCTCATGATTGATGATGCCACAAGCTGCTAACTGGGACCTTCTGGTGTCTGTGGCAATGACTGACTAGACTCATTCTTGTGGATACTAATCCTCTCATTCACCTCTGTATTGTGAACCCCCATACAAATGCTTGTTGGTAACAGTCGTCCAGCTAGAGGTCTTGTACTGCAGCATTCTAGGGTAGCATGGATCCGTCTGGGGACATCTGTATGGCAGGATTCAGGGTCCAGCATTCACAGCTATTTAGGTGAGTAGACTCAATAGATTGAATAGATTAAATAGTCATACAGATTGTCAACAGCATTGGCTTATGTCGCAATGTGCTTATGTCACATAGTTGCATATGCCTTTCATGTGAAAGGTTGTGGGTTTGAACCCTGCCTGGGGTCCATGTCAGAAAGGGTAGCAACAGGTTCCCTAACGCAAAATACAATGGTTTCAGATTTTAGCCAAGTCTCCTTCAGGAGCTGTTTCTAAAGCCTGTCCTGGATAGGAGTATCCAGATGTAAAAACAGACTGTGTGGACTGCCATGCCATTTTAAATTCTAGAGAATGTTCTTGGGCATTGTGTATGCATTAAAAAGGGTTTCTTTAGGTTCATGAATTTGACAAAATGACTTTGCATAGTGATCTCCTGGGTTTTAAAACATGTGACTATTTACATCACATCTATACAGTATACAGATTGTACAAAACAAAGAAGATTTGGAAGGGAGTAGTTTTCAGTAAGACCAGCTGTTCCCAGTACAGCAGGATCTATGCATAATAAAGGCAGTGCAAAAGGAAAGGCATTCCAAATGGACCCCCCCTCTGGGTCTGTCATGTTTCAAATCTCCCTCATGTTTACTGGACCCTAATGAGGCTGCCACAAAATGTCATTTTCAAGTACAAAACGAGATTCGTCGCAGACTGTTCTATCACATTCTCCTCATAGACTATTGCAGTGCAATTAGTACCACCAAGTAATGGGATATTTACAAGTTAAGTTACAAAACTACCCTTGGATATATCCCTACTGGGAGTAAGTCATTACAGCATAACATCCCCATGATAATTCTGTGCTCTATAATTGTGCCTACTGGGATTTTATCTGAGAGATGAAGCAGTAGCCAAGCACTGTCTATTTAAATAAAGTTCCTTTTGTTAAGAGCGTTCTTTTTTTTTTACACATAGACCTACACGTTCTTAATCCTCAGTTCTGGAAGTATCAAATTGTTTGGGTTTAAGTCTGGTTAAGACCGTGTTAGAGGCCCCGCTTGACAAAGGCTAATAGTCTGGTCTCCATCTGCCAGTGGATCTCCAGGTCGGCAGTGGCACGCTCAGTCAGCCACAACTCTGTCTCTATGGCACGTCAACATTCATTAGCTCTCATCATAAGTCGGTGACTGCGCTTGTGCCTTTCCTGGGCTACTTGCATGCAGGGTGAGGGGGTACAATGACTCAGCAGTGTTTCACTGACTCCTGGTTCGAGTGTCCTCTTGTCTGCCAATCACAGCAGTTTACATGAGGCCTTACTGCAAGGTTATAAGGTTAGACGGAGGCCAAAACACCGGTGGCTCTCTGCTGTGTAAGCTTCTCTATGCAGCATTAGTCATGGGGAAACAGAGCCTTGGGCTGGTTACAAGGATTATACTAGTGGTGGGAAAGGATCTGTGTCTTCCAATGCTTTAATTAGGCTTCGGACTTTTAAGTGCCTAATCTGTGTTTTAAGTTTAAATAAGATGTATTTTAAATTCCATTTAATGGGACATTGGCCCTGGTGATTATAATCTGCAGGGTGCAGGATGATTGAGAGCATGAATTCAACAATGTTACCATACACAGTCACTCTTGCTTAATCGCTTTATTTTCTCGTTTCTCTTTCTCGATCTCTCCCTCTTGTCTCCCACGGGTTTTTAAAAGAGGACAAGAATACTCTGAGCATGTCTTATTTTATTCATGTACTGTAGGCAAGGCTGCACCACTAAGGTTTACTTTCTCCAACAGTCACGTGTCTGTATACCCACTATATTAACCTCCCTTTGTCGCACGCGCACACGCACACAAACACACATGCACACAAACACACACACACACACACACACACACACACACACACACACACACACACACACACACACACACACACACACACACACACACACACACACACACAAACAGCATCCTGTACAGCATATTATATTCCCCAGTGTATGCACACAACTGCTCAGCTAATGCAGAAGTGTCCCTTTCCCAATTTCCTTGTTGTTTCATGAAAACCAACAGTAACCTTAACAGTCTTAACAGCCTGCGGTTAAACATATAAAGTACAGACATTATTTTTTCCTTCCAGTCAAAGAAAAATAGCATGTGTGTGTAATATACATTTGTTACTGTATTGTATGTTTCAAAGGAAATGAAAAAACAGAATGAAGGTGATCATAGACGGACAACGTCGGACTGAATAGTATCTCTATGAACAACAAAATCAAACACATAACTCATTGGATTTGAATGCATTGAAAGGGACAAAATCACATTTAACCACAGCATTCAACGCTCCAGTAGATTCATCCACTGATCTACCGCAAGGCTGCATTCAGTGTTGATCGCAGCTACTGTTCTCACAGCTGAGACGCACGTTGTCCAGCATTATAACCACTAACACTAAATCGAACCCTAACCTCAGTCTTAACAGTCACGTAAGTCCTTAAATCTCACATCAGTTTTAACTGTCCACGTAGCGCGTGTTGTCTCTGGTAGTCGTGATGTTCAACCACACAGAATACAGCGATCCCTAATATATCCCTGCATGCCTCCCACTAGTCAAATGGGCGCATTCTGTCAATTGCTCTCAGTTCACTGGTTAACGGGACCAATACTCTGCCTCGCATTTTAGATGATTCTCCATGTGAAGGGGTGGGGGGGGGGGTCTTGTTATGTAATCTGATTAACAGGACCAGTGCCCTGCCTTGCATTTCAGATTTGAGAAAACATTTGTCATCTAGGCAAATACATTGTATAGCCTACCATAGCTTAAAAGTATGCAAGCCAGTACTCGTCTAAAACAATGGTTTTCAACCATTTTGATACTATGGCCCACTATTTATTCATCATTTGAGCCACACACCACCATTTGAGGACATTTTAGCCCCACAGGGACTCCTAAAACTAAAGTTTTCTTTTGCCTTCTTTGGCCACAATAGCAGGTTGGATTTTGGAAACACAACAGGCAAACATAGATCAAAATTGACCCATTGTTCTACCTTCTCTAATTACGTAGACTTGGGCTAATTCAGATTATTATATGGTCCGGGGGCCACTGGTGGTCCCCGGACCACTGGTTGAAAACCACATCAAAGTATCACGCCTGCAGGGTGGAAATTGTGAGAGGTTTGGCTGCTTGCAGCCAGTGTGGTTTCCCTCCCTGGGGAATGAGGTGAATCAGTGCTTGATTGATTGATCCTTTTTTCCCCCAGAAAATAGCTGAATGTTCTCCTAATCCTTGTTGCTTCTAACTTTGCCTCATGCTGGGACAGCAACATGCTTTTCCAGGATGTATTGTTGGTGTAATCCTAGCATTTGGTGCACTGTGGATTGCCCTTTCCCCCAGGCAATTGTGCACAACATACTGTAATCCCTCCAGTTTCTATTTACTTTTAAAAACATCATGTTTTAAGCATTTCTGCTTTATTGCCTTGCGGAGAGAAACATGGGCCTAGGGTTGATGTGAAGCCCATGTAGCTGTAGGAATGACTACAACCGTGTATGTGTGTGTGCGCGCGCACACGCAATCTTGTTCAGAAAACCAATATTATATGAAGTCAGCAAATATGTAGTTTATATGGCTTGGGCTTATACACAACATTTAATTTATTTTAACAGTGCAGTAGTACAGTAGCTCTAAGCCATAAATACTTTAGTGATTTGCCTGTACAGGTGAGTGGTCTGTAAATTATTGATTGGAGTGGTTCAAAAATACATTCTGTACACAAGGCATCCTTCATCCTTGTGTAATGATGGTAAGCAGTCACTATTTGACACATTTAAGCATCCGTCTCTTTTGTGTAACTGTTTAGTTTCCTATTTGTCCAAGATGGAAAAACAAAGTAGGTTCTTCACAGTTAATAAATAACTGCATTTCTGAGTTTCTAGTTGCTACTTGCGAGTTAGTGTTTCTACACTGTTCAGTACACAGTGGTTCCACAGTTCAATCACCAGCTGCTGGGAATTGGTGTTATATAAAATTTAGGCCTATATGGATCTTTTTGGGATTCTGATTTAGCCTTTAGGAGGACAATTAGAATGAAAGACTCTGGACTGTATATTGAACTTATTTACCTTCGTTAATCGGATTATCACATTTCTTTAACTATCACAATTTACAATTTAGGCATTTAGTATACAGTATGTTCTTAAACCAGAGCCATGGGCTACTCGTGCGCAATGTGCACTCCTCCGAGTGTTGATCTAGTTTGCTTTGCAGTTGCTACTGTGCATATGCAACTAATTGTAAGGGAAGAGATATCTCACTGCTCTTTAGTTTAGCCTAGCCTCAGCATTTGCCAAGTTTTCTCAGGTTTTCCCAAAGTATGATTACATGAACACAGTATAAATACAAATTGTTATTTGGGTTTCCGTTGGTCATGGTTGTCATGAACGGTCACAGATACACTATGGATGACGTCATTTCCTGAAAGCATGATGGGAAATGTATTTCGAACATTTAGTTCTATTCCAGAGTCAGTGTCCCAGTTACAAGAGAAGATTGTGTAAACCTGTACATAGATGTTTACCAAACTCCAAAACGCCGCAGAGCAGTACGATAGATAATGAAATGCCAACTAGGGATTTTCTGGGATATAAGCGTGATATCTATATATACTGAAATATGCTGTACATGTCAGATGCCAAATGGAAGTTAATCTATTGTTAAAAGGCATTTCCTTTCCCCGCCCCCTAGGGGACATCCGTAGTCTCGTGTTTTTTGCTTTTTCACTTTTGCTTTTTCCACTCTCTCTTTTACTTTTTCTACTGCGCTTTTAACTTTTTGCACCAGCACTTTTAGTTTTTCACTCACTTTTTTTTTTTTTTGTCTAAGCGTTTTACTTTCTTCTATACTTTTTGCATAAATCACTGAATGACATTTTTTTTCAAACTCGCAGTGCGTGTTCGTACACGCAGTGCGTGTTCGTACACGCAGTGCGTGTTCGTACACGCAGTGCGTGTTCGTACACGCACTGCGTGTTCGTACTGGCAGGGCGACTTAATCAGACATTAGTTCAGATTGTCGAAGTAGCCGGCCCATCTGGGTCAATCTGCTGGGCGTCCAGCAGGGGGAGCCCCAGATTCAAGTCTGGACCAGAGGCATATAGTATGGACAGAGTTACGTCAACTCTCTTTACTCCATGGAGCCAGTCCAATGGCGGCTCTTGTACATAGACTTCTATTGAGAATGGGACAACAAATCAGAAATGCAGTGGACTCAGGCAACAACGCAGCTTTAATGATCTTAAACCCCCTTATTTTAGATACATACATACACAACATAAACACTAGGCTACAGAGTATTTAATCGTTAATCTATGATAGGCTACTTTAAAACAGTTGCCCTACAATAGCTCCTATTTGCGCCACCCTCATTGAAAACAATGCATTTCCAACTCCATTTTGTCCCTATTCAGGCTGCATGAATAGTGCTCAGTTTCTGACCCCTCAATGTCGCAACCCTTCTAGTAGATGGCTCTGGTCTGGACTATCACTCTGGCCGGCCAGCCAGCCAGCAAGCCATGTAGGTCATACCCGCAGCCTGCACACAAGCTTTGCAACCAGCAGACGCCAGCTTTGCCGTGCAAGCGCTGCCACGCCAGCTTAAACGGTAAATACATTTGTTTAATCAACATTCAGCTTTTCTAGATGAACTCTGCTTGTCTAAAGCCACAGACTGTATTCATAGTAAGCAGTTGCACTGCTTCGGCTTGGACGCTAGCATTAAGCTAGCCATGCATTCAGCTGAATGCTAGTTAGCTCTGGGCTATCGGCGAAAGTCATTGATTGATATTTTGATTTGCAGTTTCCATAGGAAAAGGTACAGTTTAATGGCGGCAGAGGTGTTGCAGTTTCCATAGGAAAAGGTACAGTTTAATGGCGGCAGAGGTGTAGCGTCATTTTGGCTATTAGGGCCATGGCCCAGAATTATTTTGCTGGCCCAGGCTGAGGTACAGTACACTTGGGCCAGGGGAACAGACAGACAGGCACAATGAGTAGCCTAGTGTTGGGAGATCGGAGGTGTTAGACGGCTTGACGCCCCGCTATTCATCCAGGCATTTGTTATCAATTGGGTCAAAACCTGTTTGACTGGTCCTGGTGACTGGAGGTGCCAAAGTTGCTCCCCTAAAACAAAAGCTGTTAATGGCCCATGCGCCCATCTATTTCCAGTAAAACTTTTTTTACTTGCCTGGAGAGGCTGGGGATAAAAGGTATTTGTAAATACAAATTTTCAGAATAGAGGAAAAATACATAATACATATACTTGCATTGTGTTTTTTTTTTTTATTGACGTTTCATTCACGCTTCTCTTTCTTGCATTACTTATTAGAATGTTACAATGGCTTTATCTCAAAATCGCCAGGCTTAGATATCCGGTTTCTACTGGCCCAGGCTGATGTCCGAGCCAACCTGTTGAAAACCCCTGAACTAAAAGGATGCCACAAGAAAGCCTTTAGTATTTTAACTGACGTTGTTTTAGTGGCGCTAGCAGTGGCCAAAATTACAACTTGATCTAAAAACATGTTTTATTGTTTAATTGTGGCCTGGTTACCCTTGCAAGCATCCGGAAGTCCCGATGCTATGGGTAAAAACACAGCCGCCTGTCTATGTATGGTTGTTAGTTCATGGACTTTTACCCGCTGCTAATGTCACTAACAAACTGTAAGTCAATTATCTATTCATAATATGACCTTGCTCGAATTGCTAGCTATTTATTGCGATGCGATGACGTCACTTTTCTGCGCGATATGTTTACTGTAGTAGGCTAGTAGGCTAGTAGGCTACTGCTCCTGAATGAAATGTCTGGTGCTGGGAGTCTGGTGCAACGCACAGGTCCTGTGCCAACCTGGTGAGAGCAGGAGCAGACCTGGTGAGACGTAGGAGGAGTCTGGACAGGAGTCCACCCACAGAGCCTAGTCCTTCCATGTGCCAGAGTATGGTTCTCCCAGTCCCGGCAGAGTAGTTCTAGAGCAGTGGATTCACTGAGGATACGTCCCAGTTGCATCCATGCGATGTATCTTTAAGCCATATTATTACGATAGTTTCCAGTG
Organism: Benthosema pterotum; assembly: GCA_039105355.1. Lineage (NCBI taxonomy): Eukaryota > Metazoa > Chordata > Actinopteri > Myctophiformes > Myctophidae > Benthosema > Benthosema pterotum. The sequence continues at coordinate 34,020,908 of CM076972.1, read as the reverse complement.
TCTACCTGTCCTCACCGGACACCCGGCATCACAAATCAGTGTCCTTCGTAAATATGAACCACTTAAAAGCTGTAGCCATGGTGGATTCATATTTCACTCAGACAGTCAACGGTTTCACTCGTGTGTTTGTCTGTATCATCTAACGCCCTAGCTTTTAGAGTGCAGTAATGTTGCTGCCATGCTGAACCTCCAAAGCAAACAGTGATCACATGCTACTGGTATAGATCTACTAATTTGAGTAAGACATCTCTGTCGGTCTATAAAGATTGCATGTCAGAACTAAAGTAAGCGGCTTAAATAGAAGTCTGGTTTAGCGTGTAGGCCAGAATAGTGACTGAATATACTACCATTGTCACTCTTGAGTTATGTTTATCTTTAAATGTATGTGCCCAAGTAAGCACTGTCATTTATTTTCCGCTAATGGCATTGTTTGAAAATATGTATTCTTCATCAACATAACATTTGTTTTTATATTTTCCCTCGAAGTTCATAGTTTCCATGAAGTCAAAGCGGAGAAGAGTTTATTCAGGGAGAATCACGAGGAGTAGACATAATGGTACGGCATCTTTGAGACCATGAATTAATTTACTTGACAAGCCAAATTTTAATGAACATCCTAAAATATAAATCTTTACTCTTTGAAATCCTTTTAGAAATGAGTGGTGAAGCACATACGGAGGATGACAACGTCTCTCAGGTTACGATTTTTCTTCATAAAATCTTTAAGTAGTAATACATCCAGTAATTTAAAAACATGTGTAAAATGCTCAAATGCAGCGCATCCTGACACATTGAGATGCAATTAGGAAATTATAGCCATATATATCACTCTGACATAACCTTATCACATGCCCATATATTATGGTTTTTGATCTCCATATATGAGAATAAAAGGGAACCATGACGAGTATGGGCCATGGGCCAGCTACTGTCTCTCCTTTTTACTCAAGCATAACTCTGTCTCTATACAATTGAAAATCACTCATCGTGACATCAGAACCAATACAATGAACACATGAAAGCGCTCACTAGAGGCTTGCAATCCCAAAATGTAAAGGTTTATTTCCCATATTTTGATTTCCAGTGTCAAATGATATGTTGCCCCAACTTTTTTTTAATTAGAAATGCATGTTTGCCAATCCTACAGAATGATACGGATATTCCAACACTCACTTCAATGTCTGGACCCCCCCCTATACAAGAGGCGCTTCATGGTTCACAGGTAAGCTGTCTCCCTCCCTTCAATTTAACCCATTCAGGAGGGGTATCCCTTTTTGTCACCTTAGTATTTAGCCACTTTAACCTTTAATTATGCTTTAGCTAATGAATGGTGTCATCCTGGACAGCCAGCTCTCAATCAATGTCACATTGCATCAGTCACTCGATCCTGTAGGTTCACACTCTATAGCATCCGTAGGATCAGGCCCTTCCTTATCCCACTTCCTCATCCAGACATCAGTTATATCTAAACTTGAACACTGTTAAGCCCCTCCATTTGATCCAAAATGCTATGGCACGGTTAGTCCATCTATTCAGACTTAGCCCATACCACTTACTGTAGCACTCACCCATGCTCAATGACCATAAATATAACCTAGATAGAAATGTAGCACTATATGTTTTTTAGTTCTCATTTTAGTTCTCTTATTTTTTATTTTAGTTCTGATTTATTTGAATCTATGTTGTGTAGGTGCCTGTTATTTCTTATACTAGGCTACATTTTCTTTTATTTGCTGTTTTAATGTTATACTGATGTATTAACCTCCTTATTGATGGACTATTTTATTACCTTGCTTATTGTAATTTGCTATGGATTAAGAGCGTCTGCTAAATGCTTAAATTGTAGCAGATCTACAAGCTCACATTGCGGTGCCGAGTGCCATGCTATGACCTTGTAGATCTGCTATTTTTGAAATTCATGAGAATGTGTCCTTTCAATATTTCAAAATCTCAACGTTTTGAACTCAAATCTAAAACAACATCTTTAGATGGGGGGTCAGCTACATTTTTAGATGAGGGGTCAGCTATAGGCTTACAAACCAACATTGAACGTAATAAATACAGTGAGCAGCCATTCGCTTTGGGAGCTGTTACCATAACAAGTGCAACTTTGATTTATTTGATTGCTATTGTATGTATCTCATATTTTGATTTCTAGTGTCAGAATGATATGTTGCCCTGGCTGTATATGAATTGAAATTCATGTTTGCTAATCCCACAGAATGGTGCGGATATGCCAATACCCACTTTAATGTCTGGACCACCACCCATACAAGAGATGCTTCACGTTTCACAGGTAAGCTGTCTCCCTCCCTTCAATTTACGTAAGCTGTGTTTTTTGTGTTCGGTATAGCTTACCTACTTAAAATGTTTATAGGCTGTTCTAATAACATAATTCTAAAAGTAGTACTTCAATGTTTTCGAACTGTCACGCACATAGGTGGAATTCATCCTTTGCATTGATCCATTCTTCAATCAGCTTTAGGCTTACAAACCAACATTGAATGAGCAGAGCAGTGAGCAAAGCTAGTTACAGATACTGCATACCATGCGAGAAAAAAAACACAAGCTCACTACATGCTTCATCATGATGTTTTAGATCTGTTCTTTTGTCATGTGGCGCTGTCTCTAGAGGATGGCTCTTACAAGGGACAGATTGTTAGGAATTATTGTTACACTTCTCTAAAGTACTAAGTCTCTGGTGGACAGGCGCTTTTCCACTGTGCCACCCAAGCACCCCATTTACCTTCATGTAAGATGTAGATGGTTTTGTTTCAAACAGAATGGTCCTGAACTAGACGAGCCAGCTCTGAGTTCTCCACCGTCTGCCTCTCCCACACATGCTAAAGTGCCAAGTTCACAGGTAACATGCTCCCCGCCCCATCATAAAATATGGGCTTCCATGTCACAATATGTTCATCAATGTTAAATATGGTTTCTCAACACCCCCCCCCCCCCCTTTCTAGTCTGAGAGCCCCATGATGAATTCATCGCCACCGCCAGACGAAGTGCCTTCACAATCGCCGCACCTGCTTGTTTCGCCAGCCGAATCAGCTGACTATTCAGAGATTCTTAGAGAAGTGCGGCATGCTCTAATCCACAGGGTCAACGTTTCAGTGGATCTTTTGGCAGTTTTTATGGACCCCAGCATTATGGATTGCAAACTGAGGATGTCGTTTGTAAACGAGAAGGCTAAAGATGAGACTGTAGTGTCAAGGGACATTTACTGTGCATTCTGGGAGAGGTTTCTAGAACAGTGTGAAGGTGAAGAGGAAAGAGTTCCATGTATGAGACCAGATTATTCAGAGGCACAATGGGTCGCAGTGGGCAGGATCTGGGCCAAAGGGTTTTTAGACCATGGGGTATTGCCAGTGAAGCTGTCCAAGGCATTCATTATATCTTGCATTCATGGTATAGACTCGGTATCAAATGATGTTTTGTTGAGCTCTTTCCTTCAGTTCCTCTCCAGCACTGAACGAGCAGTAGCTGAAAAGGCTCTCCAGGGCACAAACGATGAAAGCAATGAAGGTTTGTGTGAGCTTTTCACCAGGATGGGTTACTGTGTGCCTCCCAAAGACGACCTGCAAGATGCCTTTCATGCAATGGCTCATAAAGTCATCATTCAAGACACTGAATTTATTATAGACTGCTTCTCCAAGTCAATGGCTAGTGTACAACTGAAACTGACCGACAAAGAAAGTGTCCTGCACCTGTATGAGTCAAAGACACCAACTGGCAAAAAAGTGTCTCAATTACTTCAAGCAACAAAGTTGATTCTGACACAGAGAGAACAGAAGGCCTTTAGTCACCTGCAACGTTACGTCAAAAATGCTGACCAAAGCAAAGCTGAGAAGATTCTTCATTTCTGTACAGCTTGTAATGTCATGTCTGTTGACAAGATTAAAGTTAGCTTCAATGGTGAATCTGGTCTAGGCAGAAGACTTGTTGCTGATACTTGTCAAGCACTACTCGAAGTGCCATACACCTATAGCAGTTATCCAGATTTCCGCACTGAGTTTGACAAGCTGTTGTCAAATGATTTTCAAATGGGCATTCGTTAAGTTTTATGTTAGTACTAGTCAGTCATTAGCAGGGCAGATTGCTTTATTGTTTCATTTGTTGGTTGTAGGCAGTTCCAACCAAGCTACGTGTTTGAAAACCTATCCTATTTTTTTTTCTTATGTTCCCACAATGGTGAATGTCACTCATTTTAAAGTTTTGATGTGATTAAAATCCCTATAGCTGTTGGAAAGGTGGTGGTCATGTGATCAGAGATATTACGAAGTACATCTTTGATGTCAATGAGATGTCCTTTGTAATGTGGCTGATGACATCCCCCCATGTTTATTATTATTTTTTACAGATTATCGACAGAAAGACAAGATGGCAATGCCAATTTAGGAATACACCGCCAAACGCTCAGCAGTCAAGATGCACAGCACAGATTTTTCTTTTTCTAATAGCAATCATTTGTGTACTGTGTGTTCTTTTCTCAACAAGGCTGTAAGATAAGTGAAAGAAATCCTAAATGTGAAAATGGATATTCTTGGCACAAAGAGTACTCAAGCTTGTCTGACTTAGTAGATTTCATAAAAGTGAACAATCACAGCTAATTAAATGCAGGCTATGTGATGCAAGAGTTTTTGCTGAGCTGAATCCCACAGGAGTTTCTATGAGGAAGGCGAGACTTCTACAATGTTGAACTTCACCAAACATTTGTTTCATTTTGACTCCTGGGATAAATGTTTAACAATGATGATAATATTGCGTACACAATCCTCATTGATGACCAGAATTTAATTAAAGGCTATTGGAACACAATTTGTTATTGGGCTTATATTCAAATAAATGCACTTGGAAGCATACGATTGTCTTTATTCACACTGTCACCTTAAAAGCACAAAGTATTAATTTCTGTACTTGGTATTACTGGATTTTGCCTGTCATCTCTCCTATGATGCCAACAACAATACAGCGTGGAATTGTGAACAATGTTATCCAACAACAGCAATTTATTCTTTAGTTTTTATTTGGTTCAATCTTATAAAACAGTTGTCTGTTGGTTGACAAAACTGTTAGATGTAGGCTGTGGTATAGACAGAATGCTTATCAAGTGTTTCCAATACAACTATGTAATGTAGCCTGATATATTCTTGTATGAAATTGCTATTGTTTTCAGTCTTGTCACGGTTTGGGTCTCCAGCACACATTAAATTTCTCTTTTGGGTCACAGAAAAAAGGGAAATGGAATTCAACTCATTGTCCAGATTCCAGGGATCCTTTCACAGCATTTCTTAAATGTGTATATAAATTGATAGCCTGATACGGGTCTGTGGGATGACTGAGATGAGACTCAGACATGACTATATTGCATAGTTCATAAACATCTGGGTCACATGGTATGTTTGATCGAAAAAGGCACTGATCCTTGCAAAACTGTAGACAGTCATGGTCAACTGGTGCAAGGTAATCTGTGGTCCTGTACAGTTCAGGAAGAGCATGCATGACGTTGGGATTTCCACTGGGCACGTGGGGGTTCTTGGATGGCCTGATGTTGTGCGTGTTCCACACCTGCGCAGTGTCATCCAGCTCATCCTGTGAAAACATTTAGTATTGATTTAGGCAAAAAACGGACTGCATTACATTTAAAAAAAACATATGCATTCTCATGACAACACTATAGTGCACTTTCCAATGGGTTAAGTGTTATTGATAGCAGGGCGAGGCAATACTAGTTTACCATTGAAAGTGCATGTGCATTCTCAATTGGAGTATAAATATTAATAATCGTATTGTTTTATCAAAAAAAAAAGTATCTCACTACTTAACTATTCTGTTTGAGGTTAGAACAATATATTATATTATGCAATAGGCAATATTTTACTGACTCCATTTATATAGCAGTAAGTGCCAAATCATTGTGAAGTTATATGTTATTTATAAGATGGGCTATAGCAATTAATTATGAGTTCTTCATTATAATCACGCACGCACACGCACACACACACGGGCGGATTGGCACATATTTTCCCACCGGGACAATTTTTCCTTTGCCAGGCCACCCTGGGGGTGGCAGCTGGTTAACCAGATGTAACTCTTTTTTTGAGCGTAAAAATGAAACCAAATGGACCCTTGCGGGTCCATTTGGTTTCATTTTTACACCCTCAAGAGTTAAAATATTCATCATGTGAATTAGTCCAACTTAGTCTACAGAACTAGAGAATGTAGAAGATTAATGGTCATTTTGATCTGTATGTTCCAGGCGAGCATCTAGCACATTCTGGTGCATTTTGGAAGTGCCACTAGTGCATTTTGGATCTTGGCAGTTGGCAACACTGCCTCCAGCAGCGCGAGTGGACCCTGTCCAGGCCACTAGGTGGCGCAGGCCACCGGGAAAACACCCTGTACTCCAGATGGCCAATCCGCCCCCGCGCGCGCGCGCGCACACACACACACACACACACACACACACACACACACACACACACACACACACACTCACTTGAATGAGTCCCATGCAGCAGAACTGAAGCAGGTTTTTGTCCAAAAAATCTGCGTTGAAAAAACCGTGGTCTTTCAAATCTGAGAATAAGGCGATCCAAAACTCTGAACATTCCTTTCGCAGAAAGCCCCACCAATACTCGATTCTTTGATTGGCAGTGCTGGCTCCTTCCAGGTAGCTGTCCATAGTGTCACCTGGGCCTCTGACACGTAGCTGACGCTGAAAGTCTCGGACATGACCGTTTTCGGTCCCGAGATCAGCCCTCATGACTCGCGGGCAGCCTCCCAAACGCTGCACTGCTTCCACGTAATAACCAGCTATTACCCTTGGGTCACTGCTGGTTGTGTAGCAGTTAAGCCAGATTATCTTCCTGGAGAAACCATCAATGCAACCATTAATGCAAAAACCATATGGCTTCAGTTTATCATAAGAGTCAAAATGCCAGATATAGTTCGGGCCCTTTGCGAAGTAGTTACGCCGTCGTAGACGTCTCGCTTTCCGCATAGCAACTCCTGTGGGATTCAGCTCAGCCAACACCAACCGGACATCCTCTTTTCTCACTTTTAGACCACGTTCCCTGCATTTAGCATACATCCACCTATAGCCATGCAGTTGTCCAGAACCCTGCAATTGTTCATTGATGAAATCTACCAAGTCAGACAGGCTTGAGTACTCTTTGCGCCGAGAATATCCATTTTCACGAAGTATTCTCTTCAGATGTCTTTCACTTATCTTATAGCCATGTCGAGAAAAGAGCACTGACGTTATGTCTTTATATTTCAGCCCAAGCTCAAAATAGAAAGCTATAAATTTCTCCATTGTATCTCTGGTGGAACAGTGGTTCACTCTTATTATTCTATGTGGAAGACAGAGAACCTGTCGCTTTTAAGTGACGTTGTGGGTACCAGATGCTCGGGGGCCAGCGCAGCCGATTGACGTCATCACGTGATGACGTCAATCGGCTGCGCTGGCCCCCGAGCATTTCTACTGAGACTCGAATCGGGAATGGGGACAACAAATAGGGACAAGTCCTGGACCTGAAGTAGGCAGTAGGCTAATGCAATGGCCTCCGGCAACAGCCCCTTGAAAGCATGCATAAAATAGCTCTTATTTGCCCTGTCGCCCTCATTGAAAACAATGCATTTCCAACTCCAGTTTGTCCGTATTCAGGCTGCATGAACAGCAGCGCGAGCGTTCAGTTTGTGACCCATCAATGTCGCAACTCTTCTACTAGATGGCACTGATCTGGGAAGGAGGGAGACGGGGTGACCGGCCGCTTTCATTCATTGCTTTGATATGAGTTGCGCAGTCGGCGACGGTGCGGTTTTGAAACTTTTTCGTCAATCCACTACATTCTCGTCTCGACACGTCACGTCAACCATAACTCACAAACGTCTCTTCATATTTTAGTCATCATAGATAGCCGTTTTATCTCGTCACAGTCAGTCTTGTACTGCATTATAACACTGCTTCATTGAAGTGTGTACCATTACATTTATTGTGAAATATTAGTAAAAAGTGTTTTAGAGGGGGAAAAAAGCCCAAATTTAACCCTAAAGCGAAATCAGCACCCGCATCTTTCCAGACGCGGTGACGCGCCTGGGTCACGGCTCCGATTTGAGGACCACTACTGTACAACATCCTCATACTGCCGAAAAGGAATATAGATGAGGAGAAGCATTTTTCTATCGTGTCTGCCAGCTGTCTGCTAACCTCTTCAAATGGATCAACTGACCCACTCACTACAATGTCCAGTTAATACATGCTGATTGTTGCGCTGTTTCGCGGACCCCATATATACATTAATAGCAGCTGCGTGCGTGTGTCTGTTTGTGGACCCCGTTGGGTTGGTGGGAGATGGACAGACTGTTCTGTGTTGGACGAGGCGCGCCACGAATCTCTTGTGTCATGTGAGCTGGGGGGGGGGGGGGGGGGGTTCAGCCCAGCCCCAGGCCCGACTTTTATTATTATTCTACATGCTGCCTGGCCTACACACTGATAAACACACACATCAAGAACAAGTTGTCAAGATCACGAGAGAGAGAGAGAGAGAGAGAGAGAGAGAGAGAGAGAGAGAGAGAGAGAGAGAGAGAGAGAGAGAGAACGGTCTCCCCTCTCCCTCTCTCTCTCTAATTATACGCACGCACAGTTCTAACTAAAAAAACAAAAGTAAAAACTAGTAGGCTACTTTTTATTATGATCCCTGTGTGACTGTTACATCTGGTTAACGATGACTCCATCGTTACCCCCCCCCCCCCCAAATAAAAAAAACGCCGCCCGTCCAGGTCGCCTATACTTCACATCTGTGTGAAGTTGACACCCCATGATTTTTCAAATTTCGAAAAAATATATCAAGTTGGTGTCATTCTTTAGTGCTCCATTTGTGCTGAATTGTGCCGTAAATTTCAGAATTTGTGCTGCTACCATGATTGAGATAATTGAAGTTATAGGTCCTGAGCTTTGCCAATCTTGCACCCCGCACTTGAGATGGTCCAAAATGGACTAAAATGGGCTCATCTTTTAGTGCTCGACGGGGTGGAATTTGTGCCGCTGAAATTGGCAATTGTGCTGCTTTTATTGATTTTATATGAATATTTATGTGCAATATTAGCTGTTATCAGCTTTATAGGCTTGCACCCCCCACTTGGGATGGTCCAAAATGGACTAAAATGGGCTCATCTTTTAGTGCTCGGCGGGGTGGAATTTGTGCCGCTGAAATTGGCAATTGTGCTGCTTTTATTGATTTTATATGAATATTTATGTGCAATATAAGCTGTTATCAGCTTTATAGGCTCGCACCCACTTGGGATGGTCCAAAATGGACTAAAATGGGCTCATCTTTTAGTGCTCGGCGTGCTGGAATTTGTGCCGCTGAAATCGGCATTTGTGCTGCTTTTATGGATTTTATATGAATATTTTGACTGGGGTAAAGCTGACGTTCGAATTTCGTTGCGCATTTAGTAACGTAATTACGGTAGTGGCCGTTCAGCGCTTGCCTGTCGCTGCGGTGGCAGCGTGTGCGTGGGATCATGCGTGTGTGCGTGCGTGCACGTGCGTGGGATCATGCGTGTGTGCGTGCGAGGGAGAGAAAGAGTAAAGACCAAACTGGCTGTTGTATGAACTATGAATACAAGCCTGCTGTTGACTACTTTACAAATCTAATGCTATAATAATGTTATAAGGGTAATAATAATAATACTGAAAATAAACTTGATATTTGATGAACACAAGACTAGGCTACACTCTCTCTCTCTCTCTCTCTCTCTCTCTCTCTCTCTCTCTCTCTCAACTTCACGGACATATACTTCACTTGTTCTCGACAGATTTGTTGTCAATCACTGCTAGAGCTGTTGGCCCGAGATAAAAATGGGGGTCCACGGGAATGAGAGCACTGGACATCTGAGTAGGCCTACAAATACTGCTTGTTCTAGAGCAGGGGTTTTCAACCTTTTTGATGCCAGGGACCACCATTTTTCAGAATTTGAGCCACGGACCACCACTTGATGACATTTTAGGCCCACAGACCCATCTTCTAGTTGTGTAGACTTGGGGCTAATTCAGATGATGAATATTTTAACTCTTGAGAGTGTAAAAATGAAACCAAATGGACCCGCAAGGGTCCACTGTCTGATACCACTATAGGCTATATTGCATATTAAGCATAATAGGACCGACCTATAATATTTGTCCAGCTGTTTCCCTGTATCTGTGAGCTATTTTGTAGTTTTAGTGGGACTGATCAATAAAAATGCGGGGTGAATTCTGCAGTAGAGTATTAACTAGTCTTGTAAGATGCTGTTTGGATCATATCCACAAGTACATAGCATATAAAACAAAACCCAGTATATATATATAACACTTGTGAATTTCTGATTAAGAGTATATTATAGTACATAAGAGTATATTATAGCCTCCAAAAAGCGAAATTAGGGTATTTTATGAGAGATTGCATTGACAGCTGTAATACCCTGTTCTACTTCTAACGGACCCGATTTGTGGACGTTATTGTAATCCCCGTCTCTCGGAGTTACAACTCCTTCAATGGCAGCTCTTCTACAGGTACGCGTAGTTATGACTTGAATAGAGAATGGGGACAAGTTCAACAAATAGGGACAAGTCCTGGACCTGAAGTAGGCAGAATTGCACTGAACTCAGGCAACAGCCCAGCTTTAATGATATCAAAACCCTTTATTTTGGATTGTTTTGTAGCAACAGTCGAACATAACCACCTTAGTGACCTTAGTTGTTACTGGTCAAAGTAAAACTGCTGACAGACCAAAAAAAAGAAGGTACACGAACACGTTTCCTCGCCCGGCGCTGAAAACATGGAAAAGTACTCCACCTAGTGGAGAATGAAGTAGGCCTACTGTGCAAACTGAAAACAGCGGTCGGAATGAACTAATTTTAGCCAAGGATGGAGTAGAGAAATCTAATGATTTAAAATGAGACATCAGATTGGCACGACACAACATTAAGAATTTAAGAACATTAACATGAACATTAAGAACATTAACATTAATTAAGAATTTTCAATTTAGCATTTTTTGGAATGATTCAATGGTGGTACACTATACCCCCTCTTATTAGTCACTTTGATACATTACACCAGGTGTTGCTTATGCTGTTCTTCCACTGACAAAGCCAATTTTGTATCCATGTAGCAGACATTTAACCTCTATAATGAAAACCTCAATACTAAACTTGATCAAAACCCAAGTCTTTCTTAAAAAAAAAAAAAAAAAAAAAAAGCACAAAAAACAACAAAGAATGTACAGGTATACCCAGTTTTCAAAATAATATGCAACAAGCAGAACAGGATCATAGGGTAACACTGGGGGGTAATATTAACAAATTATGGGTTTAGGAAATATCAATGACCTCAGGTGTCCATGCTGTCAATCAATTGAAAACATTAGTTAAAATGTTTATTCCCCCTTCCCTCTTATTTTCCGAACATTTAAGGTGAACTATATCTTTAAGGAACAAATAGGGACAAGGTTAGGAATGACATGTAGAACATCACAAGATGTCCATTTCGAGGTAGTTGCTTGACAAAATATTGTCAAACTCCACACGGAATTCTGGATAACTGAGGTATGTGTTTGGGACTTCAAGTAGTGGTCCGCAGGTATGAGCCACGAGCCTTCTTCCTAAACCAGATTCTCCATTGAAGGACACCTGAATCTTCTCAACACAAATGACACTTGCACTAGTGCAAAACCTAAGGATCTTTTCTGCTTTGCTTTGGTCTGCATTTTTTATGAAACGCTGCAGGTGATTGAAAACCTCTGATTCTCTCTGATTCATGGTCTCCTTCGGTTCAAGTAGTTGAGCCACCTTTTTGCCATTTGCCCTCTTCTTTTCATACAGATCCAGCACACAGTTTTTGTCCGAGAGTGTCATTTCTGAAGAAGCAATTGACTTGGAGAAGCAGTCCACAATAAACTTTGGCTCCTGGATGATGGCTTTATGAGCCATTGTTTGAATGGAAGCCTCCAAGTCGTCTTTGGAGGGTAGTTTGTGGGAACCCATTCTTGTGAAAAGGTCCAGCAACTCTTCTTCATCACTTTCATCCATGTTGCCTTGGAGAGCCTTTTGCAGAGCGCATCGTTCAGTGGGGGAGATGAACTGAAGGAAAGAGCTCAACAAAACATCATTTGGTACCGTGTCTACACCGTGAATGCAAGATAAAATGAATGCCTTGGACAGCTTTACTGGCAATATCCCATGGTCTAAGAGCCCTTTGACCCAGATCCTACCCACTGCGGCCCACTCAACCTCTGAGTAATCCGGTCGCAGTCTCGGAACTCGCTCATCTTCACCTTCACACTGTTCAAGGAACTGTTCCCAGAAAGCACTATACACGTCCCTGGACACTCCAGCGTGATCTATGGCCTTCTCGTTGACAAATTGCATTTTCAGTTTGCAATTCAAAATGCTGCTGTCCTTGAAAGCATCCAGAAGGTATTCAACAACCTTTAACCTGAGAATAGCTAAAATCCGCACGGGTTGTGGTCTTTCTGTTGCGGGTTGTGAAGCCACTTGCTCTGGTGGAGTATCCATTTGGACCTCAGACTAAAATAGAAAAAAAAAAAAAAAAAAAACATTAGAGCATCCTAGAGACAGAAAAGATTTGAGTTAAAAAAAAAAGTTTGCTGTGAATGAATATGCAATAAAAGATTTGCAGACGTTCAAGATCATTTAAAAAATAGCAGATCTACAAGCGGCTACTTTTTCAACACCTCACTTGGTTAAAAGCTAATGATACACAGATGTTGCTTCTAGCATCAATGGGTCAAGCAAGACACTAAACGCCTAAGTCTGGAAAGCCTCTGGCTCTCAAGCAGCTAGTAGCTCAAAGCCCTGAACCTGTGCGCGTTTTGGGGTAGTGGAAATTACCTCTAAACCTTGCTGTTCCACAGCATGCATGGAGGCAATATTTGGAGAAGAACTGGGAGCTGTGGAGTGTTGAGAAGGACTTTGAGACGACGGTGGAGAAGCATTCTGTAGGAATTCAAACAGTACATTACAGTCAGAAGGGACCTTTAACTTAGTTGTTACTATTGGCCTGAATACAAGACAGCCAGGACAGCATGGACATATCCCCACCCCTTATATTAGTCTTATATTTGGGGACTGTCCAATTTCACATTCAATGTTTTTTTATTACACAAATTAGTCTTGAAATGGGGGTCGTCTTATATTCAGGATAATACTGTAATAATATAAATAATAAAATGATAATACACCCTGAGGGCAGGAAGAGACCTCACAAAAATATTACGAAACCACTTAAGGCACCAACCTGCACATCGGGAGCAGTTGGTGTCACTTAATGCCCGAAGGCGATTTTAAATCGTAACTCTTTTTCTGAAAAATGTGCTTCTATGTCAGTGGTGCTAAATCATTCTCATGTCAAGGACCCCTAGAGTAGGCATTTGCCTGCTGAGCCCCCTTCTGGAAATAAGTTTTTCCAGTGATCTGGAAAAGCAAAGATTTCAGCTGAAAAACACATTTGCTGTGAGGGTATATACAGGTCCATTCCAAAAAATTAGAATATCAAGGAAAAGTTGGTTTATTTCCACAATTCCAATCAAAATCCAAACTTTCATTTATTATAGATTCAGTGCTCACATTGTAAATGATTTCAAGTATTTATTTGTTTATTTTTACACTATTTTGGCTTCCAGCTCATAAAACCCACCAAATCAGGATTTCAAAAAAATAGAATATCTCATTAGACAACTAACAAAATGTGTTTTAAACAAGAAATGTTGACTATCTGAAAAGTATATTAATGTATGCAGTTAATACTTGTAGTAGTCTGGGCTACTTTAGAACAAAATATTTCAAAATATATTGGGGCATGGCATGGAGGTGATCAACCTGTGCCACTGTTGAGGTGTTATGGAAGCCCAGTTTTGCTTTAATAACAGCCATAAATGAATTTGTATTGTTCAGTCTCATATCTCACACATTCCTCTTGACAATACAACTCAGATTCTCTGTTGGGTTTAAGTCAGGACAGTTGGCAGGTCAGTTAAGCGCAGTAATACCATGGTCAGTACAGCAGCTACCAATAGTTTTAGCTCTGTGGGCAGGTGCCAAATTGAGCTGGAAAGGAAAATTAGCATCTCCATCAAGCTTGTCGACATACCAAAGCACAAGGTACTCTAAAATGATGGCTGTGTTGAAGTTTTCAGCCGATAACATGGCCTAAATCATGTGTTTTGCATTGTCCAGTCTCCAAGCCCTGGTATTATTCCACTGACAGTGAAAACTCACCAGTTGTTGCAACACGGACATCTTTTAGATTACCCTATGCTTCGATATGCTTACAAGCTTCATGAAGATGTTAATTTTCCTTTCCAGCTCGATTTGGCACCTGCCCACAGAGCCAAAACTACTACTAACTGATGTACTGACCATGGTATTACCGCGCTTAACTGACCTGCCAACTGTCCTGACTTTAACCCAACAGAGAATCTGGGTTGTATTGTCAAGAGAAAGGTGTGAGACATAAGACTGAACAATACAATTTTTTTTGTTGATATTCTAATTTTTTCGAAAGGACCTGTACATTGACAGATTTGCATACATTTTACTAGCTGCTACTTTTCAACAGCTAAAGTTTCATAAAAGCTAATTTGTGTGTGTTGGGGCACTGGGAATTACCTCTAAACTTTGCTGTACTGCTACATGCATGGCCGCATTAGGAGACGAGCTGGGAATTGTCGAGTGTTGAGGACTTGGAGAGGACGGTGGAGAGGACGGTGGAAAAGCATTCTGTAGGAATTCAAATAGTACATGACACAGGACAAGACATTGAACACAAAAGGGACAACATGTGTTCCACACAATAATGGGTGAAGAAAACACAACACATACCTCGTCACTGGATTCATTGTCAGATTCTGAAGTCAGACAGATCGTGTCTGGTACATGTGTGTTGGAAACCACACTGTTTGATGGAGTTGATGCGTCATCGTCTGATGACACAAGTTGGTTCCGAGTTGCTCTTGTGGACGTAAGGGCTGTCCCTCGAGTTGTTCGGGTGGATGAAAGGGGCATCGACTCTTCCTTGGCAGGTTCATGGTCTTCTTCGTCCGACAAGGATTCACGTGATTTTGTGCAGATATAAAGTCTTAGAAGTGTCAACCCAGTTTTCTGATACATGTCACGAACGGTTTCGTTTTTTTTTACAGAGGTTCTGGTGAAGTCACAGACATCAAACTTGAAGTCTTCAATGGGACCTTTAGTCGAATGCCCGTCTGGGAAGAAAAGCTCTTTGCCTTTTTCTATAATCTCTTCATATGTGTCATAACTTCCTACTGTTACATGTCTTGCTCCTCCGCCTTGGTCCAACCGGACTTGTTTGTAACCTTCTTTGGAGCGGTAGTGCAGCCATCCAATATTTATTCTTCTGGTCAGTTTTTCTGGTGGGGGGTTCTTTTTGGGTTTTTCTTTAGCCAGAAACGTCTGTGGTCTCCGTGACTGTGAGATGTTGCTGGATTGACTGGGATTGCCATGTCTCTTTCTTGCTCCGATTTTCTGACTGAGTCTTTCTAACAGATCTGCTCTATTAGGAGACTGTAGAGCGTTTTGTCTGCAAAAAGAGGCAACAGCTATTCGGTCCCCATATGCTGGGATGTACCGTGCCAGTTCTTCGTCGCTCAGAATACAGATGACAGATTTGTTGATCTGGAAAGAAAATCAGAAGACCTTATTACCTTTTGGTTCATTAATCTAAACAGAAATTCACAATGCAAATGAGTAATTGACAGTCTTTAAATGGTGTGCAATTTAATCATTTAGTGTTTGAAACTTTTACATAAATACATTTACACAAAGCCATCTTTGTTATTGGGTGGTGTTAAGTAACAGGGCTCAGCTCTACAGAACCCATTCAGCTCTTATCCTCATGGGATAAAAACATTAACCATTTTTAAACTGAAGAGCTTATTCAATGTGTTAAATGTTCAATACTAGTTATAGAGGGCAAGTATAATGTATTATCCATATTTGTCTCATTAGCTAGGGTTCCTTTGAAGAAATTTAAAGTAGATCATGTGAATTTGAACGGCACTTCACGTATTCACTCACTTATTTTTAACCTTAGGTTTTGTGCTTAGGCTCCAAATGTACAGGGTACATAGACAGGTTGTGGGATTTGTAGCAACTGCAGAAATATTCAAACTTAATTGTTGACTCTGTAAGGATGCACTGATCATATACACTTAATTTTACTTTAAAATACATTTGACTTTCATTTCCAAATTTGTAACAAAGCATTATTTATTTGTGTACTATGAAGGTAACCTACCTTATCCCTCTTCATTCTTTCAATAACCACAGCTGAGATATTGCGCTCCCACAGAAAAGCCTCCAGGTCATTCTCCATGGCTTAGAATCACAGAAAAAGAATTATGTCATTTTTGGCCTCAAGGAGTGATCAGTATCTTGTTTGAAAAACAATAAAAAGGTGTGACTGTGTTCTACAAACACTGTTCCTTTTGCACCTTGAGGACACACTGAATGGATCAAATGTTTCCTCAACAGGAGTCCTTATCCAAACCTCATGTCCAGACTAACTATAACTATCTGTTGTTTTATATCCGTCATCACTGAGAACAAAAACAATACTATTATATGATTAAGAGCTACGTATAACTACACATTGTTAGAAACATTGTCACAATTAATTTAATGGAACAATGTTTACTCAACCAGGAGTCCTTCTAGGAAACAAGTGAAAGATTTCAATATTTCCACACAACAACTCTAGGTATATTAATGACAAAATGTTTATTTATTTACCGTACTAGCTGGCGTGGAAGTCTCTAGGCTTCCAAGCAGACTGCTCGTTGGTGCAGGAAATGCCGCCCCACCACTGTCTCCAAGGCTCGAAATGCCCGCTGCCGTTTTATCTGTCCATGGAGAACAAACAATAGTATGATTATTGTCGATTCCATCCATCATCACTGAAGACGGTGACATTAGAGCTACGTATAACTAAGACACATTGTTAGAAACATTTTCATGATTAATTTAATGGATCAAATGATTCCTCAACCAGGAGTCCTTATACAAGCCTCATGTTCAGACTGGCTATTACAACTCCCTGCATGTAATGCTGGTCTGTTGAATCAAACTCACATATCTACAAAATTAATGAATTCTGTCTTCCTTAATTCACCTTACAATTATGTTAAGATCTCCCCTCTTGTAAGCGAAAGTAAAGATCAATGTGCGACAGTATCTTGTTTGAAAAACAATAAAAAGGTGTGACTGTGTTCTACAAACACTGTTCCTTTTGCACCTTGAGGACACACTGAATGGATCAAATGTTTCCTCAACAGGAGTCCTTATCCAAACCTCATGTCCAGACTAACTATAACTATCTGTTGTTTTATATCCGTCATCACTGAGAACAAAAACAATACTATTATATGATTAAGAGCTACGTATAACTACACATTGTTAGAAACATTGTCACGATTAATTTAATGGAACAATGTTTCCTCAACCAGGAGTCCTTCTAGGAAACAAGTGAAAGATTTCAATATTTCCACACAACAACTCTAGGTTGTTCTCACATATCTCTCTCTCACATATCTACAAAATTAATGAATTCTGTCTTCCTTAATTCACCTTACAATTATGTTAAGATCTCCCCTCTTGTAAGCGAAAGTGGAGATCAATGTGCGATAAGTCGTGCATGGACTGTAATAATAATAATAAAGATGGCTGTCAAAGTTGTACTTTTACCCACTGCTAGCGTCACTAAAACAACGTCAGTTAAAAAGACCAAACACTTTCTTTTGGCTATTGTGTTTGAGAATCAGTGGACCACAACACAGCTTGCAGACAACTTACTTCACTTAACTCAGCGTATCATCATCATCAGAACGACAACAACACACTCTGTAGTGGTAGTTGTAGACCAGGGGTGCCCAACCTTTTTTGACCCAAGGTCTACTTTTTAGCAGCCAACCCCTTTGGGGTTTACCAGTCCAATATCAACATTTCAAAACACACAGTGTTGCCAGCCTGCAGCAACTTCACAACAACACAACACTACTTTGTTTTAACACTTTACTTTATGTCCACATAAGCATAAAGTACAGTAGACTTGTCATAAGTAGGCCTACAACAGTACAACCGACTTGGACAAACACTGCCATTGCAAAGGCAATCATAAGAGCAGTCCATCACAAGTCGCAGAACAGGCCAGAATAGTCCATTTCAAGTTGCACAACAGTCCATTAAACAGTCCATAAAATGAACTATTGTAGTTATTTTTCTTTTTTCTTTTTTTCCGTCCAATATGTTGCTGCAGCTATTTGCCATAGCCCAGAACCACAGACAGCAATTATTGTATCCATTTAACACTGTCTGAAACTAGGGTAAGTTTGCATTGAAGGGACAGGCCTGAGTGTTGAGTGTCAAATAGTCTACCATATTATTATGATGTCCTCAAGTTGTATTATATACATTGAACTATAATGGGATGTGCAGTATTATTTTTGTGCCACTGTGAGGCGCCACGGTACAATACATTGTATAGGCATTGTACATTGTACAGGCAGATGTTGTACACACGTTCATTCAGTTGTTCCTAACCAGTGATGGTGGAGCGCCTAGGCCCCAGTGAGGATGGTGACCGGCTCTACTATTATTAAAATAAAATATGCCAGGCTTGGCTGAACATATCTATACTCCATGAGTCTTTTCTCCAGATGCAACGTTAAGCTGCAGAACACAACTTAACACTGAGAACAACAGGTGTCTCAAGCGCACTGCTCATAGTCCAGTCAATACAGCATCAACGCAGCGCGTATCCACATTCCACAAGCAAGTGTCCACTGTCTACCACTGCGGCGGTCTACCACCAGCAAAAAGGCTGTTACACACTTTGTCCCTATTCAGATTGCATAAACAGCGCTCGAGCCCCCAATGTCGCAACTCTGACTTGATATGCCCCTTGGCTAGAGTTTTACAGTAGACCGAGTCGCGCAAACTCCGTAGACAGGGCATACAGTCCAGCGTATCATGGCGCTGGTCTACAACGCCACACTCCCCTATTTTTACCGTCTGCGTCGGTGCTAGATTTAGTATAAAACTCTTTCAAATACTCACATTCTGTATCCGAACGTCACGGTTCCGAGGTGCTACTAGTTCTAGTGCTTGCTAATTCTGCTCATATTGTTGTGATGACGTATTTGTTGTGCGACACGGGTGACTGCTCGTTTGCCAGGTATTGGGTCTTAGAGGGTTGGTGTCATTTTTTTATTTTATTTTGTTTTTTACTGGGCGGCTCATGGAAAGGCTTTACGCGCGCGCGCGTGCGTGCGTGCGTGTGTGTGTGTGTGTGTGTGCACACGCACACACACACACACACACACCAGTGAGACATAACAGTGGCACCCTTTTAGTTGACTGTGTCCCAGTGAATCGTACCTTCATTAAACTCTACGTTTTCCTATTGAAACGGAAAATAAAAATAGTCAATAAGTTTCAGAGATCGCCATCTCAGAAATAGTTAACTAGCATTCAGCTGAACGATAGTTATGCTTCCCCTTGAAGTACGAGCGTCATGGCTAGCTTGATGCTAGCGTCCAAGCAGAAGCAGTCCAACTGCTTGCTATAAATACAGTCCGTGACAACAGCTGAATATTGATTAAAATAATTGTTTATTTACCGTTTAATCTGGCGTGGAAGCGGTTGATCGGCAAACTGTCTGGCTGCTGGTTGCAAACCTTGCTTGACTTGAGTGCAGTGCCAGTGAGGAATACATGACTTTGGTCTGGCTTGCTGGCTGGTCGGCCCCCTAGAAGGCTCTGGTCGGCCCATAGATATAGAAAGCCAGCTGGCTTGAGCGGGAGTCTCTGACTCCCGATTGGCCAGCAGCGCGAGCCCGGGAGCCTATAGCGTTGTGGATTGGACCTCTTTCTCTCATGCCCTCACATGACCTCCTTTCCGGAGTTTCGCAGAGCCATCTAGAAGAAGAGTTGCGACATTGAGGGGTCAGAAAGCAGCCTGGTCACGTGGCCATGAGCCCATAGGCTTCAATGCATTCAGTAACTTCCGGCTGTCACTATCCAATAGAAGTCTATGTAGATGAGCCGCCATTAGAATGGCCCCATGAAGTGAACGGGGTTGGCGTAACTCTGGCTGGTATATTTGCTTAATACAAATATTGTTAAATGTTACAGTTTAGCTCTACGGATATTTTGTAATATTAACATATGTCCTTTAGATTAACACACAACACTGCCAAGAAATTAATTCAACAAACTAGCCTACTTTATTGACAATAAAACTTATAGCCTACAGCACAATGCAAGTTTAAATCCAAAGAAGGAAAATAATGTGAGCTTTATTTAGCCAAAATAATTAATGTAACATTATGATGGATTTGGCATATTAATAATGTTCAACTCAAAGTTCCTTCTTTTGAGATAATGCCATGTTATGTTGTGTTTCTCTCAAGCTGAAATAAAAATGAGACAGCTTATGATCTGATAATATCAATATCATTTTCATTTAGTCATACTCTCTGTTGCCAACATTATGTAGCCTAGTCTAAGTTAATTATTTAATTATAAGTTTATTTTAGTTTTGTTTACATTGTTCTCATTATTACATTATTCTCAGGACATATTCTTATTATTAATGAATTCATGATTCATTTGTTACACTCATGGAAACATGAGTGTAACAAATCAATAAAACCATGAATTGAAACTATAGATAAACATAACTCTGTCTGTCTTTCTTTCTTTCTTGAGTTGGACACATTGGAAACCTCACTAATGTATTTTCTGCTTTTGTTCTAAAAGCCACTATATGTGCATTTGCAGAACTATGCAGAGTGTCTATTTCTAGATGGTCCAAGCTTGCATCTCTTCCATCTCACCATAGGCCTACATATACTATCTATGGGAATAAAATATGATTTCATTACAAAGCGTTTTCATTTATTCTATATACTGAGGTGTAGTGGGACATTGGCATTTGGACTTTTATTTATTTATTTTTTATTTTTTTACACCTGACCATGTACTACTATTAAAATGTTTCTGTTCACTTTAATTATTGATGTGTGAAAATGAAGACGTTGAGTGAGAAGTTGGCTTGATAAGCATAATTAACCAATTAACAATAACAATATAAGTCATAGGCTAATTGACCAAGTGAGGTAAGGTATTGCACCTCTCTATTATAGCCATTACCCAACACAATTCCAACTGCTGACCATGTGAAATCCTTTTAAAGAATATTGTACGTTGTAAATTCGGCCCGACCTTTCCAGTGACCTTATAAGTATACTGCAATATATGGGTTTTGGAGGTACACGCATAGTCATTCCTATGGCTGTCGGTGTCCTGATACTTTTAATAGAATTACGCTATAGTTTTCCATATCTGCAACCAAAAGATGTACTCAAGCAAATTCAGTTACTTTCCTGATTATCATTTATGAGGAGATAGAGCTGCTGAATGTGCCAAATAAGCTCCCACAAGGAGCTGCTGCTGTGGAAATCTAAACATGGGCTCAAAGGTCTATCTACTTATATATCTATGACAATATAATGTAGACCTAATGTGTAATGCATAATAAACAGGTTACCAAGACATGTAGCTGACACCAGAAAAAATAGATAAGTGCACAATTGACCGTAAAGAGCTGCTTATCTCCATGACCTTCATAATCAAGTTGGTTATGTGTTCATAGAAACTGGCATATGATATGCCTGTATATTTGTTTAATAGTTAAAATCAAATTGTAAGAAACCCAAAAGCGTTCCCTGTTCCCTCATTCTGAAGTTGCCAAATAACCAGTGCTAATCTCTCATACATCATGATCTGGCTTTGTGTGTATGTGTAGCACCCAGCCATGAGCCAGCGACAACAACCCCGCCAATCGGGCTCAGCCTTATGGGCGCGACTTGTTGTGCGTTGGACTGGCGAGTGGGAGTCCCGGGTTCGATCCCCGCTTCCGCGTAATACTACAATCTGGCGTAGTCGGCAGGATTTGGAGTGCGGGTGTTATCCCCAATATACCCGTCTACGTCCTTGCGGGTCCACATCTGTGGTCCACATGAGGGACATCACGTACGGTACGGGGGTCCGTGGTGTGAAGTGTGAAGCGCGAGGACGCGCTCCAAAAGATCAAGGGGGTGAATGTAGCACCCAGCCATGAGCCAGCGACAACAACCCCGCCAATCGGGCTCAGCCTTATTGGCGCGACTTGTGTGCGTTGGACTGGCGAGTGGGAGTCCCGGGTTCGATCCCCGCTTCCGCGTAGGTAATAGGCCTACTACATATGCATTACCTTACAAGTTGCACATCTGGTTTGTTATAGGCTTACAGATCCATCAAACCACAAAACTGAAGTTTGTTGTAAAATTATCTTCCATACCACAACACTAAAAGTTGTAACGACAATATATTCATTATTCACACAAGTGAAATATTTAAAAGCTTATTTTTATCTTGATGCTGTAATATTTTAACACAATTCTGCACTGTGTTGTACAATTGTACAATGTGTGGCCTACAGTAGGCCTATGACCTGTAACGGACCCCGAAAATGTTCTAAAGGAAGGAGCTTTTAATTCTAAAGTTTTTGACAAGGCATGACCGAGGAATGAGCTTTTAATTTAAAAGGCCACACAGGATGTACTTACCGGAAGTATCGGCTCGTCAGTGCTGTATTGACGAGTCAAAGTGAGCTCGAGCAAGACTGTTTGCTGCTCGACACGCAGCCAAACACAAACAATTTCAGCCGGACGGACCATGCTAAGGTGTTAAACGGAACAAGGAGCTACGTCAGTGAGTACATTGTGGAAAGATAAAATTACATGGAATATATGGATTTTAACTCCCTCGTTGTTTGTTACTTGTTTGGAAACTCAAACACAACATGGTTGAGGATGCTGTTGGATCCGCTTGCTTTTAACAGACTATGTGGTGTGTGCGTGTCGTGACTCGTGAGTAGGCTACATGATGATACACATTAAAAGACAAACAAAATGCAATGTGACGATTTGATTATGTAGTATTATGTAGCCATTGGACTACATAATACTGAATGCTAAGCTAAACAATGTTTATTATGCTACAATCTGTTTAGTAAGCTAGCGTTTTTCAGGATTTTATCAATGGAGTCCTATGGTTTTGGTGCTCATAGTATAAAGCAGTGGTCCCGGGACCGTTAGTGGTCCTTGAGATGGTTCCAGGTGGTCCCCTGCTAAGTTTGTTAACAAGATGAAAAGTTGGTTAACCAGATTTAACTCTTGATGTAACTCTTCCTCTTGTTTTTCCCCAGGTCCTCAGAAGATGTACATCTGCTGTCTGGTCTAAATTTGTTTTCAACATGTCCTTTGAATAACTGTTCATTGTTTCAATTAAAACACATCCATGTAGGCCTATGTCAGTTGTGTCAGCTCAGCTTTATTCAATTACATTTGGGCAATACATTGTCCAGCGTTTCGGTATAGCCCTGTATGAGGAAGAATAGAATGTTGCATGTACTTGTAGTATTTGTATAATGGGACATACAGTGAGGAAAATAATTATTTGATCCCTTGATGATTTTGTAAGTTTTCATGATTAGAAAGAAATGAGCACTCTGTCATTTTTATGGTACTTTTATTTAAACAAATAGAGACAGAATATGAACAAAAATTTCCATAAGAAAATAATATTTAAAGGTTATAAATTAATTTGCGTTAGAGCTCGTGAAATAAGTATTTGATCCCTAAGCACAACCTGACTTAGTACTTGTTGGAAAAACCCTTTTTGGCAAGCACGGAAGTCAGACGTTTCTTGTGGTTGGTCACCAAGTTTGCGCACATCTCAGGAGGGATTTTGGCCCACTCCTGGTTAGATCTTCTCTCCAAATCCTGAAGGTTTTTAGGCTGTTGCTTGCCAACTCAAAGCTCGAGCTCCCTCCATAGATTTTCTATAGGATTAAGGTCTGGAGACTGGCTAGGCCACTCCATGAGCTTAAAGTGCATCTTTGTGAGCCACTCCTTTGTTGCCTTGGCCGTATGTTTTGGGTCGTTGTCATGCTGGAAGACCCAGCCACGACCCATCTTCAGTGCTCTGGCTGAGGGAAGGAGGTTCTTGTCCAAGATCCTGCAGTACATGGCCACATCCATCGGCCACACAATGCGGTGAAGTTGCCCTGTACCCTTAGCAGAGAAACAGCCCCAAAGCACAATGTCTCCACCTCCATGCTTGACGGTGGGGATGGTGTTGTTGGGTTTGTATTCAGCATTTCTCTCCCTCCAAACACGACAAGTCAAATGGATGCCAAAGAGTTGAATTTTGGTCTCTTCTGACCACATCACCTTCCCCGCAGCCTGGTCTGAATCATTTAGGTGTTCATTGATGAACTTTAGACGGGCCTCTATGCGCCTTCTTGAGCAGAGGGACATGGTTGGGCACTGCAGGATTTCAATCAGTTATGGTGTACTGTGTTACCAATGGTTTTCTTGGTGACTGTGGTCCCAGCTGCCTCCAAATCATGAACAACACCTTCCCCATCGTCAGGCATGGAGGTGGAAACATTATGCTTTGGGGCTGTTCCTCTGCTAAGGGTACAGGGCAACTTCACTGCATTGTGTGGCCGATGGATGGAGACATGCACTGCAACATCTTGGACAAGAACCTCCTTCCCTCAGCCAGAGCACTAAAGATGGGTCTTGAAGAAGCACATTAAGCTCATGCAGTGGCCTAGCCAGTCTCCAGACCTTAATCCTATAGAAAATCTATGGAAGGAGATTGAGCTTTGAGTTGGCAAGCAACAGCCTCGAAACCTTGAGGATTTGGGGAGGATATCTAAACAGGAGTGGGCTAAAAACCCTCCTGAGATGTGCACAAACTTGGTGACCAACTACAAGAAACGTCTGACTTCCGTGCTTGCCAACAAGGGTTTTTCCACCAAGTACTAAGTCAGGTTGTGCTTAGGGATCAAATACTTATTTCACGAGCTCTAACGCAAATTAATTTATAACCTTTAAATATTATTTTCTCATGGAAATTTTTGTTCATATTCTGTCTCTATTTGTTTAAATGAAAGTACCATAAAAATGACAGAGTGCTCATTTCTTTCTAATCATGAAAACTTACAAAATCATCAAGGGATCAAATAATTATTTTCCTCACTGTATATTTGAAATATGTATTGTGAGTTAAATTAGTGGGCCTGTGCCTGTAGTGGGCACAATTGTGAAATAACTTCGTACAATAATGTAAGAAGGAAGCAAGAATAGATCAATTTGATGATGATGAATTCTACAAATCTAATTGGTAATTGGCTGCTTCCTCCTGCCTCTGGAATCTCCGGACAGCTGATAGTGGCCATGTCCTCGGTTCCTGAAAGAGAATGCACAAACAAAACAATGTATATTACATTGCATTTTATTACATGTATGAGAAGAACAGTAATGGGCCTTGATATTGTCGTAACTGTAGTAACCTTAACAGGGAATTCCACCCATTTTCAACATTTTAACGGGTGTTTTTCAGACCTCCATTTCTGGGGGGGGGGGGGTTATCGTGTCTGCAAACATCTCTAAGGCAGGGGTTTTCAACAGGTGGACCACCAGTAGTCCTTGAGAGGGTTCCAGGTGGTCCCCAGGCTAAATGATGGAAATTTGGTTAACCAGGTGTAACTCTTGAGAATGTAAAAATGAAACCAAATGGACCCTTGCGGGTCCATTTGGTTTCATTTTCACACTCTCAAGAGTTAAAATATTCATCGTCTGAATTGGCACCACTTAAGAAGTTTACACTGTTTTGTTTGCAAAATCTAGCCTGGAATTGTGAACAAAACCAAAAGAATTATTTAGTTTTCGGTCTTTGGGGCTAAAATGTCATCAAATGGTGGTCCGTGGCTGAAATGCTGAATAAATGGTGGTCCCTGGTGTCAAAAAGGTTGAAAACCCCTGCTCTAAGGTATATTAATGACCTAGTAAAATGTTGAAAGTGGGTGGAATTCCCCTTTAGAGGTTTGTATCAGAATAAAATGAACACTGTGACAGCAATTTAGTATGTAGTCTACATCAGATCCAATCTATAGACAGCAGGTCTACAGATTGGGTTTATTTAAAATAATAAGCGTAATAAGACTAAGAGGATTCTGTGGACCCCCAGGGGTTCCCCAGCTCAATGATAGTTGGAACCAAATTAACCACTATGTGTCTACTCAGACAGGTCCATTTGGTTCCACTTCTACAGAGTTCAACTGACAGTGATTTTACAATATAAATCGGGCATCCCTGAAATAGTAAGGGCAGTAAATGTGTGTGGGGGCAGGGGGTCCCTAGACTAATTCATGTCAAACAAGTGGTTGGGGGGGGGGGGGGTCGAGTAATTAAGTGTCTATTTGGGGGTCCATGACAACGTTTGAGAAGCAACTGGAGTACAGCAATGTATATGGACAAATGTACTTGACGGCCTGGAGCTCCTATCACCTATAGGTGTGCAGCGTCACTTTAGTGTGACTTGGGGCAAGTGTGTCGTGAGAATTGCCCAATAAATTCCTTAGCATCCCGAAACCAATCGATACTGCAGTCCATTGTTCTTACGTGCGAGAAAAACAACATGCTAATGACGGCCGGGCGCACCTCATCAATAGGTGTGATTATGTGCGTCACAGGGCTCATCATTAACAATAGAAATGTTAATGCAAATGCATGTCTTTGTCTGTATGGAACAACTTTACACTGGGTTGTACAACATGGAACCATCAGCCAAACGGAGATGCATCCAGAAGACGCTACATTGGTCCCTTCAAGCCCAAGGCACCACCACCAAATCCTGCAGCTGCTGTCCTATACTATACTAATTTACAGCTTCATTTCACCTCCTCTTCATCCTAACATAACAAGCTAATGCATGCTAATGTATAGGCATACTTACTTCTCTCCGTGGATAGATGTCACAGCTCCCTGTAACCACACATGTTCCAGAGATCTAAATCCCATTTTTTGTGAGCCACTAGATCACATAGTTTAACCACAATGGTGAAGTTATGTTGTTGTTCTAACCAGACATACAGTCAGTGGCGCTATGCACTGCAGAAAAAAAAAAACTAAGACGTTGACTTCCCATTCACAGCCATCTACTAGAAGGGTTGCGACATTGAGGGGTCAGAAACTGAGCACTATTCATGCAGCCTGAATAGGGACAAAATGGAGTTGGAAATGCATTGTTTTCAATGAGGGTGGCGCAAATAGGAGCTATTGTAGGGCAACTGTTTTAAAGTAGCCTATCATAGATTAACGATTAAATACTCTGTAGCCTAGTGTTTATGTTGTGTATGTATGTATCTAAAATAAGGGGGTTTAAGATCATTAAAGCTGCGTTGTTGCCTGAGTCCACTGCATTTCTGATTTGTTGTCCCATTCTCAATAGAAGTCTATGTACAAGAGCCGCCATTGGACTGGCTCCATGGAGTAAAGAGAGTTGACGTAACTCTGTCCATACTATATGCCTCTGGTCCAGACTTGAATCTGGGGCTCCCCCTGCTGGACGCCCAGCAGATTGACCCAGATGGGCCGGCTACTTCGACAATCTGAACTAATGTCTGATTAAGTCGCCCTGCCAGTACGAACACGCAGTGCGTGTACGAACACGCAGTGCGTGTACGAACACGCAGTGC
Organism: Benthosema pterotum; assembly: GCA_039105355.1. Taxonomy (NCBI): domain Eukaryota; kingdom Metazoa; phylum Chordata; class Actinopteri; order Myctophiformes; family Myctophidae; genus Benthosema; species Benthosema pterotum. The sequence continues at coordinate 33,993,229 of CM076972.1, read as the reverse complement.
GTGTACGAACACGCACTGCGTGTACGAACACGCACTGCGACTTTGAAAAAAAATGTCATTCAGTGATTTATGCAAAAAGTATAGAAGAAAGTAAAACGCTTAGACAAAAAAAAAAAAAAAGTGAGTGAAAAACTAAAAGTGCTGGTGCAAAAAGTTAAAAGCGCAGTAGAAAAAGTAAAAGAGAGAGTGGAAAAAGCAAAAGTGAAAAAGCAAAAAACACGAGACTACGGATGTCCCCTAGGGGCTCCGTACATTTCCTTTCCCCCCTCCCTTGTGTCTTCTATTTCATTTACTCTAAGCACTCTACAAGCCTGACAAAAAGCAGAGAACACACTGAAATTTAGACAAATGCTCACATTCTCTTTTAATTAAAATAGAGCAATGCTCTGTGGTTAGCAGAGGTGGGGGGAAGACAGCAGGAAAAATACAGATATTCTCTGGGCCGTGAATGAAGATCTTTGTGTGGTTGCATAGTGGATGATCATTCGATCTCAGCCACACTCCATTCAGCAGAACTGCAGAATAATTACTTCTTTTTTAGAGAGGCATTAGAGAGGGCCAATTCAGTCCATTGTTTCCCAAATGTCCATCTACAATAGATAACCAAACAGGAACTGGAAGCAGTAGCGATTGAGAGTGGGCCTGAAACAACTACACACAGTTGTGGAATCTGAGCTATTTCTCCACATGTTAGGGCTCTGTGGTGCCACATGCTGTACAATGCAGTTATAAAAGAGTGCCAGAACTATCCCTGATTGTCAATGGGATATTTGTTCAGTGCCTATCTCTCTCAAAGTGTGAAGGTGTGATAGTTGCCCTGCTGGCATTCTCCCACTCTCCATCTCGCTCTCCCTCCCATGGACACGATGTTAATGCTCTATTCTGTGGAACAAAAAGACTGCTGATTCAGCTTATCTGAAAATGGTCTGTGCAGCCTCCTGTTTTGATCCTGCCTAATTGCACTTCTCTGCTCTTGGGTACTTTCTGTAATCAAAGGGAAGCTATTAACATTGTCCTCCCTTTCCCTCCATATCCACCATATGCTGTGGAGATATTCAGTAAAGAAGTTTTCCTTCATTACAGCACTATGGCTTAACATTAATATGCACTGGTTGAAAGGGAGGATTACAATATTTTGTGTCCCTTTAATTTATGTCTTCTCTTTCAGAATAAAAGGTCACCAGTGTGCTTAATGGAGCATTGAGTATTATAAGGATTACAATGAGATTTTGCTCTGCCACTCTGGGCTTAATATTTAATCTTTATACAGTGTGCCTAAAACCTCTTCCTCTGATTGGACTATTCTCGTGTCCCATTGCCAAATGCATGGTCATTTGTAATTAACCTTAGGCCTTTGGAAAGTTTAAATGGTGGTGCCAATGAAAGCATTTGCTTCTTGGCAGCATTAATCAGTCAACACTCATCTCTCATGAAGAATAAAACAGATGAAAGAAAGTTATTTAAAGAGGAAAGTTTAACTTATATTAATCAAAGATAAAGTAAATAGTACCCACCCCGAGCCAAACGTCAGCTATACACTCTGGGGTTTCAGTAATCCTCTTGTGAAGCCTGCATGATACAGTCTTGAGGAAATTGTGGTTTCTGCTACTTGAAATAACAGACTCTTAAGTTACAAGTTACAAGTCCATAACTGAAGAAGTGAAGATAAAGCTACAGTATTATAATGTAGTGCGTTTCCTCACATTAACATTGATTCATTCATGTTATGAATCATAGCTTCAAAGTCAGCATTTTATCTTGGAGTTTGAGAGAGATGCATTTTGTCTTGAATAAATTACACATAATTGCATACCTCTTCAAGAATATACATGGTTTCACTGTGGATCATTCGCCTCCTTGTGCATGCACATTACAACATTAACCAAAGGTAAAGGACCACTTCACCATTTTCAACTCATGTCCTCACTATATGTTCATGATAAAAATCCCACATTTTTTCTACCGTCTCATGGGAGTGCTGTGGGCAATTCAGACACCTGTCCACCATGCGGAATGTGGAATCGAAGCAAATAGAAACTGCAGGTGACTGAACTGCCCCCAGTCGTCTTACGAGTCACAGAGTAGAAAAAATATACCAATTATACCAAGACCAATTATATGAAAACAAGTTGAAAAGTGGTCATTTGTTTAGAGTACATCAATGGGAATCATTTGACATAAGCATGTTTTCTTAGCAGTTAATAAATACTTGGATTTAGCAAAGCCTACCACCACAGCACATATGGAAATACTGTGTCTATGATGGGTTCAGCAAGTCTGTCGCCTTTGAATTACAAATCAAAAGACTTGTGTTAATGGCCACTCAAATAAAAGGTGTGAGTATTTGACTTGGCGCATTTGATCTCCATGTTTGGTACAGTACATTAGTCTTAAGTATATCTGAGTATCTCTGCCAGTGCTAAGCAATTGCGGACATACTAGATAGAAGCTCGCTTGTAGCTACAGTATGATGTGAAAGCCACTCCCACCACCAAAATCTCCTTGGCTGGAACATGAGAAGTTAATCAGTTCCTCCTCCCATGCCCAAAGCATCTCAGTCGCTATGCATGTACTGCAGATTCTACTATTATAAAGAACAGTGTATCAGACGAATATACAATTGTGATAGACATAGGCGGATTATGAAATGAAGGGCCCCTGGGCCACCACCAGCCAAAGGGTTCCCCTACACCGGAGGATTTTTCTGCTCGGCGCTGCGGCATGATGGTTTGACTTTTGGGGCTATTTTACTGACAATATTAGTAAACCCATTGTTAATAAGGACCGTGTGCACCATTATTATCACTTTTACCCCTTCTTTGGGTGGGCCCTGAGCTTCAGCCTCTTAGCGATCACGCGGAGACTCAAGCTCATGGGCCCTCCTAGCTCAGAGGCCCCTGGGCCTGGGCCCAATGTGCCCGTTGGATAATCCTTCCCTGGTGATAGAATTAAGTGCATAGCATTTACATTTGTTTGCAGGTGCCTATGCCAGCTCTTTTGGAAGTTGCTGTTCAGGCTTCAGAGGACATGCAACTATACTGCATCTTGAGATTCTCCAGCATGTCTCCAATGACGAGCTTCCAGATTCAGTGGCTTTGAGTGGTCTTCAGTAATTAATTGTCTCGTGTGCCGTGCCAATCATTATAGTCGGCACACGCCAGGATCGGCCACTGGTATAATTAAAATGCTTGGCATGAAGTTGAGAAGCCAGGGCTCCATCACCCGTGGCGGCAACAGTGGCCAGATAGAAAAGCAAAGAGAAGTAATTGGTTTGGCACATTGACACAGTGGCAACACAGCACTGGTCAGTGGTCATGCACTCTTCTAAGAGCTGCCATCTGTCCTGGGTGTGTTGCTGTTTTATCACAGAGTGGTGTTAGTTTGGCATCTAATACCATTTTAATTTCTACATCTGTATAGCACTGAAAAGGATCTTGCTGGTAACATTTGTTCACTGGTTATTTCTTTACACTCCTACACTAGTATGACGGTATAGAACATGTAGACCAGACTTAGTGGCAGCGGTTGTAGTATTTATTGAAACATGAGCATGATGATGACAAATGGAAATGAATTAATGAAACAGTGATTTTAAACTATATGTATGTCAGAAATGTACAATACAACAAACAACAAAACATAACAGATCAGGTATAACGGCATGGAAACCTATACAAAGACACAGCAGTTAAAAACTTACGGTACTTAATGCATCAAAGTGGACAGGACACATGTTTGTCTCTTCATAGTTCAAACTGACTGAGCAAATGTTTGCCATGAATTACCTGAGCATATTTATAGTCCCGCAGGTGTGGTAAATTACTAGTCCCGCCCACCAATAAGTGAGGCCCTCCACCAACTCAGCTAGGGAGTGGTGGGCTTTTGAAGAAGCACAGGACTGTTTTAATAACAGGGCAATATTATGTCAAGGCATTCCTGCCTGCATTGTTTGGACCATACCCAGTGGCGTATGCAGGAATTACTTAGTGGCTAGGCTGTTCGCGCACATAGGGCTCCATTTCCGTTACGTTTTTACTATTTTGATAAAGTTTTTGGAATAGTTCAACATGCCAATCTATGGACACATTGTGAGCTTGCAGACTGGCCATTTTAACTATTGAAAAATATCTTTTTAAATAGTTTAAAAGGGCAAAGAAGGGGTTTAGTGGTGACAAAAATCTAGGCCATAATTTTCAAAATCAAATAATTAATTAGTACCTATTTTTCCCTTCAATTTCCTCAAGGTGTCTTTGATTGAAAGGTGTCGCCATGTCACAGTGTTCCATTGATCACCTGATAAACAACATTTGCTGCAAGACACTTCATCCCAGCACATTCCCAAATATGAGCTATAATTCAAATGACCATTAAACAACAGTTACAAGTTACAACACTCTCCCAGCCTTTACAAGCCCCATCATCTGGTGTTGATAATCTATTGGTTCAGTGTCAACTTGTGACTTTTTCAGGGATTCCCCCTGATGTCAGCAACTTCCAATCGTATCACACACAGTACATAATCATGGCACATTTACTGAATATGTGCTGTACACACACTGTCACACGTGCTTACATACTGTATGCACACACAAGCACGTGTGCACACACTCGCCTGCATGCCCGCATTACAATATTATACACACAGATATACTACGCAGTGGCACAGTATAATGCTAAATCCATATTTGATTCAATAATGCTTTCCTCTATGCATAATAGAATGGCACCTACCCACAGGCTTTATTTCTGAACAGCATCTACCATACAGTACATGTATTCCAAGCGTCTGTCCCCTCAGCTGAGTTTGCATGACGTACAGCAGGGGACGTGCAAACGTCTCATGGTACATGTGACGTAAACACAGGCACTGTTATCGCTGGGGGAGGAATGTGATCTTTAGCTTGATTTGATTTAACAAACACAGCTATGCACACTGGCAGGCCAAACACTCCAGGATAGCGGAAATGCGGGCCCCAGGGTGAGGGGAAGGTCGGGGTTGTTGAACAGGACACTGCTGCTGCACCATTAACCCTTATGTACTGTAGTCTCTGTCTCAGCAATAAAGGACTGCTTACCTGGATCTTTGTTGTTAGGCTACAGATGGATGGATGGAAGTCTTACCAGTATAATGATATCAATACAATGCAGAAAGAGCGATAGGATTCGTAGAATAATGCCTATACTGGTCACACACATAGAGTATAGTGTGGAATTGAAAGAGGGAAAAGACATTGGAGATGGTGAAAAAATTGTAGAGAGACAGAGAAGGAGAGAAGATTCATGAACAATTTCCTCTCCTGCTGACAGCAGGCGCCAGAGCACCTGATATCCTCTTGTTCTTGTCCTTGTGAATTCTAAACGTTTGAGTGCTGCACCAACAAGTGTGTTTCCGCTCTCCATTACAGTTAATGACTACAACTATCAGAGGAACTTCTTGCCTGTTGAGCCCGCCTTCCCCTTTCCAGCCCCCAGTGTCATCTCAAGGCAATGTTATTTTACTGTTATCTGTTGTATTCCTCTGTCACGATGGGAAACGACTGCCAAGTCCAACACGAGGCAGGGGAGGGGGTGTTGATTCCACATAATGTAACTCAGATGGAGGTAACCGCGCTGGGGAGCTGAAGGGTCTAAAAGTTTAAAAGGCCTCACCCAGTTTCTCAAGAAACTGAAAGGAGTGAAAGGGGGGTCCTTTTTTGGCAAGCTAACGACAAAGGAATGGAAATTAAATACATATGGACAATTCAAGCCAAACCACATATTCATTCTCTCCATGGGAAAATAGCACTCGGGGGTTTGGGATCTGTCTTCTCCAGCGTTCATACTGTGTCCATCTTGGCATTTGCAAAGGCGGAATACATATTTTAGAGTAATGCAGTAACAGAAGGCCTGTTTGTCCTTCCACATTATTCCAAGCGATGCTCACATATATTGAGAAAACAAAGCCTCTTGTGTCTGCTATGTACAGTACATTAGCATTCGGTTATGTCCTTCTTGACCTGTGACAGTATATACTCGGGGTCATGAAATCACTTGTGTGGTGGGGAACAACCCAGGTCCTGTGGGAGGGAGGTGCGTCGTAGGTGAGTCTAACACTGCAAGCACAGGCCTGTTCCTGGACAATCAGTCCCAGGGTAGATATATTTATGGACTGACCAATAGCACAATTTTGCCCATGGCGCAAGCCGAGCTGGCTGTCGCCCTGGCCGGCAAAGATTAACTTTGACACCCCACCCCCTCCTAAATCCACTCTGATTAAATATTTGCTGGCTCATTTAATATGAATGTGAATTAATGACCAGTCAGTGAGTTTGCGTCTGCTCCACTTGAGTAATGGCACTGATTTGGGCACCAGAACCCCCACAGCACCTTCAGTCCCTGCTGGCGTGCCTTACTTTTTCTTGGTAATTTTAAAAACCCTTACAAAATGTCACATTCTGACTTTCATCCAAAATTCTCCCTTTGCAGACGCTGGAAGTTCATAAAGTTCATGCGGACTGCTGTCAGCAGTGGAAGTTATGAGGACTGTGTATAGCACTGCACACAGTCCTCAATAACTTATGGGAGAGCTGCCTGTGTGCAGGCCTCCACGCTGATGAAAGAGGCCATACAAATCCAGTCTGTGCCTCACTGTCTACCCCAAATAAACTATGAAGTGTGTATGTGTGTGTGTGCGCGCGCGTGTGTGTATGCGCGCGTGTGTGCGTGTGCGCGCACACTGGCGTTGCTGTTATTTGATCCTGCAAATTAGTCCTGAGTAGAGTTCAATTTCATTTTCGTTTGTTAAGTGTGCATAAATAATTAAACTAAGCCCTGTTTGTCAGTCTGCTATACTATGTGTTACCTGTCTGAGGGAGAGCGTGTGGGCAGACGATCAGAGATCTCTGCCTAGATTTGTCTGGGGAAATTTCATTGGAAGCCAACCAGAGAACACCAGCAGTAATGCCTACTGCTTTGAAACCCAATCCTGATCATCTATCCCATATCAATTGATTCCCCTGAATGAAGTGTTTCTATTGGTTCTTCCATTGGAGCTTTTTTTTAATGTTCTTATGTTTTCCACACAGTTTTAGCCGATTCATTGAATTTAGATATCACCAGACATATCATATGGATGGACCGCATCAGAAATGTGGACATCTATGGGGACTTACCATGGGTCGTGGACAAAGTCAGAGAGAGAAGGATGGACTGGCAGGGCACTGCATTAGGCACCTAGAAGTAAATTGAATATAGGAGCCAATGGAGAGGAAGAAGCGTATCACCCTATAGTATGTAGATGTGCTGCAGCGCGACAATATGGCAGAACTGTACCTTCTGTACGGTTAACAGAGCCAGTAGCGAGGGAGAAGGATTACAAATAACTTGTCTAAAAGCTACACCATGTAAGCTATTATGCTTGTGCTTGCTAATGACCAATCAATCCCTATTGACTCAATCAAACCACTGGTCCTCAGTGTTTAGGGGAGTATCTGGCAACTCAAACAGTTGATAGATAAATCAAGAAGGCATTTGTAGATTGCAGTTACACACTTGTCTGAGCTATGCACACCATTTTCTGCAGAGAGGTTTTAATACCATCAGTTTTGAGCTGTGTTTTGGTATAGTTATGAAAGGAATGAAGAAAGAAAGCTACGCTCGATATTATTAGAATTATTCGACCCAGATGTTGACCATGGCTCAAATTTGGGCTGTCTGTAAGCGAAGAGTGCTCTCTTATAATGTTTTTGGTGTGTATGGGCTCCACATCATTTCATTGCCCTTGTAGTGACTTGTGAAGTTGTGGCTCGGGTAGATTTGGTGGGGGAACAGTCCGAGACCAGCTCAAGGCAAAGTCAAATTAAGGGTGAGATCTAGACGAGACTGAGGAAATTAAAGTGTGGATTTGAGACCGGACTGAAGCCACATCAAAGACTCGAGTACTGCAACACTCGATTTTGGATTCATATTGTACAGTATATATTAGGCAGATATAATAGTCAGAGAAGTGTTGAAAAAGCATATTGCATTCTTAAATAAAGTTACTTTATCCACAGCAGGTACTGTAAACTACAGCAAGTACTTACAGTACTTACAGTTCTGTATGCATTGTGGTGTTTAGAAAAAGTAGCAATTCTGGGAAACTGTTAATGCGGTTGCTACAAGGGGAAGAATAATAAAAGTAAAACCTTTTGGCGTTGCTCCATAAATAAAGTTGGGCAATAACAATAGTCAGGCAAACACACTAAGCATTCCCTCCATTTCTCCTTGAGGGTCTTGGATGCTTCCTGGTTTTCTAGGGGGTGAAATTGACAGGCTGAGACAGACAGGCTGGCTGGGGGCTGGCTGGGTTTTGTGGTGGGCTAAGTTTCAGGTAACAAAAGTTTTTTTGTAGACTTTTCCTGAGGCAGAACAGATTGAGATAACTCCAGGGGGTGAGTGTCCCCTCGAATGTTCCCGGAAATTCTACGTCCCTGAAGTGTTGCATTACGCCTGCCAATTGTACCCCGCTCAGGTCTGTCTGTACCCTTGAACAGAGAGGCCTTTCAAAGTGATTGTAGACGATTAAGAGATGAGAATTCTGAATGGGGATTCCAACTAAATGTATTGTATTGAGTGAGTGTGTATAATGCAGTATATTTTTTAAAATGCAACATTATTTCCTGTTGCTAAATTTAATTGACTTGAGGCCAAACCACACCAGCAGTTTGCCATGCAACTTACAATATCCCCAATGGCAGTTAAATGAAGTTGAAGTGGTGCGGTTCACTTAAAACTCTTTTCTTGCAAGGGGTTGTGACTGGATTGGTGCGGTTTGGGCTTTAAAAAGCCTAAATCCTGATGATCCTACTGATCATCCTAATGAAAAACGTCAAATATTTAGAGTATGAAAGAATCTCAAATGTGTGAAGTCATCAAGGGGCACTAGTCCTATCATCGTACATCATCATTCTCCATACATTGTCAACAGGAATTTATTTACAATTTAAGATTTGTATTATTATTATATTTTTTGGACAGTAACCTAAAGCTGGATGTAGGAGTGGGTAGCGCCTCCTATAGTCTTGCTTCTCCTATATGGATGTTTTTAGCTTTTCTATGATGATTCTTTAAACCTTCCCTTCCCTTCAACTGAACACAGTTCATTTTAAGTTAGAGAAAGATCTAATGAATAATGACGGATAACTGAAACGTGTTGATATCAATGGGAAATAAAAGACAATGCTGGGCTTCTATTAGAGTTGTTATTTACAATATAGTGATTATTATATTGTACAAAATCTTAGCGATACATGCAAGTGTTGCAGAGCAGATTCAACATCGTACTTCAGTTTTATCTCTCTCTGCACCTGCAATATCTATTAGGTCTGTTTTTCTTCTTGTTCTCATTCATTTTTCTTGTTCTCATTCTTGCAGATGGTGAGTCATGACCTCCATCCCAGATTGCACCGGTGAATGGCTGGTCATGCAAAAGGCGAGGGGAGCTCAGCCAGTAAATAAAACCTTCATTAATCTGGACTGAGGGTGAAAGTGCCACACAGGAAAGCCGGAATGGCATCTCTGTAGATTGAGGACTGGAGTGAAAGCGCTGTTCGGTGATCATCTTTCACCCTGAGCCACTCACCTTTCATGCCATGGCCCTGCGACTGGTGCTCGGGGCTGGGCTCTCAGAGGGAACGTAGACTCAGCGAGGACACCGTCGTCTCTCTGACCGTCTGCATCCTTGGATTAGGACCTCAGCCTCATGATCCTGAGCAGGCACGCAAGAAACTGCTACTTGGTGTTGGGGTGACCTTCACGCAGCAATTGGATTAAGATATTGCAGCCACTGCCTCTCTCTCTACATTTTAATTGGCCTCCTGTGAGTTGCAATGCCTCTTTGAAGGGGACAGGGGAGGTGACAGGGCTGCTACTGTCTGCCACTTTATGAGTCTTCATCACTTACTGTGTGAAGGCACGATTAAGAGGCAGGGGAAGGCAGCATGGCCAGGCCTCTGCTGAAGATACAGCGCTATTTCCGCAGGAAACCCGTGCGCTTCTTCTCCCTCATACTCCTGTATCTGACCGCCGGCAGCCTCGTGTTCCTTCACGCTGGCTTCGTCGGGGAGAGCTCTTCGGGAGCCGGCGGGGGCCCGGTGGTTTTGGAAATAGGAGGCCGAGCATCGGCCTCGGACAGCAGGGGGCTGGGCGTCATGGGCACCAGGGTGATAAGGGAGACTCGCAGAGCTGGCCGGAGGTACGGCCCTCCGTGGATGAAGAAAGCCGCGCAGAACGGCCAAGACGTCAGGGGCAGGGGGGGAGACTACACCAGCAGCTGGAACCGTGCCCTCAAAGGACGCAATGCCAAAGACACTGATGATGGAAGAGGTGGGTCACGTACTGCTAGGGGTTCTCTGCCAGCAAACACTAGATGCACTTTCGCAATACTGCAGTGGTATTCATTTCGTTTTGGCAAAATCCCCAGAGTTGCTATCAGAGACTCCTCGTGCTTCTCTCAGAACCAGAATATTTTTGTAAAGCATTGATAGATGGCAACAACATTATAGATGCTCATTAATAGAAAGATAGAATACATTTAATAGTTACATGCATGGGGCTGTAAATGTATGTTTTCAGCCTGACACTATACAACAGTCCGCTCTGAAAGAACATATATTCAATATATTCATAATATTCAAGAATTTGTGCTGCGTTTTCAGAATTTCTCACCAGAATAAGTTTTATTGAAAAATAGCCAATGTACACATCTCATACATGCCATCTCATATATGGGTACACGCCTATGAGGCATGTATGTACCAATACATCTGCTATTTTTCAATAAAACTTAAAACACCAAAATGGGTCCCGTACAGAATGAGTTAATGGAAATTTTACCAGGAACTGTATACTTGCAATGTCTTTCAAATTCGTTATTTAGTGACCTTTCACCCTATAACTTACTTAAAGCTAATTCATTTCACCAATTTATTGATCTTTTTTTTCTTCCAAGAGATGGTACAGAAAATTGACAATCAATACAGCTACACTATCCCTTCAAAAACATTTCATGATGTACAAAACAAACCGAAGAAGGAAAAGAAAAACACATTTCATAAAAAAAAAACAATGAGGTCAGAGGTGATTTCTGAGTGGTTGTGCGTTGCAGGATAATGCGGCTGAATGCCTGCTTTCCAAAGCAGATGGCCTTTTTGAGCAGATACGTCTGTCTCTGGTAAAATTGAGTTGTGTTCACTTCCGTGGCCCCCAGTGTGAGTACCCTGTCTGCAGTAATTAACCTCTTGGAAAAAGAGCTGGCACTGCAGTGAAATGATGGAGCCTCATGTAATGTTTTGGTTCCACACGGCTCCCAGAAGCAGCTGGTGATCCAGGAGAGTTCAGTGCAGTGGAAACTGAGAGGCCTACTTCTCTCACAGGCTGTCAGGGCATTTCTCTTCACTCACCCATAATAATGTCAACATTGGCAACTGCAGAGCCATTGTTGAACAGCTGCGAGAGCAACCATTATGAATTTACCTGGATAGAGACGCACACCTATACATATACGTATGTAGTATGTACTGTATATGTAGATAGATAGATAGATAGATAGATAGATAGATAGATAGATAGATAGATAGATAGATAGATAGATAGATAGATAGATAGATAGATAGATAGATAGATAGAAAACTTTATTTTTGTGTCACTCCACAAACAAATCATTAAAAACACATAAAAGAAATACAGTCATTGTTTGTGGACCACTCACAAGGAGTTGTGAGACACCATAAATAAAAACATGATAGAATTAAAACGTACATTAAAGTACGAACTACATCTAATATGACATATTACGTATACAGAGGACAATTGGGCATTACACAAGTACATAAATAGAAATTCCACAGATTAAACAGTGCTTAGAAAGGTATGTATGTGTATTTATATCTTTAACTTCTCTTAACTAACTTCTTTAGATTCTCCATGGTCAGATCGTGGGGGCAACAGCTCCACCAGAGAGCTCTCCAGACTTCCCTGTCCCGAGCAACATTAGCGACCATCCCAGGAGGAGGCTAATGACGATCCAAGGCCTGAGTCTATGTAATCCATCTGGTCCAGGGTCTCTTGCCAGTGGGCCACTGTGCATCGAGGACCTCCCTAGGGAGACACTCAAGAGGCATCCTAACCAGATGGCCGAACCACCTAAGCTGGCTCCTTTCCAGACTAAGGAGCAGCGGCTCTACTCCAAGTCTCTCCTGTGTGACTTCTCACCTTATCTCTAAGGGAGATGCCAGTCACCCGCAGCTTGTATTCGCAACATTATTCTTTCGGCCATGACCCACACTTCATGACCATGCTGTAGATGAGAGTAGGGATGAAGATAGCTCGATAGACTGGCTCAACTCTATTTTCATCACAACAGGCGGTACAGCAACTGCAATACCACCCCTTGCAAATGATCTTCCACCTGGTGCCAATTGCCTACTCTGTAATCGTAGACACTACTCTACTCTTCCCGTGCCAACCCAAGGAGCATCCCAAACGGAGCTTATGCTTCCTTCAGTGCATGAGGAGTGTGTATCAACTGACAGGGGGGCATGGAAGGAACATGTTATTCCAACCAGCTCCTTATTACCCCATCAGGCCAGGGAGAATGCAGCATAGAGAACACTCAACACAGATAACATACTCTTCCGAATATTGGTACAGGAAAAAAACACCCCCCTTACCGCCCACAGCCAGCATCAAGCCTAATTTATGCTCTACCGTGTGAAGGTGTTATGTGCCGACTCTGCCAAGTCCCAGAGAGAGAACAGCAGACCACAAGCTCACAACGCGTCACACACATCATCAGAGTATGAATCAGGCTTCAGAATGAACACCGCACTCCTCCTCCTCAGGCCTTCATTTATTTTCTTTCTCTTCCTGAAGTACTGTAGTAGTAACCCCACGGGGCCACAGATGAGGATGATGAAAGTGCAATTAAAGGCATCAAAGCATTTCTGCTCTCCTCGCTGCCACCAATACCCTGAGCGTGCTCTGCACTGCAGCTGGCTTCCTATGCAGCCTTCACAACTCGCTCACGCTATATGCTTACATATAAAGGAAGAATACACAGTAGTACAGTGTTGGTTGATTAAAGACCTATTTGTAGAGCACAGATTTAATACACAGATTGTGATTCAATTCCATTCAATCCAAACCGGCCTTGCATGTGCAGTATATCTGCTATTTTGTTGATATGCTTTAATGCGTTTTACGTTGTATATTGAGAGAAATTAGTTTTGGGGGAAAATAAATTAAAAAATCGCATGCCATGGTGAAAGTACATACAATACAACTGCCTAAACCTGCAAATATGGATTTTACTAAAGTGCAGCTGCATTTGTATCGGTTTCCTCTGTAAAGCAGATTAGTACCCAGCTCAACAATGGTTAGAAGGAAGATTATGTCAGAGGTCCTGCTGCACACCACATGCAGCTCAACCCCAGACCTTTTAGAGACTATTACAATTATAATAATGCATCAGGTTAAGATGTCCCTCCCCCACTTAGCTGCTAACAGAGGTTTAAGGGGGTAATGGGAAGATGGCAGAGCGCAGATGGTGAGAGAGGTTTGCTGGTGTTTTGAATTGTAGAGTCTGTGTGTAACCTCAATAAAAAAGAGCAACGTTTTAGTGAGCAGGAAAGTAAGGCATGGTAGGTTTGCTACATGAGGAGGAGGAGGAACGCTGCCTCTCGCCATCCCTCCCCCAACCACACACATCAGACCACTGCCAGGGAAATGATTGCATTACAGAAAACGCCCACTAGAAGGGGTTGGATCTTTATAAATAAATTAGGACACTGCTCCAGTTAGGAGCTCTGCTGCTCACTGGACTGTCCTGTGTGTTATGTACCGTAAAGGTCTTTCAGTGGACATCCTGGTCAAATACATACTCGCCATTTTAGGATTTTTAAATTGTGTCATTATAGGTTCATAGTGTATTGCTTGTGTCGTGTATTGTATTAACTTGTTTTATTTATTTATTTCCCCCCAGCTAAGTACATTGGCTGCTACATAGACAACATACAGAAAAGAGCACTGAGGGGTACTTCCTTCTTGGACTACAAGAAAATGACTGTTTTCCGTTGCCAGGACAACTGTGCGGAAAGGTACGACTGTGACAAGTAATTCATCTTCTCCTTGAAATGTCTCACCTTTAGTCGTCACTTCCACTGTAGCTCAAAAATAAAAACCTACACCAACCTCTACGTCATGGCTTTCTCTCTCCATCACACTCAGAGGTTTGACCCCCGAGGAACAGATGCCTTCATCGCATGCTTCCTATTACACTTCCCACCGATTCAAAGATGCATAGAGAAAGGCAAATAAAAAGGGGTGGGAGGGAGGTTTGTTCTTCTCCCTAATGGCCGTTGTATTCCTTCCTCAAAGCAGTGAGGATGTAAACAAAGGCAAACAAATGTTTGATGAGCAGAATTTGCAGGAGTGGTAGAAGCTGATTGACAACCATGGGAAATTACCATGTATGATAGGTGTGCTGGCTATCTACCGGTAATAGCATTCTAACAGTTACTCCTTTATTATACAGACATCTGCATAGAAAGTGATGTCAACATGCAAAGATTTCCGAAATGTCGGAAATCTTTGCCCTGTGAATGATACAAAGTCAGACACTTCATGGCAACAACTCAAAATTACTATTTAAAGGTCAAATGACTGCACAGCCTCTCTGATTTCCTTTCCAAATAATGTTCATTTCCCATTCCTACCTGTCCTGTCTGTGTTCAGAGGTTACCTGTATGCTGGCTTGGAGTTTGGGGCAGAGTGCTACTGTGGCCACAAGATCCAGGCTCCAAATGCTTCAGAGAGTGAATGCAACATGGAGTGTAAAGGCGAGAGGGGCAACTTGTGTGGAGGAGCCAACCGCCTGTCCATCTTCAGGCTGGAGCTCAGCCATGAGTCAGCACGACGCTGTGAGTTGAGTCTTCAACCCTACTATACATAAAACCCCCTACTACACACTATCCCTCGTTGTCCCTACTACTATAGTACTGTGATGTTTTGAAATTCAATTAAAAAAAAAACACACACACATGACACGTCATGCAATGCACGCAGGCTGATGATCAAGAGGCCGATTTTTGCTAAACCAATTCTTGGATCCATGCAGTCATGTGATCAAGTCTCATCTGTCCCGATGTTTCATGGTGATTGGCTAACATTGGCTTTTCTAAGTGCACCAACCTCTGACACAGTCACAACCTTTACTGTGTCTGCATTTCAAGCAAACATGAAGTGCTGTAGTGTAGTGATATACTGCACCTGCACCTCTGCACCTCTGCTACTGCTACTGTAAAAAAGACTTTTTGGTGACACTTAACTTACTGCCACATTAGATTGGTCTTTACACTAAGCTACCTCTAGCTTTTAATGGTATTACATGCTGTTTTGCTGACCATGCATATTCAATCATACAGACTTGCACAAGTACAGCAGCAAGGGCATTTTGTTATACAAACAGAACAATTACAAAAAGGTTGATCGACTCTATTGACTGAATAGAGAATAGAGTCAACCGAGGTGATTTTAGATTTTTTGGATTAAAGTGACAAGTCACAGTTGACCCTCTCTGTTGTCTTGAGAACTGTGCTGCCTAGCCATGGACTGCATTATAAATACACTTGCTCTGACCCAGGATCATTGACGGAAGGAAGGAACAGCTCATTAATAAAAGACACAAGCTCCTCTGGTTTGAGACTGGTGTGCATGTGGTTTTGTTTAGATTAGCACCATGTTACTGTCTCTTAGAAAGGAAATGGATACTCCCTGCTATTGTGTTTAAGGAAGTCAAGCCCCCCAGATCAGGGTAACGTGCACATCCTCATTGAGTCTTCTTACACCACAAATCAATCCATGCCTCGACCTCCTGTCATTCTGCTTATTGCTGTTTGTTTACTTATGGAACCACATCGCTGGGTGTTCTCATTTCCCTTTTTTGTTGTTGCTGAGGGAAAACGCTGATCATAGCTGTCAATGTTTGGGTGTTAACCCCTCACCCAAATTGTCATGTGAGCCCTGCTGAGTATATGGAAAAGGAGATGCAATACGATAGGTGTAAATTGTTTTTGCAGGACAAATATTCATGCAGCCGCTGTATGTTTTTCCACTAGTGAATTCTTAATGGCCTGCTGGTAAACAGTGTGATTTTGTCAACTACCGGTAATATAAATCTATGGCAAAAAATGTTTGTCGACTACCTTTTTTCCACAAACAAATAAAAACTAAGCCATAGCCTATATGATGATTAAAACTAAGACTAAATATAGATCAAAGTAATACAAAATAGACTAAAACTAAGGGACTAAGTGGGGTGGAGTTTTCCCACCCCTTCTGTTTGAAGTAAGTATGACATAAGAGAAAAATGCCCACCATAATATGAATGATTGTACAGTATATTTAGAGCTATTCTTCCCTGCTCTCTGTGTTTCAGATGGGAGTGCAATATTCAAAGGATGTTTCCACAGGCCTGACAATGTGACCTTGGCTCTCCCCATCAGTACAGTTATCCAGAACATGTCTGTGGACAAGTGTGTAGACATGTGCACAGAAAAGGTGAGGAATAAGCACTTAAGATCTAATTTTCAATTTGTACGTTCTCTAATTAAAGTTAACTTTTGAAAAAATCTTAAAAGAGAATACCAGCACTCACAGACGTGTCTTTTTTAAGGTACTTGACTTTTTTTGATTGATTGATTGATTGACGTTGGACATGGTTTGTTGAGCTCCCTGTAACAAAGGCCACAAGCCGAAATGTGTATGTTCACACTGTGCTGTCTGCTCTGCATCATACTATGCGAACCATGAAATAATAAAGTGTGTTAAAGGACATGTTAGCGAGTGCTGGTGTGTTCTTAGTGAATCTTTGAAACAATGACTTTCCTCGAAGGCGACGTGGAGACAAATTGCAGCCCATGCTCAGTGGCATAGCCTCTTCATTGGCTCTTCTATATGATAGTAAGCCCTGACCCTAAACTAGTCCATCAGCCTTTTTGCAAGCATGTTTAGGGTAGTTTTACTTACAGTTGGTGTGAGTGTGTCATGTCTGAGTTCCCCTTGTTTCAACATTATCATGACTTGAAAGCGATAACCCTAACTGGTCCTAGGCCATCAGCCCTCAGACAGTCATCTTTTGGTGTGGAGTCATATGTGAGTTTCCCTTTTCTGTGGGTATTTCAACCTGATCATGACATGCAATTGCTTTAAAAGATTGAGTTAAAGAGTTCAATGTGAGGCACATCTTAAACCTCAAGCTTTGTGCAGCAGCTTCCTCTTTTCGTTTCCTCAAGTCAAAGCATGTGCTGCCTTTCCCTTTATGAATTAAAAACACATGACTTCAAGGTTAAATGGTATGGTTTTATCCAGACAGTTCTGCTGATCGATCATCCTGTATTCCCCACTTAGTTTACTTCCTCATCTTATTTTTCTTCTATCTCATCTTCACCCTCAAGTAATTACTTGCTGTGCAGCTATAGTTGCCAGATTGTTTATTTGTGGTAAAGACATTTTAAATAGTTGAATCATTGAGGATGCCAAGTTTGCAGTTTAGGGTTATGTGAATTTCTTTTGGAATATTAAAAGTGTTAAAGTAGTAGTGTATTGTTTGATGCATAGATTAAAGTATAGACTAAAGATATGTATATTATTATAATCATCATAATCATAATCACCGTATTTCTAGCAATTTTTAGCGTTAGAAAGCTTAATGTTTACAAAAAAATACTAAAGATGCAAAAATAATAATGTTAATTCTTGTGCCAATGAAGCTCCTTTGAATTGAAAATTGAACTGAAAATTGTGTGAGGGCTTAGGAGGATGGAAAGCATTCATGTGTTTATGTCTTCTGAATAGCCATTTCCTCTGCCGGTAATCTAGGAGCAGTCAATTGCTGTCCTAGCTGGAGACAAGTGTTACTGTGGGTTTCCAACAAAACACTTTTCACTTCACGAGTTGGAGGATGAGGACATGTGCCTTCACCGCTGCCAAGGGGAGGAGTTCGAGAGCTGTGGCAATGAGGAGTACTTTGTAGTGTACCAGACGCAGGTTCAAGGTAAACGATATGGCCGTGTTCGTATTATTTTAGTTGTCCGTTGCATTTTACTATTTTTTTCTCCCCAATTTTGGTCGTCGTTTCAGTTATTTCATGCTCAGAGACATTTCTGTGTGTTGTCAATGTGTTGTGTGTCCTACTGACTGTCATGGAGAGTCCTAACAGGATGTAGGCTCTGGCACAAACGGGCTGAGCTGCCGTGATCATGTTGAGCGCATCTCTTGTTATTATGACAGCGACTGGAGGAGTGGTTTTGAGTAAAACTGTTTTGAATTGCTATTATTGTTGAAGCACAACAGAACCCAAGGATTATTTATTTCAAGGGCAAGAGATCACAATAACAATCTTAATCATTTTTCCTCCATAAAAACAGCATTTGAAAGTATTGCAGGTCCCAAGGGGCCAGGACAAGCAAGTAGATAATAATGTCCTGTTAAACAGGAGAAAGAAGCACAGAAACGTTGTTAGATGTTGTCAGACTGGTTGCTCTCATTAGAATTTATTCACGTTAATCACATCCATCAATCAAGTCCATCAATTCACTTCATCTCCCATATCTTTTCTTCCTTGGTATTATAATTTCAATGTAGGCTACTTTACTTCACCAAAATACATCAATAAACCCATCACTGACTGTAGTTATTGGTTACTGTGACAATATTGCATGTTTTACCCATATTCTTTTCAATTAGTTCTCTGGTTGCATCATGTCATAACTTTAAAACACACAACAAAGTACCAGAATAGACATTCATTCATTGTCTTGTGCAATAGGAATATTCACCCTTAAATCAGTGCACTTTGTAATGCTCCTTTAAGTGATATACTCTTCTTATTTTCTTAGTTTTTTGCAATAACCCTTTAAGTTACTGTATATACTGTACATGTTTAATTAATACTGAGAGCGGAACTTATTCATAACCATGTCTAGTCAACAATATAACAAGTCACACTTCTTAGAAAACACACACAGTTAACCAAAATGCAGTATAAAATAAAATACAAAAACGGGAGTTCATTGGGAGTGTAAACTAGGTTCAGTGTCCTTGAGAAAGCATTGTATATGGACGTCGCCATGTTGTATTGATTCAGCCCAACTACTGTGTTCTGCACTAGATCCACTTATTAGCAAAAACGATCTCTTACAAACACTTTAAAGTCAGGTTTCACCATCAGAACGTGTACTTAATGTTATTATAATCCCATGTGTATCATTTAGTGGTTTGGTGCACTAGAACTAACCTGTTAAACAGGAGAAAGAAGCACAGAAACGTTGTTAGATGTTGTCAGACTGGCTGCTCTCATTAGAATGAGGGGTACACTTCCTGTCTGTGGATACCTGCTTCTAACCCAAGTGGAAAAGAAGGTAAAACGCTCCTACACTGCCCCCTACTGTCCCAGGTAAAGTCTCATGTATTACAGGCATAAATGACAAGTGACAGCTCCCAAAAACAAACTCAAATCATCACAAAATAAAATAAATAAAACAACCCAAAAATGTGACTACATTCTAGGTGGGTCACACGCTCCCCGACAAAGAAAATGACTCCCGGCATTCAAAACAAAAAACTCTTTCCAAAAACTTTTCTTTTTTTTCAAATCAAAATCTCATATGTACATGTCTTTGTGTAAGTCAGTATGCAAAGTTCGGGACAGTGTATGGCATCATGACAGTGTATGGCAGTGTTGGATAGTGTGTGGGGTAGTGTGAGTAGTGTGGGGTTTGAGCTGACTGTGCTCCCCAGACTGGCAATCGTGGTCCATAAAGTCCAATACTGTTGACTGACCCCATTGGCTGGTAGGATGGATGACCAAGTGACTCATATGTCAGTGTCCTGGGTGGTCTCCTGTCTCGCACTGGTCTCCTGTCTGGATCACGCTGAGGGGATACAGGACTGTCATGATTAGTGTCATACCTGGCGTGGTCATGTTCATGTTCTGCATGCGGTTCATATTCATGTTCACTCTGTTCATGTTCAGCTTCATTTTCTTCTTGTCCCATCAATTCAGGTTCCTCTTCTGTGAAGCTGGGATGCTGTCTGTGACATTCTGCTGGTATCGTGAACCTTGCTTGTTCCTGTAAGGATGGAGATGTCACAGAGTTCCTTTGAGGCACATGTGTGGTTGTAACATCTGGCTGTTGTGACTCGGCTGGCCTTACTCTAAGCCAGTACTGTGTTCTGGGGACATCATCATCTGAATCAGATGAGGCACTGCTGTAGAATGTCTCTCTCTGTTCATTTCTTTCACCTTGATTCTTGTTTCTTTGTTTCTCCCTTGTTGGTGCTGTAGGTTTTGACTGTTCAGCAATACTCACAGGCAGGTCATTTACAAGGTGGAGGAGATTCCTGTGCAGAGTACGGACTTTTCCCCCTGTCTCTGGTGACACTTTATACACAGGACTGTCGTTTATTTGTTCCCTTACGATGTTGACTGTTTGTTCCCAGTAGGACCTGAGTTTTCCTGGGCCTCCTCTCTCACTCATGTTGCGGACTAAAACTCTGTCACCGGGCTGTAGAACAACTCCCCTCACATGACGGTCATAGTGTTTCTTTCCTCGTGCACTGGACTGTTGGCTGTTCTCAGATGCAATTCGGTAGGCCTCTTTCATTCTTGTAGCCCATTTGTCAGCGTACCCTTGTGGTGTTTCACCTTCCTCTTCTTTGGACAGACCAAATAGCAAATCGACGGGGAGGCGAGGGTGGCGCCCAAACATGAGGTAATGAGGTGAGAAGCCTGTCGCCTCGTGTCTAGTGCAGTTATAAGCGTGCACCACCTGTGGTAAATGATCTTTCCAGTTGCTTTTTTCCTCTTCTTGCAGTGTTCTCAGCATCTGAAGCAACGTCCGATTGAATCTCTCTGCAGGGTTTCCCTGGGGATGATACGGAGTCGTTCTGGAGTGACTCACCCCAGACAGCTGCTGCAGGGTCTTGAATAGGCTGTTCTCGAATTCTTTTCCCTGGTCGTGATGCAAACGGGAACAAAATCCGAAACGAGTGAAGAAGTCACCGAAAATTCTCTCTGCAGCTGTTCTGCCGGATTTGTTTCTTGTTGGATAGACTTGGGCAAATCTGGTGAAGTGGTCTATGACTACTAAGATGTATTCGTATCCACCCTTGCTCTTTTCCAAGTGCATGTAATCAATAGACACAAGCTCGAGAGGTGCAGTGGTTGTGATGCTGCCCATCGGTGCTCTGTCATGCATCACAGGTTTCTTTTGCTTGATACAGGGGCACTGTTTTGTGACGTAGGCCTCAATGTCCCTTTTCATGAATGGCCAATAGAAACGATCTCGTGCCAATCCAATGACTCTCTCTGATCCTAGGTGAGCCATGTCATCATGCAGATGTTTTAGAACGAGGGATCGATATTCAGCAGGTAGGACGAGTTGCTGTCGCTCTCCAGCTCTCCTGTAGAGTAGATCACACTCAATATACAGCTTACCCCACTCATGCATGAGTCTTTTCACAGGGCCACTTGCTTTCTTTCTGTCCTCATTCGTCAGTGTTGTTTTTGACTGTTTGAGCTTGATGATCTCACTGGTGGCTGCATCCTGTCTCTGAGCTCTGATCAGTTCACTCTGGCTGATGGTCGGTAACGGGGACTCAACTTGTGACTCTGTACTTTGTGCCAGGTGAAGCGAGGCAACATAGGCGATGTCATGTCTTTTTGCAGCCTCACTTCCCTCCCATGTAGCACGGATGGCATCTCTGTTGAGCTCTTCGGTACACTCTTCAACATAGCTGTCGATGTCTAGTGGGAGACGAGAGAGTGTGTCAGCATCCACGTTGACTTTTCCTGGCCTGTACCTGAGGTTGAATCTGAAGTCAGCAAGCTCTCCGACCCATCTGAAACCTGTGGCGTTCAGCTTTGCAGTACTCATCACATATGTCAGTGGATTATTGTCTGTGTACACTGTGAATGACGGAGCATAAAACAAATAATCCCTGAATTTTTCACATACAGCCCACTTTAAGGCTAAGAACTCGAGCTTTCCAGAGTGAAGGTTGTAGTTCTTTTCAGCAGGAGTCAAAGTTCTTGAGCCGTATGCGATGACTTTCAGCTTTCCATCTTGTCGCTGGTACAATACTGCGCCGAGTCCCAGCTGACAGGCATCGGTGTGAAGGACAAAAGGCAGTTCAAAGTCGGGGTATGCGAGCACAGGTGGGTGTGACAGGATGTCGATGAGCTGCTCTAGGGTGGTCTGGTGACAGTCAGTCCACTGTATGGGGGTCTTTGAGGACATTTGGGCACCTTTACCTTTCTTTGTTTTCCCCTGTGTTGCAACAGGATTTCCTTTCATTTGCAGCAACCCATATAGTGGCTTGGCGATACGTGAGAAATCTTGGATATACATCCGGTAGTAACTGAGGAAGCCCAACAACTTACGGACGTCCCCCACCGTAGTGGGTGTCTTCTCCCTCAGCGACTTCACAGCTTCGATGTCTTTTGGGTCGATTCTCACACCACTAGCCGACACCAACCTGCCCACGTACCTGACCTCTGGCTTGAACAGCTCACATTTTGTGGGTCGCAGTTTGACACCATGACGCTGCAGGGCTCTCAGGACTTGACGCACTGCCTCAACATGTTCGGCGAAGGATTTAGAGTAGCATAAGAGGTCATCTAGGTAGGGAATAACGCAGTTGTCACGCAACGTAGCCAACATCTCCTCCATGCTGCGCTGGAAAGCAGCCGGGGCGTTGCTGAGACCAAACGGTATTCTCACCCATTCATATAGGCCCCAAGGCGAGATGAATGCTGTCATGTGGCGGGATCCTTCAGCTATGTAGCCCTGATGATAGGCTTTGCCTTGGTCAAGTATGGTGAACCAGCTGTGGCCCCCCAGGGCGTCCAAGAGGTCCTGGATGCGAGGTAGGGGGTGGCGGTCTGGGACGGTTTTCTGGTTCAGCTGCCTGTAATCAATACACAGTCTTAGTGATCCATCACGTTTTCTGACACATACTACAGGTGCAGCGAAGGGTGATTTTGACTTGACAATCCAGCCTCTTGCAAGCAGCTCTTCAATGTACTGTTTGACCTCTTGATAGAGTGGCTTGGGAATGGATGCATATGTTTTTTGGACAGGAATGTCGTCTTTCAGACTGATGGTCATTTGAAGGCTGGGGATGTTACCGATATCACCATCGTCGCGAGCAAAAGCTCCTGATTCCTCCATCAACATTTGTTTCACCTCCTCTTGCTGTTCACCTGTCAGATGACTGATGTCCACCGGGGGGAGCCAAAGGTCTGCAGTCGGTGGGACCTGGTTAGAGCTGAGGAGAGGTGAGGAATCAACAGTGTTTACATGGATGCTCTTAGGGTCACTGCAGGGACTGTCTGTCTCAATTATTTTGTCAATGAGCTCAATGCTGCCTAGAACTGTGTAACTGGGCAACTTAACATCATGGCTGGAGTGGTTTGACACTGGCACTTTAATGAAAGATCTGTCCGTCTGGTGAATCTTCATCAAACCTGCTCCGATGCTCAATGTCTCCAGCTGTGCACTGTTGAGGTTGGGTTCAAACAACACAAATGGCTCTGAGGGGTTAACATTGGCGGGGACCCTGCACTTAATGTGAACTACCTGACCTGAACAGACTGTGACCTCTTTGAAACCCACTTTTACAGCAGCATGCTCTTCTTCTGGGGTGCTCTGAGTCTGGATAAAAGTCACTATGGCCTCTGCACGAGCATCATCAATTTCCATGGCACCCGCAAGGAGATTGGACAGAATGGACATGAGTTTGGGACGGCCTTCATTGCTTTTAATGAGTTCTTGGATGACATTAAAACCAACTAATGGTCTGTCTAACTTCAGGCGACTCACTAGGAAGGGTACACGAATGGATAAATCTGGGTCATCATTTCCTTGCAGGTTTACCACCACCTCAACCCATCCGTCGTAGGGCACCTCGTCACCTGTAACTGCAGTCACGTTCAGTTCCTTGTCCAATAGCTCACAGAGAGGTCGAATATCTTGGCCAGGCAGGTACTTGTTTTTCCATGTGCGGTCAATGAGGCTTACATTGGCTCCTGTGTCCAGCAGGACAGTGACAGCATAGCCAGCCATAGTACACTTCAGCAGGGATTTTCGGCCAATTAGTGGGGCTATTAACTTGCATGGCTGCGTCGTATTGTCGGGCTGTGTTGTATTGGCTTTACTGACCTTGGCTTGCTTTGGGCCTGTTTGTGGTTGGGACATGGGCTCAGGATCGATCAAAGGTTGTCCCTCTACTTTGACCGGGTCCCGTTTCCCGACGGCTTCTGCTTCTTTAAACATCCAACTGCACGATGGCCTTCTTCTCCGCACACAAAGCAGTGGCTGCAATTGGGCTTGGACTGTGCGACACACTGCTGGCAGCCATATGGTCGCTGGGTCTTTCTCTCGGCTCTGGGCTGTTCAGGGTTGCTGTATGGAGTTGGCTCGCTGCGCTGTGCTGGTGCTTGAACCTGCGTAACTAGCTGTTTCAGGGTCTCCATTGCTTGGGTCAAGGCTTCAACCTGGGTACTTAGTCTCTGTATTGTCTCATCTTTAGTGACGGTGCTGACTTTTGCCTCACTCTTTGTCTTTTCTTCAGGCTCAGCCTGGGTGCTATGGGCCTGGGTTACTTTACGGGCAGTGCTGCTGCGGCCAAATCTGCGCTTCCTCTCACTTTCCTCTGTTGTAGTCTTTATCACCTGTCGCAGCAGAGCTTCATCAGATACTGCCGGGTCAGCAAGGAGAGGCTTGAGCTCACGCCTGACATCTTCATATTTCTCTCCTATTCCTTGACATATAGTGTTCAAGAATATGCACTGGATTGTGGAGGCATCATACTTGACTACTGAGTCTGTCTGTTTAGCAGTGAACATAAGTTTTTGTTTTAGGCCAATCATTCTATATAAGAATTGCTGTGGTGTCTCGTTTTCGTGTTGCTTGGCACACATCAAATCTTGAAAGAGCTCTGTGCATCCTTTTTCACCTAGATGTGACTGGAGGAAGCTCTTGAGTTCTGTGACAGTCAGGTCATCTTTGTTTGTCAACATATCTCTGAAGTTGCCAGGTTTGATTGCACGAAGCACACCTCTAATGACCTCACCCTCAGCGTGTTTCTCTCTGAGACCTTCATCTATCTGCTTGCATAAGCTGGTGTAGCTGAGTTCAGATGTTGTGTCACTTACTTGGCCCCCATGTATCCTGAACTCCTTTCGCTGGAGATAAGCGAGATCTTGTAGGGAGACCAATCTCTCTGGGTTTTGGCGTGATGTGGGGTCGGTGTCACTATGGTGACGTGGCTGGCTGCCACCTTGCACTGAGGTTGGAGTCATTTTGGGGTTTTCTGGACTGTTCACATGTGGGTCAGTTGAGGTCGTCAGGCCAGAAGATGGGGTGGGAGTCACAGTACATTCCTGTAATTTCCTGCCTATTTCTTCATACATGGCTTGCAGTTTTTCAATCTCTACAGCAGGTTTAGTTGTGGGATTGTGTGTGTTGGGGTTAGTGTGTGATTGTGCAGTGGACCCTGAGTGTGTGGGTGGTGCATTACAATCAGCTGGATCACCTGAAACGACAACAGGGCATTCAAGACAACGACTTTTCAGAACATTAGAAATTAAATCATCCAACTGCATTAAATGACCAACACCCTCATCTTCAGACTTAAGCAGATCTTCAGAATGCATAAAGGTAAGGATATGGTCGATGCAGCTCTCTTCATCAGTGGATGTCAGATGGTCGTGATCAGTTCCAATGGACTTTGCGATCTCATAGGCCTCGGTGCCTGAGAGAGTGTACAGTTTCTTCTTGATGCCGAACAAGACTTCTTTGCGTACTAGAGACATGGCTTTTTGCATTGATGACGCCTTGCTGCTGTCGTCGCACTGTAGTCACGTAACTTTGCCTCTGTAGTCGCACTAAGTCTTTCGTAGCTGCACTCGCCGCCTCTATAGTTCACTGAGTCTCTGTGGTTGCACTGCAGGCTCCGTAGTTCACTGAGTCTCTGTGGTTGCACTGCAGGCTCCGTAGTTCACTGAGTCTCTGTGGTTGCACTGCAGGCTCCGTAGTTCACGGAGTCTCTGTGGTTGCACTGCAGGCTCCGTAGTTCGCTGAGTTTCTGTAGACACACTGCAGTCTCTTCGGGCACACTGCAGTCTCTTCGGGCACACTGCAGTCTCTGTAGGCTTACTGCAGTCTCTGTAGACACACTGCAGTCTCTGTAGGCTTACTGCAGTCTCTGTAGGCACACTGCAGTCTCTGTAGGCACACTGCAGTCTCTTCGGCTCTGTCGGTCGCACGTCCGCTCTGTATTGTAGTCGCCCTGCAGTCACGCCACCTTTGCACTCTGTAGTTGCTCTGCAGTCACGCCACCTCTTCACTGTAGCCGTACTGTAGACACAACTCCCTCTGCTCTTGTAGCCGCACCGCAGACACGCCACCTCACTTCAGGAACGTGCAGTCATCAGGCCTCCGGGTTCATAACATCACTGGATCAGCAACTCTCAAGCCAAAACTGGCGTTGCCAATCCCGGACGAGCCCCCAAATATCTATTGCAGGTCCCAAGGGGCCAGGACAAGCAAGTAGATAATAATGTCCTGTTAAACAGGAGAAAGAAGCACAGAAACGTTGTTAGATGTTGTCAGACTGGCTGCTCTCATTAGAATTTATTCACGTTAATCACATCCATCAATCAAGTCCATCAATTCACTTCATCTCCCATATCTTTTCTTCCTTGGTATTATAATTTCAATGTAGGCTACTTTACTTCACCAAAATACATCAATAAACCCATCACTGACTGTAGTTATTGGTTACTGTGACAATATTGCATGTTTTACCCATATTCTTTTCAATTGTTCTCCGGTTGCATCATATCATAACTTTAAAACACACAACAAAGTACCAGAATAGACATTCATTCATTGTCTTGTGCAATAGGAATATTCACCCTTAAATCAGTGCACTTTGTAATGCTCCTTTAAGTGATATACTCTTCTTATTTTCTTAGTTTTTTGCAATAACCCTTTAAGTTACTGTATATACTGTACATGTTTAATTAATACTGAGAGCGGAACTTATTCATAACCATGTCTAGTCAACAATATAACAAGTCACACTTCTTAGAAAACACACACAGTTAACCAAAATGCAGTATAAAATAAAATACAAAAACGGGAGTTCATTGGGAGTGTAAACTAGGTTCAGTGTCCTTGAGAAAGCATTGTATGGACGTCGCCATGTTGTATTGATTCAGCCCAACTACTGTGTTCTGTACTAGATCCACTTACTAGCAAAAACGATCTCTTACAAACACTTTAAAGTCAGGTTTCACCATCAGAACGTGTACTTAATGTTATTATAATCCCATGTGTATCATTTAGTGGTTTGGTGCACTAGAACTAACCTGTTAAACAGGAGAAAGAAGCACAGAAACGTTGTTAGATGTTGTCAGACTGGCTGCTCTCATTAGAATGAGGGGTACACTTCCTGTCTGTGGATACCTGCTTCTAACCCAAGTGGAAAAGAAGGTAAAACGCTCCTACACTGCCCCCTACTGTCCCAGGTAAAGTCTCATGTATTACAGGCATAAATGACAAGTGACAGCTCCCAAAAACAAACTCAAATCATCACAAAATAAAATAAATAAAACAACCCAAAAATGTGACTACATTCTAGGTGGGTCACAAAAGTCTGATGGTGCGTTTTTTACAAGTGGGTGAAGTTGGAACTTTTCTATTGCATGTTATGGGAGGCAGGTTTCTTCTGCAGCCAGTTTGCACGGGCATACAGGTGTTTACCAGTGTGACGTCGTCTGTTAAGGCATCTATTACTCCAGGCTTTCCGTTTTTTGCACAATGTGGACGAAAATGAAAGACTGGATGTCGAGGCTATAGCAAAAGTAAGCTTAGTAAAATACATGTACCTAAATGCTTAAACCTTAATCTCAACCTCAATAAAACAGTGCCTAAACGTAACCGCCAGTAAAACGTATTACTCATTCCCAGTAAAACAAATGAAAGAATGCAAGAACCACACCAAGTGATTGGCAGATTTGTTTTAAGGCAGGCATTTTATTTACCCAGCAGAGCATGGCTGGCATGGAAGCATTTCCTCTCACACAGGTTCACAACAACATCAGCCGACTGTGTGGGGTGTACTTGTTTTTTAACACATGTAGTCCAAACCTTGACATTTAACACAACTGATCTCCTGACATTAGTCTGTAAGTCAAACTGAGTCTAAGTCTACAGGAGTGGTTTTCAACCCTTTTCATACCAGGGCCCACTATTTATTCTGCATTTTAGCCACGGACCACAATTTGATGTTTAGTTTAGTCTCTCGGACCCCAAAACTAAGGATTTTCAAGTTTGTGTCCACAATTTAGCAGAACTGACAAAATGTTGTTAAAAATAGCAATTCTTCTACATTTTCTGATGTGTACATTCTTGAAAATGAAATAATTCAGATGTTTAAATATTATTTAACTCTTGAGAGCATTTATTTTACGCTCTCAAGAGTTACAGATCTATAAGGGTCCATTTGATTACCAACTGTCCATTATTTAGCCTGGGAGACAACCTGGAATCCCAGACCACTTGTTGAAAACCACTGGCCTACAGGACAACTCAGTGTGGTTGGTGTCTAGGGCTGTCCCTACATTCCATGGATCTAGTCACTCACAGTCAAGAGCACTGTATTGTTGACACAATTTTGCTTCTGAACCCTATAATGACATACGGTAAGAGCAAAATAGCCGCTGGTGCGAGGACAGCCAGCAAGTGATAAATATGTAGCCTTTCCACCATAATATGGAACAGATTTCACCTGACAACCATCAGGCTGAACAAAATATTTTTTTCTGTAACCTACAAGCATTTCCATTTAATCTACCCTTGGCTGGTGCAGTTTCCTGGGCAGATCTGTTTTTTCTTTCTTTCTTTCTTTCTTTCTTTCTTTCTTTCTTTCTTTCTTTCTTTCTTTCTTTCTTTCTTTCTTTCTTTCTTTCTTTCTTTCTTTCTTTCTTTCATTTTCTTAAACTTTTGTAAACAGTAGTGTAATCCTAGGGGATACATGTACTGCCAACAATATTAATTAGACCCTTTAGTCCATTGAGAAATGCACATGTAGGCAGTGCTTATTAACCTTTCACATTCTTAACAACACAACAGAATAACAAACCAACAACGGACATATTGTAAGAGGAAGATGAAAAAGAAGAACTTTCATTCTGACTCACTGCCAATAGCTAATGCGAGCATTTCTTCTAAGGTCCACTGACGTAGGATAGGCCATCTTTTTAAACAGCTGCCAATATTTCACAATCATCAAAACCATCAGATGATCAGGGCTCATGCTGAGTCATTCCCTAATTTTGGTACAAAAAACTATTGTGCAAAAAAAGTTAGATCATTAATTTGTTCAGTAAAAGTTCCCATCTCTCCTTAAAGGACACTTTTTTTTCATGTTCATGTTTTAGGTTGTTGTTAGAGAAAGTAAAAGATGGCTGTTAATCGTTTACAATCCTTGCTTTCTTTAGTTTTAGGGATTTTAGCTAAAATGCAGAAGAATTGTTATTTTGACCAACGTTTGTCCAGTTATCTCTCCTAAATTGAGGACAAAAACTTTTTGGGTCTGAGAGACTAAACTCAACAAATGGTGCTCAGTGGCTAAATTGCATAATAAATAGTGGGCCCTGATATGAAAACGGTTGAAAACCACTGGAATACATTAATTATTGTATACATTAAAATGACAATGAAATACGTTAAAAGGACAATGTATACATTAAAAGAAAATGAAAATATGGTATAATGGTGAGTTGAGTTGAAATGAATTTGCGTCTATGTACCCTCAGATAACCGATGCATGGACAGACGCTTCCTTCCCTCGCGTTCCAAACAGCTGATGGCCCTGGCCAGTTTCCCTGGAGCTGGGAACACCTGGGCACGACACCTCATAGAGCTAGCTACTGGTTTCTACACTGGCAGTTACTACTTTGATGGATCACTGTATAATAAAGGTAGGCTTCAACATGGGACGTGTTGATGGTCCATCAAAATGAACGACTACCAATACATTGTTGTCTAGGTTTGTGAGTTTACACTATTGTTTGTGGTTATTTGGCTTTGAATCAAAACATTGTAACTGTGCGCAACGTTCCATTTACTCAACATGGAAATTACAGACAATTATATTAACATTCATTACAGGCCATTTGCTCTTGCGCTGCATTCGATTATATAGTGAATTTTGTATTCATTGTTCGTCAGGTTTTAAAGGGGAGCGAGACCACTGGCGTAGTGGGAGGACAATCTGCATTAAGACACATGAGAGTGGAAAGAAGGAGATCGAAACCTTTGACTCCAGCATCCTGATGATCCGGAACCCTTACAAGGCTCTCATGGCAGAATTCAACCGTAAATATGGTGGCCACATTGGCTTTGCCTCACAGGCCCACTGGAGAGGGAAAGGTGAGCTCCTGCACATGCATGAACATTCTATACATGTAGTGATCTCATGTAAACAGGCTAGAGTGAGCTCGATTCAGAAGCTTATTTTCGTCTGTAGTTCCATATATCTCTACTGGCGCTAAGGAACTGCTGGTTCCAAAATATTTTTCTCTATTTGTTTTTCTCAAATGAAAAACAAAACTTTATTTTTTCAGACAATGAAGAAAAGAAAAACTTTTTTTTTTTTTTTTAACAAAGCAATACTGAGGTTCTTACTTTGCATATTGTCAGTCACCTTCATGTGTCATTATCACCTTTTCTCTGTCATTATCGGTCATTGATAGTAATAAATGTAAATATTACAGTAACTTCTGCAAAGAGATATTCATGGACACGGACATTGCTCTCCTCAGCAAAGACTATGTAGGATTTATAAATAGATTTAGTTGTTTTCATAACATCAGCATCAGTGCTAAGTTTCATAAAAAGGCACACTGTATAGTAGCTACCTTTAACAGACTACGGGGAGAAACAACTGCCTCATTAAAGTGTGTTTATCTTCCACTCCATGAGTGTGACTGCAGCAGCCCTGCAGGGGAGAGGGGGTGGAGGGAGCTGCTTTTACAGACAGCTTGAGGATGCAATGGTGTTGAGCAGGGGTTTTCAACCTTTTTCATCCCAGGGCCCACCATGCATTCAGCATTTGAGCCACGGACCACCAATTGAGGATATTTTGAGACCCACACAGACCCCAAAACTAAAGATTTCTTTTGCTTCTGTCCATGACCATTAATCTTCTAGTTGTGTAGATTAGGACTACCGGTAATTTGCATGATGAATAGTTTAACTCTTGAGAGTGTAAAAATGAAACCAAATGGACCCGCCATTGTCCATTTGGTTTCATTTTTACGTTCTCAAGAGTTACATTTGGTTAAACAACTTAGCTGGGGACCACCTGGAACCCTCTCAAGGACCACTGGTGGTCCCCGGACCACTGGTTGAAAACCCCTGGTGTTGAGGTTACAAAGTGGATGTTCTTTCTTTTCTATTTTTTATTTGGTTCAGTGTTTTCAAAACATAAAGGCTGTATAAAAGGCTATATCAAAAGTGTTGTTTATGAGAAAAAAAAAAAAACATTGAGTTACGCATGTGCACACACAGAGACAGATATAGATATTCTGCTTATACTGTATCAGATACAGTATACTGTGTTTCTGTCTTGACATCTCATCCATTCACACGGTATTTCAGTAACCACAGTAATTAGTAAGCCTTCCTGCGTACAGTCCTCTGTCTATGGTTTATTCTGTTTTGGCCTGAGAGAAAAACAGCAGCACACTTAAATTGACAGTTGCCTTTGTTTTCTTTCTCTGTTGGTCTGGCAATGATGTGATGATGCAAGAATGAAGAGAACATATTGTAATATTGTCGGGCAGTTTGCTGGGAGTCAGCATGACATTGTGTAAGAGACCCCAGCTGAGGCATCTCTGCACTCTGTGGGAGGCTGTAGGCCTCCCACTGAGTGTGTATATATAGGTGGTCCATATTGTACAACATTGACTATCTTACATTGCAATTGAGACCGGCGGCACCAACATACAGGCCAGATGTGAGGCGGCTGAAGGCACGTCCACAACAGCCCTGTGTGGGACTGATTTTTTAAATATCACTCAGACTGCTGCTCCCGCTGAATTTATGAGCAATCCCATCCGCTCCCGCCATGATTTCATTCTGGACCAACTGTCCACCACTCCTGCCCACAACAAGGAATCCCATTTTTTGTTTTTTATCCTGTGATTACCTGCCAGTATGGCAGAAGCACACAGGTTGTGATTCGTCAACTTAATCCATCTGACACTCATCTATCTATCCGAAATTTTGACCGCTATGGCCGGCCGCACGGTTTGCACAATCCCCGCAATATATATATCGAAACGTGCGGCTCGGCCGGGAAAGATGTGCTTGTGCTTTTCTTTCCGATACGCGTTACCGTGCCAACGTAATTCGCAATAAACGACGCAAAAAATCCCCATTCGAAATGAATGGGGGCACACCGAAAACATCAGAAAAAGAAGCGCTTATTTGGAGCCACATTACTCTGGCACACTGTGGCGTAGAAACACGATTTTAACTTTAAACAGCAGACGCGGCTCTCGACTTCGTCATGGTTCAGACGGTATTCGAATATGTTGCACGGTTTGTCCGCTATCGCAGTTCAAAGTGTGCATGGTTCAAGAATTTAGCGGAGCTTAGAGGCTCGCACGACCAGTGAGCGAGTGAAACAGAGTGCGGGATGCAGTGTCTCGAGGTTCGGGTCATGTCCGAACAAATCGTCCTCACGGCCACAATATTCGCTTTACATGCGTGGTTTTCGGACATTTTGTAGACAAACTTCTCGCCTTTCACCCAATGTGACCACCAAAGCCCAGTCAGGTACAGAACCGGTGCTACGGGCCTCAGAGCGGGATGACGTAACCTCCCATCTCCATATTAATTACATTGTAATGTGCTGCATTTTGACATTTGACGTTTCCTTTGAAACGCAAATTCTTAAATCGCTCTCACGACCAGGTCTTTTATCGTACCAATACCACGATCGCACACAACATAGTTTGCGAAGTCGTAACGCTCACATCGGAAAAAGTAAACGCTTACGAGTTTTAATTTTCGCGTGAGAGGCCTTCGTTCCAAGAGAGTGCTACCCATTGACTCCCTGTATAAACTAATGGACAATACTATCTGTACTGACGCACTGAACACAGGTGTAACAGATTAGGCCCTAATTAGATGGCTGCCACTAGCCACACGCGCGCAGAGACACGCACACACATGCTCTCCTCTCCAGTCTATGCTTTGCTGTGTACTTGCTCATGGAGTTCTCCATGGGGTTAGACATGCCCAAATATGGAGTGTGTGACGCGCACACACACACACACACACACACACACACACACACACACACCCACACACACGCAAGCACACATGCGCACTCACGCACACACACATTGGCAAGTCAGTTGGCAAAACATCCTCTCTCTCCTGTATCATCTATTTCCTGCCGTAACTCCTCAATGCTATGTCATAGAGACATATGGGTGGCATCATTGGACTCGGTATTGAGTCCCTGACGTTGATTGGCGTAACTTACCCCCCGCCCCCTATTCTGATTGGTCGATACTATTTCCTGCCATAACTCCTCAATGCTATGTCATAGAGACATATGGGTGGCATCATTGGACTCAATAATGAGTCCCTGACGTTGATTGGTGTAACTTAGCCCAGCCCCCTATTCTGATTGGTCGATACTATTTCCTGCCATAACTCCTCAATGGTGTGTCATAGAGACATATGGGTGGCATCATTGGACTGGTAATGAGTCCCTGACGTGATTGGTGTAACTTAGCCCCGCCCCCTATTCTGATTGGTCGATACTATTTAGGGTTTGCTACTACGTTAGCGTAGCATGTTAGCATGCCAACTCCCGCGAAAGTTTGCACACACTTGGCGAGTGGCAGGCACACAGTAAAATTTCTTAGAAATTTTTTTTGTTTTTTATCCTGTAATTACATATAGACATTACATATAGACATATTGATATCTTGCTAATGTGTATATATCTGGTTAAATACGGGAGGATGGAGGAATTTGCAGTGCCCACTGGTTTTCCCACCCACAAGTATTTAAATACCTCCCCTGATGCAAGGCTCTAGCCTGAACCTCTACTACATTGTACGAAACAAGAAGAGAATTGGCAATGACAAAAATACTAAAACTAAAAATAAGATTCTACAACCAGCATCGTGTAGGCGAGGTATTTGGAAAAGAAGAGCTACACAGAGGTGGACTGAACAGTGGTGATATCCAATTGCTGAAAAACTGACCACATGGCAATATTCTATTCTGCTCACCATGATTGGGGCAAATGATACCCCTCTCATTATTCTGTAAAGACAGACTTGTTAACTCAGCAGACCCTTAAGTTGTACTTAATTATAACATCCCCTCTTAATACTACAATACAGTACATGCTAATGCAGCGCAATTCTCAGCCATTACTTTTATGGCACCTCACTTCCTGTAGATAATTATTATTGTTAAGAAATTATGAGGTGAAGCCATGGTTTTCCAAGAAGTGGTCCTAAGGTTTCATTTAGACTGTTTGCATGCCCATTGTGCACCAAAAGTTGCCGCTCTACAAGCTCTCAGCACATTGCATTCGTAGCTTAGCTATGATACAACAACACTGGCACAATGTTTAACTTCAGTGTGACCTTGAACATCACATTTTATAATTTATCTTCATTACTACTTGACATTTAGCTGTTTCTTTTTAGTTTTTACTTCATTATATTCAATTATAATTATACAAAAAATAGACGATACATACCGGTACTATAAGAAACAAGACACTTTTACAGAATTTCATTTTGTTTTACAGAGTGGCCTGAGTTTGTGAAGAACTACGCTCCATGGTGGGCGTCCCACACCTTGGACTGGCTGCACCATGGGAAGAACGTCCATGTGGTTCACTTTGAGGACCTCAAGAGGGATTTGTTCTCCAAGCTTAAGGGAATGGTCGTGTTTCTGGGTCTGGAGGTATCAGAGGACCGACTGCTTTGCGTCGAGGGTCAGAAGGATGGCAACTTTAAGCGATCCGGCCTGCGAAAGCTCAAGTACGATCCTTATACTCCTGAAATGCGTGCTGACATTGATGAACTCATCAGAACAGTCGATTCTGCCCTGAAGAAAAGGAATATGTCTGGGGTTCCAGAAGAGTACAAACCAAGGTGATACTGTATATGGGCAGTTTTTTTCCTTTCATTCCAGTAATTCATTCTCTTCCCTCCCATGTAATTTTTGATTGATTTGGACAGCAACTGCAACCTGTTATATTGGGAGGTCATCTAAAGGACTTAATGAGAAACACTTTATTTCCTGCTCTATGCACATGTACTGTATTGGTATGTGACTATGTGGACATGCCTTATCATAAAGAAGCTGTGACTCGTTTTGGAAGCACATCTAAACTCATTATGGCTGGATTATTTTCAGCCGTAAAAAAGTGGACCTCATCTAGAAGTTGTATTAACACTTATATAAACGTATTTATATGCAGAATATGACTTGCAATTATGGAAAATGACCTGCTGCTATCACAGGTGTAGACATCAATCTCTCTTTTGTACATGCAATAATATTCCCTCCAAACTTCTGAATATAATGTTCAACCTTTTTGCTAGGTCGAAAACAAAATGCAATATGCAGCCATGCTACTATATTGTAAAGTTATTGAATTTACAGGATTGAAATCAAAGGTTAGATTTTTCAGTCTTGGAAAGGTAAAGAACACTATTCTTTTTGTAACTGTCCTCAAAGATGATTAATGAATGCCTCTGGCATTGGGTTGAACTCATTTTAAGTTGGAGGAACATAATTTATCTAGTCTCAATGTCTTTCTTTTTTTCTTAACATTGGACTAACTGCAGAAATCCAAAACACATTTCACTGTGCAAGTTTTACCCCAAAGATCAAATATTTGGCATTATATTGTAATTTATAACACATAGACAGAGAGTACCTCTAGTAGTAGTATTCATTCCATCGTTGTTTTGATGACTTTTGCTTAGAATCAGCATAACTATGTTCTCTTTTTGTAGTTGCTTTATTAAAATAATAACTATACAAAATGCCCAATCGTAATATTCAGTCCGATAACAGTACATAAAAGCGTGAAGCATTTCATTTTGTTTGTGTAGGCCCTTTATCTGTGCCATTTGCAATATTGTTGCCATACAAACAAACAAAAAGGAAAACACACAAATGGCTAACACAGCCATGCAAGATTTAAGACTTCAATATATTATGACCCATGTGTGTATATTTTTATAATGTCTGCAAAAAAGAAAAATGGAAGAAATAATTTCTATTTTTGACACATGCTTTATCTTTTCGTGACTCTAGCTCTCACAGCTGGCACTTTTGGAA
The DNA here is from genome assembly GCA_039105355.1 of Benthosema pterotum. NCBI lineage: Eukaryota > Metazoa > Chordata > Actinopteri > Myctophiformes > Myctophidae > Benthosema > Benthosema pterotum. Next base: position 33,956,744 of record CM076972.1, on the reverse strand, counting down.
TACTGGAGTAACATTTGAATGTATTTTATATAGAATGAATGTAATGTGATATGGCCCAATAAATAAGAGAAGATCCTAGTGTAATATAATTTACAATTTCAATGGCATGTTGCGTAACACCAGAAATAAAATAACAATACAATTTCAATGGCATGTTGCGTAACACCAGAAATAAAATAACAATACAATTTCAATGGCATGTTGCGTAACACCAGAAATACAATACCAAGAGGAAGATACACTTTGTTTTTCAAAAGAGAAAACATCATATTCTGTAAAATTAACTTGAATATTATGCCCGAGACTCTCCTGTTATTAAATGATATTTGATGATACAATTGCACTGCCTATTTTTGTTTAGCAATTGTGCACAGGTATCTCCATTCTTGGAAAATAAGGAAGTATTATTCAATGCATTTACTGTACAAATACATCAGACTGTTTTCACTTGTGTGTATGCACCAAATAACATTGTAGCTAACAGCTTTCAATTCACTGATAAGACAATAGACTCATTAGACCATTTTACAGCTGAATGGATATGGATAATTCGTTTCAGAGCCAGGTCACTCAAGGCATAGATTTGTGGGTGAGACGGACATATTGCAGCCTTTGTGTCTGAATCTGTTTGACCAGGTTGATGATGTAGGCATGAGCACACAATCCATCTGAACACAATCTGGGCAACCTGATCAGACCGGCACAAAAGTCTTCACTTGTCAATACAGTGATCTAAATTTGATGAAAACATGTGTTTGCTAAATTATTTCTAGCAATAAAAAAGTATAAAGAATAAATAAAAGAGTAAAAACTATTGGAAAGAGATACATTGGTTGATCGGTGGGAATATTCTTATCTCTAAAGGTGAGAAACAGAAGTAGATGCTCTTCTGGAGAGCCTGTCTTCGCTGAAAGCATTTTCAATTTTTGAGGAAAAACAGCTACACAGGTTCTTCTTCACATCTTTGCCCATGAATGCATAAAGTAGTAGGTTCATGCAACTGTTTGCGCTTGCAAGAGTCCCCGGTATAGCTATTCCAGTCTTGTGAAGGCTGGAGTCGATGGCTAGTAACAAAACGATATGGTATGGAAGCCAAGAGATGATGAATGTGACCATCAGGGCAGTCATAACTTTGAAGGGCTTAGTGGACTTGACAAATGTGTTCTTTAACTATACAATGATAACCATGTAACACAGAGTGATGATTATCAGTGGAACTGCAAACCCTAGAACAAAACGAAAGATGTAGATACTTTTTTATCGTTGTATTGAAATTGGCGAAGCATTTCATTTCGTCTGGGTTAAATACACGAAACACTACGGTAGGAATGCTTGGCAGTATAGAAAAGAGGCAGGCAACAACAACTACAACTGTAGCCTTTTTCACTGTACGATTGTTTTGGGCCCAAACCGCATGTACAACAGTCACACAATGGTCAATACTGATGATTACCATTAGGAAGATGCTGCTGAACATATTGAGGAACAAAACAAATGGGACGAACTTGCACATGAAAAGTGCAAAGTTCCAATATCCTGTTACTTGAAAGCTGAAGTTGAAAGGAAGAGTTGCACAGTAGATTAAGTCGGAGAGAGCCAGGCTGAGGTACCACATTGTATTGACTGTCTTATTTTTTATCTTGAAGGCAACAACCCAGATAACCACACCATTGCCCAAAATCCCAAGCAGGAAGATGATAGCATTTACTGTATCACAGCCAGGGTGACACACTCAGCATCGTTAATGCACGGAGTAGTGATGAAAGTGAAAGTCTCTATAATCAGGAGTTGTGTTATCAACCTCACTGGTAATCAAAGGATTCTGCGAAGTCACAGATGTCATGGTAGGTAACAGTGATGACACGGGTAGAATGGTGCACCACTGCACCATTCTATGAAATTTTTCAGTTGCATGTTTTGTGCTGCAGGAAGAACTAAAAATAAATAATAATAATAATAAAATATGTAATAAACACATAGCCTACCAATAGCTTTTTAACCTATTATTGCATAGTGATGAAGTTCAATTTAATATCTTGTCATATTCACCAGCAACCATGAAAAACAAGGTTAATGAGCTAAAATTAACCCATTTTGAGGAATCAGTTCCTCAGCAACTGATTCTAACATATCTGTCACTTTGACCAGTTAGAGCACCAACATTTTTTTAGTCAAAAACAGTAGATCTACAAGCTCATAGAGCTTGTAGACGCACTCAGAGCTATATAAGTAAGTATAAAATAATCCTTGGAACATGTTCCAAGAATGGGTTAGCTAACATGTATACAATTATATTTAAGGCGTAATCATGAGTAGATCAATGGAAAACACCAGCTCACTTCAGGGCAGATACTACTACTACTAGTACTAAATAAAAGTCAGAAAGGGGGGTTGCTTATCTTTTCTGCTTCTTCAAAATTACCCCAGTTTCCCTTTTCTTCTATTGCTAGATGCTACCTATGAGGGCAGTGACCTGGTTTTCTTTTAGGTCTTAAGGGCACATATTTTGACTTGTGTATTATTGTTATTGCATTACTGTTGTTACGACTTTGATTGTGTTTCTACAATGATTTTTCAATGACTATTATTGTTCATAACGTAGGACAAAGTCGGATGTGATCATGCAAAATGATTGTGTTCATGGACAATACTGTTAGTTTACAGTATCGAGTACAGCGTTGGGTGGGGGGCGAGAGGGGCAACATTTTTGTATCACGTCTAAGCATATTTGCAATACAGTGAGGGAAATGCAAATGTGTCTTAAAATGTTCACAGAAGAGTTGAAGGTCGAAGATATCATTTGAAATTTAGGCCTAGATAGAGATGGATGGATGGAAGGATATACTGCAGCTAGATACCTACAAAAGCTAATCTTCCAGGTGTCCATAAAACATTTACAGAGTGATACTTACAATTGTTTACAAAACATTATCATTGCTTATCTTTTCTACTTCTTCAAATTTTACCATTTCCCTTTTTACCATTTCCCTTTTCTTCGATTGCCAGACACTACCTGTTCCAGTGACGTAGTTTTCTTTTTTGGTCTTTAGACACATTTTGACTTGTGTGTTTCTACAATGACTTTAAGTTTATATTATTTTTTCCAACGTATGCAAATGAACATTAAACTATTTATCAAAGATGTCTTTTGAAATTTAAAAGTGGGAGACCATACTGCAGCTAGATAAACCTTTATTACATAATACATGCATTATACAGTGAGTATAATATACTACACCACATGAGTAAGTGTGTAAATGTATGTTTGTGTTCTGAATCTCATGTACAGCAAGTAAATCTACCCAAAAAATACAATATTAGTTTTATAAATACAAATTAATAATCAAATCACAACAGCAATACATATATTTCAAAATGTACAATTTGAATTATCTACAAATTATCTTAAGTGATAGTTTCTCTTGTGACATTTCCAAGAGATGAATTCAATTGCATTGTTTTTTTATGAATTAAAAGGTGGATTTCCACCCATTTTACTACATTAATATTCCTTAGATGTGTTGTGGAAATAATAAAAAAGTTCCCCCATTCGGTGTTTCACAAAAACATAACATCTTAATACATCTTAAAGGTAATAGAGGCAACTTTAATGTATACAAACACTGTGTTTGTAAACAGATTTGTTTAAAACCAGAATTTAACTCCCCCTCACTTCCACTCTATTGGCTCATTATGCTGGACTGCTGTGCCGTGACTGGCTAAAACGCTGCCTCACCCCACACAACCCCCCTCCTCTCACACATGCCTGTCCTGAGCCTGATAAATGTTTTTTCAGGATTTGTTGACAACAACAAAATTCTGGACCGTCTGCAGGACAAGGCAAGTGCAATATAGAGGGAGAAAAGTGCAATTAAAATATAGCTATGTAATACATCTATTTTGATTTTTGGCAAAAAAAAAGTTGCCTCTATTTCCTTTAATGACATATTGGGGATTCTGCCAGTGCTTTTCAATGGGAAAGGAGCAGTTTCGTTACCATTTGCAGATTAAAAAAAAAAAAAAAAAAAAACTCTGCGCACGCATGCGCGCGCACGCACTTACACACGCACACACACACGCACACACACACACACACACACACACACACAGTCACACACACACACACACACACACACACACACAAAAGAGAACAATCTTCTAAAGCTTCTAAAGTGTGTATCATTTCTGATTTAGTGGACAACTTAACCAAGGTTCATGTCTTAGCTTGTTATTGGAGAAAGTAAAAATGAGTGTTAAACTCATCTCAACTCACTAAAATGATGGCGTGGACAGACATTCAAAACCAGAGTAAATATATGTATTTTTGACCACGTATGGTGATTTCATTATTATTTTTTGGGCACAAAATAAATATAAAAGTAAATAATAATAATAATAATAAAAAGAAATTCCCATAAAATAGTGTAAAAATACATATATTTAGCCAATTGCTAAAATTCCTCCACTCCCTGAAAAATAAAGAAAAAATGAAATTTACAAAAACAACACTAAAATGTTCCACTACTGACTATTCCCTATAAACATAATGTGAATATGTATTGGTGTCACAATTACAAAATTTGGGTCAAAGGATCATCTGCACTACAGATCCCTGTACAGTATTTATCCAGTCTGATGCTAGATGTGTGTGGAAGCCTTGCCATCCATGGAGCTCGACCTGGAGAGATATCGGCTGGTCGTGCGGCCATCCTCCCCAATGGCGTTTTCAATCTTATTCAGCACGGAACTCCTAAACTTCTGCTTGAAATCACCACCCATGAACACATACAGCACCGGGTTGAGGAAACTGTTGGCTGTGGCCACCGTTGTGCCCACTGTAATTCCGATATGAATGATCTCATTGTGATAATGGGGGTCGTGCTCCAGAAGGACAAATACATGGTACGGCAGCCAACACACGATGAAGGTGCCGATGAGGGCCGTCATGACCTTAAAGGGCTTGGATGACCTGTTCATCCTACTTGACCGAAGTCTCACCATAATGATGGAGTAGCAGACGAGGATGACGAAGAGCGGGATGACAAAGCCTCCAATGAAGCGGCTCACTGCAACGGTCTTGTGGATGTGTTGAAACGGGTATTTGTTGAAGCACACCGTCTTCCCCAGGAAGGTGTTAATGTCCCGGAAAAGCATGGCCGGCATGCTTAGTACAATGGAGACCACCCAGGCTAAGGCGATGGCCACAGACGCCTTCCCAATGGTGCGGTGGTTCTGAGCCCAAACGGGACACATGACCGACACGCAGCGATCAACGCTGATGATGACCAGCAGGAAAATGCTGCTGAACATGTTCAGAAACATCACGAAGGAGGTGAACTTGCACATGACTAGGCCGAATTTCCAGTCTTTGGTCACAATGTTGGTGATGTTAAACGGTAGAAAGGCGCAGAAAATAAAGTCAGAGATGGCAAGACTGAGGTACCAGGTAGTGTTGACTGTCTTTTTCATCTTACAGCCAGCAATCCAGATCACCACGCCGTTGCCACAGATCCCCAGGAGAAAAATGAGCACATTGATCACCAGCAGAGTGATACACGAGGCCTCCTTGAAACACGTTGCATTGTGTGCGACAACGGCCTCCTCGTATGGTGTAGAGTTATCATAGACGTAGTCCTCGTAGAGTGTTGGATCATAATCCATTGTGGCGACGGTCTGTATGGCACTTGAATCAAATTTCCTGTAAAAAGAAATCCATTTCCTTTAAAATTACAAGCCTGCCATCCCAGAGGATGTACTTGTACAAAAGGATCAAAATATGTTGTTTGAAACTAGTTTGAAAGTTAAAAACAAAAAGATCATACTTACTGTAATTTGTTGTGTGCTGCTGACTTGATGCTGTCTGGATCACATTATGCTCCCAGCTGTGTTGTCACCCAAACTTTCAATCGACATTACATCTCCTTTTTGACAAGCAGCTGATCACAGCAGTTTCACAGTTTCACTACTGCATTTCGATTACTGGACTCTCCCGGCTGGCATTATAAATTATAATTAAGTTCCTATATGCTGATTGTTGACAGTCACTATCAGTAAGTGAACTGATTGATAAAGACACTATCAGTTCTGGTAGTTAAAGACACACACACACACACTTTTTCCTTTAAAGGTTTTTAACCGTGTGTGATGTCTGTGATGTCTAAAATGCCATATACTATACCACGCGCGCACGCACGCACGCACGCACACACGCACACACGCACACACGCACACACACACACACACACACACACGTGAATATTCTTTTCGACTGATAGTGAAAAGAAAGGCATGCCACTGCAATGTTAAACTAGAGGGGGTAAAACTGCAGCCAAAATGTGCAAAACCGCAAGCATTGCATTTCATTTCCTTTTCTAAAAGAAAAAGTATCTTCAGTTCAACAGCCTGATCATTGTCAGGTGAAATCTGCTCCATCATGTGTTGGAATGGCTACATATACATACAGTATATGGCTACATATAACACTCAATTACCCCTGACTGAGTCTACGATTTCGTCCAAAGAGATGATTTGTTTTTTTTATTTAAGGTGTAAAGATGAGTTTATCTGCAAAGTCTGTCGAGATTGGCTGGTTTAGTTGATGATGCAATGGTGATGTAATTAAGAGAAGTATTGCCCAAGTATTATCTGGAGGTGTCTTCCCTCTGGGGTATTTTCCCTCTGCTCATACAAGTAGCCCATGTGCAAAGTGCAGGCACTTGTCAGAGTGTAGTTCTAGTTTTTTTCTGCCATGTAGCTTCATGTTATATTATCATTATATCATTATAACTTAGTGTTTTACAATTATTTCTGGGGGACTGCTTGCAATACCCTCACAGGTCCCAGCACATTAGTCCCCCCCCCCCCCCCCCTTTTTTTTTTCAATAGTTTTAATAATTCATCAGTGGTGTAAATAAATATTATGGATTGCGGGACAGGTGACAATGACAGTAGAGTATTGTCATTTTAGTGAGTCTAAGGGTGCAGGACATTTGAATCACTGATGTATTACTGATAAGTAATGTACAATAAAAGTGAATACAATTAAAATGAAACATTATTAAAAAAGAAAACATTATTTGTATAGCAGCTGGCAGATGCTGGATGAGGGACAGGGGGCATCTACCCTCCGCCTGGTCTGATGGTCTGATTAATCATTGCAAGCCCAAAATGTGGTAATTATGCATGAGGTTCCCATCTGGAGGCTGCCTCCTTGATTCTCCTAATGTACAATATAATACAACAGCAAATACATGCCCTCCAGCATCACATCTGAAACACTCACACATTACTGCATGGCATCAGTGTGCCGCTGTTTGCTTCTCCACAGTTCTATATGCATCAGAGAACAGTGGTTATGGCCCAGCAGGCTTGCGTGACTTGAAATGCAACATAGGAGTTCTTCTCATAATAATTGTACTACCATATTCATACAATCCAAGATTCCCAGTCCTACAATATGATTTAAATCCCAGTTTAAATATTTTTCATGACTTCTATATGGGTGACACCAATATGGCAGGAGTATAGGTAGTACACATGGTTTGGTTAGTTAAGAGGAGAGTTAACTATATTAAACTACTGATTAGAGAATGTGTGATATTGAGTGATATGTTGAGTGGATTTTTTTATGAAACAAAAACGTTTAGGATAGAAAGAGGATCATTTGGTAAAGTTGCAGTGAGTTTTATGTTGTTTACTACAACCAGATTACCAGTAATTTATATGACTTTTCTTTTTTGGAAGTTATACCTAAAATGGTCCATGTGCCTGTGTTTAGACAAGAGTACCAACAGGAGGTGCTGTTTCACCAATACAGAATACACACACAGCACCACTCAGCCCACACACAAAAGTACAACAGCAGTTGGCATTAAAGTACCAAAAGTAAAAAGGTACCCATTGTATCAAATCCAGATGATTCATGTTGTATTTGCAGTGTAAATGAGGCATGGACTGACTTTTTAAATAAAGACAAGAAAAAACAGGACTGTGGCAATATGGTTGTGTCACAGGTGACAGTTGTCACGTAAAGAGAAGTAGAAAATCTATAAGTCAACCTTTTCCTTTTCCTACTGCACACACCCACATCTGCTGGTTTTGTGTGAATATATCTTGGTAAACATCATTTCTGCATTGGTCTCCTAGACCCTTCACTGCTACTCCTGATCTGTGTTTGGTGTCCCCTTTCACTGGACTGCACTCTCGACTGCACTCTCGACTGCACTTTAAGGTAGGGATGTGATGTAAATATTTCCATTTAGATACATATTTTACTTGTTATACTTACAAGCATATAATTTAAAGATTCCTTATAAACCGTTATTTTTTATTTTCTTAATGAGAAAATATGATTTTTTTGACTCATTATAGTATTGTATTGTAGGGGCAAGCCTTTCTAAAAAGAAAGACAGTGGTAAACTAGACGGGGGTAAAGATTTAATCGCAACCCTAAAAAGTGCAAAACCTCAAGCATCGCACATGCGTGTGGTGTGACAAAAACTGCACTTTACTTGAACATGTTGTATTTTCTTTTCCACAGCACCACCGAAACCAACATGAGCACGACATCTGTGACATCGCAGACCCTGGCGGCTGTGACATCACAGACTCCGTTAACTACTACTAGTGATTATGAGTACAGTCTACCTCCATACGAACCTTCAAATTCGCTCACTTTGAAGGAACCATTGTGCGATGCTGGGTGTGTCACCGTGGTTGTGATAAATGTGATCATCTTCTTGCTAGGGATTTTGGGGAATGGCCTGGTGATCTGGGTTGTTGCCTTCAAGATGAAAAATAAGACAGTCAATACAACGTGGTACCTCAGCCTGGCTCTCTCCGACTTCATCTACTGTGCAACTCTCCCTTTCAACATCTACGTACAAGCAACACAATCTTGGAACTTTGGACTTTTCATGTGCAAGTTCATCCCCTTTGTTTTGTATCTCAACATGTTCAGCAGCATCTTCCTAATGGTAATTATTAGTATTGACCGTTGTGTGACTGTGGTGTGTGCGGTTTGGGCCCAAAACCATCGCACACTAAGCAAGGCTGCAGTTGCAGTTGTTGTTGCTTGGCTCTTTTCCATGCTGCTGAGCATTCCTCCCTTAATTACTCGTGATATTATTGATATTGACAGCAGTACTCAATGCTACAACAACGATGACAACGATAAAACCACCCCAGTCTTTCGTTTTGTTCTAGGCTTTGTATTTCCACTGATAACCATCACAGTTTCTTATATGGTTATCATTGTGAGGCTAAAGAACAAATTTGCAGGATCCCCTACGAAGCCCTTCAAAGTTATGACTGCTCTGATAGTCACTTTTGTCATATGTTGGCTTCCATACCACATCCGCCATCTACTGCATATTCATCACATTGTTTCAGAGTCTAAAACACTAGTAGATATAACAAATACTTTTGTAAATGCAAATAGCTGCCTGAACCCGTTCCTCTATGCTTTCATGGGCAGAGATGTTAAGGACAATTTAGGTTCTCTTGTTTCAAAACTTCAAAATGCTTTTATGGAAGAGAAGCCCTCCGGAAGCAGTGCAACAGTCACAACATCACAATTTCATATTTCCGAGCATTAAGAGAAGTATTTTCTGAATATTCATAGATGCCCAGTGTTTATCAGTTGCAACACAGTCTCATGTCCACAACGGCACATCTTGCCAGAATTTCACAACCCTGTTCTGGTACTCAGTATCATCCTGGGGCCACCTGAGACAGCAATATCCCATTTTTCTTCACTCATACAGAAGATCTTAACAGAATCCCAGTGACCATCTGTACATTTTTGTATATTTCTGTTTAAATTACTATTGAGCTTTATAATCAAATACATTTGCATTTCATGCTCCACAGATCCATAGAATGTTCTATTTTTCTACAGTTATGAGGTATAAATACAAAATATCAGCCAGAGTAATAGGCAGTAGTAGGCAAGGCACTGCAATCACATCAAAAAACATTACAGGAGAATGTTGGACTCATAATGTTGGACTTGACTGTATCTGTGTGTCTGTAAATATTTGTACTGTATGTTTATATGTGTAGGAGACAGATCATGCTTATAAGGATACCGGTAAATGATTTCATGACCTATATTCTTACTGTTTCTTTACAAAACCAATAAAATGTTATACAATGTTTTATTGATGTTTTCTCTCCATTTTGAATTATGCCTCTCTTTCACCAACCAAAATTGTCAACTTTTTAGTTTATATAGCTGAAAATGCACAAATTGGGCTCCATTTTCGTCACAGCTAAAGCCCTTATCCCTTAACTTCTTTGCCTTTTTAAACTATTAAAAGAACTATAAAAAAACATTTTTCAATAGTTTAAATGGCCAGTCTACAAGCTCATAATGTGTCAATAGATTGGCACGTTGAACTATTCCAAAAAGTTTTTCAAAATAGTAAAAAAAAAAAAAATGATAAGGGGTTTAGGATAAGAGGTTTAGATGGTAACGAAAATGGAGCCCCATGTCTGTGACCACTAAACCCCTTATTCCTAAACTTATTTACCCTCTTTTACCATTTTGTGAAAAAAATACACGAAATAAAACATTTTTGAATATTAAAATGGTCAGCCTACTAGCGCACAACACGTCAATGTAGACTGGCTATTTGTTCTCAAAAATGTTTTTCAAAATAGTAAAAAGGTCAAAGAAGTTGGGGACAAAGGGTTTAGCGTTTGGCGAAAACTGAGCCGATCGTCTCTTATGAGAGTCCCAGGCAGGGGTAAACATCAATGGAGAATGTCTGAAGAGTGCAAACTGACTGAAAAGTGAGGAATTTTGCATTTGTAGGCTGGGGTTATCGTGGCCATCATTTAGCACATTGTAAGGTTGTAGATCTGTTATTCTCATTTGAGGATATAGTAGGGCTATAATTTTAAGATGGAGGTCACACTTTGCCTATTGCGAAGTGGTGTTTGCCAAGAGGCACTGGTTGAAAACACTCAAAACTATTATTAATTTACAGAAAAAAACTCTCAGTGTTGTTGGATGCCAAGAAATGGGTTATTTAATCACCTTGACAGACTTGAAACAGACAGACTTGAAGAACAAAAGTATTTACACCAACTGGGCAGTTTAGCCTTGGGTCCTCACACCAGTCCTCCATTGACTGATTGCAGTGGGAGGCTGCTCATAAAGGCTAAGTCTCTCCCATGGACCCTGAATTGATTCCACAATTACCCCAGTTAAACAATGCCCAGAAACATCACAGTTCAGATATCATGTACAAAAGTGCCACATGTACGCACAGGTGCCACACATTATCAAAATATCCACAGAATATAAACATAATTGGTACGCAATGTCCTATTTATACAGTGTTGTCAAACTTAACACCTCTGTACTTGAATGCAATAAACACCACTTCACTCTCTAATGCATTTAGAAGCAGGAAATGGCTGCTGCCCAATGGTCCTCAGCACAGAAGTACAAGTAAGGTACTACTACTAGAAGGAAGTAGTAGTAAAGAACTACTACGATCACTTTAATGCATTTACAAGTGTCAGAGAGATGGTGCAATCAGGACTACCCTCCTATCAACATCTAAAGGCCAAACCACAGCAATGCAACTCCTTGCAACATGCAACTAGTTGCATGTACATGTAGAATGACAAACTTACGCAATAATGCATCTGTGTCAGGCTCAGGTTGTTTAGGTGGTACCAGAGCCTTCTAGTGGGAGAGTTAGGATATTCAGGGGCCAGAAACCAGAGTGGAGCACGTGACTATACAGACTAGAGCCTCTCCGAGTGCAAACTGCAGTTGGGAATACATTGTTTTCAACGAGAATGCCGCAAATAAGAGCTATTTTAGGTACGTATGCAAAACGACAACTGTTTTAAATTAACGTTCAGTCACGAATACAGTCTCTAATCTATCATGTTTATGTTGTACTACTAAAGAACAAGGGTTTTAAAGTTATTAAAGCTGGATTAAATATCTGAGTCCAATGCATTTCTGCATACTCCTACTGCTACATTGCACTCAGAGCAGCCTCGCAGACAGTCTCGCGAGACACCCCTGTATCGCGGGATTGTCAGTTGCTAACAGTGTGTGCGAATGGTCACACGAGAAGTCGGGCCACCACAATGCCCTGGGCCAAGATTTCCGCACTTTTGCTCGGCCCGACTTTACAGCGGCCCGACTTTTCCGGTCCCTGTGTGAATGGGGTGCTGTTGGCTCTATGCTCCTCCAGCAGTGCGAGTGACCTGGTGCACAGGAGTGAACAGGAATATCCTAACTCTCCCACTAGAAGGCTCTGGGTGGTACCACCACTGTTTGTGTCCTCTGAGCAGTCTATCTGGTTCCAGGTGTGCCAATTTGTGTCCCCGCCCACCAAATGACTAACCAGGCACTTGTCGTACCACCACTCAGTCCCATGAGTGGTGGTGGACTTAAGTGGTAACCCTTCCATTTACGGTACACTAATTACCAGGTAACTACCAGGTAATTACCTGGTAGTTACCTAAAATTACATGGTAACAACCAGGTAGTTACTATAGTAATTAATGAGTAATTACCAAGTACTTTCCCTGACAACTACCATGTAACTACTGGGTAATTTCCAGCTAGCTTTAAGTATTTACCCATTAATTACCTGGTAGTTAGAAGGTAACTTGTAGATACATTACTCAGTAATTGCCATATAATTACCAAGTAGTTTTCCTGAAAACTACCAGGTATTACCTGGCAACTGTATTCTCTGACTTTGCATAGGTATTATTAAGGCATTGATTGATCCTTCACGATTACCCATCAGCCCATGATTTGAACTCTGAACTTTGAACTGGTAAAACTGTTAATTACCAAGTATTTACACAGTAATTACACATTATGTTTCCAGGTAAAACCTTGGTAGTTACCATGTAAGAAAGGTGGAACTGTACTGTAAAGTAAAGTGTGCTCTGTTTCCATGATGTTTCCATGTACTTACCTGATAATTGTAGATTATGATCCTTCACGATTACCCATCAGCCCATGTTTTGAACTCTGAACTTTGAACTTTGAATTTTGAACTGGTAAAAACTGTTAATAACCAAGTATTTACCTAGTAATTACACATTATGTTACCAGGTAAAACCTCAGTAATTACCATGTAAGAAAGGTGGAACTGTACTGTAAAGCAAAGTGTGGTCCGTTTCCATTATATTACATGGTACTTTCACTGTAACTGTAGATACAGCCACCACCATTGGCTGTAATAGGGAAGGATTATAATTTATAATTATCAGGTAGATACATGGTAATGTCATGGAAATAGAGTACACTTCCTTTTACAGTACAGTTCCTCGTTCCTTACGGGGTACCTATCAGGTAATTACATGAGTAGTAGCATAGACTTACCATCTACCTAGCTGATAATTATAAATTATAATCCTTCCCTATTACAGCCAATAGTGGTGGATGTTTAAAATATACAGTTACAGTGAAAGTACCATGTAATATAATGGAAACAGAGCACACTTTACTTTACAGTACAGTTCCACCTTTCTTACATGGTAACTACCGAGGTTTTACCTGGTAACATAATGTGTAATTACTGCATAAATACTTGGTAATTAACAGTTTTCATCAGTTCAAAATTCAAAGTTCAAAGTTCAGAGTTCAAAACATGGGCTGATGGGTAATCGTGAAGGATCAAAATCTACAATTATCAGGTAAGTACATGGAAACAGAACACACTTTACTTTACAGTACAGTTCCACCTTTCTTACATGTTAACTACCAAGGTTTTACCTGGAAACATAATGTGTAATTACTGTGTAAATACTTGGTAATTAACAGTTTTACCAGTTCAAAGTTCAGAGTTCAAATCATGGGCTGATGGGTAATCGTGAAGGATCAATCAATGCCTTAATAATACCTATGCAAAGTCAGAGAATACAGTTGCCAGGTAATACCTACCTGGTAGTTTTCAGGAAAACTACTTGGTAATTATATGGCAATTACTGAGTAATGTATCTGCAAGTTACCTTCTAACTACCAGGTAATTAATGGGTAAATACTTAAAGCTAGCTGGAAATTACCCAGTAGTTACATGGTAGTTGTTAGGGAAAGTACTTGGTAATTACTTAGTAATTACTATAGTAACTACCTGGTTGTTACCATGTAATTACTGATTATTACCAGGTAATTACCTAGTAGTTACCTGGTAATTAGTGTACCGTAAATGGAAGGGTTACCGAGACTTAAGTTCCACCATGAATTTTCAGATTTTTGGTGTTTTTACCAGTGTATTTTTACACCATATTTCCATTATCCATTCTGTATATTTCATGACTGTTATACTGATGTTTCTTTACGAAAGCAATAAAATATGTATTTTGAATAAAGTGTGTCTTTCAGTAACCTCTTCTATCTAAAAAAAGAACTGTATTCTTAGGAGCCACTTACAGTACACTGTTTTCACAAAGACTCTGACATACACCAATGTTTTAGCCGTAGGTAGGAGACTGTATGAAGAGCGCAAACTGACTGAAAAGTTGACAGAAAAGTTGGACTAATAATCAAATGGCAGGTGTGTGGAACTTGGTACTTTGCAGGTGTAGCCTAGGGTTACCATGGCAATCAATTGGCTCAGGCAGAGGCTGGGAACTGGACAGGTGTTTGGACAGAGTATGGACTTTCATTAAGTCCACAATTCTGGACAACCATGTATCCAACTGAAAGGTGTGTGAATTTGAAGTCGGTGGTGCTCGAGTTACATAGATTATAGACGTACTGTAGGCTACATAGGTAGCCTACAGCAGTGCGGTCCAATTAAAGGTAGGGGAAGTGATTTCACTTTTGTCAGATATCACCCAAAAAAAATCTGTTAAAATGCTTTATTATAAGGTGTGCATACATATATGCAGTTTCCCCCTCCCCCACGTTAGCAGAAGAGCTAATAAAAGTTCCCCAGGTGAAGGGTGAATTCTCCTCCAATCAGGATCGAGCAGCAGGTTCACATAGTGTAGCTACTGTTGGGCGCTCCTAGTGCACCAGGCTGGTACTACAAGATGAATTTCAAATCACTTAACCTACCTTTAAGACAATTGGTGTGAAGGATGTGTCACTCAATATCTAAAACATTTTTATTAACAAATCAATCAAGTAAAAGCTCAATACTACAATTAGAAATAGAAATGCGTTTACCTTTTTCCTTATCCGCTGTACAGTAGCTGGTAGCCTGCGTAGAGTAGCATGCACTTCAGAGCACGTTTGGCTGCACAATGTCGCACCCACAATCACATCTGAGTGAGGGAAAAAGGAGGAAAAAGCCTTTGTTTTTTTTTGTAATTTTATTAGATATTCCTATCATTTTCTTGAGCTTACATTTTGTCTGTCCACTCCTAAATGTTGTCCTGTATTTATTGGTACTAGCAGAGCTATGTACAAAGATTTTCCTCTTTGCTTGACCAGTTCACACTTGCAAAAGACACTTTATTCTCAATGTGTTTCACTGGTTAAAAAGTGCAATACTGCCCTCTTGTGTTTGAACGGTGTGGAAAAATCCATTTGCTACCATCAAATTGTATTGCTAAACCATATGGGCATATGGTTTAGCTGAATGAATGGAATGCATATGCTAATAAAAATGCAATACTTACTAAAGTTAATGAGCATCAAAGCAATAATTTAAATACTTTATTTATTAGCATTAGCATGTGCACTGTATACTTTCTATAGCTGGACGCACATGGACATATGACAACTTGCAGTTAAAGGGATATTCCACTTAGGAAAAAAAAATATGGTCTACTCAGTCTCATGTGAACACTCCAGACAGATTATAAATGATTCCATTCAGTATTTAGATATTTGATGTTCATTTTAGCTGCCCCGCACCCTTCCTATACAAACTCATTATAACTTAAAACTCCATTTTAACCATGACAGATTATTCAAAAACAACTTTTTCTGGTGACTGATATTGTCCTCCGAATACGTGAGAGGGCCATGGAATTTCATTTACACTGTGTTCCAAATTATTACGCAAATCATGTTTTTGTTTGATTTTCCAACATGTTTGATGCAAATGATGATCAGCATTAGCTTAGCATTAGATCAGTCATTAGCTGTCAATTTATATTTCAAATGTTATTGAACAAACCTCCTAATGAAAACAGAATTTAGAAAATAAATTAAAAACTTGGAACAGTGCGTTTTGCACTGTTCCAGATTATTATGCACATCATAGTTTCAAGACATTTTCTAGTTTGTAAAGAACTGAAAATAGTAATTTGTTGAATTCATAGCAATAATGAGGATGAATGAATGATGAATGAATAATGTACTGAAGAAAAAGCTATTTCAATCCAAAACATGTTAACAGGTCCAGTTACATGTTAACATGGGACCCCTTGTTTGATAGCAGCTTGCGTCCATAAAACTTGTGAGTTTAAGGAGAGTTTCTGCTTGAATGTCTTTGCAGGATGTCAGAACAGCCTCCCAGAGTGGATGTAAACTTCCTCCCAACCTCATACTGTACATGAAGACCAATTTTCAAACAGTCTTGTTCACTGATGAGTGCCGTCCAACAAGGCTGCCACGTCAGCAAGGAGGTGGCGGAGTCATGTTTTGGGCCGGAATCCTAGGGGAAAGATCTGGTCGGCCCCTTTAGGGTCCCTGAAGGTGTGAAAATGCCTTCTGCAAAGTATGATGAGTTTCTTCCACGGTACAAAAGGGAAGAATCATGCTTTCTGAAACAAAATCATCTTCAAGCACGACAATGCACCATCTCATTCTGCAAGGAATACCTCAGCTTCATTGGCTGCTATGGGCATAAAAGGGAAAAAAAATCATGGTGTGGCCCCATCCTCCCCTGACCTCAATCCTAATGAGAATGTCTGGAGCATCCTCGAGCGAAAGATCTAAAGGGGCCGACCAGGTCTTTCACTAGGACCCCGGCCCAAAATATGACTCCGCCACCTCCTTGCTAGTGAGGAATCCTCACCAACCACTACTACTTTCATACTAGTGAAACGAGAAAGTAAATCAAGAGCTGAGAATGTAAAAGTATTCATTTCTTATCATGTTGTGTAATACAGCCTACAAGTGGGGCAGTTCTAATAGAAATTAAATATAAATTCATAAATATACCAGAGGACCAGTTCTAATAGTATTTTAATATCATAAATATACCAGAGTACCTGCTAGTAGTTGTCATCCCGCGGGTCGAAGATAATTCATTCACGGGCCTAAATTGGCCCCCAGCAGGTCTAGCCGAATATGCTGTATGTGATGTGTGCGTTGCCGTTGGGTAGGCCTACATGCATGCAAATACGCGTGAATGTGTGCATGCACGTGTCTTGTTGGGGCAAACAAGTCGATCAATTAAACTCACGATGAAATACCAACATACCAAACAAACCTTGACATTCCATTACGTGGTTTGCTTTTGGGGCTGAAGTGACGTCTCCACCGTATCCCATCATCGGTCCAATCACGGACTGCTACGAACCTGTCCTGCATTGCTTCGTTCTCAGCCAATCCGCAACACCTTCCATCCTGCTTCCGACCAATGACGTTGCCATATGTTCACAGGTCCAGCCTTATTTGTTCAGTTGCAGGAAGTCGATGATGTGTATTTTAGTCTTTAGTACACGGCCTTGACTTCGATAGAAGGGCCAGTTAGTGTATCACTCTTTCATTACCACCAAGACAGTGGTTGTTTATTTTTCTTTATTACGGCGTGCGTGGCAAAGGCGATCACTCTATCAGCAGAGGGTATCGTGTCTGTGTCGGGTCGGCTATTATTACTCTATGGACTAATCTGGCAAAGAATCTACACGGACCGGATCGATCGGCTCTGTTTCTTTTTCCCGGTGCTGAATATAGAGACGCATATGTTTTCACATTGTGTGATCCTTTTCCACACTTTCTACAGTCTCCATCCCAGATGTCGTCCCTCCATTCTTGGACAATACTGCTGACGTCATCGACATGACGTTAGAAGCACAGGGATGCCAGCCTGTTTGTTATTAGCACCATCTTGTTGTCAACACGATCCACCCAGTTGCCATTGGTTACAGAGCTAAGTAGTAAATGTACCGGTAATACGAGTTGATTGACTTTGGAAGGCTTGACAGCTGTTATGTTGCATGTGTTTCACATGTAATGTATTGTATACCATCAGCTGGAAAACTGGAGTAGTAGATGTGTGTCCTTCGAAAATGCATGTAACCGGTGATGGCTGCTATAATGATGTGGCGTTACACCAGCTGCACTGTCCTTCGCGGATGGGGTCCGCTCCTGTGTGTTCTTCTGGGGTCCTTGGTGGCACTGTGGATGCCCATGGCAGGGGTAGAAGATCAGTGCTGTTCCACGCTGAAGGGCATTGCCCTGCTGCGCTGCCAGCTCTGGGGAAGCTCCCAAAAGCCCACTGTCCAGTCAACCAGCCTCACCGTTCCCTTTACTGCCCTTGATGTCCTGCCGCTCAGGTCCAAACCCAGCAAAGGTAAGCAGTTTTACTACTTCCGTTTCCAAAATTAATGGCTGTTTTCCCCTAACCCTAAGCCAATCATACGCTTAGAACGGGGCTATGGGGTGTTGTTCAAATTCACCTATTTCCATCCCTCCAAAATTCGTTTTTTTTGCTATATCCTGTATGCCTATCCACCATGTCAGTAGTGTGTTGACGCACTTTCACCTTTGATTCAGCTGTGGTTTAGCCATAAACTGTGAGTGTCGACACACCATTGACATGGAGGAGATACAGTAAATAGCAAAAAAAAAAAAAAAGAATTTTGGAGCGATGTAAATAGGTGAATTTGAAACAACATCCCATAGCCCCATTCTAAGCTTATGGTGGGGTAGTGGAAACAGCCGTGTGTGTGTGTGTGTGTGTGTGTGTGTGTGTGTGTGTGTGTGTGTGTGTGTGTGTGTGTGTGTGTGTGTGTGTGTGTGTGTGTGTGTGTGTGTGTGTGTGTGTACTGGGCTACTTTTCTGGGAAATTAATCACCTGCAAATAAAATAAATAAAGCCTATTGGGGTGGAATTCTTTAAAATATTGCAGTGCCAAGAATGTATGGTCTGCTTCTATTTCAGAGACTGTGCTGGAGTCTAAAGCAGCTCTACAGCAGGCGTTGGAGATGAAAAAACAAGGGAAGAGAGAGAAGGCCCAGAAGCTGCTGGTGCACGCCCTCAACATGAACCCTGACTTTGTGGATGCCCTGACCGAGCTTGGGACCATTCTGGAGGAGGAGAAGGATGTTGTCCAAGCAGACCACTTGTACACCAAGGCCCTGACCATCTCGCCCTGTCACGAGAGGGCTCTGGTGAGCAGAGACCGTACCCTCCCTCTAGTGGAAGAGATTGACCAACGTCACTTTGGTATCATCGACGGTAAGGTGCGCAGGCTTATGTCCATTCCCAAGGGTAACTCTGCCCTCAGACGGGTAATGGAGGAAACCTACTACCACCACATATACCACACAGTGGCCATTGAAGGCAACACATTGACCCTATCCGAGATCCGCCACATCATAGAGACGCGCTACGCTGTCCCTGGCAAGAGCCTGCAGGAGCAGAACGAGGCCATTGGCGTAGACGCAGCCATGAAATACATCAACACCACCCTGCTGTCTAGAGCTGGGGACATTGCTGTCACGGACATCTTGGAGATCCACCGCAGAGTTCTTGGCTACGCTGACCCTGTGGAGGCAGGGAGGCTGCGTACCAGCCAGGTGTTTGTCGGCCACCACATTCCACCCCACCCTCAGGACCTTGACCGACACATGCAAGAGCTGGTCCAGTGGCTCAACTCTGAGGAGGCCCTTCAGCTGCACCCTGTCGAGTACGCAGCACTCGCCCACTACAAACTGGTTTATGTACACCCCTTCGTCGACGGCAATGGACGTACGTCGCGGCTGCTAATGAACCTGGTACTCATGCAGGCGCGTTACCCGCCTATCACAATCCGCAAAGAACAAAGGGCTGAGTATTACGCGGCCCTGGACACTGCCAATGAGGGTGATGTGCGACCTTTCATTCGTTTCATTGCCAAATGCACAGAGATCACTCTGGACACACTGTTGATCGCTACCACTGAGCATGCTGTGGGCTTGCCAGGAGCTAGTCACCACGAGGCCTGTCCTGACTGCAAACAGACTATCCCAGTACACACCTGGGAAATGTGATGAAGCCAAAAGTATCATGATTCTATAGGGCATGCAGGGTTGTTAATACTTTTGTCTGAAGATTCTTTAACATATTTAAGTTGACCAGTCACCTGCCGATGCCTAATAAACACTTTGTATTTGTTTTTGAGTCCGACACTGTTACAGGAATATTTGATTATAACTCCATAGCTAATAGGTGTCCTGTCTCACTCCTGCCTCAAGCTTAAATTAGATTTTTGCTATTTGTCGACAGTACATCTACAGGAGTGGTCAATTTTACTTTCATTCAATTTTCAGAACAGAACTATGCTATGCGCTGCTGAAATATAGAAGGGTTTTAAATTATGTACATGTAGTATATTCCAGTTATTACTCTTATTTATGAAAATAAGACTCATGGAATGAGGACTTCATAATTTGTGTTTTTGCTAGTTGGTACTCCACTGGCTCTTGCTTTTCTCTAAAGATCCATTTCTCATGATACTGTTAAGCACTTTCATATTCCTAAATTATTTTTATTATTCAATAAACTATTTTATTAGCTTCCAGACCAGTTATAATTGCTCACTCTATCAGAATGTGATGGTTTGTTTTATTAAAACAGAAACACCCATAGCATGACTTTTTCTTATAACAAAGGGTAGAGCAGTACATCTTATCAAATACTAGTTGTTCATGGCCAAAATAACCAGCTCTTGTTCCATATAAAGTGAGAAAAAGACCCTTTAAATGATACCAAAAACAATGTAACTTTTCTATAGGATGTTTAGAATACTTTTGGAATTAGGCCACTGTGGTGATAATACATAGCTTGTATTCCTTTCATGAAAGTCCTACACGTTTACAAATTAACAACATAGAGAATATCCTTCCTGATCTACAGGACATGGGATGCTATAGTAGCAATGCAAGAACAAAACCTTTTCCATGATTTTAAAAAGGGTGATTTTACCTGCAAGGCTGCATAGTTTTCTTTCCTCCAATTGTGTACTATGCAGAACCAAATAAAACATGCTATTTTCTAGAATATGTCAGAGCTGTCAAGCTTATTACCCACTGTGGCTGCAGCTTCATACAGTAAGCAAAAAATAATGTATTTGGCTTAATATTCAATGGCAGAAATAACTAAGGGATTACAATTGTCATGTAAACATTTGTATGCACTATCCATTTCCATTGTCACAGGTTGTGTGACACATTTGCAATTACACAATCAAATTTAGTTTGCCTGACGAAACTGCATGTTAGCTGCTTCCTCAGAGTTCAAGATAAGCTGCACAACTCTGAGGATTTTCTTAAAGTATTTATTTACATTATTGTAATAAATACACAAAAAACACTTGACACATCACGTCTGAAATATCAAACAATTTGCATACAACTTCTTAACATACATGTTTTGCTGTGAACCTTTAAAAAAATAGTCTCCCCCATGGATTTGCCAAACTTAAACTAATTCAGCACAACAGAAGAATACACCTTGCAACTTGGTGTGCAATCTGATATAATTACACAGAAATATTATGCAGTTATTTTTTTCTTCATAAAATATATTTGCCATTCTGCCCTAAAAGGCTCAATAGCAATTGGTCATTACACATTCTATCATACTGGTGAAAAATAATTCCCCTCAGTGTTGTAAGGATTTTCTAAATAGGAAACAATCAAGTGGGATTAAGGCTTTCTCGCAGGAACTGACATAAGGGCAGGACTAGATTAAAGGGAAGTCAATCAACTATTAGCCATATGTACATGACGATTTTTTCCTCTTGCATCATAGTTGTGGGGAGTACATCTCTGTGTGTGCTCAGTACAGTAAAATCTCCAATCTGTAAGAACACAAGCTGTCTCTCCATAAAATAGGCCGTTACCCTCCTCCCCTTCTTCATCCCCTTACTTCTGAAGCAGCATTCTGGCAAAGTCTGAATTGGACAATGGTTTTGTCTGGGCCCCTATCCCAGTTTCTCCAGTTGCATTGACAACTGTATTGTCTGTCTCTGCTATAGGTTTAGCCGGTGTTCCATTCGCAGCTTTGTTTGCAGATCCACCCTGACGTAGTGACCGAGGAAGTAATGAGAGCTGTGTCCGTCCTCTCCCTCTCCTGGGAAAAGCAAAATCACAATACCATATGCAAGACTGACAATATCAATCTTATTTCCAGCAAATGTCTATAGATAGTACCTGAATTTCTAATGACTCGAGGATGAATCTCTAGTCTAAAACCTTAAAACCTTAAAATGCATCCCGAGTTATCAAACATCTATCATAAACAGAATATTGGTTTCAGCAATGCGATTCCAATTGTATGCTTTGATTTGTATTTAATCAGATTTGGCCAAATAATCAGATTTCATGTCAACAATCCCACTTAACAGGTGTTTAATCTTTAACGTTTACAATGTTCAATTTAAGAGGTTTTAGTGTGAGGCATGTTACTGTATAAGCAAACTTACGATCCATAGATCTGGCGAGGCTTCATGGCCATCATGGGCGCACTAGAAGCTTCCTTATTTCTTCGAGGAGGGTTACTGATTGCCACAGCGATGGTCTTGCCATCTATAACCATACCATCCAACTTCAACACCGCATGAGAAGCCTGGGCTTCATCGGCAAACTCGACATACGCCAGGCCCTGTAACGTCATGCAAAAGAAATGTATTGCAGGTTAGTTACAGCATACAGCATATCTGCTATGCATTCCCAATCATTCAATGGAGCTTTAAGTGTGATTGAAATCATCCAGTAGCTATTGCCAATGGTCCAGTATGTATGTACATTTTAATTTGTTTAAACTGTACTAGTCCTATACCCGTTGTGTAATATATGATCTGGATGTATAGGCCTAGATGACATTGATTGGGACTTTTGATGTTGGAAAGCTGGATAGAACTTTATGTTGTAGACACTATTTATTCAGGATTGTAGTCTCGGAGGACCACCATTTGATGTTTAGTTTAATCTGTCAGACCCACAATCAAGGATTTTCAGGTTTTTGTCCACAATTTAGGAGAGATGGCAAAATGTTGGTCAAAATAACAATTATTCTACATTTTATAATTGTTGAAAATGAATTATAAAATGGACCCCATAAGGGTCCATTTGGTTTCATTTAAACTATTTGAAGAGTTACAAATCTATAAGGGTCTTAGGGTCCATTTGGTTATCAACTAACCATTTAGCATTTAGCTGTATGTGGACCACCTGGAATCATGTCAGGGACCACTGGTGGTCCCTGGACCACCTGTTGAAACCTCTCTGCTGAATGGAATTGCAATAAACCCTGAAGGTCATTACAATTAATATGAATATTAATTGTAAGGGATATGTTCCAGCACGCCTGCCGTGTTCCTGTGGGTTTGCAAGTTTGGGGGACCCGCCAGAGACCAAGTGGTAGACGACCCGGACCGTCGCACGTACACAGACGCACAGGAGTAAATGTGGCGTTTGAATAATAACTTTGGAGAGGACTGGATGCCGTGGGCTGCCGCGCGTTAAATATCCAGGCGTTGCAGTGTAGTCGTAGTAGAAAGAAGTTGTAGGCGACCCGGACCGTAGTAGCGAGTGTGTGTCACCGCGCCATGCCGAGAGAATAGCAATATTGGTCAGTCGCCTAGGAGGCGGAACAGCGGTTGCAGTGTAGTGGTAGTAGAAATAAGTTGTTGGCGACTCGGACCCATGCTCGGACCGTAATAGCGCGTGTGTCACCGCGCCGTGCCGAGAGTATACATTGCCTGTGTTGGTCAGTTGCCTAGCAGGCGGAACAGTGACAACACCGCGCCGTGCCGAGAGAACGTTGCCTGTGTGGATCAGTCGCCTGGAAGGCGAAACAGCGAGAGCAGAGAACACTGTACCCAGCGCCAATGGCTCTACCCGTAAGGGGAGGTGATACGGCAAACTGTGACCACAATAAATGTGTCTCCGTGACACGTGATGTTACACATGATGTTTTTATCTGTATATCCGGTGACACGTCATATGCACGAAGATTAGTTTTTGACACAAAAGTATTAAAATTAAAATGATGGGTATAATATTTTGTGCTTCTAAGCCGCGCACATTGATGCTGGATGACAGGGCTGTGTGACTCGAGGTTCATTTAGGTTGTCCGTGCGCCGTGGCGTTACGCAAATGGAGACAAATGACACGGTACATTGCACAGGATGTAACAGACAGACACGCTTGCTTGAATTATATAAACTGTATAATTACAAACACATGCTAAATACTTAAAGGGGTATTCCACTTTCAAAAAAAACTTTTGGTCATTTTATGGTCTATTCAGTCTCATGTGAACACACCAGACAAGTTACTCCTTTCAGTATTTAGATATTTGATGTTCATTTTAGTGCCTCCAGCTCCTTCCCATAGAAACCCATTATAACTTAAAACTACATTTTAACCATGACAGATTATTCGAAAACAACCTTTTTTTTTCCTGGTGACCGATATTGTCCTCGGAATACGTGAGAGGGCCGTGGAATTTCATTTACAGTTTATTGATTTTTTAAATATTGTTTTATTCATTTGGGTAGGCCCGGCCAAATATGGAGGTGGCTACATTTTCCAAAACAATATTTCAAAAATCAATAAAAACTGTAAACGAAATTCCACGGTCCTCTCGCGTATTCCGAGGACCATACCAGTCACCAGAAAAAAGATTGGTTGTTTTCGAATAATCTGCCATGGTTAAAATGGAGTTTTAAGTTATAATGGGTTTCTATGGGAAGGAGCTGGAGGCGCTAAAATGAACATCAAATATCTAAATACTGAAAGGAGTAACTTATAAACTGTCTGGTGTGTTCACATGAGACTGAGTAGACCATAAAATGACCAAAGGTTTTTTTGAAAGTGGAATACCCCTTTAATACAGCAATCCCTTTAGTCATTCTATTAGCCCTGATTAAAAGAACAAAAAGATGCATGGTCTACCCTCTAGCTGTGTAATAATTACTGTATGTACAGAGACATCACTGTAGTACTGACTAAGGGACTTTCCACTCCTGATGTAAGTTCCACTGCTAATAAATATTCAAAATATCCATATCATGGTACAGCACTATGGGGTCAAGAGCCATGCAGTCCTTTAACTGACCTTGGGTTGGCCTGAGCGATATGTGACCAGACGGACGTCTACGACGGTGCCATGATCCTTGCATATTCCTTTTAACTGCTCCTGGGTGCATGAGTGAGGCAGTCCTGATATGAAGATCTTGTGTTTCTCCATAGTATCATTGTATCTGAATACCTATAGAGATAAGAAGGTAGCCATTATTATTTCCACCCTCCCCCAAAAAAGTACATAGCCCTTGTGCCCATGCAGTACAAATACAATCAACATTCACCAGCCTTTACCTTGAAGTTAGGATTTGCGGTTTTGTCCACACAAGGTGATACAAATACAGGTCTTCCTTCCACCTCTCGTCGGTCAAGCTTAAGGGCTTCAGGGACTGATGCTTGGCATTCAAACTGTACATAACCATATCCTTTGAATGTGTTCTTGTTGCTGAAGACGAGCCGCACCTGCTGAATGGGGCCGCAGGGCTCAAACAGAGTCCGGAGCTTCTTTTCCGGCTCCTGCAGTGTGTATGCCAGGTTGCTGATGAACACACTGCAGTTGTCATTGCGCAGCTCAGGCTTGTCATCCTGTTTCGTCTTTGCAGGGACTTCTGCTGATGCCATTTGCTCCCTTTTAGCACCAGGTGGTGCAGGCCTGTGACCAGTGGCCGCTTTCCGCCCAAACAATCCCATTTCTGTCTCCATTTGCTCCTCTGTGCCTGGGTCAGCATCGCCTCTGTGCCTCTTAGGAGCTTGTCCTGTCACACAAAGATTGTATACACTCAATATACCGGGACACTCAATTCCACTGATCATGTGTTTTCTATAGTAAAGAAATAGCACAATTGGAAAAACTCTTTACCAGAGTCTTCATTCCATTCATCATGATAATCCCCCTGGGTGGCTTTCCTTTTCTCCCCAACTCTGTTTCCTTGCTGAGCCTTCTTCTGGGACTTCTTTTCTGCCTTAACCTTCCGCCGCTGCTCAGCCTTCGCTTCCTCCTGATATGCCAGGGTGGCTTCTTTCTCAGCCACCTACAGTATGTGATGGGTGGAGGAGATGAATATCACCATGCAACAGTGGAAAAAGGTATACTGTATGTTGTGTTTTGCACACAAGAGCGCTTACCTTGATTCTCTGCTCATTGACTTTGTTTAATCGAGTCTCCGTCTTCTGCACGGCTGCATCCCAGTCTTCCAGAGAACCTGAAGTTAATAGATGGCACAAGCAACATCTGATCAATGTATTCAATATCCTTATCCTACAAGACACTCGTTGTCTGCATTACATACAGTTGCAACACCAGTAGACTGGGATCAATTTGTTCGCACTGCATTTTTCAGACGCAGATGAAAAGAAGGAAAAAAATGACACTAGGGGCATCATAGTGGTAGCGATCTACCCATAAATTTGTGAAATATACATCCGGTCATTTTTTTCTTTATGGACATACTTTGTCTGTAAATGGTGCATTTACAGCTTTTTATCCAAAGCTTGCACAATTATGGGGCCTTGCTCCATGACACTTTAGTTGGTACAGACCAAATAAAGAGGTTTGTGTCTGAAAGCCACCAGAGCTACATGTTAAAAGGGCACACTTTCTACAGGATGATGGTGCCAAAACAGTGCAGGTGGTACTTGCTTGTTTGTATTACTTGGCATTAATAATATGTGTCTGGGGAATAAACGCCATCTTCATGTTCAAACTGAACTCACCCTCTACTCTTTCGAAAGAGAGCAGGACTTCACACACATGCTCTGGGTAGTCTGAAGTGCACTGGACAGCCCGGTGTAGGGCCTTCCTGCAGTGCATGGTATCTCCATAAGACCTAGAAATAAAAAACACACAAATACAGTTTAGTTACATTATTGCTCACACATTATGCTTCTGCAATATGGTTTCTAAATATCAAAATATATACCTTTCAAGGTTATAGTACTCCAGCCACATGTTGGCATATTTGGCATTTCCTTTTGTCAGGATACTGTCCCACAGTTCTCTGGCCTTTTGCATGTTTTTGCAATACAGAGCCTGGCAGGAAAACAGAAATTACTTTGTACCATTTACAAATACTTAAACCTAAGCTAAAATTGTTAAGATATATCGCTAAGTTCTTGGCTACCTCAGAGGGCATGGATACCATTTTTTGAGGTACCCGGCTGTCTCTCTAAATTCTATGCATGTAATTACCATGCTTATTGTAAGCCACTCTGGATAAGAGCATCTGCTAAATGCCAAATTGTATTCAGACACAGAAACATGGAGATATGGAAGAATCAATTTAGTGCAGTAAAATACTTTTCCCTGTTACAGCATCAAAACGGGTACAGCAAACTATTTATCACCATGTAATGTAATTATACAATACGCATTTATTTAATTATTATTACCTCTATCCTTGCCCAGATCTGCATAATGGTACAGGATGGATCTCCACTTTCACTGAACCCTGCAAGTGCAAATCCGTGAGTGAAGTAAAATGAAATGAATGAAGCTATAATTATCAATTATCAATTATCAAATCACATGAAAATGTGACATCAGAACCTACTCTCTTCAACATCTTGTTTCATGTAGTCAAGAGACCGTGAGAAGGCTGCCCGCAACTCCTCCAACTCTTTACTTGATTCTGAGAAATTTAAGAGAAGCAGAACAATCAGAAAGGGACTGATGCCAAATTTAAAAATCACATCTATTATTTCCGGTCAATTTGCTCTCACCTTTGCTGAAATCGACACGTCTCCTCAGGTAGTCAAGGTATGCTTGCCAGATGTCCACATAATCAGTCGCTTGTATAAAACCAGCATTCAGTGCCTTTTCAAAAACGTCTGTAAAGAACCAAGCCTGATTTAAAAGTAGCCTACCCAGTGGAAGACATTTTAACACATATCACTATATAAATAAAATCTTTTAAATCCTGAGTTTACAGAATATTTCCTATTGTTTTGAGGTCAGTGCTGCTCAACTTTTCATTCAAGGAACACCAAAATGATCTGAATTTGACCCCCATCTGAAAACATTTAGTTCCTGGGATCTTCTTGAAGGTGACAGGAACTAAAATTTTGCCCCAAACTAAAAATGTCCCTGGAACTAAAAATGTTTCCCTAAAACTTTACGTTCCCAGTAAAGTTGGGACTCGATTAAAATTTTTGATCTAATTAATTTGAAGCTTTGTAATTAATTAATCTCGATTAATCACATACCAATATTTGATCCGAGAAGCATTTTTTGTGCCAATTAAAACTGGTTGGTAGCGTGCGAATGAGTTTTTCTAAATCAAATATATGTCCACACTGCAACATGTTATATTGAGGGTAAGGGTTAGAGATAGCGTTAGTAATTTCGGACCAATGGGAGGACGGCACAGTAAGAGTTCAGATCATTGGAAGCCCTTATTGGTTACCCTGATTGGTTTCTTCTACCATTGTGTGCACCGATATGATCGGTATCCCTGAAATTTGTTCAGTGAAAAAGGTTCTGTGGTGCAAAATCTGTGTGCGATTAAAATGAGTTAATTTCCTTAATCGCGTTATTGTTTCTGTAATTAATTAATCTCAATTAATCAGTTAAAGTCCCAGCCCTAGTTCCCAGTAAAGTTGCAGTTCCGTTCAGACTGGTTAGGGTACAGAATGACAAAGCATGGAATGTGCATTCACTGTATGTATTGTGTTAACATTTATCCTTATAGCCACGCTCCCTTAATTACTTGAGGCAGTAAATTAACTTGAAAAAAGGTGTGAGCACTACCATATGCCTGATTATAATGTACAACCGGCTATATAGATATTGGTTACCTGACACAATTTGATGATCTGCATGATGCCTCTCCAGAGCCAGTAAGTAGCTCTTCCACAGACCCATGGTCCAGGGGCAGTTCCTGACGGCACGCTCATGAGAAGACAGCACTAGATCTTTA
The DNA here is from genome assembly GCA_039105355.1 of Benthosema pterotum. Classification (NCBI taxonomy): domain Eukaryota; kingdom Metazoa; phylum Chordata; class Actinopteri; order Myctophiformes; family Myctophidae; genus Benthosema; species Benthosema pterotum. The sequence continues at coordinate 33,927,645 of CM076972.1, read as the reverse complement.
ATCTTCAATTGCCGGTCCTATGGAACCCAGAGGAAACAGAATTTTCAAAAAGACGGTTTAAAGGGCCACTTCACCCTTTTGCAACCACAGCTTATTAGGCACTCCTCCATGGAGGGGAAGTGCACTATAGCATTATGGGCATTGTAGAAATTGTCTGGAATCCAATTACATCCTAGTCAAACATGCAGATTTCATTATTTTTCTGACCATGGGGTGCAAATTTCAAATTGTGTTACAGTTGTCTAGTACCATACCACTTGTATTTTGCCAAAAATATTTAGGATATATTTTAATGATTATTCTAAATGACAGAATGTCATTGAGAGACATGCAGCTTGCCGTTTGGGCCAAATAAGACCATACAACTGCCATTACCATTGTGCAAACGGGTTCTTGCAAGTCCATAACTCCATAAAATGTGCATTTCTCACTATCAAGAGTTAAATTAATGCTACAGATTTAACAATGTGTAGTACCAGACATCTAAGGGATCCATTCGGACTAACGCTATCAGTCACACGCGTAAAATGTCATCTTGATGAATTATTGGCTATTGTGTCTGGCTTTAGCGTTTTCAATGTCAGCATCTCATTATCACCCCATTAAACCAATTAAAAATCCCATGAATAAATTTCAGCAGGATGCAGCATAGACGTGGGAGTAATTAAAATGAACACACTGCAGCTTGGTGTGGGGGAGGGGATACTCACCAGATACGTGTTGTATTTTGCCCACATGTCTGGTACCAGACAGTTCTCTGCCAGTGCCCGCTCAAAGATTATCTGGATCCGTAACGGATCACCCTCCTTCAGTTCATAATCAATGTAGGACTGATATTCTGCCAGCTTGGGTGGCTCTGCGACCATCTGCAGCAAGACATTGACATGTCAAAGAATTGTAATGCCAATGCATACATAAACATTTAAGAGTCAAATGTAATTAACTATCTAACATATGGGTAACAAGACACTGTTGTTTTTTGTAACATTAAATAAATTAGATATTAATTAGTTAAATTAGAAAATAGGTACCAGAGCATCTTCATATGGCTTGTACTTCTCCATCTGTTGCAGGACTGTCTTGTACAGTTTTGAAACCTTCTCTGGCACCCCCTGTTCAGACCACTCGTCATACTCTGCATAGGTGGCCTCCATGTCTACAAAAATGTCAAGATCATAACATTGCACATTTAATTAATTAATTAGTATTTTACAGAATAGAATAAAAGTTACTAAGTTTAGACTCCTACATAAGTGGATATTTATTTTCAAATTAACTTGGTGTCATAACATCTATAAGCCTCACCCAGTGGCATGTATAAAGTAATCAAGTTGTGGTTATAACCAGCACATTGGCACAGGTTAACAACAAAGATAAAATGACCTTGACAAATGAGGTGGTACTGATTCACAATTTCACATCACAAATTCACAACACAGCCTCCACATCTGGAATCCCTGGTGCATTAGCAATAGCCAAACCAGCTATCACAGACCAGTTGGCGTTAGATGCTTGGAAAAACAATGGCCTGCCTTGTTCAGCGGTTGGGTAGTAGTTTGTGAAACAAGTGTGAAGCAAACTGGCAGTCAGGTTAGCTCTGGTAGGCATTTGCTAGGATCCCCAATCCCAAATAGGCAGTGGGCAATGACAAACCATCTGGCTATCGTGCCATAATTCACTTAGCAAAGAGGCTAATTGGATGCAATGTGTTCAAGGCCACACTGCAACACTCAACAACACTCATTCCATAAAAGGCTTAACAATCCTTTCAAAAGCAGCACTTCAGGATTTCACCATTCTATCTCAAAATTATTAAAAATCATCTAATCACAATTGGGCACTGCCCAATAGAATGAGGATAACAGGGTGTTTGAACTGGTCTCAGACATTTTCTTTGGGTGCGGTGCCAACATACCGGCAAGGATATAATTCCCACCAATTCCTACAACAATGAATGAATACACATTCTGAATGCCCTTGCCAACAGATTCAGAGTGCAGCTCTAATCTGCTCTTCAGATATTGTTATCTGAATGACAATCATCAGGTAAAACCCTTTAGTTGCGACCAAGTCAAATCTGGGCAGTCCTGTTCAGAGCACCCCCTCTGACCAGAGGTAGTGTAATACATACCCATTAAGGGGATGGCCAGCTGGCGGCGGAACAGTGTATGGATGCGCTCGAGCTGAGTGTTCAGTAGCTCCAGCTGATCACGGGAGGGAACGCTGCCAGGGAGCGGCTGAAATTGTCGGGTAAAAAGTCAGAAAAATGCCAGTACCATACCTTAGTTTAAAACCCCAAAATTTCAATCATGAACGCATCAATCATGAAATCAAGAATTTAGCATTTTCTCTTATTTATTTGAGCCACCACACATTGAGTTTTCATTCTTAAAGTCAAACTCTGACAACTTTGCTACACATGCAGCAAAGGTTGTGAGCAAAACAAGCATGCTTGAATGAATAGTGAAATCTTCACCATGGAAGAAAAATCAGACCTGTATTGTGGACAGTATAGCATTCTCAAACTCTCTGTAAGCCTCCCACACTGTCGCTCCCTTGGCCATGTGGAGGCCCACGGCTGTCAGGGCCCGCTCAAAAATGGACCTTGCTTTGTCCATCCCACCAGGTAATCCCATTCCACCGATCGAGTACTGGGCATATTCAAGCCAGATATCTGGACCTGTAGATAAAAACAGTGAGTTAATAAAACGTAATGCTTGTTCGTTGTCAGGGTCAAATCAAGGGCAGTAATTATTACTCGATAAAGCACTTACAGATGTAGTCCTTCACGGCCCTCTCAAAGAGTTCATAAACTTTCTCCCGGTTAGACTCCTCCTCTGTTAGGCGGATCTCATCCTTGAGCCAATCTAACCAGATCTCTGCAGAGTGAAGATAATACATACTTACATGAGCTTATGAATGATAAATTTACATGAAGGCCACATGGGAAACAGAAGTTCTTTGGTTTGTCCCCATCCCTAGGTCCGTGTCCCTGACCACCCAAGACACTTATCCCTTAAGTTATTTGCTTTTTAAACCATTTTAAAAAACATTAAAAAAAAACACACAAGTTAAAATGTCCAGTCTACAAGGTCACATGTCAATAGATTGTCACGTTGAACTTCTTTGCCAAAAAAAGGCAAAGAAGTTAGGCATAAGGGGTTTAGCGTGTGGCAAAAATGGAGGCCTTAGCCTCTACAGGATACCCAAAAAGGTTAAAGGACTATTAGTGGGTACCATAATATGGGTACCATAATATGTCATTTCTTATGACAGTTCCACAAAATTAATTAGCACAACCGTGCTACTAGTGTAAAATAACTAGAATCAGTAATCTTCAGTGAATGGCACCAGTGTGTGCCATTCACGTATTTATTTTATCTAGAAAAAGTTTCAGCTATATATATGAATACTTTGCGGGTTTACATGTAAAATGATTATATACAGTATATTTACACACACCTACCTTCAGTAAGTGGGAAAAGTTCACTCATTTTCTGCCTTGCCCTGCGCAGAGGGATCAGATCTCCCTCCTGCCTCAGTAGCTTGATGAGATCCACATGGCAGTTGTAGTCAAATGCATTGATGGATAACTGAAATCACACCAAAAAATAATCAATACAACTCGGCAAATCAAACGTTAAACGCCAACCTAACAACGAGACGCGTCTCCTCCATTCACTGATGACATCTGACGAGGGAAAATCTCTGTGCAAGTAGGGTACAGGAAATCTCTCATGCTAGATACAAATAGCAATGCTTGTGACGTTGCTACTGTATTTTGCACACTGTGACTTCACTGGGCTGTGTATGGAAAGACCCTCAACTCAAGTCTTTTAGGAGCACTCAGTGATTTTGGTAAGAAAAAGAAAAAACGTCCACTCCACCCCTGGTAACAATAGATGTTTTGGGTCCAAGAGACTACCGTATGTGGCCCGTGGCTACAATGCAGAATAAATACTGGGCACTGGCATGAAAAAGGTTGGAAACCACTGGCCTACCTAAATACCTTTAATCAAAAAGGGCGCGTGGTTGTGCAGAAACTATGGTGGGCGTCTGGGGACCCCCAACATAGTTCCTGCTAACTATTAGCATTGATATTAGCTAGAAAGCTAGCAGGTTATCAGGTGTCTTGTACTGTAGGTCCAACTGTAACGCACTTGCAGACACATGGTTTGCAGTTATCTTCAGGTTGGGTTTACTGTGTTAAGGATCCAGGGACATGCCAGCTGTAACTTTTGCAAGCTGCTGCTGTGTGTGTTTACCAGCCATCCATTCATTCTAACGAGGTCTCCTCATACCTGCTCCTCCAGACGCTGGATCTCGGCTTCATTTTCCTTCTCGTCCTCCGATGATTCGCCTTCATCTTCGTCGGCTGAGTTTTCGACACCCATGCCCTCCTCCTCCTCGTCCGAGTCCATCTCTCTTTCCATCCCTGCGTCTTCTTCTTCCTCCGAGTCCATCTCTTGTTGTAACTGCGTTTCCTCTGCGTTGCTGTTTGCCGCTGCCATGTTGGAAGGACGGGCTGCCTGTCTGCCTGGTAACAGCAGCGGCCAGCGGGGTTGCCAGATTGTGTGAGACCCAGAAACAAGATGCCATGTCCATGAAAACAAGCCCGAAATACAGTAAGTGTGACTGGGTTATTTGAACTTCTCGTGCGACCATTTGAAATAACAAAGCTCACGGCGCTGTGAGCTTATAAATCTTCTGTTTTTAAAAAAAATAATCGTGGTCGTGGACAAAATATGGAATATTCTTTTAAACATTTTTAACAACACAAATCCTGTTGTTTCCTGGCACAAAAAAAATTAAATGATTTTAATTGACAAGCAATTTTACAGAACAACAAGCCCGACGTCGCTTATAATAAGCTTACATGGCAACAATAAACAACACCCTGTCAAGAGTACTACGGTGTCGCGTGCCGCTGTCGAACAGAACCATTTCACTCGTGTTCAGTCGTTGGACTCCGCCAGTATTCGTTTGTCAACAACATGGCGTCCGTGTCCTTACGAAAGTGTGGCTCTTTGGTACTATTTGGTCGAAGGTTATTGTTCCCGGATCTGAAGGCGCTTTGCCAGTATCACAAAAAGGTAACTAAAATCATGTGGTGACAATTTAGCTTGGTAAGCATGCCATGAACCTTGGTTAACGTCTATTTTGCGTATATTTGCTTTTTGGCAAAGGTGAAGACCATCAGCATCCACGTAGCTGTAGCAGAAAAAAACAAAGGCAACATGTTCTTACGCCTGTCTATCTGTGTGTCTCTTCCCTCGTCTGCCTCTCTCTGACTTTTTAGGTGGTCGACCACTATGAGAACCCAAGAAATGTGGGTTCCCTTGACAAAAACTCCAAAAATGTGGGGACAGGATTAGTGGGCGCACCAGCCTGTGGTGATGTGATGAAACTTCAGGTATGGCCCCTGCCCTTACATGACAGTCACAGTCCATCCACAGTCAATCTTATTTCATGGAACCATAAGCCACAACTATTCAACTTAAATTCAACTGTTAACACTCACAAAACAGTGACTGTTTGTTTGTTGTCTAATAAAGATCCAGGTGGATGAAGATGGAAAGATTGTGGATGCGAGATTCAAAACATTTGGTTGTGGTTCAGCTATTGCCTCCAGTTCTCTAGCAACTGAGTGGGTGAAGGGGAAATCTGTAAGTATCGCTTATTCTAGACTTAGAATGGCCAGTATTTCCTACATTGCATGCCATAAGCCTAAGGCCATAGGTTTTTAATATTGTACTCAATTTAATTGCTGTAGCAAGTGTTTTATGCCTGAATTCAGGAATATCAGCTGTAGGGCTTATCCATGTTACAAGCAACCATTGCCCATCATATCATGTTGCAGTTCTATTGATTGTCCTTCATATTCTATATTCTTTCATGCAGGTTGATGAAGCTCTTAAGATAAAAAATACAGACATTGCCAAAGAACTCTGTCTTCCTCCTGTCAAACTTCATTGCTCAAGTAAGTTTCTACAGAAATAAAATCAGAATTTGCATGGATTGCTTGTCTAGTAGTTAATTCATAGATTGTACTATGGCTGTTGACCCATATAAATTCAGTATTTTTCAAACATGCTGAAGTGTATACAGTTTTTAGTGTCTTCTTAATAATCACAATCATTTATTCATAGTGCTCGCTGAAGATGCCATCAAAGCAGCTCTGTCAGACTACAGACTCAAACAAGTGGACAAGAAGAAGAAGGTTGCAGAAGTCAACATTTAGTATCAATGTGTTAAATATGCATGGGTTTATGGTTTCCACATAAATTTCATTCTTTATCTAAAAATTAAATAAAACCTGCTGCTGTAGAGTGTGGAGAAAATTTAACAGCTTGCCCATTTTACAGAATATAATGTGTGAGTGTTGTTGCTTGAGGTTCTGACCATCGTTGAAAAATAAATGCAGTACAAAATACATTTGGAGCAAATTCAAAATGATCATCAGGAATGGGATAAGAGACACTAATATATAATGCAAACGATAATTCTTTGGTATATGAATAAACATTTATAATTTGAGGTACACTTGTAGATTTTGTGCTGACATGATGATGTTACCTTATTTACAAACTACCGATATTGTTGTTTTAGGATTGTTGAAGTGGAGCCACCTGCTGGTGGTGAAGGAGAACCATTTTCAGCACCAGTAATACTCCCAATAGTAGGAACGCTACCAGCACACACAACACAGCCAGTAGGGCTACAACAACTGGGGATAACTGTTGAGAGAATTGTCCAGGGTTGGCTGTAGGCAAGTAGCCAGGCTTGTATGTGGAAAGTAAAGACCCTGTTCCGATTGTCGTGGAATTCCTCACAGGGTACTGTACTGTGATGTTGTCTATCCATGTTGATGATTCTTCATTGGACATAGAGGTTGTGGTTTTGACTAGCAGTGGAGTAAGTGTTATATTAAGAGTCAAGCAATCCTCATAGCTAAGCATGTCTAAAGAGTTGTGTTCAGAATCAGATAATAGATGAGTCATACGAACATCCTGGTCAGTATAATCATCATTTGATCTTTTCTGGGATGGAATATTTATCAGACCATCCAAATATTTATTTACAGTTGAATATTGGTCATCAGGTGTTGTGATCTCCATTATAGAGTTCAATTTTCTCTCCAGTCGAGAGACAACAAGCCTTGGGATTTGTTTATTTGGCTTTAGGACCCGTGGACAGATGGCCACGACCGACAGGTTTAGAAGAAGACGATGTGCAAGATGAATTGGTTCAGTACACACAAGATCAGTGGCCATCTTCAGCCTGCCACTCAATAGCCAGCGATATAGATACAGTATGTCACACTCGCACACCCACAAATTATTTGCCAGTTCCACAGACCGAAGTCGAGGCAAACTGTCAAAAGCACTCTCTGGGACAGAACGCAGACAGTTACTGTTGATCTTCAGCACTTGCAGGTTGATCAGTGTGGACAGCGAGGGCAGGTCCAGTGCATTGATACAGTTTTTGGACACGTCTAGGTGGGTGATGGAGGCTGGAAGATTCAAAGGTAAACTTGTTAACTTGTTTCCCTTCAGTGTCAGGATCTGTAGCCTTCCAAGTCCATGAAATGCTCCAGGCTGTATGACACGAATGCGGTTGTCCTCCAAATCCAGGCGAGTTAAGTTCTGCAGTTGCCGCAGGGCACCAGAGGTGATGTAAGTGATGTGGTTCTCTTGAAGTTGCAGGGTCTCCAGGCTTGGAGGTAATCCACGAGGAAAACGGGCCAGCTGGTTATGACTGAGCCTGAGCTCCTGCAGACCAGAGAAGGGCCCAAGTATGTTGTCTATGTTACAAAGCTGGTTTCTAGCCACTGAGAGGATGGATGTGTTGAGTGGGACGAAGGGAGGTAAGGACTTGAGCCCTAAAGAGTCGCAAAGTACTAGGAGTCCTAGACGAGGACAGCAGCAACCAGGGGGACAGAGGGACATCACTGAGCAAGCTAAAGGACAGACATATAGAGAACCTTTACAATGTAGGCAGATTCTTATCCAGAGCAATTTACATGTGCAAAATCTGAATGAGCAGAGTAAGCATGATCTCTCAATAAATAACAAGGTAAGTGTCTAAAAGAAAGAGGTAAACAATGAACATAGGATCTGTCACTGTGTAAACAACATGCTATCTAAATAACATCAACATTTGTGGTTGAGAGGAACTAACTAGGAAAAGAAGCTTTCAGAACAAGTGGCCAAATATATCTGCATAGCATCAAGAAGGCATACAATGTTTACTTGTGTGCCAGATCAACGCAACATAAATACATAAACCACCACACGTGCGAATCTTGGCCAGGCCTGCCAGTAGGACACTGCATGGGCACCAAGGCATGACTCACTGTGAAGGGGACACAAGATGACACTAGTAGAAGCATAACATTTATCAAATTGTAGACCTTTACACTATGTAGTGATTATACTTGCGTAACATAGTGCGTCATCACAGTACAGATGAATTCTAACCATAATAAATTATAGTATAATAGTATAGTATAAATAAAGTATTGATTAATTTAAAAGCATCGTAACTTACCATTCTCCTTTGTGTGTATCATCTGCACCTCCTAAGAGACAGACAGCAAGTTTCCCAGGAGTCCATAAGACTGTCTGTCAGTTTCTAAAGATAACCACCACTTCCAAGCAGATGCTCATCAAAATTTAATCATACCCTTAAGGTTCTCTATTACCTATACACACTTTGCCGTTATTTGTTGAGGACAAACAGAGGTACATTAAAATGTACCAAAGAATTGTGCAATATTTGCTGTATAGAAAAACAACAGCAGTTGCCCTAACCCTTATCGTATGAAAGGCTACTGCAGCTTGGCAGTCCATACATTGAACTAATGGTGTCAGTATTCTGGGCTTTGTCAAGGCTTTGTGTCTTTCCATTGCTAAGTGGGAAGAGTGAAAGTAATAGTAGTATTTTCCAGAATTATTTAGCACCTCATTGACAAAAGAGTAGGGAATCTGACCCTAGTGCAAGGGCCCTGTCTGAGCTCACATTTCCACCACTACACCACTTCCACCACTACTTCTTTTGAGCTGTTCTTCCTTCATGTTTGATGTTTGCTCTTTGGTAAGTTGACCTATCTGGACCAGACCACCAGGGTACTGTATGTTTAAAAGAATATGCAATTACATTCCCCTCTTTCCAAAAGTTGTTTTAAACATTAAAATAAATCTGCTATAGATTGCTTTATGCATTGTGAACCATGCTTTAGCAGATGAAGATGAGAATACCTAAAATGTCAGTAGGACTTAGGATAGCTTTGACATTAAAATCAACTTAAATCTGTTTTTAACTGGTGCAATCACTGTGAAAACTGGGGAATGTTCACTTGAGGGCAGCATTAACCACACTTTGACAGAGCCTCCTGCTGGGGTGTCTATACTTACAGTATTTTGTCCCCTCCTTTTCTCCCTCCACCAACCATCTTAACAGAAAATAGGCAGAACTACAAGCTTACAAGCTTGTAGATCTGCTAGTTCCGCTGAATATTGGCTTTTTGGATTCATGAGATTAAACTGAAACCACTAGTTATCCCACAATTAAATAGACAACCTTCCTAAAAAAATATATAGTAATTGTAATAATAAAAAAAAAACAATGTATGTGTCTACCCCCACATTTCATGTAGACATAATGGGTAAGCACATGTTTAGTCGTAAAATATTCTGTCCATATATGGTAGTTTGACCATTGTTGAAACATGACATGTTTCAATTAGTACAATTATAAACCGACAGCTTAATCTCTGGGCTATATGCGCATTTATCCTTATGTTGTAGGGAACACAGAAATGAGAAAGAATTAAACGTAAATTACCTGTAGAACTTGAATTGAAAGCTGTCAATAATAGATTCCAATTAAACATGTATTACTATTTAGTAAGATCCCCCATTCCTTGATCCCAGACCTCCAACTGTATTCCAACTGTGCGTCTGTGTGTATCAGTTGGACAACCTTTTACATTTGTTCTAGGATTTATATATAAAAAAGAAAGATGTACCAAGATTTACCATTTATTAATCTTAAAGATTAAATTAAGATGCAAGTAGACAAAAATGGACATATCAGTTTAAAAGAAAATGGGTTTAGACTACAACAATAAAAAAAGAAAAACTCCATTATTAGCACAATTTGCTTCCTTGTCACAGTAACAGAATATAACACACTTACATACCTATAGAGGTCTAGATGGACAAAGAGATGTTACTGCAGACTAATTCAGTGTGTAACATCACATAGATTTCCCATCATAAAATGTAAAGGGGAAAAAAGAAGGATACTGTTTCTAGTTCTTTATTATCCTCCATAAGTCATTTTAACCAACAGCTTAAAAACAAAAGAAAAATATAAAACTACATGTCTCCAGTCATAGTATATGTTTTTGACTGCAGATATAAACAATTCTAAAGCTAACTCTATCTTGTATATAAATATGCCCATTAGTCATTTATGACTTCTTTTAATTGCTGATTCATAATAAAGCACTAATTTCAAAAATATGTTTTATGAGAGAATTAAATTATAATACCAGTACATGGGGACACATCTAAATGATATTCACAATAAATACTGAGGAATGGAAATGTCCACAAAATACGTAATGTTTTATCAGACAAATCAGGTCTGACCTTTAGTATGTTATTATTTGTGAACTAGGATCTCAGAATGAGATATGTAAAATACAAATGATATGTAAAATACAAAATTAAAACTTAATATGAGGAAATATCTTCTATCTGCCACTTGGTCAAATAACATGTTGTGTTTTTCATTTTCAGTTTGCGTAGTTTACAGCACCAAAACGGTTATTTTGTTGATCCCAAACTATCACTACATTATAGCAATATGGACACACAACATCCTCCTTTCACAACTAACAATATTTCAAGATAAAATGTAGTATTTCACAACAACCATTAGCACTAATGCATATACAGTAGGCTATAGAATAAGATAATGTAGTAGAAAAACAAGTTAATAAGTTCAGCAGACACATTGGGTTACAGCAGTATAATTCTATAATGTTTAAGAAAAATCCAATGTGTTGGCAGAAATATGCAACAATTCCTTTACATGTGGCATATATGAAATATGTATTACTTGGGGACTATGTCTGGACTATGGTCCTGCAGACAAGACACATCCTGTTATCCATTTTGTCTGCTGCATTTTCTTTCTTTTTTTCTTCTTTATCTCATACGTTTAAACTATCCATCTAGTGATATTGACCCTTTCAATGTTTTAGGTGTTTGTGATACAAATAACATTTAAATTCTTGATGGCGGTTGTAATTCCATGGCCATTTTATTTTGCTACAAAACATTTTGAGGTATTTTTGTTCTTGTCTGTGTGTTGTCGTAAACAAAATCCTCCTTGCTTTTTTACTTCCTTGTTGGATCCCCAACATAGCATCTCTTACGTCAACAGCAGTGGTTGGTTACGCCGTATAAAACCTAGTGGTGGGCCTTCTTCAGATGGCAAGTGCAAACAACAGGCTGGCTGTAGCTGGTGCTGGGGCTGGAGCTGTGGTGCACCTCCTCCCTCTGCTTGTACTTGGGCTCCTCCCTCCTCTTCTCCACCTCCACCCTCCTCTTCTCCACCTCCACTGACTCTTGTACTTTCCGCGCCTCCTGCCGAGGAGATGACCTGACATCCCTGCCCCTCTCGCCCACCAGCGCCTTGGAGGGCATGCGCAGATTCTTGGGCGATGCCATGCTCTGTGTCTGAATCCTCTTGACGTGGTCGACAGCATACGGCCTTTCCTGGAGCTCGCCTGCGTACTTGATGCCTGCAGTCTTGTCTGCCACATGCTTTCTGGCGGCATTAGCGGGCGGCTTGTAGGCCTCCAGCTTGCGCTTATGACTCATGGCAGAGGCACAGCAGATGATGAAGACCATGACAATGAGGAGAGAGGTCACAACAATAATGATGAGTAGATTCTCCTGTAAAAAGTCCACCACACGGCTGAGGACAAAGTCCTTGAGTCGGATCATGGTGGTGGTGATGGTGTTGACCAGTGTGGGAGCATCAGTGGTCGAGATTATGTCGGCAGGGGCGCGAGTAGAGATGGAGATAGGGAACAGGAACTCAGGCTCCGCTCCATCACCACTACCATCCATGGTGATGTTGTAGAATAAAGGAGAGGCATGGCCTCCATGGCCCCATAGCAATACCAGGGCCACGCACGTCAGGTTCAAAACAAAGTGGGACTTCATCTTCCCTCCCCAATCCTACAAACAAGAGACAAGAGAGTCAATACGCAAAGATGGTGCCACATCTGATCTTAAACAGAGATGCATGCAAATACTCTAGACGTGTACATGTTTCAGAAAATATTTAGTCATATAGTTTGTGAAAGAGAAAGAAAAGGAAAAGTAATTCAAACATCCATGAATTTCTCCCTGCATCTATTTTCAGAGCGAGTAGGCTAGGTATCATTTATTCGGGGTGGAGACTGTGAGTTTGGTGCTGTAGGGCTTATAATTTGTAAAGTGTAGGGAGGCCACCCATCCACCACACCAAAGTTAAGAGGAAGCTATATATTCCTCAAGGAGCAGAGAGGCGTGGGAGACCTGTGGCTGTGCCCTCTATATTTACACAGCAGCAGCAGCAGCTGTACAAAAGACTGGTCTAGCAGTAGATATTAATGCATACACCGATTAACTGCCTTCAGTGTTATACATGACCGATTAGTTCTATTCTCTCTCCCCTGCCCATACAACATTCATACACCTAACGCATTAGGTCTGTCTTTCCATCCATCCATCTTTTCTCGGTAAGCTACTCTAGGTGAGGCCTATAAAACTTTACCCTGCAGTAAAAATGGCAACAGCCATCACAGTAGATCTTAACACGGTGTGTAATTAGACAATGCTTAACTCAAAAGTTGAGCTACTGATCAACACGTTAGAACGAACCTCGACTAATTGGCTGCCCCCCCTTTTCTTTTTGTTCATGTTCTCCAATGTCTATAATGTTAAATGAGATGATTGGTGGCACACCAATCACTGATTAACGACATTGAGAAGGCAAACAAGCAAGTATTACATTTTCATGAGATTAAACATGCATGCACACATGCCTACTGTGTATATACAATATATCGACTACAGGTTAGTAATTTATACCATGTTCAATAATGCAAAAAATAATAATTGAACATAGGACTATTCAATGAATAAAACTGGTAGTTGTTGTATAAAAGTAATTAAGTGTATACACTACAAAAATTAAGATACACGTCAAAACAGGTGCTAAATAGCTCTTTCAGATTTGTTCAATAACAAGAGTCCCCATATCTCTCCAGCTCTTTATTAAGCAGAAAATGCATTCTGGTAGTGAAATCAGTTTGATCCTACCAGAAGAGAGAAACGTCACACAAGATATACAGTAGACGAAACAAGTGAAATAGGAAATTATGACACACAGAAATGCACACATACACACCCACATAAAATATCAGTAAATGGGTACTCTCTCCTGATTGGCTAAAAGTGGCAACCCACCTGAATTAAATGTATTTTCTGTTTATTAAAGAGCTGGAGAGTTACTGAACCAACACTATAAACATTTAACAGTGGAAATAATAATAATAATAATTGAACCAAATATCAAGTAGCAGTCACAGAATACCCTGAGAAAAGGTCTTTGGAACTGTTGAACATGAAAGCAAATAGACAGAAATATTCTTGCCTTGAATATTCAGTATTACACAAAATACTGTAAACATTTGCCACTAATAAATATGAATAAATATATCAAAATATGAATATGTAGTGTAAAGAATGTGTACTTACAGCATGAGATATCTTGGGCTTGCACTCTGAGCACAACACAACTTGAATGTAATAGGGAGAAAGAGAGAATAAGAGGGAGACTCGAGTAATGAGAGGAAAGCGAGGGCGGGCGAGAGCGTCCAAGCATACGCCCTCGCTTGGAAATTATACCATTTTTTTCCCCCTGAGCTCTAAAAAACCTGTTCATTGCAAAATGATGTCCATCCCTCTATTTTCATCATCTCCTCCCTCTCAGACTATACCCATCCTCCATTCGCATCCAGGAACTATTCCAGGTTCAACCAGATTCTTTCCTAAACTGCTGTAAGACACAGCATGTCACTGTAGTGACTGGACATTCTCATAACTCTCTCATAATTATTGTCTTGAGCTAAAATAAAACTAATGAATTGATGTTAATACTATGGGCCTTTACCATTTGCTTTTTTATCATTGACATGTTCACCGAAGATCATCACACTTGAGATTTCCACGTGAGATTCCCAAAAACCATTACAGTTTGTGCATGGCTCATGGTGAAGGTTAGCGGGTATTTCTGGACTTGGCAGGGCGAGTCCCGAAATTTCTCTGCCTCCCACTGAGTCCTCTCTAATTACGTTCCCTTGATTACAGCCTGCCTCGATTGGACATACAAGACCTATGAAGAGAGAGTAGGCACGCCTTTAATCCCAAAACATATGTACAGTACACAGTGAACATATAGGCTGTTTTTTATCTCTCCATACGTATGCAGGATAGTAGGACTGTTTGGAACAAGTCAAATGTTTAACTTTGTTCACAATTGGCAGAGGATCTGCTGGTCAGGATGGTCAGCCTACAATGACTGTAGCTTGACTGTGTACAGTATACTGTAACTGCATTTTACACTCAATGGGTGAGATTTTCGTTACATGCTAAACCCCTTATGCCATATCCCTTATTTCATTTTCACTATTTTGAAAAACTTTTTTGGACTATTTCAACATGTCAATCTATTAACACGTTGTGAGCTAGTAGACTGGCCATTTGAACTACTGAGAAATGTTTTTTTTAATAGTTTAAAAAGGCAAAGAAGTTAAGGGATAAGGGGTATAGCGGTAATGAATTTTACACTCAATAAGTTTAACGCCATATGCATCAGAAGGTTTTAAGAACATTACATTTCAAAATCTATACATTGGCTATGTCAATTGATTAGATCTTCCCAAACTAATTTGAAGAAATAATCTCCCTTGATGCTATGCATTCAAGTAAAGAGCTATATTTGGAGAACATACAGGGACGGCGGCTAGACTAGTGGTCCTGGGCAAATGCCACATATAGGCTCTGTCTGCCCTGACGTCACATGTTCAAGTCACGTTCATGATGACCTTTGCTGCATGTCTCTTCCCTGTCTGTCTTCACTGTAACTATCAAAGACAAAAAAGCCACAAATTCTATTTTGCAGAAGCAATCAAACGGCTAGTTAAAGTTAAAGGAGTGCCATTCAAAATGGAACGGTAACTGAAACACACAAGTGTGAGAATGGAAACATGCCCAGATAAGAGGATCATTCCATTGGGGAAAGCTATAGTAAAGGTTACAAGAAGGCAAAGGTGCAACTTACAGACATACAACTGACACAGATACTGGATCAACTAATAAAGGCTACTTTTATAACCTATCACTATAACCGAGTGTTCAGAGAGGGCATTTGTACCCTAAAATACATCCAGGAATGGATTGAAAAAAATGCAAACTTGTGGATTGCATTTTTTTCAATCCATTCCTGGATGTATTTTAGGGTACAAATGCCCTCTCTGAACACTCGGTTATAGTGATAGGTTATAAAAGTAGCCTTTATTAGTTGATCCAGTACAAGTTTTCATCACAAGATCCGTTCTTCCTCCCCCTCACCTCTCAGCTCTACTGCCAGCCAAAGAAACAATTTAAAACTTTTATCAACTCATCAATTTATCAACTTGTGAATAATTGAGAATTATACAGCAAATCCACTTTTTTTAAAATGTGTTTATTAATATTTCTTATAATCAATGTTTGATACTTGAAGCAGGAATAATGAACAAAAAGGCTGAGCATACCTCCACATGAGGCATAATCCTGGTATGTTTTTCTTCTGTGACTGATTTGTTTTCTATAATGTGTAATACCTGTGATAAGGTGGAGCCTTTTTTTGTAATCACATGACGGGTTATGGCAAGGCGCAGGAACATAGAGAAGGGGAAACATTTAAAACACGCCATTGACAACATTCACAGGGAGGCCATTTTGTTTTATTTAATACTTGGGTATTAAGTAATTAATTAAATAAGATTAAAATGGCCACTGTGTGAATATGGTTAATAACCCAACTCCCATACAACACCCTCTTCAGCACAACCACAAGAAACAAAAATAATTAAAATAAAACAAAAGACAAATATAAAGCAAAGCAAAAAACAAACAAACAAAAACATGGTGAGGTTATTTACACAGCCTTCAATAATTTGCTAGGCCTTTATTTCAAATACTTCTACCTTGCAACTGCACATTCCTCCGACCTACAGTGTCCCTTTGAAAAACTATTCATTATATTCAATTCAATAATTCATAGCTCCTGTTCCAAGAGTGCTATAAGGAGACCAAAGACTAGCAGTCTAGTGTACAAGATAGGGCAGTACAGATTCAACATGACACATTTCCTTAAATATTAGACTAAGTTCTGTAGCATGTTTTAGATTTAGTTTCACTAGTGGTCTGTGAACAAATGGTGCTGAAACAGAACATTAATCATTGAGCCCGTGAAAGTGGCCGGCAGCTGCCTGGGTTGTATTTACTCTGTTGTCCCCCCCCCCCATATTCATGTTTTGGTGGAAATCAATAAAAATGTGGGTGCATTAAACCGTCACTCAAAGAAAGAGATACGACTTGGGAATGCATCAAACCATATTTTAGCATGAATTCTGTGTAGTACAAACAGTATACTGGAATGTGGAATGGGAAAGAGTGAATGATGTCATCCAGGGAACTGACATGCTATAGAAAAAGAAAAAAAAAAAAAAAAAAGGTTCCATTAAGGAGATGATTTGTGTCACTTTCTTCAGCCCTTCAACATGAAACTTGGCCAACCTATCCAATGTCACTCCTATGCAACTCAAACCAAATCTATTCATCACTCCCATGGCACCACCTCTATGGCACTTTCTGGTCTTTTCAGTGGTAACAAACTTTAAAGGCAAACAACAGACTGAACAGTCTCACCTTCCTTCCAGAACACATCCATAACCAAAACAATCATTTATCACAGTTGGCAAACACATGAAAATATTTTAGCTGAACAATCCAAATGCTTCCTGGTTGCTTTAATAACTTGGCCATACAAATTTGGGGCATTTAAGACATAACCATAAAAATGTGATAGTGTTAAGAGGGAAACAAGCACAACAGAGCAAGAAAGAGACTAAAATGATCAACGTAGCTAGGTATCAACGGTTCGATTCTCTGTACAGGCAGTCTCTCACATTCCACTGTAACTTCATTTCATAGCCAAGCTCTCCATCCGAATTTGCTGTGTGTGAAGGAAGACAAAACAAAATAAAACAAGGAGCACATGAAACATTGTAGCAACATCCTTGCAACACCACCCAAAAGGCCAACAGCAGGCACATTTTCTTAGACATGACACCGCAATTTACTTTTATCAGCCAAAGCCTAGTTATAACCAAGGAGGATTAACTGATCTTTATTTTTGCACAAATCCCCATCAGACAGGTTCTGGGTTGTTTGTACAAATGAGCCAATGGTGGCATATGATGGACTGGAATGATGGCAAGAGAATCCCCAACATACTTGATTATACTTTAACCCTGAGTTATACTTTGTTGCATGCCAGTGTCACACACCAAACATAGCAGATCTACAAGCTCGGCTATTTTCAGTGCACAACACAAGTATAAATCAGGCCTTGGTCTTGGAACACAAGCAGCCTCACACATACAAAACATTGAGGTTGGTGACCGAACCTTATGACAACAAAGCAGAGTTAACACAGGCCTTTTCTTTGGAAAATTGACAATCCACAATGTCATTGGTCCTTTCAAGGATATAACAAAGGGGGCGGGAGGGTTGGGTTGGGGAAGTCCACAAAACCTCATAAAGTTCACAGTCACACTAAAAGCCCACAACGGTAGCAGAGTCAACGCTATGGACCACAGTGAAGTGTTGACGGAGGAGAGAGAGAGAGAGAATTGTACAAAGTGATGCCTTTCAACCAATAAATGACGGATGAGATTCATCTGAGCCATTGATCATTTTATACTCCTATAAATACAGGAGGCATGGTATTGTGTCAGCTATGAAAGGACTGCATGCCTACATGAGTTGCTGTGTGCAGTGATGGTACAACAGATATGCTTGGGGAAGAGGAGGAGGAGGGCGAAGTGGAGAAAAAGAGGAGGAGGGCGAAGTGGAGAAAAAGAGGAGGAGGGCGAAGTGGAGAAAAAGAGGAGGAGGGCGAAGTGGAGAAAAAGAGCAGGAGGAGGGCGAAGTGGAGAAAAGCAAGAAGAGTAGGAATAAGTTCACACAGATGTAAGACTGTGGCAGCTTAAGTAGTATAGACGGTCAATATTGATTTTTCTTCCCAAATACCAAGAATTGCAGAATTTTCAAGTCGTCAGCCTATGTTGACCAAACAGTCACATTTTCCTTGATTGATATTGTGCATTAAGTGATTGAATGATAGAACTTCCCTCCTTGCATTAGCAGTCTACTGCGTTGTCCCTCACTGTTCGCATTTTCAATCTTCCCATAAAAAGAAGACAAAAATACTGTCAAGGAGGTGTAAACAAAGTTATTTAAATTTGGCAACGGCATAAGTAGGGGTATAAAGGATAGGAAATACTGATACCTGCTTAAAAAAAACAAGAAAAAAAACAACAACAACATTTCAGTATACCAATACATGACTGTTCACACAGGATTCTTTCTTGGTCATAAATTTAAAAGGAATGGGATAGTTAAGACTGTTTATACAACCTATGGACAAATGACTGCCACAGATTAAAAGGAATCGATTTCTCTTTCAACATACAAAAAAAAGAAAAGAAAAGAGAATATTTTCCATAAAAAAAAAAAGAAAAAGAAAAAAGAAATCTGTCACACGTCCTTCTTTAATCCATCTGTGTTAACCGAGGGCAAGGGGCTAGCTAAGAAAAAAAGTTTGTCTGGAATGTTGCTAGGGATTGTTGCTAGGTAGGCATCAGGCGGAACGCTGTCATTGAGATTGGCAGTGACGGGTCCCGCCCACCTCCCAGCCAATGGAACGTCCTGAATTGTAGCGGGTTGGGGAGGGTCCTTAAATGGCAATTTTGGACATCTGCTCTTCAAGTTTGATGATTCGCTTCTCCTGACTGCTGACCAGGTCTTTGAGGGATTTGACTTCTTTCAAGATCTCCTCCAGCTTGGCTTCGCTTTTCTGTGGGGGGAAAAGAAGAATAATGTATGACTGACATTTTAATGACATGATAATATTTATTTTATTATTTATTAATCTTTCAACAACCGCTATGTAAATTTCCTGAAGGCGAATCATATTGTGTGTGATTATTGTCACACCTATTCCTGTGCACAAAACCGTCAATAACAGCAGCTCCTCTTTTTATCACTAAGTGCAGCTGGATCGTCAATGCCATGTGGCAGAGCATGGAACTGTGAGGGTTAACATAGACCGCCTGGCCAGGCCTACAGCCTGCATTTCAGGGAGCCATTGAGCTATGATTAGAGGCCAAATCTCCAGAGAGCAGAGGAGGCATGGGCTGGGTCCCAGGGAGGGCGGCTGTGTTGTGGGCGAGATGGGGCAGGGACGCCCAGTGGCTGGGTGCGCAAAGCACCAGCAGACCCTCAGTTTGTGGCTTAGAGACAACATCTAAAAACCACTTGATGAATTCAGTTGGTAATCTTACAGCCTTACAAACGCTGGTCTAGAGACTCAACTGCAACATGATGCATCCAGGACTAATGAGCTATTAATGAGATGTAGAGCTGGAAAAGGGCATGCCGAGGACAGTGTAGACACAGTATACACAGTGAAGAATAAAATAAAAATGCTATAATATGATTCTATTAATTAATCCTCGTTCAAAAGCCACTGAACAATTGTCATCCAATAATCCAATAATGTAGTGCGTAGTAGTCTGGACTGGAACTGCATGGAACAAATCACTACATTAGAGTATGTTAGAGGGGGTTAGTTAGCCGACTCACGATGGATGGAGTTGGAGAGGCAGGCTTGTTGGGGGGTCCCGCGTTCTCTGCGTTCTTAGTCAGCTTGCTGTCCAGAATGTTCTTCTTTACCACCTTCAGGTCACGGTTCTTGCCAGGGACATAGCCGTGTTTAAGGGAGATAAGTACGGGGTCTCCGTTCTTCCCATCAAACCACTCTTCTGCTTCCAGAACCGGGTCTGGACCTGCCGTGTCCGGATACAAGTCGTCCTGGAACAAGTCCGACTGGAGGGTAGAGCAAGACAGAATCGCTGTGAACATCACCTTTAGGTACATGCCTGGCTCTCTACCGGGACAGCAATAAAGAGAGGTGAACAGAGGCCTAATAGCAGTTGGTGTGTCGTTTAGGATTTGATCTCACCTTTCTAGGTACAGTCATGATGATAGGTTCACACTTCCTTTCATGCAGCTTATAGAATCTGTCAACACAGAAAAAGGCTGATTACCTACTCTGTATTGCATTAAAAGAACATACAATTGCATGATGCAGTGTTTTTTCTTTGTTCCACTAACTATAATCATGCCAGATTACTTATTTTATTGTGGAGAACTGCTACCTCCTAGTGGAGATGGTAAGAACAAATACCCCGAGTTGACTCTTATAAAACATTTATTCTGTATTTATTCAATACAGATATACATGGGCACATGGTTCTGCATTTGACCCAGCCTATTAGAGCAGTGTGCCGTTCAAATGAACACACATAGAATCGTCTCAATTACACGCTCAGTTATTTGACCTCAACATGAAGCCTGGAGGAGCAGGAAATCGAACGATTTTTAAAGTCGGCTGGTCTATGTCCCGACCAACTGCTGTCCCTTTTAGTAAAAGGTGAATGGGCTCAATTGTCATGGAGAGAGACCCGAATAATTCAATTTGATTGGTGCGAGAATCAGCTGAGCTGTCAGCTGATGTGGATAGTTTCTCAGCTGAGGTATCAGCTGATTATCTGTAAGGGAGTTAGGAGCTTGACTACAGTACATGCCCCCACTAGTTATGATACCCAGCAGAAATGACAGCAGTGACATTACATTCTTCACAGGTGTTACCAAATATATACAGCTTATATATTTTTTCTTTATTTTTTTTGGAATGTGTCACACCCCTGGCTCAGGTGAGGGTACAAACATCAAAGATGGCAAGGCAGAGTTTAAACAATGATTTATTTTCCCTGAGTGAACAAAATGTGAGGAATACAAAGGAGACCAAAAATCTGAAAATAAAATATAAAAACAAAATTAAATGTTCATATTATATAAATAAATGAAATTAATCATTTTCATGAACTATTTCTAATTGGTCATTTTAGCCAATAACTATAATCAATTATTTTAAACCAACTATGATATAATAGGTAAATATACAGTAAGTCATTATTATAAATATTTTTTATTTATTCATTCATTTATTCTGCCCAACGTCCTGCCTTTTATGCCTTATGGCATAAAAGAAGCCTTACACTCTGTTTCATAAACAGTGATGAAAACTGGAAACAAACACTTTGAGAACAAAATGTGTGGATCCTGGGAAACGTTCTTGATTGTAAACCCTGAATACATTTCAATAAAGTTTATTTTAAAAGGAAGGCACATGCCAAACTCATAGGATCAGGCTTTGACAATGCTCAAAATTCTCTACAGATTTGCATTCACTGAATCGTCAACAAGCTGTGGTGCTGCTGCTGTGCACTCCATTGTGTCCAAAACACAATGGAGTGCATTAAGACCAGTTCAGGTGTGGCAAATTCTACTCTATATTTAAAATGATTAATTTTGTAGAGAAATAAGAGCTATTCTCCAAAGTGTTTAATCACTGTATTAAACTCTTACCTTGCTATTTCACACTTATTGACATCAAGTCCCCTCTTAGGCATGTAGCCCATACCCCTCTGTGGCTCCTTGGTGGTGAAAGTGTTGAGGTAGTGGACAAACGGAGCCTCGTCCGTGATCTCAAAGTAACGAATGCTGCTGTCACCCTGTCAAAAAACAACAAAATGTAAAGGGGTGGTATAATTGTGCTCTTGCACTACGTAAGATCCGACTGGAAACTTCACTTGAACACACCATTATGGACAACATACCTTCCCACACAGATAAACCACACCGGTGTCTGGATCATAGAAGGGCAGGAGGACTCCGTTGCTGGTGTCCATTTCATGAACAGAAATGGCTTCATCCATGCTTTGCTGAAAATTAAGCATGTGGTCAGAACCGTGGTTGAGTATTTGTTTCTTGTAATGTACAGTATAATTGAATGTAAGCAAAGCTTTTTCTTTCCCATTGCCATAAAAAGTGAAAATACATTTTGTGACTTGAAACCTTTATCTGCTGTAAGCTTTTATGGTTTAAAATCTCTGTTTGGGTATGTGTCCCATTGTCGTACTAGGACTACTGCATGAGAGACTGATAGAAACTCTGTGTGAGTATGGCAGAGGACCCAAGGGAGTGGAAGTATAAAATATCAGATTTCAAACCAGATTTAAGGACAATATAAAGGATACGGAATCTTCTACTGTATTCTCATGATTCCATTAAGCAGATACGTAATGCTGTGATGTTATTCCATGTCTCCTTGTTAATTGCAACCTACCGGATTCCAGAGGGCTAGCTGTCTCTCACTCATGCGGCTGAATCCTGTCGTGAAGACATTGCCATCAGCCAGGAAAATGGCCCTCATGGGTCTCGCTCCCTCATGTGCCTTTTCTTTCTCCTGTGAAGTATTGGTCGCAGGTCAAAATACAACTCAGGTTAATATCCATAATCTAATCCCTAGATTAAAATGTAATAGAAAACAGCACCCTATACTTTTCTATATTCCTCCATATTCGATTCTGTCAATTCCCCCCCATTTCTCCAGGTCACTGCTGACTCTTGGTCGTGGACATGACTCCTGAGTCATAATACTAGCAGCTGTTTCTTCTTCACCCAACAGTGAACAGGGATTTCACCGTGAGGATGTAACGGATGCAGAGAAAGATGGTACCCGTTCCAATTCCACATTCTTCTCACCAACCTCTGGAGGTCACTAGTGCAGCAACAGAGAATGTCACGCCAAGCTGAATGCACCGTAGTAGCCAGGCAAAGCTAGACTAGTACCACTGCTATTTTTGACGGGCGACAGCCCCTCCTATGTCCAGCTTTTGGTGTATGTAACCCGAATTTCGTCCCAACACAAACATTAAATGCTATTGGCAATGAATGGACGATTACACTTTAGAGTCTTATCAGTGGGAGTTGCTGACGTTGCTGTGTTTATTCCCCAGCAAAGCAAACCTGTTCAGTCCTCACCAGTGTCTTGGCTTGTTCACTCTTATTTACAGAAAAAACAAGTTCAACGAACAAAGCAGTAATAAAAGTGTGAAAAGTGCACAAGATTCCATCTTCTAAACCTTTACAACGGCTTTGCGAGCACAAAGGGAGAAAGAAAATGTTTCCGCTGGGAATACGCTTTTTGGAGCACCTCGCCGTGAAATGGCAACTTCCGGGAGAGGTTTACACATTAAACCTGGTAACGGAACACAAACATTGATGATGTAGGTAAGGATTGTGATTCGCTGGAATTAGACAATATATTACATACAATGATATTACATACAATCATACGGGTGTGATTTTTATTTTAGTTTACCCTGGATGCCCATACCCTAGTATTTATATGTTATTCTTATTATTCATTGTAATCCATCTAATCTCCTTGGTCCAAGCCTTCAATTCCGAGTCAAATGCCTTCGTCCTACACAGAAGAATGGCAAACAAACAAATCAAAAATACCACTCACAGCCACAATCGTTTCCTTTCGTGGGTCGATTACTCGGATGGCCTTGTCCTTGCAGGCAGTGCAGATGAGGCTGCCATTGCGGTTCCAGCATGCACTGTAAATAACGTCTGGATGCATGTCCTCCAGGTTGATCATGGCCTCCCCTGTGCCAACGTTCCACACAATGATCATGTTGTCACAACCTGGGGGAAAAGAGACGCATGATGAAAATCCACAGTACTTGACAGCCGATTCCAGATTCTAGCCTCGAGATCTATGCCGACTTTGAGGCTCACCAGAACCACAACACCTTATAATATCATACCATTAAAAAAAAACTACTGTTACGTTATCTATCTTAAAGGTGTTTACAAACAGTGCTTGTAAACAGGTTTGTTTTAAAAACAGTTTAATTTGTTTAATTAGTTTGTTTCAGTCCAGCCAATGTGAAATATTGTATTTAATTTTCAGCTTTGCTTTACAAATGAGTGATTACATAATATTTTATAACCGAGTAGTCAAAAGTCAAAAAAGTCAAAGTCTCATGATTTGTCACTACGTTACCGCAGCGAAATTGGTTCTCCGCTTTGACCCATCACTTGGAGCGGTGAGCTCCAAGGAGTAGTGAGCTGCGGCTTGCCGCGCTCGGGAATCATTAGCTGATTTTGACCCCCAATCCATCCCTTTGATGCTGAGTGCCAAACAGGGAGGTATTTGGTCCCATTTTAGACTCTTTGGTATGACCCGACCGGGAATCAAACCCCGGCCTCCCAGTTCCAGGGCGGACACTCTAACCACAAGGCCACGGTTCTAGTAGCGTTCAGACATGTTATTTGTGTCCTCCCAGGGGCATGGAGGAAGGCACCAACCTGCACTGAGGAGGACGTTGCGTGCTGTTGGGTGCCATGAGATAATGCCAACCCGTTTGGAGTGGCCCTCCAGGACCACCACGGGTTCAGCCAGGCTGGTGACCAGACCGTTCTCAGGGATCTGCCATACCTAGCAAGAAACATGACAGACAAACACCATCAGTAAACAAAGACTATACACAGTAGACCCTGCAAGGTTTTTGTGTATGGTGTGTCAGTCAATAGGAAGGCCATTAAAGAAGAATTCCACACCAGAAGGCTGTCTTACTTTATTTGCAGTTGATTTATTTCCAAAGAAGTGGTGGTCCACCCCAGAATAAGCTTAGAATGGAGTTATGGGATGTTGTTCAAATTCACTCAATTAGATCGCTCCAAAATGCAATTCTCTCTCCACCATGTCAGTAGCGTGTTGACACTCACACTTTAGCAGTGCTACAGCCATAAACCGTCCATCGCCACACATCTTTACAGACTGAACCACTGCTAGACCAAAAGTGAAAGTCTGAGTGTCAACAGATTACTGACATGGTGGAGAGAAAATATGTAGCAAAAAATGCTTTTGGGTTGTTGTTCAAATTCACCCATTTCCAAATTTATGTTGGGGTGTAGCCATGAAGGAGTTTTTTCCACAAAATAACAACTGGACCGCTTTTTTGGAAAAATAAATCAACTGCAAATAAATGTAAGAAAGCCTTCTTGGGTGGAATTCTCCATTAAGGCAAGACAAGTCCACAATAACACGTTATTATCTACCCATGCGGCGAGGGCTGAATAGGTAGAGAGACTGTTTGGGGAAACAGAAGGTCCCTGGTTCACCCCCGGTCTGTGAGTCTTAAGTGTTCCTGAGCAAGACTCTTAACCCCCAACTGCACCCTGGGAGCTGTAGACACTAGATGGGTAAACGTAAAGAACACATTTCCACATATGTGCTAATGTACTGAAAGAATGTACCAAAAATACTCTAAAGGAGTCAGGGACCATTACTATCACATGACAATTCTCTCACATATCCAGAAGGGGGCAGCAGAGACTTAGAAGTCAATCCATAGGATAGGATTTGACTTGAGCATAATAAAGACTTGATTTTGCTTTAAATGTCTCTTAACTATATGACTGAACTCCACCATACCACCCCACCCCCCCACCCACACCCACATCCCCACACCCACACAAACACAGTTAATAGAAATCAAATTGTTCACCCACCCAAAAGGTAAAGCTAAATGCTGGAAAGGAATCAAGCGATGGGTCAACTTCTGCAAACGTACAGCCTTGTGGTAACACTGCATGTATTCACACAGTCCTGGGTTTAGTTTTATAGCCCTGAGCAGGTTAAACAGGGAAGTTGACTCTTTCAGGTAGGGTAGCTCTCAACGCATCCGGCACCCGCCAAGCTCCCCCTTATGGGCCAAATAAGGACACGGTTGAGTATGCACAGCGCTGGGTTTCAAACAAATCGGTGACGTCAGCTCAATAAACCAGCTAAAATCACCACCCAGCTCTGATTCCTATGACACATATTTGTGCCTAATGTGATCCAGAGGGTGAGGTTTGTACCCATCCTGGGGCTATGAAAATCTGGTCTTTCGCAACCTAAACATGTAGACTCAAGTTAGTTATGAGCTGAAGTATTTGTGTGTGTGTGTGTGTGTGTGTGTGTGTGTGTGTGTGTGTGTGTGTGTGTGTGTGTGTGTGTGTGTGTGTGTGTGTGTGTGTGTGTGTGTGTGTGTGTGTGTGTGTTACACAAGCAGGACTTAAGGTGTGTATAGGATGACATCAAACTTACCATGACTGTGCAGTCCTCTGAGCCACTGGCAATGACCTGGTCATTGTGGGGACACCAGTCGATGTCTAGCACGGGACCTGTGTGACCACACACTGTGGGGTAGGATTTGTCAATGCGGCCTGTCTGTGAAGGGGAAAATAAACAAACAAGTACCAGATTAGTCTCCTGCTGGTTCTGCTTAGACAAGAGCCCATGTGGAACTATTGTGAAGTATTGTGATTGTGAAACATGACAATTATAACACCAGTATAATCCCAATGGCAAACTAGTTGTAACTATACAGCACAACTCACAAAATAACACTGGCAGGGGTTGACACTAAGGTCTCTGAGGCACTTGCCCATCGGGAAAGTGCAAGTCAGGTTCTACTTGCCCTCAGGTCATGGTCACTTGCCCCCCAAAAATATATTGTAAATTTTGCATTGAAGTTTACTTCCTACTTGGGTGCTTTAAACCAGGGGTTTTCAACAAGTGGTCCCTGAGAGGGTTCCAGGTGGTCCCCAGTTAAGTTGGTTAACCAGATGTAACTCTTGAGAATGTAAAATTCATCATCTTAATTAGCCCAGGTATACACAACTAGAGAATGTAGAAGATTAGGTCATTTTGATGTGTATGTTAATTTGCCTGTTTTGTTTCCCAAATCCAGCCTGGAATTGTGGATAGCTAGAAAGCAGAAAAAGACACAGAGGTCTTGCCCGATCGGGCAACCAGGTAGCAGCCTTCACTTGCCCCACCATTTTTTTACTTGCCCCGGGCAAGCGGGCAAGTCTTAGTGTCAAGCCCTGACTGGATAAGGAACAAAAAATAAAATCTAGTCTAGGTATTCAATTAATATATTACCAGTATTTAATATTTACATGTCATCCATGATATGAAAAAGAAATATTGTGCACTTGTTACTGCTTTATCTAGGTAAAGCAGTAACCTAGCAGAGATTATCCTTTTGTGGGTTGCACTGTTAGCTGTCGACGGTTCAACACAGGCTGCTCGGAACACGTGGCATCTGATCTGTAGACTGTCTTTATAACCCTGACATCAGTTTCTTGTCTCTCTTGCAGTCTAAAATAAAACAAAACGGCCTAAATAGCTTCTCTTAACGAAAACAGAAAGCCCTATGGTAAAAGCCTTATCCCCCAAACACAGAACACACCCATGAAGGTCTGTAAACGAAGCCTAACTACAATGTTATTAGTCCGATTACATGGACCATTCACACTTTATGTGCAATCTGGGAAATGGACTGCACAGACGCAGTCTGTGAGACAGAAGGTCCCTGAGAAGGGCGTGTGTGTGTGTGTGTGTGTGTGTGTGTGTGTGTGTGTGTGTGTGTGTGTGTGTGTGTGTGTGTGTGTGTGTGTGTGTGTGTGTGTGTGTGTGTGTGTGTGTGTGTGTGTCCGGTTTCTATCAACAGAAGTACAATAGATGCTTGGGTGCACCAGTGCTATACTGAGCAAAAAAACAACAACATTTGCAATACAATGCCAACATTATATTATGGAAAGGACGTTTGATGGCAAAAAACAGTGTGGGATGACGGTTAATATGCTTAGTTTTTTTTAAACTGATAAATGATAAATGATCAGTCAGTGGTCCTTGAGAGAGTTCCAGGTGGTCCCCAGCTAAATGATGGAATGGTTAACCAGGTCTAACTCTTTGAGAGTGTACACTCCCAAGAGTTAAAATATTCATATTCTGAGTTAGCCCAAGTCTAACTAGAGAATGTAGAAGCTTAATTGTCATTTTGATACGTATGCTTGACGGTTTTGTTTCCAAAATCCAGCCTGGTATTGTGGACAAAAGCAAAATAAATCTTTAGTTTTGGATCTGTGTGGCTAAATGTGCTCAAATGGTGTTCTGTGGCTCAAATTCTGAATAAATAGTAGTCCCTAGTATCAAAATGGTTGAAAACCACTGCTCTAAGTCTAAATGAACCACTACTGGGCCTTTTACATAATGCACTTGTACAACTATTGGACCAGACAACCAGAAATATACTTCACTCTGAAGCACCGTCACACAAGGACATGAACATCCAACTTTCACACTCATTTTCTCCTTTAGACGACTTCCTCTGTTCTGCTCCATCTAGTCATCACAGACCTCCAACTCTAAAAGCCAGGGATATGCTTAGAATAGAATATATTGGGCTTAGGACCTCTCAACCAGTAGGTCTCAGTAGCATTAGTCAAAGATCTAAATGTACGAACATCTTTGAACATCAAGAGAGTTAAACATTAACACTTTTAGTATAAATTACCCTGTAAACACAAACAGTGATCTGGGCCTGAATACCAGACGGCCTGTCCAGGATATGAGTCAAGACGTTGTTCAGGATTTCCAGTTTTTGGCATCACTTCCTTGCCTTGCCTACAGCAGACAACAAAGCCTAGCAGAGGTCGCCTCCAGTCTTCTGCCACAGCACAATGCAGTGTCAATGCACCCTCCCACAGCACTGTGGTTGCCATATGACTCAGATCTTACAAGGCCAGAGTCAATTTAGCCTGAATGTGACGTTTCACCTGCTACAGTGTTCTATGAGCCACAAGTCAATAATATGAAATATAGAGGGCCGGTCCCTTGTGAAATCACCTGACTGAAGCAGCGTTGGGCTAGCCTGTGACACATACTATAACTTCAAGCCTGGAGATCAAAGTCCATTGAAAGGAGAGAAAAAAAAAGGTTTGGATTCTGAATGTATCAGAGAGAGCATACTACACCACCGGTTGCTGTACTTTCTTTACAGTGATTTTACAGACTTTTCTCGCTTTAAAGGGGAATTCCACCCATTTTCAATGTTTCAATGTTTTCTGAGAGTGTACAAATGAGAGTGTTCCATTTGTACGCTCTCATAAAAAAAGAAGAATCTGAAGAATGCCATTAACATGGTGAAAATACATCTTGATGATGTCATGTTTCACCATGTTAGTGTTTTTCTTCAGACCTCCATTTCTTGGGAACACAGAATGGGGGATTTTTTTGATCAAGTCCACACAACACCTTGGTACATCAATGACATGGTAAAATATTGAAAATCGCTGGAGTTCCCCTTTAATGTAAAGCAGGAGTCAGTGCTAATGGTATTTAGAAATTCCAGAGCAAATATGACAGCTGACAGCTGGTGTCTGTTTGAGATGAGCCACGTGCGTGCACAGACACATCCCACACTTTGTGTCTGCCTCATGAGCACACATGCAGTATACCATTAGACAATAGACATGCACTGAATGCTTTGCATTTCAGTAAAGGGTTCCTTAGCAGCCAACCAGAGGCGTGAGATTGGTTCTAGTTGACGGTAGCCCTGCAACTTCCGAGTGCCACACATTCAACAGCAGCAACACATGCTTTAAAACCGTTACCACCTCCAACGTTGGTGCAGTAGAGATCTACCATGCTCATAGCGGTCATTACTTGATCTTAAACACTTTGCCTACTCAAATAACAGCCAGAAAGAGAAGTTATGGACCCATCTCACAGTGTTTTTTCTGCTATGTGTCCCTCTGTCTAGGCTGTTTAAAACAGGAAGTAAAACAGGAGAATGATGAATTGCTGACTTTACAGTTTACATATACCGGTAATCTGTTATAGTCGAGGCAGGAAAGGCACAAAAAGCTCAGATAGAAAACGGACTAAGTGTAGATAAGCTGATTCAATCAAAACCATTTTAGCAACATTCTAATCAGGGCTACAGTGTGTGTTATGACAGGACAGAAGGATTCTTTTTGTTGATCTTATTATGTCACTTTCTCAAATCCTCTTGGTTTTTAAATCAGAATGGGTGATTACATGTCAAGTTAGTGCACACAGCTTTATAACCATCATGAACAAGTATTAACATCGGACTAAAACAGCAGTCTATGACCAGGGTGTGTCACAGTCTGTGTTGACTGCTAATGCGTGCTATGTAGAAACCCATCACTAAGCTCTAGATCAGCCTGCACATGCACCTTTTTCTTTTTAGAATGTTTATACTTGCACAAAATGTGTGGCTCATTGAAAATAACTGATTTTGGACACACACACACACACACACACACACACACACACACACACACACACACACACACACACACACACACACACACACACACACACACACACACACACACACACACACACACACACACACACACACACACACACACACACACACACACACACACACACACACACACACACACACACACACCTCGCAGAAGGCAGACTGACACAGCCTTTGGAGATCAGGACTGACAGTCTGACACTCTTCGACAAGATAAGATGTACACTGTACAGTATACAGTATTTAACCCTAAGAGTAGTGTCTACCTAAAAGACAAAACAACAAAAATAGGCTCTAATCCTGCTTTGCTTTCTGACCTCAGTCAGGACACCATGAGCTCCATTTTTGTCAAGTGCTAAACCCAGTCTACAAGCCAGACTAAAACTTGTCAATGTAGATTGGCTAGTTGAACTATTCAACAAAAAGAGGTTTAGGGACAAGGGGTTTAGTGGTAATGGAAATGGAGCCCAATATGTCTTAGAACATTTAACTTGAAAAAATCCCATCTAGAGCAGACAGCGACACACTCAATAACCTTGGACGGTAGGTATGATTTCAGTCCCGACGTCTATTGCTTTTTGTACGTTTAAACAACATGATCTGGTGGTCTTTAAATGTGGGGGTGAAGCACTGTCATGAGCGTTTTAAGTCATCAGCCTACTGTGGTGGTTTTGTGGTCCGAGAGAAGAATGCAGGCCGGCAATGTTAAAAGTTAAGCGCTGCGATCTGACATCCTGACCGGCCCCAGACCAGAGAGCACGCCAGGCCTCTTGCCACA
The DNA here is from genome assembly GCA_039105355.1 of Benthosema pterotum. Taxonomy (NCBI): domain Eukaryota; kingdom Metazoa; phylum Chordata; class Actinopteri; order Myctophiformes; family Myctophidae; genus Benthosema; species Benthosema pterotum. The sequence continues at coordinate 33,896,353 of CM076972.1, read as the reverse complement.
TTTTGAGGCAGCCGCCCGCCTGCCAGTTCACCAGAGAGCCAGGCGTTCCTCGCATTCCACACCTCGGCCCCAGGCAGCTCTGGTATGGCTATGACTAATGAGAGCATGGGGGCTGCCGGGGTGTCAAATGTAGCACCCTTTGAGGTGTTAATCATGTTTGTGTCTGATATACACAATTAGGAATGCCTAGGACTAAGCAAGGAGCACAAGTGGATCTGCCCTGGGCCTGCACAAACATTATCCAATAGTGTGATTATCTACATAAGGCAGGAATGTGGTTCGTATGGAGTGAGGTAACGTAATGGTTAGCACATAGGCCAATAAACCATCAAACTGTGAAAACACCTCTGATGTTGAGCAGGTGTCACCATGCCAATTAAACAAAGCTCCTATTAGGAATGCATGTTTTTGTACAGCCATGAAACACTGGTTGTTGTAACAGAGGCCGTATGAGGTGTTGTTCATAATGCTGTGCTGGTTTACTACAATGAGACCAACACTGAGAGCCGTGTAGACAGGTTGGCCTGTGGCAACCTGTCCCACACTCGCTTTCTTTCCCGGGAAGCCTAAGGGCCACATTCACACCCTGATTCACGCCTTAAAGAATGTTCTACCCTTTACCTGTGTGTCCTACCGAAGATGTGATTCAGTAGAGTAGAGGAACAGACCCCCGGGTAAACCCATTAATATGTTAAAACACACAACATTAAACATACTTCAGAGAGTGACCAACAGATTAGTTTGTTGGCCATAATACTGCAATGCCCAATTCTGACTTTGGAATCTACCTCTCTGTCTGCCCTCACTTTCCTGTCACTACAAAAAAAAAAAAACACATAAAAACACACCTTTAAACATGAACCATGTCCATGTTGCCTACTGTCAAAAATCGGACATGGATGAAGAGTCTTGCAGTAATTAAGAAGAAAAAAAAAGTTCATCAGGGCTTTAGAAGTGAACGAAGGGGTTACTTGGCAGGGCGGTGGGTGACATCACAGGACACTTTTTCACAACACTGGAAAAAGGGCTGCTAACAGACTAAACCAGCCAAGCAAGGAAAGGCAGAGCAGTGATCATCACCAAGGCAACCAGCCCAGAGGGAGTGTGGTTAGATGTAGGAGTGAGCATCATTCTGACCAGACGAGGGAGGTGAGAGCAGGGAAAACTGATATCTCCGGTGTTGTTGGGGGGAAAAAAAGAAACATGTCCATAACTACACTACAGACTATACTACAGACATTCACATCCTAGTGTGGAATGTCAGCAGCTAGCTATACTCACTTGTTGCTATGCAACTCATGAGGCTGTACACAAATAGTATGCATATCATTGCAGGGGGTAGGCTAAAAGCAAATCTGCCTGATATACAGAGGGAATCGATAAGGAATATATAACTAAGAGCAATAGATAACTATATTTTTGCTCATGATAGGCCACGGCATTTTCTCATAACTCAACATGTGATTTGCACGCACACATGCACACACACCCACAGACAGACAGACTCACTCACACATACAGAGGAAAGGATCTTCCATCAGTGTGGCTCAACACACTTCATTGCTCTATGGAAATTTCCACTTTTCCTTTGCCTCGGTTGCCTTGAGAGTTGAGACACACCGCTGAAATGGCAACAGTTGCCCAGTCAAACACACACACACAACTACAAAGCTTCTGAATGATCATGGAGCAGCCTACACAGCACACTGACCACTGTGCAGTACAATACAGTTCAGCACAGCAGGGGCACACTTGGTGCTAATTTACGTGTCAAATGACATACTTGAAACGTGACAAATTCAGTGTCTAGATTGTGTAAGGATAAGGCCACTGTTAGAACTCGTCAGGGACCATGGAGGGTGATGATTAGCAGTCAGCAGAAGCTAATTATACGCTACCTTTGCCTCTCTCTCTCTCTATCTCTCTCTCTCTTCTAACGTCACTGCTTCTGCAGATGGGAACCGGCAGAAAGTATTCAATATCGACTGCCAGCTGGTCTCTCTTCTTTAGACACTACGGAATGATGACCACTGGATTATGCATTTGCACAGGACAATGGTGATTTAAAATACAATTGCTCCCCAAAAAAGGATGCTTGAGTTGTGTTGTTGGATTTCTATAGAACAGAATAGATATTCTGAAGGCAGGAAATATTGGTGCAACGTGTCCATGGACCATGACATATCACTTGGGGTGATAAGGAAATGCTATACGACTCAATGAACCACCAAATAACCACACAAGCCCACCCTAACCCTACAAATCACTCAACAATACAAGGATCTCACAGAAGAAAAGCGTCTCAAATGGATGATAAGACATAATGTGGCATTGAAGGCCAGTGAATGAGTGTGACACACACAGGCAAACACATGACACTTCTCTCATCCTGGCCGCGCTTCCTCTTCCAGCCTATCCCAGTATTCACATGTGTACCGGCACTACTAGAAGCAGCCAATGGCAAGGCAGGGAGGAAATGGTCTTGGAAGGCTGTCAGGCAGGGAGCAGTGAATGACCATATATGGTAAAATCTGCAGTCAGCAGGACTCAGCAGTAGCAGCGGCGGTGAAGGCAGAGGCTGTATAGAGAGGTCCTGGAATACAGATTGAGCAGAGTATGGGGGGGGCTTTGTATTAAGCACTTTAACCCTGCCATCCCTATCCTGGGCATGTAATTATAAGCAAAACATCTTCAAAGATGTCCCCAAAATGTAATGTTGAAAATAGCTAATCTACAAGTTCACAATAAAGGGGCGCATCTGCTGATAGCACGACTAAATGAAGAAGTCTTAATTTGGGTAAAGAAGGTAACTTCAGTTTACGTGTGAATCTTCGCTGTGAATAATGAAAATGAGAGACCTAGTAGGTAGCTAACTGTGTATGTTTGAGAGAGGGAAATAGAAAAGAGTGTGTTTATTATGCACACGCCCAGGGATTTACTTACACCAAAGGTTGGGTAAAGGTGAATGGCGGATTGAGGGAATGGATCCAAATAAAACAAACACACACACACACACACGCACGCACGCACACTCCAATTTCATTGTGCAGTGTGTGCGCGAAGGTGTCAGAGGTGCTAGCATGGAACATGCCTTTTACAGTACGCAATACACACCATTTGGTGTTATTAATTATGGGCCTTCTTTTAGACCATTTGAAAGTGAAACAGAAAAAGTCCAAAGCGGAAGCCACAGATGCTCACACTAAATACACTACACAGTAAGTAACACTTAATGAAGACAGTGTGGGAACAGAAAGTGCTCCAGACAAGAAATGAGAGCAGAACCATATCATGTTTGCCCGCATCAAATAATGTCAAGATATGTGTAATGTATATAAATCTCATTCACTGAGACAGAGAGAAGGGGTGGGGGGGGGTCAGGAATGCCTCACTGCATGCTCGGTAGTTGCTGCATTCACAATCCCACAGCTTCCTTCATATGGAAATAAGAGAATAAATTAGTGGGAATCTAAGAAAAACAGGGAGAGATTGAAAGCATAGGAGAAGGGAATGACATGTGTTGTTTAGCCAGACACCTGACACCCTCTCCACAAATCCCGATGTGTTCTGACAGGAGGCAGCAACAATGCTCAGACCCGTGTTGAGTCATGCTGGACTGCAACGCCAATATCAGTCTCTCACGCGTTCACGCACGCACAGACGCACACACAGAGCAGGTCAGCAGGTCAGACTCGGGTCAGGTCACAGACCCCAGACATTAACCTCTGCCCTTGCAAAAAGATGCATTCTATGTCCAACTAGACAAAGTTACAGTAAACACAACAGTCACAGTGGCTTATAACAAAATATGTTAAACAGACAAAATCGGCTATCAATGAAGTGCTCTCGTTACATTCTCAAAACAACAGAGTTGTATAATCTTTTTGCCACAGATTTGACATACTGCGAGGCATATTCGGGCGGGGGGGTAGGAGCATTGGTACCTCCACCTCCCCCCCTGCCAGAGTGTGGCGATGACAAAGGGCCTGGCTGGGAGCGAGCGTAGGACAAAAGCCTTGAGCAGCTGGCTGCCCACATAGGCTGAGAGCAGCACAGCATGGGCAGATGGACTAGCCAGCCAGATGCACCCTCACGCTGGGGGAGGGCGGCATGTCTTTGCAACAAAAAGTAAAACTATACCCAATAATCACTTTGAAATCCATGTGCGACTGCAGAGATGCACAGAGATTTTCGCCCATGGCGCAGGGTCCAATCCTACAAAAGCACAGTCATGCATGGCGCAGAAACATTATACCATACTTTGGCAAACCAGATCTATACTAATGGTGCAACATCTATATATTAAATTAAATATTAAAGAACTGCATCTTTGAAGGGCAACGCTGTAATATTATACTGGCCACTTGCACTGTATCTGTAACGGAAGTCCACTCTCAGAACAGCCTCTCCCCTCAGTCAATCAGAGATCTGCACTGTCAGCAGTATGCACTAGAGATGTCCAGATGGACCTGCCTTGTTTTATGAAACATTATACCCAGGAGTTATTTGCCTATAACATTACCATGATATTTGCCAATAACATGGTAATAAATATAAAACACAATACCAGAGTTTGAATAATTCTAAAAGTGTGTTCAGATTTCTTTTGAAACCATTTGTGTTTGTGTTTTAGTTGATTTTACCATAGAAAAGCAGCAAACACATTGCTCAGTTGTACTCTGTGATACTAATAATAGATCATTCTGTATGTAATCTTATATTAAAACTGCTTAATGGTTGAATGGTGCATGTCACAAACATAATATCTTGTAATAACCTATAAGGTTCTGATCCACACCCAACCATTGAATGCCATGACAACAGTCACAGTGGACTTGCATAAGACTGTTCAGGGATCGACCATGAGAATAGTCACACCCCAGCGGCCACAGACTCTGATCCGCACCAAACCTGCTACCAACACTGTTCAGTGATGTGACACAAGATTAGTCACACAATTAAAAAAAAGAGGGAAGAAAAGGTAGAAGAACAACAAAATGCAAACATATGAGCCACAACTCCAAGCAATATTTAACACATCAAATGGCCATCACTGACCATTTCTCTGTTCAGCACATATAGGACTAGTAGATATGAAGGCAAATACTCCTCAACTACACTGAGAGAATGATTGAAAGCTTTCACAAATTAGCTTTCAGTCCTGGAAAATACAATGCATAAATTGACAGCTTGTATGTGGGCAGGTCTAAAATCAAGAGCTTTTTTCTGTGCCTCACTTACAGGAAATTGAACAGGCTTTACTTTGCACACAAAGACATCAGTCTCCGACCACTTTTAATTCAGCGCTGAAAGCAGACTTTGTTCGATGAACACACCATCACTGTACTGAGACATGTCAGGCAGAGGGCAGTCCATTTCCAAGACGGAGACACAGAGACGAGGACAGAAGGAGTGTGAAGCTAGCTAATCTAGCTCCCGGCTCCGACACCGGGACAAGGCTCTGCATTCAGCGAGGTGCTGAGAGGCGTAAGCTGTATGATGACAGGCCAGGGGATCCGGTACCCCATGCCAGAGCCGACTCATATGACACATCAGTAATTACAGGCCCAGGTTGGAGCTGTCAACGCCACAGAAGCACTCGTGTCACTCATGGTGTCGCGTCTTGACGCTGGGACACAGCAGGCCAGTTCAGACACGGAGACAAAAGCTCTTAAAGCTCCCGCATTTTCAGAACGGCACCCCTTACCGGAAGTACGCCTGCTATGACGCAATTGCCGTAGCTGTCAAATCGTTAAGCAAACAGCCATCCGCAACGGTGACAGGTTACCATGGTGATGCGTCTATGCAGCGTGTGTCAAACAAGAGTTGTGGACACCATGTTAAAGTGTAGGTTCTGCCGTAGTAGAAACGGCTGCCACGCCAAGCAGGTTTATCTATCGAGCACTGATCGAGTTTCTGTTGCCGTTGTAGAGACGTCGCCGTCCTAGGCTTAAAGTCCCTATTGGCAGTGTGCTGCTGCTGCAGCCAACAAGCAATTTGTCAATGGTCATAATAACCTTTCCTAGGAGGTGTGTCAACGGCCCTAGTAGTAGTTATGATGAGTGTTTGACCCATTGAATGTTTTAGAAAAGTGTCAATGATGATGACAACAGATGTTTTGCTTGCGATAAACAGGTGTAAACAACACTTGAAAATGCTCTAAACAGTGCCTTGTTGCTAAACTTTGCTATTGTAATGGTGTAATGCAAGATCATCTGCATGAAACAGTTTGATGCTCAATTTTAAAGATGTGAAGTGCCATGATTTAATTGGACACTAACACGTATTACTTATTATACAAGTATAAGTATGACTGGTTTAGGTGGTTGCTGGTGGTCCACCAGTTGAAGACAGACCCACAGCTGTTTCTGTATGATAAAGGGGAAGGCTTAGGGGAGCGGATGTATTGTGATGTCACTAGGACCATTTTGTTCATTGGCACGTTCACATAACCACATGAAGGGGTAAAAAAATGCAGTATAGGGCCTCAAACAGTCACAGAACTGTACACAAAATAGATGGCATATGCTGTACGGAGAATTTCTCTGTCACATGCTATGCATCCACATTTTGTTAGTTCAAATGTTAGATATCGCTTTATTGCTGACAATATCATATAAACAGTTCTTCCCTCTAAAAAACACCTGCATGTAATCCTGTTACATCATATGCATATGCGGAATAAGGCAAGGGACACAAAGCCTTTAAAAGGAGCTACAGCAATCAAATGTACAATTTCTCCTTGCTCCCCCGAGCAGCAAACACAATCTCATCTTTAAAGCAACTTCAGATTACAGAACACGTCACCCATTCTGGAGCCAAACAAGTCATTAGACTTTGAGGAGTAAGACTGACCCTACTAGCAGGAATGTGAAGCATGGTGGTGCATGTGCAGCAACTCGCCATTCAAAACCCTGATAGGGTTGATTGAGTATAAAGACCCCCCCCCCCCACACACACACACACCCGCCTGTCTGTACTGTGTGCACACGCTGTCCAGGACACTGCTGCTATGTGACAATTAAAAGTTTGCAGCACCGCGAGTTGTAGATATTTCTCTGCGTCAATAGTGATAATGTTAAATGGAGTCATGCTTACGTTGTAAAAATGTTTGTGTAATTTAACAGAGTATGGGAGCTTGCTTTTGTAAACGTCATTTGGACAGGCACAATCACAATACACCGCCGGTAACCGCCATTATTTGCCATGTTTTGTTGGTCAGGCAATCATGATAAGTTAAGACCCACCATTTCAGGATAGTGTTTACTGTTTACTAATTAATTACACTTCATATGATTAGTGATGAAGTGGGAATAAGTTAAGTGTTAAATCTCTCAATTCCATCTCTATTTAGCTTCCCTCCTTCACAATGTGTTTGTCTGCCTGCTTAGTATACACATCTTTGATGTGTGAATGATCTCTTGATCATGATTAGGAATTTTGTGAGGGACAAAGTTAACAGAGAAACTACAGCCCTCCCTCAAACTCCACTCGCTCGACATCTGCATATATTTGAACGATAGTACGTGCAAAGCGCCACAGTGAGTGAATGCGTATAGACAAACTAAGAAGAAAACAATTCCTTGCAGTGCAGTGGCGACACATTGTTAGCGTTGTTGTGAATCATACTGCAAGTATAAAATCACATATAGAACTCTAAAAGCCAAATCGTGTGGAGATATTGTCTCGTCCCAGCGATATTTATCACACACCCATATACAGTATGTCCTGGTAAACCACAGGGATTAACACCTGGGCTATAGTCTAATTGCACATCAGGTCTATTCTGCAATGACTCCACACAAGCCACTGATCACCTGTGCGCTGAGCTGAGTGGACCAACCAGACACGCACACCTAGAAGCTCTGCTAAATCACAACTTGAGGCACGGCTCTTCAATGGAATCAATGAATAGAGAATGTACTCCTTATAAATCAACATAGTAAGCAAGATAAGCAACATGTTGTAACTAGTTTTGCATTAGTATTGCAGTGCATGATATCCTGCTGAGTGTGCAACTCGCAGTGCACTGCCAAGCAGTAAATAGTGCATCGTGTGTCTAATTACTGTCTGTGCTGGATAAGTGGCAGGATGGGATTTCAAGCCATACAGGTATGTGGTATTGCTAAAACAACACAATGTACAGGCTTTAACAATGTACCAAAAAGTAAAAAAAAATCTCAAAAAACAATTGTATATGAATTAAACAATTTATCAAACCTTTTGTACAAGATGAACTTACCTTGTGAAGAGGAAGAACGAGGAAAGCTCCACCGCCACTGGCCTCAATGATTATTGCAACAAATTTGGGGTTGACTGCACAAAAGGAGCTGTCCCATGTGACCCTTGATACCCGGATGTCATCGTAGCATTGGTCATTCTTTACCGCCTGGCCAAAGACGTGACGGAATTTGCTCGCCCGAACGACTCGTCTGAACATATCTGTGCAGAGAAGAGGGGAGAGGAAAATTCAGCAATCAGTGAAGACCACTATCAGTGTCTACTTCATAACAAAAACATACTACTACTACTAAAAAGTCTTACTACATATTTGCTGCTCACACACACACACACACACACACACACACACACACACACACACACACACACACACACACACACACACACACACACACACACACACACACACACACACACACACACACACACACACACACACACACACACACACACACACACACACACACACACACACATAAAGTTAGTTTACAACTTATGAGACTTTAGGGTGCAAAACATCCCAATACATACAGTATGCACTGCAGCTGCTACAACAGCTTGAGATCATCTGTGAACTTTTTTGTGTTAAACATTCCCCCTCCAGATGTTTGGGGCTTTCTGACTCCAAAGTTGTGTCGTAACAGACGCTCCCCTTGCCTCTCCTCTCTGACAGACCACCAACTGTCAGCAGACATGAGCTAATGTGGCTACCAATTAGCACATGGCTCGGCTGCAAGAATGGAGCCGTTATCACTGTTTTGCTCCAAAGCACGCATCAACAGGATACACAAGTATTTCACTTATTAAGTGCAGTGTGCATGCATGCATGTGTGCATTAGAGCAATGAGTAATTAATGAAGCCATCAGGGGTTGACACTAAGGTCTCGGAGGCACTTGCCCATCGGGCAAGTGCAAGTCAGGTTCTACTTGCCCTCAGCTCATGGTCACTTGCCCCCCAAAAATATATTGTACATTTTGCAGATGTAACTCTTGAGAACGTAAAAATGAAACCAAATGGACCCTTGCGGGTCCATTTGGTTTCATTTTTACACTCAGGTCTACACAACTAGAGAATGTAAGATTAGGTCATTTTGATGTGTATGTTAATTTGCCTGTTTTGTTTCCCAAATCCAGCCTGGAATTGTGGATAGCTAGAAAGCAGGGAAAGAGAGAGTGCAATGACTGCCTTCAAGACAAATTTATCTTGTGTTGTGTTATAGTGCAATAAGTTGCACACTTGCCCGATCGGGCAACCAGGTAGCAGTCTTCACTTGCCCCACCATTTTTTTTTACTTGCCCCGGGCAAGCGGTCAAGTGTTAGTGTCAAGCCCTGCGCCATGATCAAATGCAGTGAGCTACAGTTAGCCACTACAAATGAAATGAGCCGAGTGTGTCTGGAATCGTGTTTTTGCCCTTGTGAGTCTGCTCATCCATCCACAGGTGTGCATGCACAGGCCACTGAAGCAACCTCAAATTTCTCAAATCAGCCTCATGGTGATGCTATAACAGGATGCTTCATGTTTTGGCTTAAAACGCTGTTCTAACAGTACGATAAAAAATAATCTCCTGGATTGCTTGGATTACAATAATCACAACTCAACTCCCACGGCCATTTCAGTCACGTGCAAAACACACCTTTTGCTCACCATCAGTTCAAAACTCACATACTCTGGATACATTTTCTCTGGAGTCACTGCTGTGCGGAACAGAACTTTAACCATTCCATATTGACTACCTCTGACTCTGTAGGCGATCCTGGGTTACACAGATCCATACGTTAACCATAATCACCAGACCAGTGCACTACCTTACCTTTAATAACCGTGTATAAACGTTATTAACCTAAACTGAACCAGCTGCATGCTCTAATAATTGGTTAAATGGTGCAAACTGCTACTACACTGTTATCATTTCTGCTGAAATTCACAACCACACACATGCAATATATTGTATAACCACCTCAAACTACAAAAAGGGGCAGTTTAAGATCAGTGTAGAAACCAAACCAAGTTCCAGTCTCATCTAAATCAAATGTTAAAGAACATCTTTGTTTAACCCTTGATACTTTTGACTGTGGTTCACAATGTGATGTACTGATTTTCACAGTGTCAGAGACAGAGAGACAGACACAGAGAACAATCACAAAATGCATGGCATGTTTTTCCTACTGTGTGCGGATGGATCCGACCCCAAACAGGAAGTTCATCCTGTAGCGATATGGGGCTGTAGCAGACATTTTAAACAATTTTCCTTTGTGAAACAAGTTGTTAAAAATGCAGCTTGGATGCAAGGCACGAACCTGATCATGGAGAGTAGTTAGAGGTTAAGTGTCTTTCTCAAGGGCACTTTGAAACTAACCCAGGGGGAGCTGGGGATGGAACAAGGAAGCTTTAGATTCTCAAGAGGCCACTCTACTTTCTGAGCCTCCGTATCATTAGGTTTGCAAATGTTTTGTGTAGCTAATCTCTTAAAGTTTCCAGCTGAGGTTTGAACAGGCACACAGTTACCAACCGACTTCATCTTAAGATAGCACAGCAGATGGAAGGATACCTATTCACTCAGATGAATTGTGTCACGCCAAGTGGTTTTCAACCAGTGGTCTGGGGACCACCAGTGGTCCTTGAGAGAGTTCTAGGTGGTCCCCAGGCTAAATTATGGGAAGTTGGTTAACCAGATTAACTGTCAGAGTAACTCTTTGAGAGAGTAAAAATGAAACAAAAAATGGACAATTGCGGGTCATCATGTTTACACTCAAGAGTTAAAATATTCATCGTCTGAATTTGACTGAAGTCTACACAACTAGAGAATGTAGAAGATTAACAGTCATCATCTATCGTTTGCCTGTTTTATTTCTGAAATCCAGACTGGTATTGTCTTGGAGAAATCTTGCAGTCTGTGCGGCTAAAATGATCTGAAATGGTGGTCCGTGGCTCAAATGATGAATACACAGTGGGCCCTGGTATCAAAATGGTTGAAAACCACAGCATTATAGTAAGGGCGGGACTTAGCGCGTTAATTGAGACTAATTAATTACAGAAAATATAACGTGTTATAAAAAATAACGCATTTATTCGCACCTTTTCTTTATCCACCATTGGAACGGAACGTTTGTCACTGATGGCCCATTCACACCATTGAAGTGGAACGTTTCTCACTGTATCACCGTTTCACACCTACCCAATATGCTAACGCACACGGAAGCGGCAGTCCACCCGGAGTCACGACATTGAGGAGTCAGAAACTGAGCGCTTGAGCGCTGTTCAAATGGCCTGAATAGGGACAAACTGCAGTTGAAGTCAATGTAGAAGAATCGCCATTGGTCTACTAGCTCTATGGAGTAAACGTAACTCAGTCTATACTCTAAAGCTCCGTCCGCCTCCTCGTCCTCTTCCCCCGCAGCAAAAACAAAACAAAACAACTCGCAACATGAACGACAAACCAGATGAGCAAGCATTACTCGGCCCCGTTGATGGCAAATTTAGATTTAAGCAAAGAACGGATGGAAGCGTGGACAAAAAGGCAGTTTATGCAACAAAGAATTTGCATACCATCGCAGCAGCTCGAGCCTCAAATATCATCCAACATGTTGGAGCTAGTGTATTTACTGTCCCCGTTTCGTAGAAATCTATGTAGAAGAGCCACCATTGGACTGACCCCGTGAAGAGAAGGGAGCTTGGGTAAGTCTTTCTGCACTCTGGCTAGTACCAGAGCGACGTAGAGGTGTCCGACATTCAATGGCTTGAATAGGGACAAACTGGAGTTGGCGACCGGCGCTCATCAGTGCAGCTGGAGTCGAGTTCATATTGGCTGTAGCCGTGTGTGTGTGTGTGTGCTCAGATGATCAACTGACGTGGGCTTTGGGCAAACAAATCCTCCGTGAGCGGTTTGATCATAGTAGCCTAGTTCAGAGTAGTTCACTTCACTGTGTTTATCTGACGCTAAATTGCATGATAATAATGACTGCTAAATGTACGCAAATGTATGCTCCAGAACAATCAGCGCTGTGTGTGTGGCACTGCCTTTCTTACCAGCTAGTCTTCCAAGTACCAGTATTTTATTTATTTTGCCCCAGAGTCAATTATTGTACTGGACTGACTGAGAAATGCTAACGTTTGTACTTGAATTTGGTAAATAAGAAGAAAAAAAGAAAAGAGGAAAGCTTTGGAATTGGGGAATCTTTTTGAATCGAGAATTTAAAAAAAATCTAGAAATCTAGTTTTTGGATCGAATCGTGACCCAGAAAATTGATACTGAATTGTATCGTGGGACACCCACAGATTCACAGGCCTAGTATTCAGTTCATTGCTTCACTCATTCAGTTCATTGCTTCACTCGTAATATCAAATTCAGTTCAAAAATGTGCTTTCTCACTTTTCTCAGGTAAATAATAATATGCGATTAAAATGAGATTAATTGAGATTAATTAATTATTGAGCCTCTAATTAATTAGATCAAAATTTTTAATAGAGTCCCACCACAGCATTATAGGGATGATCATAGAATATGAGTGATTTGAAAATGCTGTCTTGTTCAAAACACACACCAGTGTAAATTCATATTGCCTGCGGGCAGAAAGCCATGAAAAGTGTACATGCCGACATTATTTTTTTATTTCAATGAGTTCAATCTATGTTGAAAAAGACCTGGATTTGGCATGTCTCACTCTCTAGGCCACAAGTCTAGCAGTAGTGTTTGTGTTGTTCGGATTACAGCGTGGCTCCTTGGAGGCAAGCCATCTAGACTAGTGTCTGTGCGCTTACAGTACTGAGTCTGTCTGTCTGTCTGTCTGTCTGTCTGTGTCTGTGTGTGTGCGCGCGCCCAAATACGGCGCTCTCTCCAATGCGATGGTTGTGCCTTGCATGGCTTCCACCGCCATAGGCGCATGAATGTTTGTGAAACGGTGAATGTAATGCACCATGTAAAGTGCTTTGTTACCATTTACCAACATAATTCGCCACAATGCCCAGCCTATATGTACCTATAGGACTGGACAGAAAATCAAGAGCGTACAGATTCAGACAATGTGGCATGATGATGCTATCTCCCCATCAACAACAAGCTGGCAGCTGTTGTTGTTGATGAATATTACCATGAAACTATCCAGATAGCAAAATCCATTGATTCAACGTTGAATTCTGGTTATCTAACCAGAATTCAACGTTGAATCAATACATTTTGCTATCTGGGTATATACTATTAACTAGTACTCAGCGAATGACACAGCCACAGAGGATGTACCATTTTTAACACAATTCCCCCCACTGTGACCGTCATGGCAGCTGTCTACAACAACCCGGCACAGACTTCCTTTTCAAAATAAAAGCTACATCTAGCACTACTTTTATTTCTTAAGTGAGCTTACGGGATGTATGACAAATGCCACTGGAGACAGGCTAATTAGTTCAAAAGGTAATTAATATCTCTAGGTTGCACATAGACATTCGCCAATGCTTAGACTAGAGAACCTTACACCAAGCTAGTCACCTTAGTTCACAGTTCACTCTCATGTTTGGCTTTCATCTAACACAACCACAGAATAGGTGGCCCATTCTTAATCAAAGTACATTGTATATTCTAAGAAAAGAAAACACTCACTAAGGACATCTTTTTATTTTAAGTGCTGAGTCTGTTTGCCTACTGTCCACCAGTAACTATAGATGTACCAAAGGTAGCAGGGCTACAGTGGAAGTCGCTTGTGAACCCACACCTAAATCAACAATCCCGCCCTCCCCGTCGAATGCCAACTGACACCAAGTAAAACACCTCCAAAGTTTTCTCACTTGACCCTTCCCATCCACCAGTCCTTATGATGTTGAAGCTCTAACGCATGGAAACTCAAGCACTGCCTTGTGCCTACTACACTAGTAGAAGCGGAGCAGTTAAAGCGGCTCACTGGGTCTTGAGTCACGTGTTTATTCAGCATCTTCTATGTCAAGGGTGGGCAATTATTTTTCCCAAGGGGCCAAATGAGATGCATAAAATATTGTGGAGGGCCAACACTAAAGACTGAACTAAAGTCTGCAGAGTATTAATTTAATTTCAAGATAACAGTAAGCGTATAAGACAAACCATTTTGACACCAGGGACCTCGATTTATTCCGTATTTGAGCCACAGAGGACCACCATTTGATGACATTTTAGCCTCCACAGACCGCAAAACTAAAGATTTCTTTCACTTTTGTCCACAATTCCAGGCTGGATTTGGGAAACAAAACAGCCAAAACATACAGATCAAAATGACCATTAATCTTCCAACTTTCTCCAGTTGTTTGTTAGACTTGGGCTAGTTCAGATGATGAATATTTTAACTCTTGAGAGTGTTAAAATGAAACCAAATGGACCCGCACGGGTCCATTTGGTTTCATTTTTACGCTCTCAAAGAGTTACATCTGGCTAACCAGCTTTTCATATTTAACTGGAACTCTCTCAAGGACCACTGATGGTCCCCGGACCACTGGTTTAAAACCCTTTCAGGGGCCGGTCAGAGTCAGCCAAAGGGCAACATTTGGCCCCCGGGCCGCATAATGCCCAGGTATGTTCTATGTCATCTGTGTGTAACAAGAAAATGCGAAATGCCATGGTAGTTTGGCTATGTCAAAGCAACAATTTCACCACACATTTTTAAATTATTCACATTTCCAAACCCCATGAAGCACAAGTCATTATGCCTCATCGAACACACACACACACACGCACACACCCCTCAGTCAGATTAGCTACATCCATTACATACTAGCCCTTTAAGACTTTTTATCCCACTATTTTGTAACCCAGTCATTCACCCCAGTGCCAATTGCCTAAACTGTAATCCAGAGCAATTACTCCCTCTGCCAACCCGGATTGCCCCCGAATTGAGCGCATGCTTTCCTCAGGAGGGAGCGAGCCACTTCTTGTCCCTGGTTAGGACCTAGTGCATGGAAAGAACAAGTTATTCCAACCAGTTCCTTCCAAGCTGACCAGGGGGAGGCAGTATAGAGACCAGGATTAGTGCATGTATTTTTGAGGACAAGGTCAGGCAAACGCTCAGAAAGGCTCGTTTTAAGTCCACCTCACCACGGGTATGGGCACTGGTGACATGGAGGAGAGAAAACGTTGCCATCAATTCGCACGGCACATGGCATTAATATTAATACCATTCTTACCAAGTATGCGTAATGATGATCTGCCAATAAGGGATGCTAGCAAACCTTGTTAGCCAGGTCTGCATTAATACAAATACAAATGCTGACACTGTGTATATCGTGGCTGACCAGCAGCGCAGCTTTTAACATTATCCTATAGTTGGAAGTGACACCCAGCCCCACACACACTATAAGACACTGTCTTAAAGTGAACCAGCATCCCTCATAGATGGCAACTGTTAGTCGCAATAAAATAGTTAAACTGATGGTCTGACAGGCATGTGGTTCTATGACAGGCTAAACAAGGGTCACTTCAGGTGTTAAAGCACTAGTTGCTACTGGGTTTGCTGATGGGACCATTTAGCACTCTTGGCTGGAGTATAGTCTTCCCTGTGAGGAAAGGGTAAGGGAAATGAGGGACTACAAAACAATAGGCTTGTAGACAATGCGTAAAACCTGGCCAAAGAAAGCAAAGTAATCATCCTCTTATTTAACCTTAAAAACATTGTCATTTTAGATTTTAGCGCTAGCCATTCAAAAATAGTAGATACACAAGCTCACAGGGGATCACTTGCCGTGTTGCAAGCTTGTAATCTGCCATTTACTTCGGTGAGCAGAGCAAGTGGTCGGTTCGCGGCCATCGATCGATTCTCGAAATATTACGATCACAGGCACACTGATTTAATGGGTGCTAATGGTTCTGGGCGCTTATCGTGTTAATTAAGCCTAAAACAGGGCGAGTACTGTAACTAAATTTAGAAAACCAGTAATTTAAAGAAAAACATTTGTTAAAAGTACCTTTAACAAATATTTTTCCATGCAAAATGCTACACTGAAAGGACCCTGAGCGTGCAGGTTGCTCTACTACAGGCAGTGCACTGTGATGTCTGGAATTTCAGATGACCAGCTGTGTCCTGGCTTGCTCACGACCTGACCTGACCAGTGAACCCTGGGAAAACCTCAGGCAAGCACCTTGCTGCTCCAGATCACTCTCCAAGCAATGCGTCTCCGACTGTCTCCCTTGTGAAAGCCTACTACTCTTTTGTGCTGCTTTCATGTCAATGTTAATGTCACACTTAGTTGGGAAGTGGAAAAAAATAAATACTGTACATTCAAGTGCTTTTAGTCGTAAATACCTCCAAAATGAAGATCCCTGTGCTAATCTGCTCATTATTGATATATTATTGGCATTTATGTTTACAACAAATACAGCCGCTCTTCAACGCATAATGTTGAAGTCACAGACATGCTCACAAATGTATGAACTCAAAGCTATTCACAAACATAAACTTTACCACTAGCAAATGACCATATTGTCCCCTGTAATTCATGTATGCTTTCTTGGTTTTCTTGTGAATACAATGAACAGAACACAATATGTGTCAAACAAAACAATGTATTACCCAAGTAATCGCAGCAACACTAGAACGACATTAGGGGTCCTATTTTGATCTTCTTAAGTAGCATGTCTTACGACTTAAGTCAAAACTTGGAGGTGTGGCAAAGCTGTTTGGCTGTTTTGATTGGCCAAACAGCTTTACCACACCTAGAAGTTTTGGCTGATACTTAGACAATCAAAATAGGGCCCAAAGAGTGAAAGTGAGAATATGACAAAATGTTTGGTTTTAGTTGGTGGAGGATTCATCTGACGGAGGTTGAACTGCAGGAAAATGCATTTGGGGTTGGTCAGCATCAAGCCGTGACTCACTCATGCCTCGGACTCGAGTCGACTATGCTAATGGTTCTGCCAAGCTGCAAAGAGGTCTCCAGGCCATGTTTACTAACTTGGAGCTGCTGCTTAGCAACATCGGGAAAATATCAGCACAGGAATGTAAAAAAGAAACATAACGTGTTATGGTCAAAACTAAAAAGGCATTGCCATTAAAAGAAACACTGTCAGCAACACAAATGATGCCTTGTAGGGTTAGAGTATCAGAAGGCAAGTAGTTGTCGAAGTCCTTAGGAAAAGACGGGAAAAATAATAGAAAAGTGAAATACATGAGATTAAAGGAGTCTTCTAAAAATGGTGTATGCGCCTGTGTGCGTGTGTGTGTTCTCCCCTTGGGATATACATAATAATGCAGAAAATACTGAGAAAATAAAATATTTTAGACAGTTTTTATTCAGTTCTTCTGCCAATTTATGTTACTGCTTTGTTTTACTGTCATGTAAACAAACTTTGTGAACTTGCTGAACTATATATACCAAATTAGATTGCACATCTGTTATTGAATGCAAAGCAGTACTTATTTGTTGGCATTTTATTTTCTGTCTATTTTTTGTATTTCATATCGACATCAAAACAGTTAAAACTGTGACTATAACTGAAATGTTATGGCCACATTTAAAAATAAATATTCTGAGGAAGATGTGTCATAAATATGTATAACAGAGATCAAAAGAGGAACTGAATTTTGCATGGAGGAAAAAACAGGCAATCAGGCATCCAAACAAACAAGTTTTATTGGTCACCCTGCCATGGGAGGATTCTTAGCACTGGCTAATGAAAGCCGTTTTGTTACCATAATGTCTAGATCGGAATGCTATTGCCTGCTAATTTGTAATAAAATTGTATGTGAGGAGGGCATTGTCTTTGTGTTTTTAACACAACATTTTATCACAATAGTTTAGCTAGTCTCAACAAAACAGTCTGCATTCTTGAGGTCAAATGGGCCTGCACAAGGTTTACCAGGCAGACACACTAGACACAGAATTACACAAAATAGAAGACTATGTGTTGCTTATTGTCATATCTGATAATGTTACTATGACAGAAGAACATTCTGACATTGAACCTGCAGTTTTATTATGACATGGTTTATGGCAATGAATCTTCCAATGCGTGTGCGCACGCGCGTGTGTGTAAAGCCAAATTCCTTAATAAATAAACAAACAGAAATGATGGCAATTCTAATCACCCTGAACAAAGATACATACAAACTGTCACTGAGCAAGTGATGATCATTCAAGCCCAGTGTGTCAATGGCTTATAATATCATTAAGATCGATCATCATAAGCACACGCCTTATGCCTAGAGGCAGGTGAAATCATACTGGATCTTACAAAGGTTTTTGTATTATTTACGTTTTTGAGTGGCGCTAGCCTCCTATGTACACAGCTTTAATGTTTCTTTTTCAACATTGTTTTAAACAACCTTTTTCCATTGACACGGGAGAAAAAATAATGTTTTCAGCAAGAATTAATCAGCATAACAAAAAAATCACACCCGTATGAAGTGATGGAGTGGTGCAACTCCGTTAGGGGATCTCTGGGACAACCTGGCCGCAGGAACGCACAGAGGGGGTCAGGCTGATCCCAGTGTCTGACCCCATGTCCAAAACGGTTCAGAACTGACAGATTTACCTGATGTGTGGAGGTCCCCAGGGGGTCCCTCTGATGTACTGTACTGTCACACCCGGAATCACCCAGTTAATATGTGGGTGTGTTAGGCTGCGCAACAGTGACACTTGGTTGTTAAAACCATCCAACCATTTTTCTGCTCGGGCGGACATGTTGTGTTGTAAGCAGCCATTATTCCTTTGAATGTACCGTAGCATGTACGTTACTTCACCATACGAACCAATCAAGAGGCTTCTGCATACTCTGCCTATGGGTCAAAGTCCAGACTCATAACAGGGACACCCTGGGCGCCAGGTACGCTTTCGAGACTATCAACGGTAGTTGCGGAAGTTACTGTATTTACAGTCCCCAGTTAAACAAACCTGTTCAGTCCTCACTAGTGTCTTGACTTGTTCACTCTTAGTTTCAGAAAACCGATTTCAACAAACAAAGCCTTTATAGAAGTGTGCAAAGTGCACACAATTACATCCTCTAAACGTTTACAACAGATCTGTGAGCACAAAGGGAGAAATAAAATGTTTCCGCGGGGTACATATTTTCAGGAGCACCGCACCACAATTGGCTGAAAAATGGAAACTTTCTGGCAAAGTTAACAAACCGGAAGTCCCGCCTTTTAATAGTCTCTCTGGGGTACCACGTCTCCAGGCTTTCATTTCACAGCGCAGATGTAAGCCTGGAGATCAAGGCTATGCCAGGGAGGAAGCGTCGGTGAATCCACATTACGTGTCTGGCCAAAGCTAAGCTAGCAAAACATGTTCTTGTTCCACTCAAGATCACGATCCCCAACAAGGATGATTTGTGGAAAATGGCCCAATAAGTCGAAAAGTGAAATGTTACTGCTAAACCTAATTTATTACTGTATATCCATATACAGTAATAAATATGCATATATGACAAAATGCATATATGACAAAATTGGGATTTTTACTTGAGTCTTTACTCTTTACCCATAAAATTTGTTCAGTGACCCAAGAATGGGTCCCGAGAGGCATTATATACTGTACGTTTATAGAGGGAGGTAGAGCTTTTATGACTATAGAAGGATACATACATACATACATACATACATACATACATGGATACATACATACATACATACATACATACATACATAAGTGACTTGGGTGGGGTGTGCTGGTGGTTGTGCAACAAACTGTGAAGTTTGGCCAGTGGGTGTCATTCATTGCTGTATGCTGATAATGCTCAGCAGGAGGAGGAAGCCTCTGCCATTACTTCACTGTTGATACCTCCAATAACTTATATTTCACATCAATCTGTCAACCCGTCACCACCCACCCCACACTCCATATAGGCTCACACATTGTGACATCACGTCTACTCACCCGTATCCATATATGGTAACGGATCATGACATCAAATCTCTTATACAGGGCCACGCATTGCAACATAATAACCTTGCATATGGTTAAGTGTCAAGACCTCAAGTCTCCATATATGACCACCACGCATTATGTCAGTTTGGGCGTCATCAAATGTGCTACACTAAAGACATGCTATACATGGCCATGAGCCATGGCTATACCGTTTTTTGCTCAAAGTTGACCAAAGCTTCAGCACTAGCGCAAGCTCCACACTCTCACGGAGGAGACCAGGCCAGGGAACACCAGCGGCACCACCGTACATATGACGTCTCCTCTTAGAATTAACCAAGTGGTTAATGTTGTGTCTTTTTTTTTGCCAATCATTTATTGCCCATGAGAGATATTCAGCAGCGGGTGCAGCTCCCTTGTTGCTGTCTACGTCTGTAGACAGCAACAAGGAAGCTGTCTACAGACGTAGGCACCAAGGATGAACGCTGTAACACCAACAAAATGGCAAACAAAATGAAATCCTTTGTTCGATTTGGAAGATGTACAGTGATTTACAAAATTCCAAACTCAATATTTCCCTTTCCATAATGAGCATTAAAGGGGTAGTTCACCCAAACATGTATTCCCCATGAAGCCTCGAATTTTATTGCTACTACTACATACATACATACATGTGCGAAATTGCCAATAATTTCCCAATCATCACATTATCAGCTTAGGAATGCAACAAAAACAAACAAAAAAGAAACAACATAAAAAAGGCTTCATGGGGAATATATATACAGTACCTTTTAATTGATAATACAATAAGCACATTTGGGGGAGATCTACTCCAGTTCACCCAGCATATGCATGCAGCAAAGTCATGGAGGCTGCATTGCAATAATAAGGAAATGCCACCTCTCTGCTTGTCAGACAGGCAGACACATCCTCGGGGCAAGCAGTGACAGTGGTCACACTAATCTGGGTCATTGGTCACTGGAGCAGCTCTTACTTAGGCAGAAAGTCCTCAAAGACCCACTGGTCAGATCAATGGAAAGCAATCCAACAGAAGTCCATACAGCCCATGGAAATGGACCAACCATGTGGCCATTGGTTGCACCAACAGTGATTTATATTATGAATTTAGAATATAATGTTTTAATGATTTAGAAATGGACCTTGCACCGCACACAATGTACAAGACCATGTCATAATTAATTGCTTGCCCCATAATTTACATAAAAATATGTCTGAGTACTAGTAACGATAATTATGCAGATAATAATAATGAATGCATTATAGACATGGAATGCATAGCAAGTATCACCATTACCGGTATGTTATTATACAACTACAGTATATCACTATGACAAAAACTATGGTAGAATTTTCCCATTAAATGGCCAAGTGTCTCGGTGTACTGCTGAGACAAATTGTCCAGCGGACCAGCGCCGAGACTAAACATCAGAAAGTCTGTCCATATCGTGCAGCCCCAGTTCACGCACACGTTCATCCCTCACCTACTGTACACCCACCATCCCCTGGTTATATTTTCCCTTGTAAGGAACCCAGCTATGTTATTAATTAGAATGACACATCAGCAATTTCAGTGATAAGTCACGAGGGGTAGAGGTTTTCCATGGGTCACTAGAACACCTGTGACTGGTAGAAAAGTGCTCCACCTCGTGCCTTGTCTGTGTATGGCACAAAATGTAGACGTCTGCTGTAATTGGTGTTTGCAGAGATGTTTCTAAAGTTTTCCAACACTGTTTCAACACAAGATGTGTTCATTCATTTACTATTAGGATGTGTCCTATGGATGATTTGATCATTTGAATGCATCATTTCGTAATAATATGCGTCAGACGGGCGATACACAGCATTTCAACATCACCAAGCCTCAAGACCTTGCTGTTGGCATGCCTGCCATGTTGTCATCTGGTATAAAAATCACAGTGAAATGGCATGGTTTGTGAGTACAGGCTTAACCCTCCTACTCTGCAATCCTCAACTCGCTCCATACATATATTAGATCTAAAGCTGACAAAAAAAAGTTTGTCGACTTTGAGTAGTTGTCTGACTAAATCTTGAACATACACAGGCCAAGATCTCTTGTTCCATCATGTCATCTGATATTACCAGGTCACACTTATCTCAGAAGCAGCTATATCATTGCAACCCTGCCCTGTGCCATTGGTGCAATATACATTAAACAATCTCACAACCTCACATGCCCTGAGGGATTGGGCACAATAAATACTTCATGTGTCATGTGAAGTGATAAGGGAAGGAATTGGGGTCACAGATTTGGGCACACAGGGAGTAAGATCTTGCCGCATTTTATTTTCAACTCTTATCATAACTAATAAGGGAGCCTTTGTTTTCTTCTCAATTCTATCATAATTATTAGTCAGGGATGCAAATGGCGGCATTCTGTTCTTTAGACCGGGAATTGTTTTGTCTTCACGGAAGGTGTGTGTGTGTGTGTGTGTGTGTGTGTGTGTGTGTGTGTGTGTGTGTGTGTGTGTGTGTGGTGTGTGTGTGTGTGTACTAATCACTGGGTGTATTCACGCATCGCTTGGTTTATTGGAGATTTTGACTTTCAAATGTACATCAATTTTTGTCTTGATTGTATTGTTGTGCCATTGTATTGTGCTTTTAGCTTTGGCATTGCAACATGTTTTCTCATGCCATTAAAGGCCCCTTTGAATTGAATTATGTGTGTGTGCTGTGTGGTAGGAGGGCAAAAGAGAGAGATGGCTCAGATCTGCCAGCATGCCTTTTTATTGCCTCAATTTGCCCGTGCCATTGAGATGGTGTCTCAACACAACAGTGATGAATCACTGAGGGCCCAAAGGCTAGATCAGTCATCCAAGTATCAAGTACTCGCACATTAACATTTAGTCATAATGATGATCATTGCTTGTACACCAACGTCATAGCCAATGCCCAATCTTACTTTTTGTGCTGTCACTGAAAGGAATGTCATTATTTGTACAATCTCTAGGTAAGAAAATATACCTATCAAGTAATACCTATCAAGCCCACTCCACCCACCTTTAAGCCCATAGCGTTTTCATAACCCATAATTACATGGAGACATATAGGAATATTTTCACAAATCTAACATATAAAGAAAAAAATACATATATTTATGTTTAGGTCTACAGTAAACTCT
The DNA here is from genome assembly GCA_039105355.1 of Benthosema pterotum. Lineage (NCBI taxonomy): Eukaryota > Metazoa > Chordata > Actinopteri > Myctophiformes > Myctophidae > Benthosema > Benthosema pterotum. The sequence goes on along the minus strand of CM076972.1, from coordinate 33,873,139 downwards.
AAAACTCTAGAATATAATACCATACTTATTTATTACAACAGACAAAATGCATGTGCAAGTGAAAATCTATCGTATAAAATGGACACTCTTAGATGTTAAAGTTCCTGGAGAACACGCGTGTATAATCTCAAGTTTTCAACATTATACAGCCAGTACAGTTCACAGATGATGTGTATGCCATTGCTATCCATCAGCCTATATGAATCTGTGTGTGTTTTACAGCAGTGCATAATAGCAATCTCAAACATAAACACCGAAGGATTCCAGCACCCTTTTTTGGTGACTTAAGCATGAATGTTGTCCCTGCCATACATGGTGACATTCATGCATTCTAATTAAGCCCTTGGCCACCCCATTCTGTCAATGGCTATTTGTACTCCAACTGGTTTGTCATTGAGAGGGCTGCAACAGAGATACCACTGCCACACCCTGGGAATGAGCCACAGGGCTGACAGTAAAATACAATAGCAATGAGGAAATGGGCCTACAGTCACAAACACAAGCAACGACAACTGACCTAAGCCACTTTCAAGTCACATTTTTCACACTGGAAAAAGTCTAGGGAATCGGATTGAGACAATGTACGGTGGCATGTCTCGTTTTCTAGTGATTTCACAGTCCACGCGGTTTGATGACCGGCAGTCTCCTACTGAGGCGGTCTGTTACTGACTGATGACCTGGTTTAGGAATAATTAATATGATCTCCATGAATTAATGTGCTTTATGGGGTGAAATTGATAGTGATTTATGTAATACAATTTATACAACACATGATTTAAATGTTTTTCAGTTTTCTATCTCGGGATAGAAAACATAATAGAAATTCATCAATAGAACGCCCAGGAAATAATAGCCCTCATTTTCCACAGACATTTCAAAAACTAAAAAAAAGTGTTTATTTTAATATCTGCTAAGCATCGAACAAAGCCAACTTAAATCATGACAACAAACAATATTTTGGGCTGACCAAATAATTTGTAAGACGGAAAACAAAACAAAAAGTGTTTGATCGGCTCAAACATGGTGTTTATTGTCATGATTTGTCACAATCCGAGTAGGCTTTGCCTGTATTGTAATCGTCTATAATCAAATCACTTTTAAATATTAGTAATAATAATAGTCTATGAGGAAATTGAACAGGGATTTCTCTTCTGGGTCTCTTGTTGTCATGAAAGGGGCAGAACTGTGACGGTCATCATCATTTCTTGAAATGAACACTAATATTGTGAACAATTGCAATGCTTTTTGTGTTGTCTACTCACAGTTATCAGTCTTTTATTGAGTTGTTGACCGCTTCATTTTCAATCCATCAATCCATTCACAGTGGATATTACCCAGACTGAAATCAAGGCCAGGGTCCTGCCTGGATAAATTCTATTGCATGTCTGTCTGATCATACTGATAAGGAATGTTGCATTCATAAAAAGAAGCTCCATTTGAAGCTCCTTAAAGTTATAATAAGTGATTTCACTTAATTCAAATAGTGTTTTTCCCCTTTTTTTTGGCCAATCCTCCCTACTATAGAGTGTGCTGAGTCTGACCACATAAGGAGTTCTTCCCTGTCCCCTCTCTGGGGTCATAAAGTTTCAGGTTGGTGCTTTTGGAGAAAAGCCTTTCGTCCAATCAGGATGAGAGGGGCCTTCTTGCAATCAGGATCAATTGGGGGTGGGCCTTGGTGGATGTGCTGTTGGCCTGTTGCATGTCTCCCCACTATAGTGTGTGCATGTGCAGATCTTGTTACCGGGGGGGGGGGGGGTTTTCCAAATCATCCAAATCACTGAGTGCTCCTTTAGAACTGTCCTTGAAAGTTTCTGTAGGATACAGTCACATGCTGAGGAGGAGCTTGTTCAGCCTCTTCTCAAAAGGCGTGTAATGTCGGTCCTCATGGCAGAGTGGAGGAAGCTCCTGTCAACTCATTTAGTGTTTGACTTGGGCATTTCCAGGACGTGGCTTGGTAGTACCCTCCATGTGATTCGCCTCACATGCATCATCCATCTTAAAATCTAGATAAGTCGCTAGTTAGAAGTGCCAAGCTGAAACATCCAGGTAGAGAGATAGCAATTCTATCCACTCTACAGCAGGGATTGAAATATTTAATACTAAGGGAGTACTAAGGGAGTAAACAAGGATGCAATAGTAGCATATTACGTCTTTGTGTGACTGAATCATGTGGGCTTATCTGGGGATGAGATCCACTCAGAGGTGAACAATTCCAGTTCAAATTGATGCTGCTATTCCATTTCCTCAATATTCAAATGTGTTTGGGGAACCAGAACCAAACTGCATCTGTTCTCTTGCAGCACAATGTCACACCCACAGTGGGTCAATTATGGAATAACACGAGAAATACCACAAACAAAATCAGGATGAGAATCATATAGTTAACTAGGTGAAGAAAACCTACAGATTTTCACTCAGGCTTTCTGAATGCAGTATGTCCAATTGTGTACTGAATCTGTACACTTGTGGGCAATATTTCTAAAACAAGACCAGTTGACATTAGTCGAAAACAGCTATCATTTTTTTTAAGTCCAAGTGATAAAAAAAATAACAATGTTAATAAAAAATGATAATGTCTATATCTGAATTTTTATATTAAAGATATATGCAACTTCATTTTAGTGTTACTTCTGAGCCCATAGCATCTGTATTACATAACAAATAACAACCCATAGTACTTGCAGTACACTCGTAGGTAGTTTAGATAGTACCTCATTAGACTTAGATAGCAGTGACTTATATAGGATGTCTAATGTATTACCATGTTTTATTGCTTACATTGTTAACTGTAAAGTATATTGTAATCTCTGCTTAAATTGTAAACTGTAATCATTCTGTGACATATTGCAATGTTTTTACTTTACTACATTTATCGCTCTGGATTAAGAGCGTCTGCTAGATGCCTAAATTTGAAATTGAGGAAGCTGCTGTGACAACCTACAATGTGTAGCTAAAAGCATTTGCTTTAGCTAGATACTTTATCATAACAGCATGAGTTTTCCAACAAATGCTACCAGTCCACCCTGAAGCTGTCGGCACACTATGACCGTCATGACTATAAATTAAGAACTCCCATTGCAACAAGCAGAGTGAGATGCATACACTTTCCACTCCAGTTAACTCTGTGGACATTTGCCACAACCTTGTGATTACACGTTTTTGTGTAGCACGGTACTGTTATTGTAATATTTAACTAGCCTACATCCTTAAGACTCATTAAATTGGGTACTCACTGGGATGCAATACTGTAATCAGTAATCTACTGTACTCTACTAACCTAGTTGACGAAGGACTAATAAAATGTTCCTGGGACCCATCTAAAACACCACCCCTGGGTCCCGGGGTTGAAAACCTATTTATATTACTGCAGAAGTGCAGATTTATATAACACATGTCATGGGGAGCAGAAAGCTAATTGTTACATTAAATTGTTGCATTAAATATTTTACTACATAGACATTAGGGTGAGATTAGACAACCACACTGTTCCCACAGTCTGCTGCCCATATTGCCCCATGGTTCTCACCCCCAATGCTGTCGCCTCAGTGCTCTACATACACTGGCAGCCTTTTTCCTTTTGTCACCAAGAACGCATGAGACGCCACCTAAATCCCCTTCCTGTATCCAAGTCCACGGACCACCATTGTGATCAGATTCCATCTACATTCCAGCACTTTTTGCAACAATGAGGTAAGGTGCTGCGTTTCCACTTCTCTCTGCCCCAGAGCAACCATGTGGTCCATGCACTACTACCCTGCCATTGTAAAATACAACAGAAAGTCAGAAAACGTAGTATGCAACAGAATGTATAATTTGCAGGGGTGTTCCATGAGATTCTTCCAGTACTTCATGGGCTCTCATGTGCTCCCATTATCAATCTCTCCACAACGGACAGAGCAATTTGATATACAACGTATATCCAAGCCAATTAGTATACCAGGCAATGGCAGAGATTGACTAAAATCTCAAAAGCTGCCAAGGGTCAACTGTCAAGATGAGATTGCACCCATTTCCAATTTCAATAACAGGAACATTTAAAACAAAAAGCTTAAAGCTTAAAAAGGACAGATGTTTACTGTCTCTCAAAAGGGAGGCTGACATCTAAGCCATTTCTTATCCAGCTTAATTCAAGTTTTGAAAGAGGCTACATGTGAAATCCTATAAAACTTCTTAAACTTTTTAGAAGCGCTATTCTTTCATATATTGAAAGTTAAATTGGAAGTGGGGGATCACTCGCATTACAAATCTAATGATAGCTAACATCACAGCAGGAATTGGAAATAATAATAATAGCCTGACTAATCATATTAGTCAGCTAGAGTGCTAAAGATTAACTCTATCACTGTCCAAAATACTGTACTTCCATATGACAGTCTGAGTCTGTGCTCTGTCCTCTTCCTGTTCAGCCAGTTTCCCCTCCCCCCAAAGAATAGTCCTCCCGGCCACTGCCCCATTTCACCAGATGTTGTCATGTGGGTGTAAGAATGAATGGAAGAATTACTATTAGCCTGTGTGTGCGTCTGTCTGCTGGACGTTTTGTGTTACAAGGCATTATAATCCTCTAAAAGCAGGATGGGCAAATTGGAGAAAGGCACTTGAATACCTTCTGGGGAAAAAAACAAAAGAAATCTCATTTCCAAACTACTTGTTCACTAAAATAATTGGTGGGATAGAAATGTATATTGCACAGACATTGGACAACAATCAAAGGTTGTATTAGTCATGACTGAAAGTCTGTAAGGTATGGTAAACGGCATTGAAGGGTGAGGCCAGTCTCACAACAATCACAGTGCTCTATGTGCTGCTATGCTAATGTTGAGATTTATTTGAATAGAACTTCCCATGTTTGTTCTGCAGTGTATGTACATGTGTTCCACAGTATCATGACTTGTGATGACTTATGAGTGTGATTAACCTTTGCATGTACTGACTGCAGATTTCCACACTGGCTAGGCAGGTACAAACAAATAATGTTCTACACTACTGTTCTGTGCAGATTTTACCCATCTGCCCTCCTCACACATTATCAATGGGCAGTTGGGCACCCACTGGCCTAGTGGTGAAGGCACATGCCAGTCAGTTATATGCTCTGGCCTGACAGTGTGTCGCTTGTTCGAATCCCGTTCATGACAAGCTTTTGCTGCATGTCTCTCCAATAGATGTGTAAACTCGGACAAAAACTTTTTTGTCATTCTGAAATATTTCAACAATTGTCCTACTTGAGGGTTAGTATTGATAACATCTGCTCTACCTGCACCGATAACATCTGGTTGGCCCATACAAAATATAAAACTCTGATGCTATCATTCAAAGCAACCAAAGGCATGGCTCCCTCTTACCTTGCCCATCTGCTCAAACACTACAACCCCTCCTGTGCACTCAGAGAAGCCAACACAGGGAAGCTGGAAGTACTTTCACAACAAATGCCGGGGCAGCGCTCCACGTGTCTGAAACTGTTCTCACTTCTGGCTCCAAAACTGTGGAATGCACTTCCCATTATAATCATAGCTACAGAGACTAACTCCCAACCTACTGCCGTAGTCTGAAAACCCACCTCTTCCCAGCCCAGAGCACTCGCTGTAGCTTATGTCATTGATTGCACTTCATCATTATGTATGTGAACATAGCACTATATAGGATATATGCAGTTTCATTATATACCCTATATTCCACTGTTATGTTCATAGCTTACATTTGGTTCATGATGACTAGTCTTTATATGTGATGTATCGCCATGTTTTTGTTCTTGATTAATAGAAATTGCTCTGGATTAAGTTAGTGTCTGCTAAATGCCTACTTTGTAAACTGTAATTGCTGTCTCACAAAGACAGGACCTGAAAATGAGGATATCAATCCTGTGAACAGAAGGTGGTGTGGAAAAACATGAAATCTATGAAGTACAAACGCAATAATTCCATTCTCTGACCTTCCAAGCTTCCTAAAAATAACGAGATTAATGGGTTTTAAGTAACATGACTAAGAGTGCAACATGAATGAACTACAGCAAAAAAAGAAGGAACTTCTTGAAAATGTCACACAAGTCTTGTATGGCTATGGTCTCAGACACAGAAGGCTACATGGGGTCACCCTACATGTAGCAGCTTGCCTTGGAAGTGAAAGTCAGACTTCGAAACAATTTCATCTTAAACGCTTACTTCTCTTCACTCCACATCACTGTGCCTTGCTCTGTTGGTTAAATAAAAAATGAAGTCTGCTCCTGCGTCCTAACCAACACTTCCTCACATCTCATGCTTAATTTCCCTCTGTTTCCTGACCCACTTCCTCACTTCCTCTCTCAGAGCAGACAGGGGACTTTTAAAGACCTTGTGTTTTGCAACATAAAGGGCTATTGGAGGTTGATGTGCCTAAAGTGGACAGCAAGACAAAACTTGGCTTTAGAACTGTTGACATCAAACCCTTTAGTCTATCAATCAGCCATCACCTGCTCTGCATATCCACACAAAAAAACTAAAAAGTCAACTAGGGAACTCCCCAAAAAATACAACTGCGTTGAGCAAGATAATTGTACAGTAGTTGTTCACCCTTTTGGTACACTACACATGGCCCTTGAACTCAAACTGACCGTAGACACCATGTCCATCACTATTGTCAGTATTTGCAAGCATTTACATGCCCTTCAACCTTTTTCCAAATGTTGTTGTTCTCCCAATATATAAACTATTGTTTGAACTAGGCACTGCTCCATGGTGTATTCATCTGATGCTACATAACTGACCAGCGACCATATTGGTTGGTATTGATTAAATTGATTGATTGCTTTTTTAAATTAACAGCTTGGAGATTTACAGTACAATTCAAGCACTACTCCATACAAGACTGATAACTGAATGGGCACACCACTAATTTACAATGGCAGCCAGCTAGTTCACTTCAAACAATTAAAGCCATAGAAATATCACTTCTGTAAAGTCAGAAGCAGTAAATCATGGTGGAGGTAAGAGAAAAGAAAGATATACAAGGAGAGGAAAAGGGGCTGGGTGGGGGAAATCATATTTTTACGCAGACCAGATTCGAATCTGTTCTTATCCAGTTTGTCCATCTGGTGATTCAATAGAAATGTCCAAATAAAGCGATGTAATTTCAAGTTTCAACATAATGAAAACACGCTCTATAAAGATTATAAGACAAGTACGCACCAACCTTAAACAAGCACACGAGTACAACTGAATTTAATACTTTCTGTTTTGTTTTCACTAAGCAAGCCATCACGACAAGATCCTAGTTTATTGTTGTGACTATAGTGCATACTTTCTCGCTAACACTTTTCCACGTGTTATGGCTAAACAAGCGGAATGTGAGAGACCATGAGACATATACACACACAGGAACCAGGCATGTTGCAAGCATGTCAGTCCACACTCCAAAAACTATTCCTCCTAGCTACTACTCCCACCCCGACCATAACCTCCACATGATATTGCATTAGTACAGTGGTTTTCAACCAGTGGTCCCCAGCTAAATGATGGAAAGTTGGTTAACCAGGTGCAACTCTCAAGAGTCAAGAGTTAGAATATTCATCTGAATTAGCCCAAAGTCTACACAACTAGAGAATGTAGTTAGTTAGTTTGGTCTGTGTTTGACTGTTTTGTTTCCCAAATCCAGCCTGGAATTGTTGACAAAAGCTAAAGAACTCTGTACTTTGGGGTCTATGTCGCCGCGCTACATGTCTACATGGTGGGCCATGGTATCAAATACAGGTTGAAAACCACTGCATTAGTAGGTCACTTATTTAAAAACATTGTAGGGCTAATCTTAAAGCAGTGTAAATCTTAAGCACGCTTCCATCCAGCGTGGTTGATAACTAAGGCCAGTACTCAGTAGAATGACTATGTCTTCTGGTGTCGTGGAGCCCCACTATTCATTGCTGGAGGGGTTCACAGTCACACATTAATAGATCCCACTGCCACGGGCCTGGGTGCGGTTGGTTTGCACCGCCTGCACCCTCCTGTCCTGTCCTGTCCTGTATCCCCGCCTCTATGGATCCATCGTTGATAAGTTATGCTTCCGTAAGCGTTAGCTACATGCATTCCCCACCCCACCCTGCACCCTGAGGAGCGACTGACTGGGCGCAGAATGTAGAGAAGGACTACCAAGGAAAACTCACTAACAACACAAGCCCAAGACATTGGACTCTCGTAGAGAGGTGTTTGCGATTCTGACTTGATCACTCTACGAGAGTCCAAGGTTTTTTATCGCCTGACAACGCGGATTTCGCCGTTTCGGCTTCTAGTAGCTCTTACGGTGCACAAATCCCACATGTAAAAGGCTGAACATAAGCTTCCACCCCTCCGACGCCACTACGGCAAAAGATTGTATGCCGTAGAGTCCTAGTTTTTAATAAATAAAATGTTTTATTCCACTCAGTCTGTTGATGTTTTTTTCCACTCGGTCCGTCCGGAAGCTGCCATCTTGGAAGGAGGGGAAAGGGGGGGGTGGGGTGCGCCATAACCAATGGCAGCTCAGCGGCCCTCCCACTCCCCTCCCCCCACTCCCCTCCTCCCCCCACCCCCTCCTCCCGGGGTGAGGGACGGGGAGGGGAGTGAGAGTGTGTGGGGGCGGAGGAGGGGAGTGGGGGGAGGGGAGTGGGAGGGCCGCTGAGCTGCCATTGGTTATGGCGCACCCCCACCCCCCCCTTTCCCCTCCTTCCAAGATGGCAGCTTCCGGACGGACCGAGTGGAAAAAAACATCAACAGACTGAGTGGAATAAAACATTTTATTTATTAAAAACTAGGACTCTACGGCATACAATCTTTTGCCGTAGTGGCGTCGGAGGGGTGGAAGCTTATGTTCAGCCTTTTACATGTGGGATTTGTGCACCGTAAGAGCTACTAGAAGCCGAAACGGCGAAATCCGCGTTGTCAGGCGATAAAAAACCTTGGACTCTCGTAGAGTGATCAAGTCAGAATCGCAAACACCTCTCTACGAGAGTCCAATGTCTTGGGCTATAACAACACAAGGAAGGCGACACGGGTCAAAAAGAAACCACCGTCTGATCTGACTCTTCTTTACAAAGATGGATGGACATTCTTCAGACATGTAGGCTACCTACCCAACCGTCGGCTAACGCTACTAGCTTGCAATGCAAACGCAATTCACATTCTATGGACCAGTCCAGTTGGTTTAGCTAGCACGGGTGCATGCGTTCTGTCCGACATCTCAGGGATCCGATGGGGCGGGGGTCCGATATGCGGCGGGGGTCCGATGGTACGGATGGGGCGGGGGTCCGATGGGGCGGGGGTCCGATGGTACGGATGGTTTGGGGGTCCGACGATCGGCCCGCGCTCCTCCAGAACGGGATTTTCTACAAGTTCAAACTGCCTTGGACACGGCCTGCGCGGGTCCCCCTCTCCCCCTCTCACTATACGGCTTTTAGAGAAAGAAAGGAGGGTGACGAGAGTAGTGTAAAATAAAGCGAATTGCCCCGCACCCCCCCTCTACCTGACAGCTCGTGATCATGCAAATTTCGTATGTATAACTACAGCACTCTACCCGCCTTTGTTTTTAAATGCCCCCCAATTACCATGTCGGCAAAACCATTCACACCTTGGCCAAAGATGCGCTGGACCCCCGCCCGCTCCCACTGCAATCGTTAACTCAAAATAAAACGATGCACTGGGTGCAAAAATCACGACGGAATGACATGCATTTCATTAATAAGCAGCTTCTAATAATTAAGGCTCCTTAGCAATAGGCTACTACAATACCGGAAACAAACGGCTTTGAACATAGGCCTACTTGGATTTTCCGCCACTCTTCCTCCTCCAATCTCCTGTTTTATTGTCCCAGTGTGAGATGTGTGTGAGTTTTTAAATCGTAGCCTATAGCGCCCACGCATGATGCAGAAGTCCGTTTGGTATGGAAGTACCTTAGGGTCATAAGAAGAGATCCATCCAAAGAGATGACCTGCATCACCCTTCATTAGGCTACTGAAATTGCCATAATTCCATCATTTTCTCCTTACTATAACTACAGTGTAAAACATGCTACATGCAAACATGCAAACTAATTAAAAGTTCATTAAAAACGCTTGGGAGTAGCATATCCTGTGTAGGCCTACATATTTTGTGGGTGTAGGATGCAAGCATTTGGGGTGAGGGGCTGCTCAAAAGTGTTATGTGAGCCTGACATATTTGAATATATGAAAAATGTGCTTTTATTCTTATTTAATACACCTGCTTTTCCCTCTTTTGGAGTGTCTGATGGGGATGAATATATTGCTATTGTCTTTGAAGAGGTGATAGCTAGCTTAGATTTTCGAGGCAATTCACTATTAACCTAACAATAGACCTTTCAATTAATAGGCTACTAATGAAGTGTGCTATAAGCACACTATTTTGATTAGTTGGCCATTCAAACAATGTTATGGCTTGCATTGAAAAGAAGACCTGATGGACTTGTGACTTTAACTCTGTTTATTCACATTTCGTAAATGTCTGAAAAGTCATCAAATTACGATGTCTTTCGTAAAATAAGATATAGCAATATTTGAACTTGGTATTTGAAAAATCCTGGCTACAACCCTGTCTCTAGGGTAGCTGGAAAGATGTGACAGGTTATTCCTTTGCCAGGAATAATATCAGAACACATTAAGGGTGGGTATGGTGAAGGTCTATTTAATCCCATCAAACGACAACGTTGGAGATTAAAATTATATATATTATAAAGTATATTTAACTTTCAAAAAACATTTGGTCATTTCATCTAAGCAGTCTCACATAAGCACCCCAGACAGTTTTTGCATTACTTGATTCAGTATTTAGATATTTGTGTCCCAGCACCACCCAGGTTGAGTCTTTGAGGAAATTCTCATTTTTCTTTTATCATAACTACAATTTGACATATTGTTTGTGAAGTTTGACCCACCAGTTTTTGAGATATGGTTTATAGAGTAATGTCTTGCAGAGAAACAGGAATTTGAGAATTTCGCTTTTAAAGATGTAGTTCTTGGTCTGGGCATTGAGGGGTGCGCTGTTTCCTCTTCTTTGCCGAGCAGTTGGGGCATGAGAATACCTCCTCAATACTGTGGGGGTAGTGTTGAGTCAGGGTGTTTGAATAGTAGCCTAATAATAGTAGCTGAAATGAATAAAGTGTACCTTACAGGCCCTAAAAGAAAAATCATTAACATGGTGAAACACAACTCAATGTTGTCGTGAAGTTGTGTTTCACCTTTTTTCCCAGACCTCCATTTCTAGGAAACTTCAAGGTATATTGACAGTAACATGTTAAAAATGGGTAGAATTCCCCTTTAATAGTGTGTCCATTCATACAGTGGTTAATGCATATTAAATTAAGTGTTCGCTTTTGTTGTATTGATCTAGTGGTTCACAATGTGTTAATGTCACTTTCAAGAAGTTGACAATGGCTAGGGCCTATCCTAGATGTTGACAACAACAAAGCTTATCTTGTTCCAAAATGTTTTAAACTTTGGTTCTTATTAAGTCTTCAAATAACGCAACTCTTATTTTTATTATTTACCGCGGGTATGCTGTATATTGTATTGAGAATGGGGACAAATAAATAAGGACAAGGCCTGGACCGAAAGTATGCAGAAATGCATTGAACTCACCAACGGTCCACCTAGATCTCTTTATTTTAGATTGTTTTGTAGAATGTAGCCTATTTCCAACTCCAACTTGTCCCTGCATGAACAGCAGCTCGAGCTGACCAACTTGTCCCTGCATGAACAGCAGCTCGAGCTGACCCCTCTATGTCGTGACCCTCTTTTCTCTTCGCTCTTCTCTTCTCTGTTTTTGGCTTACTTCTCTCCAAGTATTTGGAGAGTATTTGAGAGAAGTAAGCTAATAACACCAAAAGCCCAATAATATCAAAGTGATTCTCAACTTCTGTTCTGCTGATGTGGTGTCATAGAGCTCATGCAAAACATTTTTAGAAACACAAGCACTTAATTAATAGCCTATTAATTGGTAGGTCTATTGTTTAGTTAATGGGTGAATTGCCTCAAAACTCTAAGCTAGCTATTACCACCTCTTCAAAGACAATAACAATATATTGATTCACACCAGACATTCCAAAAGAGGGAAAAGCAAGTATATTAAAGTAAGTATAAAATTTTTATTTCTTTTATTCTTTCTTTCTTCTTTCTTTTATTCTTATATTATTTTACAATAACACCCACAAAATAAATAGGCCTACACAGGATGTGCTACTCCCAAGCCTTCATCAGACCATGACCAGAGAAATGTAGGCCTACAGTTTAACACCAACGTTGTTATATCTCTAAACAATGGAGTCTCGCCTGGTACAATTAGTGGTTCATTTGGGGGGCAATTTCAGTAGCCTAATGAGGGGTGATGCAGGTCATCTCTTCTTATGACCCTAAGGTACTTCCATACCAAACGGACCTCTTCATTGTGCGTGCGCTACGATTTAAAAACTCACACACATCTCACACGGTGACTATAAAGATTGGAGGGGGAAGAGTGGCGGAAAATCCAAGTAGGCCTAATGTTCAAAGCCGTTTGTTTCCATTCCAGTATTGTAGTAGCCTATTGTAGGCTACTAAGGAGCCTTATTAGAAGCTGCTTATTAATGAAATTCCCCTATGCATTCCGTCGTGATTTTTGCACCCAGTGCATCATTTTATTTTGAGTTAAGGATTGCAGTGGGAGCGGGCGGGGGTCCAGCGCATCTTTGGCCAAGGTGTGAATGGTTTTGCACATGGTAATTGGGGGGCATTTAAAAACAAAGGCGGGTAGAGTGCTGTAGTTATACATACGAAATTTGCATGATCACGAGCTGTCAGGTAGAGGGGGGTGCGGGGCAATTCGCTTTATTTTACACTACTCTCGTCACCCTCCTTTCTTTCTCTAAAAGCCGTATAGTGAGAGGGGGAGAGGGGGACCCGCGCAGGCCGTGTCCAAGGCAGTTTGAACTTGTAGAAAATCCCGTTCTGGAGGAGCGCGGGCCGATCGTCGGACCCCCACCCCATCCGTACCATCGGACCCCCGCCCCATCGGACCCCCGCCCCATCCGTACCATCGGACCCCCGCCCAATCGGACCCCCGCCCCATCGGATCCCTGAGATGTCGGACACAAGTATGCCTCCCAGCTAGCACAGCATGCACTTTCCTGTCTTGATGTCCACAGCAGATAAGATCGCGGCAAAAAAAAACAATTCGAAAAGAAAGAAACCCCCCAACCCCCACCCACCCCACCCCGCCCCGCCAATTGTTTAAGATAATATCATTGAAACTTACCTTCCCGGGTGAAAATAAAAGTATTCCTGAAAGACGAATGGTCTAAAAGTGAGAGAACGTTTATCCAATTCCACCCTGCCTAGTGCTGGAGCGCCGCTGCTGACAAGTCGGTTGTGTGTGTCGGTCTCTTCCCTCCCTGTCTGTCTGTCACTGCGCGGTGCAGTTTTGCAACGCCCTCCCGTTAATCCCGCCTCTGTTCCGGCCACGGTGAGCAGCAGCCACGGCCACCAATCAACGAGCATTACAACAAACCACATGCCTCTCAGGGCTGCCCAGAGCCGTGGAGTATAGAGTTAGGCAAACTCCATTCACTTAATGGGGCCAGTCCAATGGCTGCTCCACTATATACAGTTCTATCAAGAATGGGGACAAGTCCTGGTCCGGATGTAGGTATAAATGCATTGGACTTAGGCAACTACCTAGCTTATTTAGATTGTTTTGGAGTAATAGTACAATATAAACATGACAGCGACTTTAGTTGTTACTGTACAATACTTTAAAACAGTTCACATGTTGCAACTGTTGTTGCCTGAAATAGCTTTTATTTGCTCCGCCCTCGTTGAAAAGAATGTATTTCCAACTCCACCTTGTCCCCCTTTCCGGCTACATGATCGGCGCTCAGTCTCTTGACCGACCCCTCAATATCGCAACTCTTTTACTAGATGGCCCGTCTGTCTAGTCTACAACACCGTGGTTGGACCGCTGCATCTTTTTTAGGTACCATGAGTGAACCCAGAGGCGCTATTGCTGACGTATAACATATCATTAGACCTGTCACCTGTGTGTGTGTGTGTGTGTGTGTGTGTGTGTGTGTGTGTGTGTGTGTGTGTGTGTGTGTGTGTGTGTGTGTGTGTGTGTGTGTGTGTGTGTGCGTGCGTGCGTGCGTGCGTGCGTGCGTGCGTGCGTGCGTGCGCGCGCGTGTGTGAGAGAGAATAATAGTTTACATGATTTATAAATAATGCATTTAAATTCACTCAAGAACAAGATGTACCACTTCAATTATCATTTACAACACCACAAGGTGGCACTATTTCAAATATGAAAATGTCAGCCATCTAATGGTGGAAATTATTATGCTGTTGTGCATCATGAAAAAAAAAGAGATAAAGGAGATGGATTGTGGAATCCCCAGGTCCCGTGGTCCAGAAAGGAAGGCTAACTACACTGGATCATAGCATTTTAATGATCATGGATGATTAAACAATTTACAGTCTGCCCTATATTTCCAGTGCAACATGCACCTTCTCACATGACACTGTAATGAAGTTAGTATTGGTAGATTTTAATTCCCTTACCTTTTCTCACTGATGGCTTTCTCTCGAGACCCTTTTCTGGGGATTTATGAGGCACGTCAAAAGTTGCCATCATCTCTGTGATCTTCACAGAATGCTCTGAAGATGCATCATGTTTGACCTCTACTGGTTTCGGCCTATCCTGCTGCTGCAGCTTTTCGAGAAGTAGAACATTCTCCTTTATGAGATCTGAGAGAGGTCTAGACTTGTGAGAGTGTGGAGAGTTGTCTCTCATTTTAGATTTGTCTCTCATTTTAGGACCTTCGCCTTTCTCCTTGTCAGAGTGTTGATCAGGATGCACTGCCATTTTATTCAATGTCAGATGCTGAGACAAACTAGCATCTCCCACCAATGAAGTACAGCTGTCACTGTCTTCAGTGTCTTGAATGGTGACCTTTATCTTGTTTATTTTCTCCCCAGACTGAGTATTCAGGGTCTCTGGGATATGTAATCTGTCACTACATGATGGTGAGGGGGGTATCTCAGTAATGGTGACCATCCGTTGTTTCTCATTGTTATGTAAATTCTGTGAAGTTGTGGCGTGGTCATCTTTTTCTCTGAGAGGAGACTGAGCATCTCTGATGCTGTCAGGTGCAGTGGGTGGAGGAGATGGGCATATGCCACTCACTTCACAGGGCCCGCTTTCATCAGGATCGGTTGATTGTATGTTCTCTGGGGAAATGTTTTTAAAGGCTGCAACATTCAGTACATTATCCTCCTCCTGGAATGAGGCATTTGCTGAGTTGACATCCTGCTCAACATGCTGGCAATCAGCATTCGAATGGGATTTTGTTTGTGATATCTCATGGGTCTCAGTTTCCCCAGATGTCACACTGTCAACTTTTCCAATCTGCTTTGTGCTGCCGATGGCATTTTGGACAAGGTTCATATCATGTGGGGACTCTGTTGTATCAATAGAGTTAAGAATAATCCCCTCAGTGTCACAAAATTGCGGAGGTATATTTAGGTCAGGCTGATTAATCTCTGTAATATCACTGGTGTTCTTCACTGCATTTTTTGACCCCACGCCATGGGAATGCAGGCTTCTCCTATCACTCGCGACCTCAGGGATGATAATGGCAATCTTGTGTTCTGTTTCAACAACTTTTGTCTTTGAGAGATCTGGGGTGGCCTCATTTTTATTTCGTTTGAGTAGCTTCTCTAAAATGGAACTGGGTTCACTTGGTATTGAGCTTGACCATGGTGAGTCGTTTTGGTTTTCATCAATTTCCACAGATGTGTCTTCTTCGACATTGTAGATTTCAGGAATTTCATCAGCGGATGGAGCATGGTTCTCTGATGTTTTAGACTCTGAGAAACGATCACAAGCATCTCTGTTGGTAGTGTTGTTCTTGTCATTCAGTGATGCTCTTGCCATGTGCAATGACAGGTTCGCAAGGTCAGTTTGTTTATCAGTATCAGGCTGTACTGGTAGATTAATCTCATTAAAATTACTGCCCTCTTCAAATTCAGTGTGAATGTTCACGTGTGAACGCCTTTCCCCTGCCATGTTATTTTTTACCCTCTCTCTTGGGGGACTGCAGTATAAAGTACCACTTATTGCTGATAAAGACTCTTTATCCTGAATGTTTTTCAAAGGAGCTTGGGGTTCAGCTCCGGGCAGTTCCTTCATCTCACTCAAATGGCCCACTGTTTCGCAAAAGTGCTCACTATCTTTATCCTGTACTTCAGCCATCAGAGTTTCCCTCTTGTTGTGTGGAACAGACATGACCAAGTCTCCTCCTAGTCTGTGGGTTATGTCATCATCAGCTCTGAATTGAGCTCCACCCTCACTGATCTTCATTATCGAGGCTTCCTTGTTGTCAGTGGAGCTCGCATCCACTGAGGTAGAGCCCATGGAAGGGATATGCTTCTCATCAGAATCTCCCGGTGAGACATTTCCAAGTTGCTTCTCGTAGTGTAGATCTTTTTCCTCGACTTTGTACTCCATGGTATTCCTTGATGAAGTGTGAGTTTTCTGCTTAGCTCGCTTCTCTCTGTTGATCTGATTGAGTTGCGTGTATGTCCTGTCCCTCTCCTGAATCCTTGAGCTACTCTTCAGATTCTGGCTATTGTCCGACTCCTGTGGAGTGTGCAGAGCATTTCTGCCTCCTTCTTCTTCTTCTTCGTCCTCTCCTCCCTTTCCTGCAGCCACTCCCTCTCTCACCTCCCCGTCTGTGAAAGAACTCACCCGTCTTTGCAAGCCAGTGAGTTGCTTCATAGAGGAAGGTGTTGTTGGCTCTCCATCTGGGCTCTCATCCAAGCCCTGAGAGTCTGGTTTTCCTGTGTCCTCCCCCGTGTTACAAAGGCCTCCGCCCTCCTTGACAACACCTGTATCATTACTCTCATCCCCTTTGTCAAGGCCAGGCCCTTTCTCCTTGGATCCGTCACCGACGGCCTGCATTCCCCCTTCCACTTTGACTTGGTTCTGTCCCATACTGGTCTGCGGAGAGAGACATGCTGCTGTTAACCTCACAATAAAAGACCAGTCCTTCCAAATGATGCCATGTCTGTGGCATGCCAGCCCAATGTCTGTCGACTATTACTGGTCTCCATACTCCCACGTTTTCTACCCTCAAGAGCATTCTACGGGTCTGAATCATTTTCTGTTAGCACAGTTGCACATTGGAACATGAAGGTAAGAAATTGAAATATGAGCATTGGAATTAGTTACCAGGCACCCAAGTTTAATGCCTGTTACTTAACTCCATGTTATGTGCTTTTGACATGGAGTAGAAATTGTGAATGACTTGTGAGAAGAGAGTAGACCATTGTGGCCATTCGAAAAGAATGAATTGTCACACGGGATCCATTTTCATGGAACCAGGCAGAGAGAGACCCTATGACTGAACCACTATAAACTCTGTTGATTGCTCATGCTCTTGCGATGTTCACCCTTATAGGTCAGCTAGCTTTAAGATAGAAATTAGTGTCACAAGTTTTCCTGCAAGCTCACTGCAGAAACACATGGGAAAAAAGTGTTTTGTTGAACCTTATTTGTTGAACCTGAGTTTAAGTTTTTTTTCTTCTTGTATTTCTTTTTCCAAATAAAAATCTATATATCGTGAATCGTAACTTAAGCCTTCCTCATATGATGATATCACACTCTCTCCACTTAACTGGAATGTTTCCCAGCAATCATCTCTCTCTCCCTCTCTTTCTGAATTTAATCTTATTTAAAGATAGATTGGTGGAGGAAGTAAGGCATAACCATAGATTCTTTATTTGGGATGATCAGTATCACAGCACATGAGGCAGAGAGAAATAAAAAGACTGCAGTCAGACTGATAAATGAATCCTCCTCAAGCTTATGCATCTCTTTCTGAAGCATTTTACCCTGTAGATTAGAAAAATAAATTATTTTGCTGACATTTTACTTTACTTAAAGGCAACTTCACCACTTTTAAACGTATCCTCATATAATTGGCCCTCACTAATATTCATGATAAAATATCTCATTGGAGGGCTATGGGTTGTCCAGAAACATGTCTTCTAGTCATGTTAGGCAGATTTTCTCAGGAATAGAAAGCCTGTAGTTTCGATTAACTTTAATTCCCTTTCGATTATGTTCCTGGGAGGCATCTACATAAAAAATAATGTGTCTCATAATACTTTAAAATGGCGCAAATAGTTTCAAAATGAGACTTTTTGCAATTATCACAGTGTTCTTATGACAATGATATAATTGCTTGGAATTCATTTTTACTAATTAAAACAACCTATAACAACGCTATTTTCATTAAAACCTAGCTGGCTTTAACTATAAAGACCATGCTCACTTGACATGTTTCTATTCCAAAGATAGTAGAGGAAGAAATGGTGAAATAGTTTAGGAACGTAATATGCATTAAGATTCCCTCTTCTCTCCACAACCCTCTCACACTGCGTCAAACATGATTTAATTTCAAGCTTAATTTCCCACACCACACCCATTACAGTAGTAATAGTAATACTGTAGGTAAAAAGAAATCATGCAGTTAAAGGAATAATGACACTATTATACATTTAACAATGATAATTAATAATTTTAGAGCATTTTCCCTTGGAACACTAGTAATCACCTATAGTACATAGGCCACTTACTGAGAAACAGTAATATATTTTAGGCTATGATGATATTGTCTCATTAACCTACTGTCAGGACCATTCCCTGAATGTGAGTAAAGTTGGAGATACCTTCAAGCGTCAGTGGACATAATGTAGAGTGACCTATATCACATGAGATTATGGCTGTTATTTTTTGTCAAGTGCCCACTCTTACAATGTCCCACTGAACTGCAGTGGTAAGCAGAGTATACAGCGTTCTAATTACAATGAACAATGATCAGGAGCAGTGTCTGCTTCCTGTCGATGGCCTCTCACTGCCACTGTGTTACAACATATGGCATAGTGACAGGACTGAACATTCACCAGCCAGAGCCAGAGGCATACGCTCATGTTATACAACTAGCACCATGCCATAACAGCGTGAAGTTACAAAATGTACATATCAATATAAATGTTTTACAAAAATCACACCCATGTGATGGGGAAGTGAGGGGATCATGATACATCCTTCATTATATATCATCTCATTCTGAGCAATCAGAATTTACGACCTCATCAGTTTACACAAACACTAAAAATTGTCCATTCATTTTCAGTGATATGTAAGGTTTGTGTTAGGACAAATTTGTCTTTACACACACACACACACACACACACACACACACACACACACACACACACACACACACACACACACAGGAACACAGTTTTGTTTCTGAGCACTCTCATGCAAAGTAACTGCCTTGTCGTCATCCCGCAAATCATGTGAACATATCACCTGTCCTCATACTGCATCCCCAACTTCAGTCGCCATCAGGACTATGGTTAACGTGACGATCCATTTCCCTTTGGGGATCCCATGCCTGTTTACAACTAGACCATTGTATTGCATCCTCCTCCCTGTCTGCATAAGGCTGATCACTTGATCAACTTGTGCTCTGCCATTTCAACATTCACAGACATGCAGGAATTTCAGCCCAAGAAACCGAGAAACCTTTGGGGAAAAAGCTCTATCCAGAAAGTATATATAAACAACTTATTCTGGCATCCCTGATACTTCTAATTGATATGGAAGATAGTCAATTAGGCCTGGCACATTCAGTTCTCTGCTATTTGCAACGCAATCTTAAAAATATTGTATCGACCTGTCCTATCCTGTCCAGCTCTATCAGGGCAGACACTCACCGGCAAGACGTCTTCCACTCGATTGCTCTCCCAGGATCGACAGAGTGCTCTTTGTTGGTTGTTTGGTGATGTCCAGTCCTCCCTCAATTGCAGAAGCAATGGGAGCCTTATATTCAAGCCATGTGATGTCACAGTGCATTTGACTAATACAATCAGAGAGCTCTCACTAGCATGTTTACTTTCTACTGTATGATAAAACTTAGAAAACTCCATCTAAAATTCTGAATATCAGTTCACATTCATGAGGAAACATAAAGAAAAGTGATTGTGTATGAGGTTTTTTTTTGTTTGTTTGTTTTAATGAGTAGAACACTTTTACCAAATACCTCCCACATGGTGGAATGAAACAGCATGCATGCACTATGACCAATGTAGGGCTAGACACTATAATTAGATAACTGCATCAGAGTGAAGATGAGCAATTGTATGCTGTCCTTTGTATACCCACCACTGTTCATATGCCAGTGTTATGGCCTGGCCTGTACACAGAAAGACATGCCAGAAAACCTTCAGATAAGCAGTCAAGTAGAGGCGTGTTAGGAGTGTGGCTGTAGTATAGGTTGAGTTACTCTCCTATGTTGTAAATAAAATAAATCACAACCATCCTGGGCTTGTCTAGCCAGGAGGACTGCTAGTGTAATTGACTTGGACAATAGCTGAGAAATTTCTGTTTTTACCTCAGTCTCTATAGTAACACCCAAAACAGGATACTTGCTCAGATAATAAAACAAAGGCATGTGCAGCCAAGAATTCACCAGCACCATCGGCATAATAAGGGGGGTGGGGGGGGTCCTCTGCAGCCCACAGCCTGTTGGTGTAGATTCTGAGGGGTTACTGTGCTGACGCCTCAGACAGATTTCAATTAGAAACTGGTGTTTAAGATAGAGCAATCTTAGAACAACCCATTGTTGTAAATCACCGGCAAAGGTATTTGAAATGTTTTTTGTTTTTTTTTTCATCTTACTTAGCCTACTGTTGTATATTTATGTATACATGTAAATATATTTTCTTTATAGAGGGACTTACCAGTACGTAGTGACAGTAGACTGACAGGAAAACGGGAGAGAGGGGTGACATTCAGTAAAGGTCGTCAAATTGGGAAGTCGAACTGGTGGCACACTACCAGACTGGAAACTAAGGTGCCCAGAAGGCTATGCCAGCCGCCTGGGCCTGAAATGTACTTGTAAGGGTACGTCACTTCTACTTTGATGCTGCAGCTGTTTCCCTGTGGACAGACACTTGCTTTGCCCTGCAGACGATCCGTAACTTATCAACAAATAATTGACGTAAGGCTCATGACAAGGTGGTGCAACTGTGTGAGGGGGAGGAGGGTTGTGTGTGAGTTTGTAATAATAATCAGGTTTCTTCTAAGCAAGTGTTACACAAACGTCTTCAGCAATGCACCAGGAAATACCCATCCATGCTCGTCATGACCAACAACTCCACAACAATTCCACAAGAACTCTCGACCCAAGTTTGGGTTCTGAACTTCTGGTCGATACAGTTTGTGCATCAATTAGGAATATCCAGTATACTGAAAGTTTAATAAAAGCCATCCTCAATCTTTTTATATTTACATGCATGGGTTACAAATTTACATTCTCATGCATACACACACGGTCAAGGGGAGTCAAAACATACTACTCTACTTTAAGCGAGTTAACTTTCAATGAGGTAATGCAAATGTTAGGGTTTCCTAACAAGGAGAGGTTCTTTGTAGTGGCTTTTTGAGACCACATCCAGATGGAGGTTGCCCCCTTAGGGCCTGCTGACCTGCCCTGAACCACCCTGCCCTGGCAGGCACTGCCATGAAGACATGGATACGGAGCAGAGACTTGGCTTCTCAACAAGGCCCTGGGCCTGGCTAATAGAATCGATGACTTTGACACCAGAGTGCTGCACTCAAGAGGGAATTAATGGTCTAGATAGGGTCTCCAACATCAAATTGCAAAACTGTATATAAAACTGTTGGAATCCTCTTTGTTGTCAAGGGATTGAAACAGTGGTATTATCATGAAATGCTAAGAGACTCCAATCCCCCCCCCCCCCCCCCCCCCCCCCCCCCCGGATATCTACAAAAATATATATAAATATATATATAAATATATAAAATATTCTAAGCCCAGGATCGTTGATTCTAGGCTTAAAGTGATTTGTCCCTATGGGAAAAATTAACAGAAATATAACAGAAACAAATGGTTAAATTATAAACAGGGATCATCTTATGAAAGAAAATTTATTTCCATAATAAACACATACAGTACATTTTAACAAACATAAAAAGTGCAATATGCATTCAAACTACAGCAAATGACAGTAAAAAAAGTTACTGCATAATTAAATAAGAAAATTGTTACAAAAACTGTAAAGTAACCCATTGTGAGACTGTGACAACAGCTGTAAATTTCGTCGACGATATGAGCAAAAACATGACAGCTACAGTATGAGTCCAGTGACACTACTGTCTCGCCTTTTGTTTTTCAAAGGTGCAAACATGTTACAGCGTTTAAATATCGTAAATGATTGACATTATGACTCACAAGTTTTATACAGCTTCGATGGTGTATCCAATTTGTTGAGACAGCCATAGAACTTTGGTCTTCCACATTTCAATGAGCACAAAATGAGTTTTAAACGATGGCAATGCTCGTGAAAACAAAAACAAAAAGACATGGAAGATTCAGTATGGAATATTCTGATTGTTGTTTTCTATACTAAAGAGAATGTACAGAATGCATAAGTCTGGGCAAAAAAAGTAAATGTTTCACATTATTTGATTTTACGACCTCAAGTCTATGTCCCCACCAAACACCAGAGGTGCTCTCGCAGCGGCATTCTATGATTTCAAGCCATGCAATGTGACCTTCACCCTGCCCTTCCCAATAACACAGTAGGGAATAATGAGGTCAATAACATTGTTCTAATGTTATATTGGAAGATAGCTTTTGTACTAGCATCCACTCATTACAAGCAGTGCAAACAAAAAGGAGAACCATACATACAAATGTTTGTCCGCCTCCCCATCACCACAAAGTGGAGTGGAAGACAAAACCTATTCACCCTTATCCTGTTCAGTTCACCCAAAGCCTCCATACGCTGTTGCATTCATGCACAATGAATAATTTGCAATATGGGATTAAAATGTATTTCTGTAAAATTCCTATTTTCTTTTAATATAGCTTATTGGTGAATTCATTAAGAGAACTGAATTGAAATTCTAAACCAGTGAAACAACTCTATGTATGTACCATGAGGTAACCCTTTATTTTACAATCTACCACTCTACCATCTATTCAGATATTGTGTGGTAATTAAACCAATTCATAAATACCTTCCTCCACATTTCAGCTGACAGACTCAAAGTTCATCAATGTATCACTTTGTACCACACAGGTAATGATAGTACCAACGAATACCAGAACATAATTTGGTAAATACGAGGCCATAGTAAGAGCGTAAAAGACTGTAACGTTAAAGATTTTAGCCCATCATAGTCTTTGCCTTACACACAGCTCTGTGCCTCTGCTCTCTTGGGTAAGGCACTTTTAGTGTCCATGAATCAAACCAAGGTAGAGGTGAATTAATGGCTTACATACATGACATACATGATACAGCAACATGACCCTCCTCACTATAAGCAGCAGTATCAGAAACAAAGTGGCAAAGGAAGGTGTTGATGGGCACTATACTAAACTCTTCATAACAAAAAGGTTGGCATAAGTTTTCTGCAGGCTCCTTTAGTCAACAAGCCAATGATATTGGCACACATTTTTTCATTCATTTCACAAGACAACTCTCCCCTTTCTTTCCAGAATCTGTCTGATCCCCTCTAGCTCACCAGAGGGAGGGGTGGTGTGATGGCCGTGGAGGACTGTACCTCCATCCTTCCTGTCAGCTTCTCGGCTCCTGGGCTGGTACTCTCTCCGGGCTGTGCAGGTCCCCGCCGGGCTGAGGCTGGACAGGGGTGGTATGGCAGTCCCAATCTTGGCCAGGGCCTGGCTCTGGGGACAGGGAGAGGAGCAGCAGAGTGTCCGCATCCGAGGAGCAGGCTGAACATAGGTCTTCAGAGGAGAAGTTGAGGCTGCCCAGCTTGGCGAGTGAGTTGGAGCGTTTGAGTCTGGAGGGCACAGTGAGGCCCGCTAGGCGCATACGTGCCTCAATCTCTTGGGCCCTTAGACGCACTAAGCCGGGTTTCCCCCGCACGCTACGCAGGCTGTCACTGCTGGAGCTACGCGTCAGCGTGGAGCCATGCGGTGAGGAGGTGGGTGTCAGCAGCCCAGACCCCAGCACACTCAGCAAGGCCTCATTGGTAGGTGGCACCACCAGCGGCTCAAGGCGTAACTGGCACGGTGTGGAAGCTTTAGTTAAGTCGCCAGGTAAGACTGAGAACTCCTCTTCCTCCTCAGTTTGAACAGAGCTACCCTTGGGCTTACAACAGGAGTGAAAATGATGCAAAGGGCGAAGGCCCTCTTGGGATGAACTTGATAGCCTCTCAAGTCTCTCTGCCCGGCGGCGGACAAGCCCGGACCTCTGTAGCTGTATTAGTGTCTCCTGCTGCAGGCCAAGGTAGCATTTCAACACAGGCTTCTCCTCCTCCATCGCCAAACTCATCAACTCAGGGAGAGCCTCTGAAGCCTCGGGAGGACAAAGAAGAATCTCCTTCTGACCCTCTATTTCTACACCATCACAGACATCCTCGGATACTGCAATGTGTGGCAAGTCTCCCAGACGATCCTTTCGGTCAACGTCCATAGAGGGGGAAATTGTGGCACAGTTGGCACAGTTGCACAGAGGGCTACAGGGGTTCAGCAGCTGCCCAGAGGAATGTGGGACATCTTGGGATGAGGTGAACAAGAGTGGTGATGAAGAATGAAGGGGCTCAATGGAAGCGGGGTCAGTGATAAGGCAAAGTTTAGTTGCCAGAAGCGAAGGCCCTTCTTGCTGCATCAACTGACAGTTCCAGCGAGCAAGCAGAGAGGGATCGACCAGCTGAGGGTTTGAAGAGGCAGTTTCCTAAACACACAGAGAAGAATGGAGCAGTGAAGTGAAATTCCTACAAACTGGAATACCTCTATGGTTTCTCTGTGACTTGAAAAATGCTACAATGCGGATCTCTATCTACTTACATAATCCAGCACCACATACTGAACCTGCTGCCCAAAACTTACATTGAGGTTGTGCCGACTGCTCAAATGGTTGTTATTGTTGGAGTTCTCATTCAGGGTTGCCAGGTCCATCCCGTTACTCTCTGTGTCAACCAATTCTTCTGCATCGTTGCCGTCACCCCCGCCGCCTCCATCAGGTTGCATGAGCACCTCCATCTCAGCCTCCTCTTTCTGCACCTCCTCCTCGTCCTCTTCCTCCACAGTGCTGAACTCTAGCCTCAGGCGCAGCTCCTCCAGGGGTTCTGGACCACGGCAGCAGGTCTGAGCCGCTGTGCCCTCCCCGGTGGGAGCAAAGTGGGGGAGTGGTAGGCCTTCGTCATCTAGCAGGGCGTCCCGCTCCACATCCTCTATTTCGATGAAGACCTTGTCCATGTTCAGGAGGGGAGGGCCTCGCACAGGCGTTGACGGCTCGCTGTCCAGGGCAGAGTCAGAGAGCCGGCGGAAGTAGTAGTTGTTGTAGGCAGGGTCGACCTCCAACGAGACAGTCCTGTGCGGGGTGAGGCATGCCGCCCCCTTGTCGGTCAGAGCTTCCTCGCAGCAGGGAGACATGCCTGGCTCAGGGGTGAGGTGGCTCGTCTCCTCCCCTGCACAACAATGCTGTTGCCCCTCCGCCATTTCACAGTCTGGGTCCAGGCGCCACAGCTTGTTGTGACGCTGTTTACTGTGACACAGAAAAAAAAGGAGGGGATGAGAGGCATTCAAGACACACTCTCACACACACACAAAAGTAGTGTTTGTACCTGGCATCCAGGATACCCTCGTACTCTGCTAGCTGTCTCATAAAGCTTGCATTTGGTCGTGTGATGCTCCTCTTCTCCTTAACAAAGTTGTAGGCCTTCTCTAGTGACCAGCCGAACTCTTTCATGGCGTAGGCAATAACTGTGGAGGCAGACCGACTGACACCCATCTTGCAGTGGACCAGACACTTGGAGTGGTTCTTCCTATTCAGGATAAATTAAAACTCTGCCTTAACAAAAGTGGTTTATAGATCAGCAGAATCGACAATGTGAATGAATACTGGATGGCACTTGTCAATACTACTTAGCCTGGATAAAGCCAAACAGCTGATTCGCTCTGGGTTTAGCCAGGCTAAAGACTGCTAGCTACATTGAGGTAACCATACTATAGCAAGTATACATGTCCTTCGTCATGAGAGAGGTCATATTTTCTTTGTTATGATCCTGTCATTTGCGAAGAAGGAAAGATAGAGAATGAGTCGATTTCACCGATTTGGCAGTCAGCATACTATAATGGCACGTCTGTCTCCGGTGATGACGGTCTGTTTCTAAAACATGCTTAACATGCAGTGACTTGTTGACCTCTGTGGCGTTAACAACTCACTTTGCTTTAACAATGAAGTTGTATGTGTCATTCCAGTGAGCCAACAGGTCAGTGGCCTCCTCATCATAGACGCGTATGTTGTGATAACTGAATGTGCCTGGAAAGAAGTTGTCTATCTCCCTGGTGACATTGAGGATATAGCCCACCCTGGAGAGGAAAGATGGTGTTAGAGGACACTTTTCCATCAACATTCCTAGCTGAGAAAAACAGAGTGAAAAGGTTGCTGTATCTTAGCGCCTCTGTAATTGCAAAATAATTACCCTGTCTCTTGTAGCTCCTCCAGATTGGAGGCATTCCATTCTGATCCCTGCCAACAAATGATATGAAAGTGCTGTTTATACTCTGCAATTTTTACCCCGTCTGTATAATTGTTCTCTTCTCAAAAAGAAAGAAAGAAGGAAAGGTTCACAAGCAACATTAGCCAGACACCGGACATTCACTGAGCTGACCAGGACAAAAGACAATTGTAAAACCTTTTACAGAAAACAATAGTGTGACTAAATGCTTCCGCAGATGTAGGAGATGACATGAGGCATCTTACCAAGTACAGATAGTCAAAAATGAGTGTGGCCTTGTCCATCTGGCCCAGAATCAGCAGCATCTCATTGTCGATGAACTCCTTATACTCTTTCAGGTTACAGTTCATGTGCTTCTCCAGCTCTGTACGGATCTGGGAGACGCATTAGATCGCAAGATACCATGTTATTTTAGAGGCTCAAAAGGTAATACACTTACGAGACCACACTACTGTTAATACATATCTGGGTATCCTTAACAGCTTTAGGGCATATAACATACACTAACAGACTATTTAATGGATTATAATGGACCATTAAAAGGGATAGTTCACAAGATTTGAACTTATGTTGTATGAAATACTTTCCATTAATTTAGTGGTTGCAACTACATGAATTTATTGCCAGTGGTCCTGGTGATAGGAGTTCTACTCTGTTTTTTGGTGAATATTAACTAGTCCTGGTCATTTTGTGGGATTACTGGGATCACAAATTAAAAGAGTTAATCAAAAAAGTAAAGTAAAGTAATGTCTAAAGTTATAATGGGTTTGTAAAGGAAGGAGGCTGATACACTAAAATGAACATCAGTGAATGGAGAACTTATAAACTGCCTAGGGTGTTCACATGAGACTGAGTAGACCATAAAATGACCAAAAGTTTTTTTGAAAGTGGAATATCCCTTTAAATCCCTTTGAGAATGGAAGGACAATTTTTAGTGTTCGTCTAAACACAAACATGTGACAAACATTGAAGACGAAGGTGAGGATTTAAATTGTGATTGGCCAGAATTAGATGTAAGATGATAAGATTGTCCCTTCACAAAAGGTGTTGTTTCTTTCTTTTTTTTTGGGGGGGGGGGGGGGGGGGGGGTCATATGAATGGACAACATATGGTGACACCAAAATATGCATTATATTGACTGCACATAACCATAATAATATAATATAAGCTGATATTGGAGTGACATGCAATGCTCATGCAATGACATCTTACAGCCAATCACAGCGGCCAATCACAATCCTCATCCTCATTTTTCTGTCCTTTTTCAAGATTTTTTTTTGGCTTTCGTGCAGTTATTGTTTTGGTTTTATTACAGTAAAGATGGACAGAATAGATGGGAGGGAGATAAAAAAGGGGACATGTAGCAAAGGTCATCATGAACAGGCATGTGGCA
The DNA here is from genome assembly GCA_039105355.1 of Benthosema pterotum. Lineage (NCBI taxonomy): Eukaryota > Metazoa > Chordata > Actinopteri > Myctophiformes > Myctophidae > Benthosema > Benthosema pterotum. The sequence goes on along the minus strand of CM076972.1, from coordinate 33,845,182 downwards.
TGCGGCTGGACCATTAGGCCAGCAGGTGCCTCACTACTAAAGTTATTAGTCATTATGTAGAAGACCAATATTTTCACCTGTTTGGAGGTGACATTCTCCAGATCCTGGCACATCATGAGACTTCTGAGTTTGGCTTTGATAAGGCACTCCGTTCTCTCTCGTTCTGAAGGCCTACCAAAGACAACAAGTCTTGTTAGAGACCTACAATTTAAAACAGCAAACACACACACATGCCCATTACAAATCAATACATGAGCAATTTACTGTACTTTTACTGTACTGACCCAACAAACATGGTTGGCGAGTCCGGCCGAGTGGTCTCCAAATCCTTCATGGCATTCCACTCATTGATACAGCTCTGTTCTGAGGCGATGCAGCTCTCGTAGTAGCCTATCCAGGTGAGGGCCATCCCCCCTGGGAAGTAGTTGTACCTGCGGGACACCTCGCACGCCTTGTGGAGGACCTGCAACGCTGACCTACAATGAGATTGTATGTAAAAAAGAAGAAAAATGTGTGCAATGTGTAATTCTGCAACTCCACAGGGAATTAATCATAAGCTCCCTAGGACCTATAGCAGGGAATTTCTTTTAACAAAGTGATAAAAATGGGGCAGGAATAAGTTCACCTGGGTATACAAATACTCATGAATACTCAGACTTAATGCCAGGTGAGGTCAGTTTCAGCCACAAATATGTTTTTATGTTCAATAGAGTGTAAAGACCAGTCAATAAGTAAAAAAATGACGTAATTTTGTCCATTCAATGTCATTGGGAAAAGTTTAAAGGAATTTAAAGTGTGAACACACACCAAAAGCTGAACATGGGAGGGGCCCTTAAAATAATTTTGCTCTTGGCAGAATCCAAATAATCAAGCACTAATATTTACAGTTCCATCATGGCTAGGTAACTCAACACAACCAAAACCTATACACCAACGTCGTGGCATATTTCTACCAGCAGGTGGCAGGAGGGGTCTGGGCAGCCTCAACTGACTGCTCTTTAGAAATGTTGTGGTACAAATGCCTGTCATGTGCAGTCAGAAGATTTATGGTCACGTGCCACTGATTTATGAACCAGTATAATTTGGACGCTGCCACCGTGGCTCCACAGGTTGACTGTTACTCACCACATTGCCTGTACTGACACCGGTTTGAAGACATGAGTCCGACCTGCTGTGTTCACTGTAAACCCCCTGGGGAGAAAATGAATCAGACTATCATTCCCTGGAGCAGAACAGGTCTAGAACATGACAATGTTGGGTTGAACTATTATAAATGAACATAAAATGCGATCTGCATCTTCATATTTCAATATCTGTGTCAGTAGAAGCTAAGAGGTTAGGGTGACTGAGGAAACCTACCCATCTCCGTCCAGATGAATCTTTGTATCACTCCACAGAGGCAGCACCATGCCTATGGAACAGTTTTTGCTGAGAAAGCAATATATAAATATAAAAAAACAAGTTACTGGTAATGCAAGGCATATGTTTTTATCTGAAATTGCTCAACTGTAATGAAGAGGGCACCATCTGAAAGTAGGCTAAACCTACCCAGAGTGATATTCATATGGTTTGGGAAAGCTCAGGAAATGTTTTTTTTTTTTTTTTTTTTTTTAACATGAGCAACTTTCTGCAAAAACTTTAAATGAGAGAGCTAGTATACAAACCTGTGACAAATATGGCACTTGTGATACTGAGGTTGCAATGTGATAACGTGCAATGTGTAATTCTGCAACTCCTCCACTGGGAATTATATTATGGGACCTATAGCAGGGGAAGTGATAAAAATGGGGCAGGACAAAGTTCACCTGGATATTAACCCTCAAACAAATACTCTGTTGGAACGTATCCAGACTTAATGGCAGGTGAGGTCAGGCTCAAATATGTTTTTAAGTTCAATAGAGTGTAAAGACCGGTGTTGTGTCCAAATAAACTCCAGGACTTTGCAGTAATTGGACAGCACTTTTCAAATCACACAGCGACTCCCTGAGTGCTAATTTTAACACTGTGGAACACTAATGCTCTATCAATTAGTCCACTTGAATAGATATTTGCTTGTTTGGCAAGCAGGGCAAGTGAATTCCTGTACCAGTAGTAGAACCACATGTTCATACCTGTCCTTGTTGGTGAAGTCCATTCCCAGCAGAATGTTTTCCTCTGTGTCCTGTCGCCCACTGGTGTAAACCACCACCATGTAGCGCACACGGTCTGACCACGCACTCTCCAACCGCACTGCCTGGATGCAAAATAGGACACATGTTACCTTCCAGTGCACCACTGCACTGATTATTAGTAAACGGATACCAGCCCCATTGGTTGTGCCAGACGCAAAAACCTAGACAATATAGCACCAAATTATCATCCATTTCTCTCAGCTAAATGCACCAAAGAAACATATTATTGGCAGCTAAATCCCATAGTCATAACCTATACACACATGCACTGTATGTCTCTCTTGATTGTGCAAAGAGGTTATATAGCATAGGGTGGCAATCAAGTCCTAAAATGTGAGCATGATCCTAGCAGATAACATAAACCCTACAAAACACTACACTAACACACACTGTTTAACACATATCCATGGAAACATTTGGTCATACTCTTCATGGTGTGTTCAAACTTGTCTTCATGAGCTAATAATTATAGCGAGCAAATGAGAGTCTTATGTACACAATAAAATGCATTCAGAACGTTTGCCATGCTAGGGCGCCAGGTTGTTACTCACCTAAGTTGTGTGTGTGTGCGTGCGTGCGTGCGTGTGTGTGCGCGCGCGTGCGTGTGTGCGCGTGCACTGCACTCTCACCAGTTTGATTCTGTCTTCAGAACGAAGAATGTTTATCATCACTTGCAGGTGCTGAGGTAAGTCGCCTGTTGAGAGACAAACAAATAGATCCATGACAACATATTCAATATCATTCAATATCATCTCACACCATGGCTTTATGCGATTATAAAGCTGTGTAGACATTGCCCATTAATCTCAACTTCAAACAAAATGAGATCCAGCCCATACTGCTGGGATATTTTATGTGAGAATATTAACTGCTGAAGGGCAAGACATTTAAATAGTTGGTGTAATAATGTAGTGCTCTGCTTTAATCTATTGATACTATGTAAGCTAAGAGTGGTCCCTAGCTTTAACATCAAACTATTGAAGATCTGTACTAGTTTGGGCAGGTGAGCTTGGGATCTTCAGTGTGTTTAAGTCTGCTGTGATTGGCTAGTTGCGATGATTGACAGCCTTAACCTACACTTAGTCATAAGGAAAACAAGACTGTCTTGTTTTCCTTTTTAACAATCTGCAGAAATTCAGTCATTGTAGTTCACTTTATTTGATTCTGACGCACTGGTCAACTGTATGTTTCTTATTCTTGTTTGCCCTGTATGATCACCTTGCTTATCCATCTTGTTTCTTCTATATACCACAGTACTTTATTTCTTTGTTTACTCTTGTTTACTACTGATCACCCAAACCCCCACTGCATGCACATACCCTTCTTTATTAAACAATACATATATTTTTCTTCTTTACGCCAATTAAAACAACATGGTTAACCATGAAACTACAACTTAACACTTCCTCCTGTGTGCTGTCAGCAGTTCTTTCCATCTTCTGTACAAGTTAACCCAGATACGTAAATGGGGTGAGAACATGGGCTTTGGATTAGGGTAAAATTACATCTCCTCCAACTGTAGTGGCAGTATGCTTCAGTTGGACATGCTCACTTCTTCACCCAACACCCAGCATATTCATGCATACTAGATGTGTACAGGATTATTTTGGAAATATTTCAGTTTCATAATTTTCCAAATTCTATGCACATTAACAAAATAAACCACAAACAAACAACAATGAAATAATATCAGGGACATCACAATGTTCCCATTGATGGCAACAGGGGTGGCATCATTGAGGCAGGCATGATGATGTAAGTGTTCTCAGTATTGGCCTTTACACATACTAGATTGAATTATCCTGTTAGAATACTCTTGCTGGCCTACTGGTTCAGGCGCATGCCACATATAGGCCCTGACAGCGTGTAGAGCCCGACCGATGCCATATTTTTGTGGCCGATGCCGATACCGATTTTTGGAAAAAAACTGCACCGATGTTACCGATGTTTGGGACCGATGTATAATAATGAATTAAAATAATTAAAAATACATTTGAAAAACTTCTAAACGTCAAATTTATCGTATTCTATTTTAAACAATAGAATACGACATTGACATCATTTACTTTTGTGAAATAATTCCATTTGCTGTGTTTCTTTTTCTGCTCCAGGCAAATATCGGCCGATATATCGGCCGATGTTACCGATATATGGGCAGATTTTACCGATATAATGGCCGATGTATCGACCGATATATCGGTACGAATATCACCGATACCGATGCCGATATATCGGTATCGATATCGGCCGATATATCTGTACGACAGATATATCGGTCGGGCTCTACCTGACAGCGTGTAGCGCGTGAGTCCTGTACATGACAGCCTTTGCTCGCATCTCTCCCCTTCTCCCTCTCTTTTTCCTGTTCACTTGATACTATCAACAAAAAAGTAAAATAAAAGGTAAAAGCCCCAAAAAACTATTACAAACAGAATATTCTTGGGTTGGAGTTGATTCTTAATGCAATGTATGGGACCCGTCACCCTACATTAAGTACAGTGATACTATTAGGCCTTGATTAACCAATTCCATGAACACTAACTGGTTCATATGACCCTCCACTACAAGCCTTCAGTTGTTTTCAGACCGTTTCCAATCCCAGATGCCAAGTAGGTCAGACTGAAAAGCAATATTAACCCCATCATGCAAGTAAATGTGAATCGGAGTGTTGAACCACAATGCTTGTCAAGATATTTTAAAACACCTGAGTGCATACAGGGGTTTAGCTCAAATAGCTCTATACCTAACCTGGCAGCCAAGTTGGCATCTGTTCTGGATAACAGCTGGAGGCTATGGGCGTTTTTCCCAGCCAGTTTAGCTCAGAGGCAGTCTGCCTGTCGTACCCAGAAACATAGGTCTATAGACAAATATCTGTTAAGGATGTTTGGCAAAGACCAGAGTCTGAAAGTGCAAGGCACAAACATTGTGTGGACATCCCAGGGATGGGAATGTTTCGTCATTTCATAATCTATTCATGATTATTAGTTTCTTTTTTTTTTCTTAATGCATTTGCAAAATGTATCTGATCGGGAAAAAATAGTGGGAATGATCGGGATTGTATCGGGAGCTAAAAAAAAAAAGTGATCGGATTGGAAATTATCGGGATCGGCAGATACTCAAACAAATCGGGACAACCCTAGTTTCAATGCTGTGTGGATGGATTTCCAACTTTGGCTGTTTGTAAAAGCACTGTAAAAGCAATGTTTTCCATAGTTTCAAAAAGAAAAATCAGCCAGGCAGGTGCTTGTTGGTGATGCAAAGGTTAAATAAGTTGGTGCTTCAAAAGTCAAAGGGACTGAAATACTAAAGAAAAGCAGTGTTTTGAGCAGTCAAAAAGTTAAAAAATGAGGAGTGGATAAAAAAGCAGGTACTTTATTTAGAAAATTAAGTAAAAAAAGAAAAACAACCAACATGTTTGACTCAAGTTTTTTTGAAGAACAGCAATCATGCTATAGTCAAATTGCATATCCATATTTTAGTCTTTAAAAAAAAAATGCAGATAACATACATAGTATGTATGATATATTTTATGTCACTCAATCTTATTTCTAATGGTTTGGGCCTCAGTCACCAACCACTCTGATATAACCCGTCTTTGTTAAAGCAGTTTAGCAGCAGTTCCACAATGTCCTGGGGTCGTGGGCGTTCTGATATTGAAATTACTTTATATTTACTCATTACATTTACTTATTACTTAATATTTGAGTCATTATAAAACTCAAGCTAGATAAAGCCAGGCTTACTTCCATTCAATGCCAGTTTGGAAAATCAACGACGTTGGACATTGTAAACAAAACAGAAATGCCAATTTGGAACTGAAGACTGAAGAAGAGGAGGAATTATACAAAGTTCGGTGCATTGATGACATCATCATGAGCACAAATTCAAACAAGCTGTACCTGAGAGAAATTTCCATTAAACCAACTCTACGATAAGAAAGCCTGGTTGTTCAAATTTGGATATTTGTGGGGATAGAAAGCACACATGGGAGCATCAAAAAAAAGTTATTATAAATGTTATTTCATGTTATTCCCATTCAGGCTGGTGATCCATTTTTGGATTCTGTACAGTATGTACAGTATTAAGACACTACATTGTTTTGGTGCTGCTATATAAATATTTGAAGTTTTTCCAGAAAACTTAGGTTAGGCCTAAAATAAATGGATTAAGACAAAATGGCTGAACCAGCTTCTCACTGTGATAGTGCAAGTCGATAAATGACAGCCATGTTTTGTGGGACACCAGAATGTCAACATTAGGCATGCAGACACATTCCAACACAAACATTGAGCCTCATGTGGACAATGGACATGACCCGGTGGATGTATGCAGAGGTTCGCAACTGCATTATTTTAGTGAGTGTGGACCAGTGAGTGTGAGTGTTAGTGAGTATGTTACTGTATGCCTTGTTTCTTAATTAGCAGGGGCAGGGGCATCTTTCCTCTTCTGAAGTGTCTATTGGACAAGGTCAGATTGGCGAGGGACTTAGTGAAAGACTAATTTGGCCATAAAAAAGTGACTTCGCCATTTGACTTTTTACAGATTGATAATTACATTTAATTTCAGCTCCGAAATAAATTCTCAAGATCTATGTATGAACTCATTGCGAGTGAGTATGCTTTATGGGCGATAGTCAGCAACAGGACAGAACTTGTAATGCATGATCTCACACCAATGAACAAAATGTGCTGGGAACAGGAAGACAGAGGTAAAGTGGGATGACTTCTCAGGAACAAGGTATATTTCCTCATACATAGGTTTGTAAAAAGCAAGCACGTCCAAGTGATCTCATCGGCTATGCAGTAATGTACAAAAGAAATAACACAGAGAAGCTCAACTTTCTTGACTAAAGAAGGCCACAGTGAGTGCTGCTACAGTAAATTCCCAAAATGCCTTCCCTGCCAACTAGGTTTGTAGAACAAAGTAGACCAGGGCCTCCAAATTGGTTAATTTGGTTACCTGCCAACATGGCTGGTATAAAAAAGACAAACTTGCCAGCAGAGTCAAAGACTTACAGTACAGTAGGAGGGTTTGGCTGGTGGCTGGCATAAGAGATTTCCCAGTATGCCACTAGATAAATCAGAACAGCCCTGTGTGTTTGGAACATTAATCACTTCAGTTGCTTTGGAAATGACCTCTGATTAGGAGACTTAGTCCAGATGATTTCTCAATGCAACCATCTACATTCTCTTACAGTATACAGTTATCTGGGCTTATATACACTTACAGCATACAGTTATTTAACAATATGGGCTCGTTCAGAAATGCGCTGTTAAACACGCTGGTGTGCTCAGTCTATTTACTGCCTGGTCCTTCTAAAATACCATACTGACCAACCCTACCCATGGAGATGGGGTTGGTCAGTGCATGGTTGTTCAAAAATAAGGCACACTGCCTTAAGAAATGGTTGCCTTACAGCAACCATTTCTTAAGGTAGTCATTTCTCACTCGTGAAATCTTCCCTTTAATATTATTATGTAAAAATACATGCATATTATTTTCATATCAGTTATTTTCATATCAGACATTATATTGCTTTATTTTAGTAGACACCCCCTTTTTGTTCATTTATTCACATTAACACAACTATACAGAATGGACAGAAGCACTTCATGTCCTCTCTTGATTAATTATGAGAATAAAGTCTGCCCACAGCTGTACTATGCAGAGCACTTAACCTGCTAATCTGCTTAATCTAAAAGACTGGAACATGCTTATCAATCGGCACCTTTCCCCCAGCTCCACTCAATCAAACAAACACATTATATTCAGTACAGTACAGTCACCTTGACCAAATAAAACAAACTTCTGAAATTAATTGGTTAATCATTTTCTTTTTTGATGATAAAGGTTTGATTGTATTTCCCCCACAAAGGTTAGTTATACAGTAAATGTATCCAATACAAAACAAAAATGGTAAGCAGCACATCACAGAAATCAGACGCAGTTGGCTATTCATCACGCACTCACGCACACACACAGAGCTTTTTTATAAACCAGAGCAGATCCTTGGGCAAGTAATCCATCAACGGCTGCCATATATTCATAAAGTTGTTTTCTCTCTTTTAATTTCCTACAGAGTACTTCCAGACACAATGCCTGATGGAAGTTTTTCAACTCATCCTTTTCAGACAGCAGCTATTTTGCTCTTACTTACATGGTCTGTCTAAGAGACAGACTAAAACGATTGTGGTTCTTACCTGCATGTTTGTGGTGGGGATGTACTTTCTGGCCCTGTGCACAGCTTCCCTGTAGAAAGAGTGCAGCCCCCTTCACCATGAAGAAGCTCTCACTCAGGCTGCGAAATAAAACAGGGGACCGGCGTTAGACTGTGGTAACAGTAACCTCTTATCAGACAATGTGCTGCATGGCCTCAGTACTGCACTTCCATTCTAAATGGGATTGAGCTGCTCCTTCTTGTTAGAGCAGTGGTTTTCAACCAGTGGTCCTTGAGAGAGTTCCGGTTGGTCCCTAGCAAAATGATGGAATGTTGGTTAACCAGATGTAAGTAACTCTTTGAGAGTTGAAACCAAATGGATCCATCATCTAAATTAGCCGAAGTCTACTACAACTAGAGAATGTAGAAAATCATTTTGATCTGTATGTTTGACAGTTTTGTTTCCCAAATCCAGCCTGGAATTGTGGACAAAAGCAAAAGAAATATTTAGTTTTGGGTCTGTCATCAAATTGTGATCTGTGGATCAAATTCTGAATAAATAGTGGGCCCTGGTATCAAATAGGTCAAAACCCACTGTGTTAGAGGCATCATTCCATCTACATTTCAGTGCACACTGGCAGCTGAGAACTTAGTGAGACAAATGGCGTTCCCTTTCAATACGTAGGTGCAGTACCAAATATTAGAGCAATGAGAGGAGAATAAATCATGGGTGTCTGCTGCCAGTTCTTTACCACGACAGATAACTGGGGAAAGCCCAGTTGTCAGCCACCATAGAGAGGGAGGCCCGTGGTTCTGCAGCAGTGATAAATCAGGCTCCAGCCTGAATGCTTATCTGGCCTTTTTTGTGCTGCATGAGCTGCATTCTGATTTGATTTGTCGAGTCTGCTGCTGGATGGGCCCTAATGGAAAACAAGAGCTAAATAATTGACCCAAATGCAGTTGTTTGTTTGTTATACCAAAAGTTTCAAATGGTTGAAAAAAATCTGTCTTTTTCCTGGTAAAATCAAAGTGTAGGAAACTTTTACACAAAAAGGAAATTAAAACTTCTTTTAATGTGTATACAATGTATGCATGCTATTCACACCTGCCTTTGTGAATAAAAATCCTGTCAGGTTTTCATGTGCTTCTGATCTACAGATGACATAACAGCAGAAGTGAGAAAGACTACAGTGAAAGTGGGACTGAGGTTCAGCCCCTGAGCTTGCAGCATTTATTCCGTCTGACTGTTCTTACAAATCACTACATCGGCATGCTCGTAAATCTACCTGGCTGGCAGCAAGGTGGAACACACTCCTAGTATTCTGTGTTATTCAATCTGGCAAACCAAGACATCATTAAAAGAAGGTGTGATGACAGATTGAAACATAACAAAATCCTAACCAGAAACACAAACAAGTACTGCCTGCCAGCAAATCCCAGGTCTTAACAGATGTACTAACTGGATTTTTCTTACCACATTGATTATGTCACATATTTACACCATTAGATGTGTTCCCAAAATGAACTCTTCTTTGCCACCAGAATTCTATTGTCTAGTATATCAACTGTAACTGTACCATTAGTAAATACTGTCTTGTGTTTCTCACACTAAACTCCCCCCAACCCCACTAGAAAGACACAAAGTTCTACAGTGACTATACTGTATACAGTATATATAGCCATGTTTGTCTCAAATTTGGCTACTTTTCCTTCTGTCCACCTGCTAGAGAGGATGTCGAGGTGGCTATTCTGTCAAGGGATGGTGGATATTATGAGGAGAGTTGCAGTAGCAAGAGAAAAACAGGTTCGAGAATATAAAGTTAACTAAACAGTGTTGTGTGCAAAAAAAAACAAAAAAAAAAAAACAGTTGGTCTGACTCAGGATGCAAATCATGCAACCTACTTCAAATAGCAGGCCAGCATTGGGTCAGATGGACTTAAAACAGAACACCTGATAAGCTATCAAATCAAACAATTCATTCTATTGAGAAGGATAGGTGAAACTTGCTTTTCTCCTGGGGTGTAAATCAAAAGCTGTGGCCGCCACTCTGAAGGCCATACTCAGACAGCCTAATTAAATAGCCTCAGCTCTGGTGTCTCTCACCCTCCAGCACCCTGCTATCAACCTCTCCACAAACGCTACAGCTAAAAATACATCTGGTATCAAGGCAAACAAAGAGAAAGGCTTGCCAGAGAGCTGCAATGATCCCACATGATTATAACCTACACAGTACCTACAGTCCAAAGACAATCGGAACTGACATCAGGTTATACAGAAGAATGGGGTAGAAATGCAACACCATGTCCTAAGCATCGTATCCCATTCAATCACATCAGCATTTTGGGGGTGATAGCTTATCCTTCCGATTGTTGTTCAATATCTCAGATGAACTCAAGGACACAAGAACTGACCCAGTTCACCAGGCTGACAACACGACAGCTCCAAGTATTTCTTAAGTTTATGGTGTAAATGATGAGGAAATGTTAAATCAGAAGCTGATATTAGCTACTAATACTATTATCATTCAAAGAGAACTTTGGAGAAGTTAGTAACTGTTACTGTAAAAACAACAAAATGACAGTGGCTTGGTTTCCAGAATCATAAATAAACTAAAATACAAAAGCTTAGCCTAAAGTAAGGTAACCTGAATTATAAACATTTCCCAAGCCACTAGAGTGGTTTCTGTGTGCTAAACTCACATGCGGCGTATCTCGCGCTGGTTCAACACAGCATTCTCCACAAAATAGGGCAGCATCTTCATCACAGCCTCCTGACGTGACTCTACAACCAGATGCATCCTGTTGACCCGAGCAAATCCGCAAATCCGTCCACTATTGAGCTACCTCCTCTCCAGCAGCTCTGAATAATAAGTAATGGAGCGTAATATGACAGTCGATACAATGTGCCAGATCTCATCCCGGACTTCTGAGTGTCAGACAGTTCAAGCTGAGGAGTCTGCACTAATCAGTGTTGATCAGTGCATAGGCGCTCCCTATTCATACGTCAATCCCTCTGTCCGCCTTTGCTTCTTCCATCTGTGTGTGGGTAGAGTTATAAGGAAAAGCTTTGTCAGGCTCCTGCCTGGAGGGAGTTGCTGCAGTCTCCACCCGTTGCCTGAGGCTGAGAGGGTTGTGCTTTCTGAGTTGCCGTCACTTTCCTTACCACTTTCTAGCTCTTTCACTTTCTCCCATATGCACACATCCCTGGCATGAATTCTGAGATTGTTTACCACCCTCCATCAAATCTAGTGCAGATACTGTACCCAGCATTGTCCTACTTTGCAGATTTAAGTACTGAGATGTTCCCAAGAAATAGACCCAGGATTTTACAATGCTTTAGCCAATAACCACCAGCTTTACAGAACAGTAAAGAATGCCCCCTTTTCTCTCCTTTAGCCTGGCACCACAAGCAACACCCACTTTCTAAACTGTAAAAGACAAATAGGAAACTAGAGGGGTTTTGGCACAAACGCTTCAGATGGGATATCTTGATCTTTTAGTGTGGACTTTAGAGCTGCATACCAAACCCAAGAATCAACTGACTCCCAGGCAGCATTACCAGGGAGCTTCCCACATGGGCCAAGCATGACTGGAGCGGACTGGATGAACTGGCAATGGGTTCTCTCTCCAAATCCCATTACAGTCAGGCTTTATGGGAGGGATTCCCTTGCTGGCGCTTCCATACAAGTGGCCAGTGGTGCCTTTCACTCACCTACACTGAACACAATCGTAAAACATTGACAGAAATTGCAATGATGTAGGGAGGAGAAAATATTTCTAAACGCACCTGTTGGATCGTTTGATGAGGTAGCCTTAAGTTACAACACCAGTCATTGTTCTCTGTGGTGGTAAATTCCACAATTCAGTGAACTCATGGTAAGAATGTAACATAATCACGTGAAGGTTAACTTAAAGACTTGCTTAAAGGTTACCTCACAAATGGATCCCGGCTACTGTGCAAGGCAAGACTACATGCTTAGTGGACAATAGTCTGTCATAGACCCCGATCACCCCACTTTCTTGTCGAATGGTAAAGGCAATGGCTCTGTAACAAGGTAGTTAAAGCAAGATGCTTCTAACTAGTCAACGAGAAGAAATGGTCACTAGCTTACAATAATGACGTCAGCTGGATGTATAGTAATATGATTTGGCTTGGTACAGGTTACATTTCAGTACAGTAAGAGTGGATTCAGGAGCAGTAGAGAGGAATGGGCTACGGAAGGTTGGATTACAGCTCAGACATTTAACTGTCATACATCACCATGTTCTTGGATTAATCAGTTTTGTAAGCCAGTGGTTATTACAAGGGCAGAGAGTAACAGGCGTAATCTTAGCCACTGATCTTAGTCACCAGGTGTATGAGAAAGGCGCAGTGTATTATGCAAACATCACTACAAAGAGGCTACACAGAGGCAGTCACCAGGCTAGTTTATTATTATGCTTTCGCTGTAATCTGCACACAGTGCCACATGGAGAAGCAGCTTCTTGTGGCTGTCTGTTGCATAATGTCGACACTTTCTCACTGACTTTGTAGGGGAAAAAAGCAGGGGGAGGGTTAAGCAGTGCACACTGTACATGGAGTGGTGGGGGCAGGGGCAAGCAGCACGGGATACAAGTGACATCAGCATGTTCTAAAGAAAATGTTAACATACAGGCCCAGTTCTACTCCAGTTCCTTTGCGCCTTATGCAATTCAGTTTTTACTGGTCTATACAAGTACACCCGATAGAATGCGCGCGCACACACGCACACACGCACACACACACACACACACACACACACACACACACACACACACACACACACACACACACACACACACACACACACACACACACACACACACACACACACACACACACACACGCTAATTGGCAGTGCTGAAGTGTGCATTTTAAAGTACGCGTTGCAGTGATACGTCCGTATATGCTTGTTGGACCCCCTCTTCTGGGAGGCAGACTTCTGTCCGATCATAGGGCCGACGGTTAGGTTGAGGTGTCAACCCCGTGAGAGGTTAGGGTTAGGGAGGGGGTTTACGTGCATCGGACCAGTGATATGTATGCATGCACCCCCACCCCCCTCTCTTCTCACATTTTAAAGTTTTATGTGCAAACAAAGCCTGCAGCATCGACATGTCCACACACGTGCACATGGCATGGGTGCAGTACTAAGTTCTGACGAGTCAGCAAGTTTGAGATCGCTCCTATGTGTGACGTGCAACGTCACCGGCAAATTACTCTGAGCTCGATATATACTGTAAACCTTGCAGCCATTGGAGCCTGTCCTCCGACGGCAAAGCACAACTTTTTGCATCTTGTTAACAACATCAATGAGAGGTACGATGTGTCACCATGGAAACCAGAGACGCCAGTGGAAGGGGTGCATCCCGCCGTCCTGTTTTCATAACTATTTTGGGCTTCTGTGGCAACTGCGATGGAGCAGTACTACTTCCTCGTTGTGTTGGAAGTCGCAGGGAGGACGATGGTCCGACAACCTACCTCAAAACCTAACCACAAGTACATGTTCAACAGCCTTATTGCATGTTTGCCAAACCTAATCGAATCCTAACCGTGTACAGACCCCCACACACATGCACATAGGGATACAGTGCAATCGCACTCCTCTGTAATGAGGCTGATTTATATAGCTGTCAATCTAAGCATAGTATATACCTGCACAAATGGACCAATCTGCACCTCTCAAACCAAAATAAACTAAAATTAATAGCTCATCACAAATTATACAATAGCTTTGCTCAACCTCACCCAATAGGGGCAAGACAGACTATTAATGCATAGATCTTTACTGCATTCATGCAAAGTGCATTGGTTAGATCAAGGGTTCAGTTTTGGCTGGGGACCCTCCCAAATGCTTTGGCCATATCTTGTGACCCCTGCCCCCACCACTAATACAAATTGAACGCTACAATAACCTACATCATGAATAAATACTGAAAGCAGACATCATTAAAGGTTATATACAGTAGGCAACTTTATTGTGTTCTGTTTATAAACAGATTTAAATCTAACTTCACCTCACCTCCACTCTATTGGCACATTATGAAACTGCTGCGCTGTGATTGGCCTCACCCCCACAAGCCCCTCCCCCACATACACTAGCACCGCCTTGTCATGAGCCAGGCGAAAATGATTTGTTGACAACAACAAAAGTTGTCTGCAGGGTAAAGCAAGTGTCTGTCTGGAGGGAAACAGCTGCAAGTAGAAGCGATGGAGAGGCCAAAATATAAAATACTGTAATAGCTATATACAGTATATTCTAGTATATTTTAGGCTAAAAAGTTGCCTATAATACCTTGAAGGAAAGTTTACACATGTGCTAAGTGTGCTATTTCAAGGTTACAACAATACCTTTAGCCCAAAAGTCCAGATTATAATTCTCAGCAGCTGATCTTAATTAATGACTTTCAGACCAATTACGGAAAAATATTAAAACTAGGCTCTCTTAAAGGTAGGGGAAGTGATTTCACTTTTGTCAGATATGACCCAAAAAAAAATCTGTTAAAATGCTCTATTATAAGGTGTGCAGATCATATATGGAGTTTCCCCCTCCCCCACGTTAGCAGAGGAGCTAATAAAAGTTCCCCAGCCTACCAGCCTGGTGCACTACCACCACTTAGAGCATTTTAACAGAAAAAAAATGGGTGATATCTGACAAAAGTGAAATCACTTCCCCTACCTTTAACAAATGTAACTAAAAACAAAGTAGAATGTTCTAATAGATTACAGCTTCTTAGCACAATTAAGAGATCATTAATAGAACAGCTTATTCGTTACAAGTGCTACACAACATTCCTGTTAGAGGAATTATTCAAGGTGTAGCCTACAATACGATTGAATCCCTAAGATGACTCTGAATGCCTTTAGCTGACAATCCTAACCACATCAACTTGACCAACCAATCTGTGATCACGATTGTTGATATTACAATACATTGCCATCTTTGATAGATGGTCAGTTGCTCCTGTATTTGTTGTTATCCACAGTAGGACAGGAAGCTGTGACCCGTTGTCAAGCATCCTGTTTTGAGCAGCGACAAAGACTTTAAGGTCAGATCCACACAAAAGACGTGAACAAAAGCGTCTAAAGAGAGATTCTCTCTCTCATACAGCACCATAACAAGAAAAGCAATTATTATTATTATTATGCTAATGAAGCAGTAAAGAGATGCAGTATTATAACCAGCGTTATAATCCTATGCAATAATAAACAGTATGTACAACTGATTGTACAGCTTTTTAGCCACAACTCAAAATAGCTCATAAAAATCATAGCGTTGTACCATGTACTGTAGCACCTGCAGTGCACTTAATCAATTCAATCCAAAGGAATTCTATTGTCATGAGAAAACAAACGTTTGCCTCTGATTAGCCTACCAAACATCCCCTTCTGTGGCGCATGTCGAATCTTGGAAAGTTCTGCGAGCAACACAGAAGCTCGCCTCCTCTCGAGATACAAACACTGCAGATCTGAAGGAGGTGTCTATCTTTCTATATCTATAGTGCAGATGCCTGGAAAGTTCAGAAGCCAGTCATAGCCAACTGGAATGGATAAGAATTACTGAAACATCCAGCTCACAGGAGTTGAATGAACACTACAATTTGTAGATTTAGGGTGCCTGAGATAAAATAAAATCTTTATGAAATTTGAGAGAAAAAGCTTAGTTAAAATTACCTCAGATTTATTCGCCGTTCATCATCACTCCCCAAATCCTGAAATAGAAAACACATCAAATATTACAATAATGAACGTAAAATACAAGCCTCTCCAATGACTTGGAAAATATCCAGTGGATTAAAATAATACTTCACAGCCTGAAGGCTCTCATATTAAGTAATCCTAAATGATATGATATCATTAACACATGAATGTTATAACAACAATGTCAAGTGTTTTCCAGTGAATACCCTTATTTTGAAGGCCCACGGGACGTGAGATGTGACAGACAATGACAGACAGTGACAGACAATATATTCTTTCATCTGGGAAATAAAATGTTTAACTGCGGTCGCTGAGTAAATCTCGTTTTGACCAAAAATATAATCTGTGAAGAGAGTCTGATATATAAATACAATTCTGTAAAGCGGTGTAGTACATTGAGGCAGTACTACGCTGCAGACTTTGAAACCAAGGTGTTATCGGTGCTGAGATCCAGATCAAAATTCCCAGTAGAGGGGTGGGGTCAACGTGGGGGCAGGCGAGTGTAAAAAACTGTCTCAGAGCCTCTGCTACCTGAAGACCGAAAGCCTAATACATCTCCCCTGGACAATTTAGTGTTTAGAAGTTTGGCATCCTTCCGACCGCCCTCTGGCCTAATAGTCCAGGCGCATGCCACATAAATAAAGACTCTTGCCTGACAGCGTTTCATGTGTTCGAGTCCCGTTCATGACAACCTTTCCCACATGGGACACAGGTTTAAAGGCCAAGCGTTACGCAAGGTCAAGTAATATGTCAAAATAACAATTAGAAGGTGGCATTGTATGAAATGCTAAATTAGTTGGAAAGTACACTATTAAAATTTGGAGTGCCAGGCATCCGTGGCTGTATGCCTGGCACTCCAAATTTTAATTCAAGATGATGGCCTTGAAGTTTGCGATGACTTTGAACTCATCTCACGGCACATATAAGCTCAAATGACTCAACGTTTCACACACAAAAAAAATGCCCAAGTACTCATGCCTGCCAATAATGTAATTCCTGGAAGCACCACTGCATGCTATATGACCTCACATAAAATGAACAATGGTTTAATACATTTTATCATGAGAGCATTATGACACCTGATAACTGCTCCCTTGTAGTAGGTGAGTTGCACTACATAGTGATAATAGCCATTATTATCACCACAGATGGATTCATTGTATTGGGACAGCGATGTATACTGTTAACGTTAGACTAAAGGGCATCAGCCTATGTTATGGGATGTGAAGGCTAAAGTAAACCAAAGCTTCGCTCTTTTCAAGATGATAATAAACAGATTATTCCCTATATTGGGTGGTTCCACAAAAAGCAAGCTCCAGATAGAGCTTCATAGTATTGAGTTAATTGGTAACACTTTAAACGAAGGTCCTTGTTATAAGCGCTTATAAGCGCTTATTAACGGCTTATAAGACATGTTATAAGCGCTTATAAGCGCTTATAAGACATTTGTAAGACATGAATTAACTGTTTATAAGTAGGTTACAAGACACTTATGTACCTTGTTATAAGTGTTTATTAACGTTTATAAGACATTTATAAGCTATGTGTTACCTGTTATAAGGTCGTTACAAGATACTTATTAATTGTTTATAAATATTTATGGAGAATGTTAATAAACACATCATTAACTGTTAATAAGACACGTAAAACTGTTTACAAATTATTTATAAGACACTTGTTAAAGTTATTATTTGCTTATAAGAATTTAACAAACACATTTATGAACTGTTAATAGGAAATTTAGAAGGCACTTATTAAACCTTATTAATATGTTTATAAAACACTTAATAACCGTATTATTTGTTTATATGCATTTATAAATCATTTTACATACCTCCCCCATTAGGCTCCTTGTTATAAGGGTAGATTGCTAGGATATTTATAAGACTTAATGAGACATTTATAAAACCTGCATTAAATGTTATAAACTAATTATAAGACACTTACTAACCGTTTGTGCACATTTATAAGGAATGTACTATACACATTTAATAACTATTATTAATATATTTATAAGACATTAACAAAACACCTTTCTTGTTTATATAACATTTATGGTACGCTTTATGAAACCAAAGGTGCTTGTTCCAACTTCGTTCAAAGTGAAAACAGGAGGGTGAAGAGAATTTATAAACCTTTCATCATGTGTTTATTAAGAACTCAAAATTGTTTACAAACATGGACAGGCGGTTAACAATGCATTTATAAACACGTTGATAGGCATTTTGGAGGCACTTCGTTTAAAGTGGGGACCGCATTTATAAGACGTTAATAGCACGTTTATTAACAGCTTTAAAAGCAGGAACAGATGCTTATTAATGCATTTATAAGCACTTAATAGGCATTTTTGAAGGCACTTCGTTTAAAGTGGGGACCGCATTTATAAGCCGTTAATAGCGCGTTTATTAACAGCCAACATTGCTTTACAAGCAGGAACAGATGCTTATTAATGCATTTACAAGCACTTAATAGGCATTTTTGAAGGCACTTCGTTTAAAGTGGGGACCACATTTATAAGTTGTTAATAGCGTGCTATTAACAGCCAACATTGCTTTACAAGCAGGAACAGATGCTTAACAATGCATTTATAAGCACTTAATAGGCATTTTTGGAGGCACTTCGTTTAAAGTGGGGACCGCATGATAAGACATTTATAACTCGTTAATAATCTGCCTATTAACCACTACACATTCTCTACAAACAGGAACAGATGCTTAGTAATGCATTTATAAGCACTTCAATAGGCATTTTTGGAGGTACTTAATTGGTTTAAAGTACCTACAGTAAGAATGGGTATATTAACAACAGTGACGGCATTAAACAAAAGATAAAGGCTGCACTTGTTAAAGGGTTGTTCCAAGGGGGTTAACAAAAGTTAATGTATTTTGGTGGCATTTAGTATGGAAACCTGAATCTCACATTTATGGTCATGCATTGTGACACTACACCACCATTTATGGCCATATCCGTTTATGAAGCTCATAGCACTAACCTCAAACCCTGGATAACCATACATGTGAAGACTGATGACCTATATTTGTATATAGCGCCATTCGGCAACTTTCATCTGACCTCCAATCAAATAATCAATCTTTTTGACATATTTTCTGGATGTTTTGCTGGCTGAAATCAAATGGCCATCTGAGGTGATTATATTTGTAATTACTTCCTGTAAAAGCAAAATAGAGAATAACAAATATTGCACCCATACACTGTTTCTAAAATTCAACTGCTATTAGAAGCGTGATGTAAGAATGTTTTGATTGGTGAATTCCTTCGCAGTCCAGTTGATGTACAGCCGTGAGCTGTACATCTCCTTTTCTATCCATTTTATGCGGTTGAGGAGCTCCAGAAGAGGTCAGGTAAGCGCAGACACTTCATAAGGTTGACTTGACAGAGGGTGCATTTCTTCCAGTGGTGTTAAGGAGCTGCATGAAACAAAATGCAATACAGAGAAGATTAGAGGATGGGTTAAAGAAAGCCCTTGGGCATGAGGAGGTACAGTACAGGTCCAGAGTTCAATCTACAGTTCCTGGTTATTATTATTTTTCTGAGATTTCTGAGTATTTTGGGTTTTAATGATTCATGTCGAAGTGACAAGGCATTCTTGTTTGGGGTACACCAAATTTAGGTTGTAAATAAATCAAAACAGTAGGCAGCATGTGGGAGACTTTCAATACCTGAAGTGAAGTGTCCACGTTGCAGTGATCTTGGAGAAGCCAATCTGTCTGTTGGAACGAGTGTCAGGATGTTTGGAGGGCCATCAGAGTCCTAGTAACAACCACAATTACATGTCAATGTATTTAAACTGCACAAATCCGGTGCAGTTTGGTGCCCCCCGTCCCAGGCGCCCCCTAGCGTAACGGCAAAAAAGCCCCATGTGCAACCCAGATTTGGCACAAACAAGAGATTTACTTCTATTAGTTCATACCAACAACCATTAGTCTTGCAAATCCTGTGACTCAAAAGGCACCTACGAAGGTCTGCAATTCATAACTGCCCCCCCCCCCCCCCCCCCCTGAAAAAAAAATACTATGACCTGCTGCTTCTGACATGACATCATCAATGGTGGAATCCAAGCAGAATGATGAGGTCATTGGAAGAAGTTTCTGAACTGCCCACAGCCCTCCTGTGACACACAGACTGAGTAGAAAAAAATAGTGGTATTTGATCATGTACATTAGTGAAGACCTATTAGATACATTGAAAAGTGGTGAAGTGGCCCTTTAACCGCTTTATCCATTCACAGTTATCAGTGTTGAATTGGGTCACTTGTTGCCAGTGTTGTAGTGGTACTTTTAGAAGCGGGGGGATGTCTCTGAAAGGGGAATCCCCCCCATTTTATTTATTTTTTCTGAGAGTGTACAAATGGAACCAAATGGACCCGCTAGGGTCCATTTGGTTCACATTTGTACAGGAAACTCATTATCATGGTGAAACACATCTTGATGATGTCATCAAGATGTATTTCACCATGCTAATGATTTTTTTCAGACCCAAAAATATTTTAGATGTGAGAAGTGGGGGGACGCCGTCCCCCCACGTCCCCCCTCCACTACACCCCTGCTTGTTGTATTGTAAATCTCCCAAGCTGTAAATAAAAAATCAAAATTAGATGTTTTTGGGGTGGACTATTCAGTATTCATGGCGTTGTCATTTTACTGCCACACTAGTTTAAACAAAACCTTGGTACACAAATCACATGTTGACACTAGTACAGACAGCAACAACAGTGAAATAAACCTTTGCAAACAATTGTAGCCCTTTAGCTTTTAACATCTCTTGAAACACAAATATAACCCAAGAACAAAACAATACAATACAATACTGTACCTTAGTTGCTGCACAGAACTTGTGTGTTCTTACTTGTTATTGTGTGATGCTACAGAGGTAGCTCTATGTAGCTTGCCGATAGATAAACTGGCTAGTGTGCGCACGTTAATAGGTCCGTGCGGAAACGAACTCCGAAACAAAGGTTCCGGATTTTGGTTCCTAGCAAAAAAAAATACAATATCAAGCAAACAACTCCAATGCAAGGCCTTTTGTTGAGAACTTGTCTTTGTGCGTGTAAAAGTATAACAAGTATAACTGCCTCTGTGTCGTCCGTGCAGTATTTTTCACTAGGAACCAAAATCCGGAACCTTTGTTTCGGAGTTCGTTTCCGCACGGACCTATTAACGTGCGCACACTAGCCAGTTTATCTATCGGCAAGCTACATAGAGCTACCTCTGTAGCATCACACAATAACAAGTAAGAACACACAAGTTCTGTGCAGCAACTAAGGTACAGTATTGTATTGTATTGTTTTGTTCTTGGGTTATATTTGTGTTTCAAGAGATGTTAAAAGCTAAAGGGCTACAATTGTTTGCAAAGGTTTATTTCACTGTTGTTGCTGTCTGTACTAGTGTCAACATGTGATTTGTGTACCAAGGTTTTGTTTAAACTAGTGTGGCAGTAATATGACAACGCCATGAATACTGAATAGTCCACTCCAAAAACATCTAATTTTGATTTTTTTATTTACAGCTTGGGAGATTTACAATACAACAAGCAGGGGTGTAGTGGAGGGGGGACGTGGGGGGACGGCCCCACTTCTCACATCTAAAATATTTTTGGGTCTGAAAAAAATCATTAGCATGGTGAAATACATCTTGATGACATCATCAAGATGTGTTTCACCATGTTAATGAGTTTCCTGTACAAATGTGAACCAAATGGACCCTAGCGGGTCCATTTGGTTCCATTTGTACACTCTCAGAAAAAATAAATAAAATGGGGGGGATTCCCCTTTCAGAGACATCCCCCCACTTCTAAAAGTACCACTACAACACTGGCAACAAGTGACCCAATTCAACACTGATAACTGTGAATGGATAAAGCGGTTAAAGGGCCACTTCACCACTTTTCAATGTATCTAATAGGTCTTCACTAATGTACATGATCAAATACCACTATTTTTTTCTACTCAGTCTGTGTGTCACAGGAGGGCTGTGGGCAGTTCAGAAACTTCTTCCAATGACCTCATCATTCTGCTTGGATTCCACCATTGATGATGTCACTGGAAGAAGTTTCTGAACTGCTCACACCACACCAAAACATTTAGAGACATACAAATATTCCCTTCCATGAAGTCAGAAGTAGCAGGTCATAGTATTTTTTTTTTCGGGGGGGGGGGGCAGTTATGAATTGCAGACCTTCGTAGGTGCCTTTTGAGTCACAGGATTTGCAAGTCTAATGGTTGTTGGTAGGAGCTAATAGAAGTAAATCTCTTGTTTGTGCCAAATCCGGGTTGCACATGGGGCTTTTTTGCCGTTACGCTAGGGGCGCCTGGGACGGGGGGCACCAAACTGCACCGGATTTGTGCAGTTTAAATACATTGACATGTAATTGTGGTTGTTACTAGGACTCTGATGGCCCTCCAAACATCCTGACACTCGTTCCAACAGACAGATTGGCTTCTCCAAGATCACTGCAACGTGGACACTTCACTTCAGGTATTGAAAGTCTCCCACATGCTGCCTACTGTTTTGATTTATTTACAACCTAAATTTGGTGTACCCCAAACAAGAATGCCTTGTCACTTCGACATGAATCATTAAAACCCAAAATACAATCTCAGAAAAATAATAATAACCAGGAACCTATATATTTATGAGTGTCAAGTTTCATGTATTATTTTATTTGAAGAACTGTAGATTGAACTCTGGACCTGTACTGTACCTCTTCATGCCCAGGGGCTTTCTTTAACCCATCCTCTAATCTTCTCTGCATTGCATTTTGTTTCATGCAGCTCCTTAACACCACTGAAAGAAATGCACCCTCTGTCAAGTCAACCTTATGAAGTGTCTGCGCTTACCTGACCTCTTCTGGAGCTCCTCAACCGCATAAAATGGATAGAAAAGGAGATAGGTGTACAACGCTCACGGCTGTACATCAACTGGACTGCGAAGGAATTCACCAATCAAAACATTCTTACATCACGCTTCTCATAGCAGTTGAATTTTAGAAACAGTGTATGGGTGCAATATTTGTTATTCTCTATTTTGCTTTTACAGGAAGTAATTACAAATATAATCACCTCAGATGGCCATTTGATTTCAGCCAGCAAAACATCCAGAAAATATGTCAAAAAGATTGATTATTTGATTGGAGGTCAGATGAAAGTTGCCGACTGGCCCTATATACAAATATAGGTCATCAGTCTTCACATGTATGGTTATCCAGGGTTTGAGGTTAGTGCTATGATCTTCATAAACAGATATGGCCATAAATGGTGGTGTAGTGTCACAATGCATGACCATAAAGGTGAGATTCAGGTTTCCATACTAAATGCCACCAAAATACATTACGTTTTGTTAACCCCCTTGGAACAACCCTTTAACAAGTGCAGCCTTTATCTTTTGTTTAATGCCGTCACTGCTGTTAATATACCCATTCTTACTGTAGGTACTTTAAACCAATTAAGTACCTCCAAAAATGCCCATTGAAGTGCTTATAAATGCATTACTAAGCATCTGTTCCTGTTTGTAGAGAATGTGTGGTGGTTAATAGGCAGATTATTAACGAGTTATAAATGTCTTATCATGCGGTCCCCACTTTAAACAAAGTGCCTCCAAAAATGCCTATTAAGTGCTTATAAATGCATTAATAAGCATCTGTTCCTGCTTGTAAAGCAATGTTGGCTGTTAATAAACGCGCTATTAACGGCTTATAAATGCGGTCCCCACTTTAAACGAAGTGCCTCCAAAAATGCCTATTAAGTGCTTATAAATGCATTGTTAAGCATCTGTTCCTGCTTGTAAAGCAATGTTGGCTGTTAATAGCACGCTATTAACGACTTATAAATGCGGTCCCCACTTTAAACGAAGTGCCTTCAAAAATGCCTATTAAGTGCTTATAAATGCATTAATAAGCATCTGTTCCTGCTTGTAAAGCAATGTTGGCTGTTAATAAACGCGCTATTAACGGCTTATAAATGCGGTCCCCACTTTAAACGAAGTGCCTTCAAAAATGCCTATTAAGTGCTTATAAATGCATTAATAAGCATCTGTTCCTGCTTGTAAAGCTGTTAATAAACGTGCTATTAACGGCTTATAAATGCGGTCCCCACTTTAAACGAAGTGCCTCCAAAATGCCTATCAACGTGTTTATAAATGCATTGTTAACCGCCTGTCCATGTTTGTAAACAATTTTGAGTTCTTAATAAACACATGATGAAAGGTTTATAAATTCTCTTCACCCTCCTGTTTTCACTTTGAACGAAGTTGGAACAAGCACCTTTGGTTTCATAAAGCGTACCATAAATGTTATATAAACAAGAAAGGCGTTTTGTTAATGTCTTATAAATATATTAATAATAGTTATTAAATGTGTATAGTACATTCCTTATAAATGTGCACAAACGGTTAGTAAGTGTCTTATAATTAGTTTATAACATTTAATGCAGGTTTTATAAATGTCTCATTAAGTCTTATAAATATCCTAGCAATCTACCCTTATAACAAGGAGCCTTATGGGGGAGGTATGTAAAATGATTTATAAATGCATATAAACAAATAATACGGTTATTAAGTGTTTTATAAACATATTAATAAGGTTTAATAAGTGCCTTCTAAATTTCCTATTAACAGTTCATAAATGTGTTTGTTAAATTCTTATAAGCAAATAATAACGTTAACAAGTGTCTTATAAATAATTTGTAAACAGTTTTACGTGTCTTATTAACAGTTAATGATGTGTTTATTAACATTCCCCATAAATATTTATAAACTATTAATAAGTATCTTGTAACGACCTTATAATAGGCAACACATAGCTTATCAATGTCTTATAAACGTTAATAAGTACTTATAACAAGGTACATAAGTGTCTTGTAACCTACTTATAAACAGTTAATGTCTTACAAATGTCTTATAAGCGCTTATAAGCGCTTATAACATGTCTTATAAGCCGTTAATAAGCGCTTATAAGCGCTTATAACAAGGACCTTCGTTTAAAGTGTTACCAGTTAGGGTAAAATTAAATCAAGCTTACAAGTTCAGACTGGACCACACAAGTTAGGAAAAAAAGAAATGCCTGGACCTAAATAAAATCGATGAGACGAAAACATCATGATTGATGTCAGCTCTCATTTAAAGGTAGGGGAAGTGATTTGAAATTCATGGTGTAGTACCAGCCTGGTGCACTAGGGGCCCCCAAAAGTAGCTACACTATGTGAACCTGCTGCTCTCTCCTGATTGGAGGAGAATTGTGGTGACCTGGGGAACTTTTATTAGCTCCTCTGCTAACGTGGGGGAGGGGGGAACTCCATATGTGGTTTCCACACCTTACAATAGAGCATTTTAACAGATTTTTTTTTTTTTTGGGTGATATCTGACAAAAGTGAAATCACTTCCCCTACCATTTAAGATAGCTGTCGATGTTCACAGTTACTACAAGCATAGCAGTTACTTACTACAAGTAGTCACTCCTTTTCCCTACCACTTTGCTTTGTTCAAATACAAACTGAAATTCCAGACATGATTTAGTGGCACAAAAACTCAAAAGGAGCAAGATAGAAAAGAAATATGAGAATGTCACCTTTAGTAGGGAGGACTAATAAAAATATGTAAGTATTTGCATATTAGAAGAGCAATCCAGTGTGAAATACAGAGGTCTCGGTATCACATTAGAAAAGAGCCATGTACCTTCACAATGCAATAATAACTAATAACCTCACGAAGATCAACATCTCACATCAGTCTCCTAAACCGACTATTTCCTATATTGTTTTTTCCACCAGTTCCTTCCTACAGTAGCTGCTCCCCTCCACCCCTCATAAGAAGATGACATCATAGCTGCAGCAGCCTCTTGTGAAGCTGCAGGCCATTTCCACCTCAGGATGTGCTGGACCAACAATGACTACATGAATTATTAGAGCACTACTAGCCAGTGAAAGCTTGTCAAACTCAACTGGCTTAAAAGATCATTATCCTTGCACAATATTAGATTGCTACACTATCAGATTGCAAACCAGTGTTGTTTAATAGATGCACTAGTTTATTGAAATAAAAACGATTAGCATCCTGTGTTTCAAAGTAAATGCTATAAATCTTATTTAAACAGTGCAGCCAGTCATACAGGCTGGATGGAAGCGTTATCTTGTTTTTAGCTAGGACTTAGCTCCCCCAACTGGTGACAGAACAAAACAGTATGATGAGATTCTGATAAGAGTATTTTACTGAACATATCTTCAGCTGAAATGTCAAAAAATAGTCTTATGGCAACGGATCAGTGCTACATAATAGGTAATATTGTGGCGATCATTCATCCACACATCCTCTTGCCAGTTGGTGTATAATTTGGAATATGAGTTGACTCTTTCCACATGACTGTTTTCCACTAGTGTCTGTAAATCTGTAAATAACAGACAACCCTTTCCTTGTTAGTGATCAAAGCAGACCACAAGAAAATCTAATCTCCACTGTCACCAGTTTACCTACATAAAACATTGCTTGGTCATAATTATGTATATATATATATATTTTTTTATCCATGATGTAATTTAACCTGGCCATATGGATGATGGTAAAATGAATGGACTGCAGTTAGTGGCGTCTGGCTAAATAGCCTACCCACTGTGTAGGATAACATGTTATGGGGGGAAACGATTGCTATGTCTAACTATGATGATGATATGGAATGCCAGTCAGTCAGGTCCATCCTAAAGCAATCAGGCTACACTTTATTGCATTTTCCCTGTCCTATCTCCATGCTTCTCGACCTTTTGCCTCTTGGTTCCTAGCCAAAGTAAAGAGACGCAACGTGTTAACAGCGTTAAATGCATACACTTCCTGCGGGTTCCTACGAATGCGCAGCTATGTTGGTGTGTTTGGAGACAGTGAGTAGGACAGCAAGCTACAATACACCTTTTACAACAAAATAACTAAAACGTTGCGTAGCTATAGCTATATAGCATAACGCGCTGGGATGAACGTGCTAGCTTTAGCTTCATTCAGCGGGCCTCCCTGTCGGCTATTCCCAGTCAGTCGTCATCCCCCGTGTTTCCACAAACGCTTTTCCCCATTCTTGAGCCTCTCTAAACCCCACATCATCTTACCTCCCCCGCGGCCGTGGTGGTGGTGGTGCTGGCGGTGGATGCGGCGCTGGGGGTCGGGGAACGCTGCAGAGTCACCAGCGCCATGGTTGTTAGTGGAGGAGGATGCACCGGGTGGCCGCTGGGCTAACGGATGATGGATGTGAGATGAGAGAGCACAGGGTTATTCCCTACCGGGGAGGCAGAACTATCACTGAGGGAAGTTGTGCCTTTTAAAAATCGCTCATCTTTCATGTCTCTATAAGATATGATCTGGCAACCCTAACCAATATACTATAGCCCATTTAATCTGACACATATTGGTTTGCAGGATCCCTTTATTGATTGATTATTCATTAATAGCTAGACAACAATGAACATGCAAATGTAGTGACTAATTTAGTTACCAGATGGCGCCATGTATTCACATGTAGGGCATCGATATCAATATGATGACAAACTAATTCAATTATTTTTTTTAAATTATCTTCACAATAATGATCATCATCATCATCATCATCATCACCATCATCATCACACCGATATTAAATATAATGTGCAATTTGCATGGTAACACACTAGGCAACATACATTCACTTGAGTTAGTGTAAGCTTGTATATTAAGTCTATGGCTAAACTGGACTAGACTGTATGACTGTACTACAACATATTAGTCTACTAGCCAGCCCAAAGAGCCCCATTTTGACTTCAATTGGAATTAGTTAATGGTGTGGTCACATTTAGACCAAATATGAAAATTGCTCAACATACGCAAGTTAGGATCGGCAGTTTCTAAATTATGGGGACCCCACTTCATATAAATTATAACATCTGGCTGTTCACAATCTGGCTAGTAGACTATATTATTGGAACATCTCTTAAAATCTTTTCAATTAAAACATTTTTTAAAAAGTATTTGTAAACTTTGAATAATTAAATGGGCCAAAGAAGTTTAAAATCAAGTAGGCTATGCAAGTAATTTAAATCAAGTTTGACTGAGATGAGAAACTTTCAGCCCTGGCATATCACAGAGACATACCAGAACTACTTTCACCCGATGCTCTTCAGGAAATAGCCGAGTAGCCTAGATTCCTAGAAGGCTGTGTGTGTAGTCTATCGAGTGGACTGTGTGGTGGACCCTGAACAGACCATGCATGCCATAAAGGGGTAGCCTACCAGCTATTGAGCTCAAACTCAGCATATGTGACAGCTCGGACAAGATCAGCATTTTAATTCGGAACATCGAGTTGTAACGCTACAACTTTGAAGGTAAATGGAACCTATTTACTGTTTATATTGTAAAAAAAATATATATATACATCGTCGTATACGTTAGTTCTGAGTCTTCTGACACAAATGCAGAATGTCGAAACTTTTTGAGGATTGCTGTTTCGCAGTTCGCGTGCTTTTATGTTGAGTGAAAGAACACTTTGCTATAAATTTGACCTATGGTGACGTTACGTAACGTAATGTCTAGTCCAGCGTTATTAATCTGCTGTTTTAATAGCCTACTATTAGTGTTTTAGCCCCATATATGACTGTTGCTTTGGCAACTGAATCGACTACAGCCACACACACACACACACACACACACACACACACACACACACACACACACACACACACACACACACACACACACACACACACACACACACACACACACACACACACACACACACACACACACACTTTACAAATGTATATTTACATATAAAATATTGCCAATCATTTCAGACATGAGAGTGGCAGTGATCGGAGCAGGTGTCATTGGGCTGTCCACAGCCCAGAGCATATATGAGCAGTACCACTCCATTGTTAGTCCACTGACCATTGAGGTGTATGCAGACCGTTTTACTCCTCTGACCACTAGTGATGGAGCTGCAGGTTTCTGGCAACCATACCTCTATGACAAGGGAAATGTCCAGGAGACGTAAGTGCATTGCGATATATAACACCCTGACAGACTGGATACCCAGCCAATAATTACCAGCCATTCATGTAATACTTTAATTTGTTTAGACAATGGAATAAGGAGACATTTGACTACTTGCTGAGCTTCCTCAGTTCCTCAGACTCAATAAAAATGGGTATATTCCTTCAGTCTGGCTACAATGTCTGCCGGGAGCCTGCACCAGTGAGTAGAAATGTGTTCATGGTAAAATTATATATTTACCTAGTATGTGCAACAATTGATTGACACAGGGAGCATTTTTACAAGCCAAATGCACTGTGTAATGAAAAACCTGGGCTGTGATAGAACTGAATGGGCTAGTAAATAATTATAACCTCAAAGGATTCACCCATGTCTTATCATTATATGAATGCAATATTAGTCATTCATTAGCAAGCAGTGTCTACTGTCTACCAATACCCAGGCCTTCTGAATAGAGGGTTCTGTTGTTCAGCCAAACAAAGAACTGTTCCATGGCATGGATAAAATTCCCACCGAGGCCCTACTTGACTGCTGTGCCATATATGAAGGCTCAGGGTTTAATGAGGTTTTTAAAGGCCTAACCCCTACACAAACTGTGTGTGAACCAGCACAGCCAAGAGAAGTTCCTGAAATAACAAATGTTATATAATAGTTGTTGATTCTGTTGCAGGAGCCATCATTTAAAGATATTGTTCTGGGCTTTAGACATCTCACAAAGCGAGAGCTAGAGATGTTCCCTGGAT
This sequence comes from Benthosema pterotum, assembly GCA_039105355.1. Taxonomy (NCBI): domain Eukaryota; kingdom Metazoa; phylum Chordata; class Actinopteri; order Myctophiformes; family Myctophidae; genus Benthosema; species Benthosema pterotum. Next base: position 33,815,384 of record CM076972.1, on the reverse strand, counting down.
ACAGGTAGTATATATATCTTCTTTGGTTGAATTTTTCATTATTAGGTCTGGGTAATACAGGCTGTAGGGAATTATGTAAATAACACAAAAAAAAGATTATGCAAAAAACACAAAATATTTATTTAATATGTTAATAATGTTCAGCATAACCACTGAAACAACTATATTCTGAATGGTGACGACTATAAAACTTGTATACAACATAGATACAGTAAATAATATGAAACCATGCAATGGTGCACAGCACACACAGCTCAACCCTTGATTAATACCTTGGTTGTGAAACATGTGTGGCATAAAAATCACACACCTGTGAACTGAGCAGTGGTGGCACACTGGCACTATACTGTAATTGTTATAGTTACTGTACTAAACTGCTGTACCACTTGTACTGTACTGTAGTGTATTACGGTGTACTGTCTGTACTCTGTACTAGGTCCATACATACAGTCACTCGAGAGACACATGTGCTGTAAAAGACAATGGTGTTACACAAAAAACTCAGATTCTTGTTATGCACCCACAGTATGCGCAGTGTGAAGGTCAACATTGCCACTTCATCACCTGTCACCTAAACATACTGTACATAGGGGCACACAAGTTACATGATGAAGAGTTGGAGATGGTTCTCCAGCATAAGCCAGCATCTCCAGCATAAGCGCTGTATGTCAGCTGTGTATCTGAGGCATTACCTATACCTATCACAGATTCACAGGTTCTCAGTGGCTCAGACATAATGGGCTAATATTTGATTGTAGATCATATATAATTTTCATGTCCTTTTGTATAAAAATATCAAACATTCTATGTGGCCAACTGTGTAGCTGTGGGTGGTTCAACACTGCTCTCATGGTGGAAGGAAAAAGCTACTTACCATGGCTTATGGATTGGTGAGTGATTTACTGTAAATTATTATGCATGCATCACATGATTTTACTTAGCCTGAATTATCACTAGCAATGAGTAGTGTCCTATTTTTATCTTTTATTGGTTCTATTGTTGTCTAAAGCAAAGGTCAGTGATAATTGTGCAGTTTGCTAGTAGCCTAGTACTACACCTAACTTAGCCTCGACACCCAGGCTTTCATATCGTGCGAAAACGGAGAGCCTGGACTAATTTGTTACCCACAGTGGCTTAGAGGGGGGAGTCAAGCTTTCGAGGTGGGCGACTGGGCGTCGCTCCAAATGTTGTGAAGTAGCACAGTAGTGGAGGGGCAGGGGAGGGGCCGGGGATGACGACACGCTTGTGAGATCAAATCAGATCAGCTCATCTGCCGTGTGGATTCCACAGCACCCCGCCCCCCTAGGCCAAAATCATTTCCAGGCCAGGCTACACCTCACTTAACCCTGTTCTGCTTATGGTTTTGCAGTTTTTCATGTCTCTATAAGGTAATAGTTGTAAGTAAGCCTCACGGCTTACTTACAACTATTACCATATACTGCAAAGCTGCTCTTATACATAAGCAATAGGCGAATATATAACACTACAGGTGTTTTTTATTGATCTAATCTATTTTCTTAGGTTGGAGAAGAGAAATGTGAAATTTTACCAGAGGAAGATAGAGTCTTTCAAAGAGGTTAGTTGGACTCTTATATTTTAGAAATCCAGAAAGCTTTTAATAATGCTTTTGATATAACTGTAACACCTGAGATTAAAACCCAGGCCAAAACAGGAACCATCATTGGACAGGGGATATATTATATTGTGCCTAAGGTTCCTGCAGAGCTACTTTTCAACCAAAATGTGCCATAACTAACATCAGGGTCACATAACTAACATCAGGGTCACACTAACATTTACTTTATCTGTGGAGACCAGCAATACCCCCAACCACTGCAGATGTCGTAGTTATATTGTAATAATAAACTCCACTGTCTTATGTCGTGCTGTATGTGTTCAGCTGACTGAAATGGGAGCGGATGTCATCATCAATTGTTCAGGAATAAGATCTGGAGACCTCCAGCCTGATCCTGAGCTCAAACCAGGCAGAGGGCAGATACTGAAGGTCAGTGTGGAAATAGATCTCTTTTGAGGTTGGTCACGTAATGAACATTGAACATTAGTATTAATCTTTACATTTTTGCATATTAGGTGGATGCACCTTGGCTGAAGCACTGGATTCTTACACATAATGCTTCCACAGGAGTCTACAACTCACCATATATCATTCCAGGGTAGTTATCAAATAAGAGCTAATATAGTCATTTCTTGTACTTACTTTTACATATTTATTTAGAATTCAATTAACAGAGATTTTGCTGTGTGGCTGTGGTGATAATTAAAGCATTATATCTTAACTGTGACTCGTACCCAGTATACATTTTTTTCTTATTATTTTTATAGTATATTATGGTATTGGCCCCGTACAGCATGGCCCAAGGTGATTTCTGATATCATTGACAGGACGTCTAGTACTGATGTCATAGCCTATCCTCCAAATAGCAAATACTATGATAACGGGGACAATAAGTACTGCATATACAGTACAGTACCCAAGAGGTATACTTTCCAACATGCATCGGTTGAATGAGGCTATTTTTCACATTTTGCAGCACCTTTTATCTTTTTTTATACCCACGAATCCCAAATTCTGTTTGTGACCAAATTTCACCTCTTTGTGTGTTCAGGAGTCGTTTAGTGACTGTTGGAGGTGTATTCCAGTTGGGAAACTGGAGCGAAGCAAACAACTCTATTGACCATAAGAAAATCTGGGACGAAGCTTGCAAACTGGAGCCCAGCCTCAAGGTGACATGATATTGAGTCGATATTGAGTCGCTTGTATAAGAGAAGTTAAATAGAGATTCGTAAAAAAGTTGACTGTCACCTAAAGGGCCATTTCAACCCTTTACATCCATCTATCTTCATCCCTACCCTCACCTCTGGTCATGAAGTGTGGGTCATGACCGAAATAACAAGGTTGTGAATACAAGTGGCCGAAATGAGTGTTCTCCGGCGGGTGGCTGGTATCTCCCTTAGAGATAGGGTGAGAAGTTCAGTCTCTCAGGAGAGACTCGGAGTAGAGCTGCTGCTCCTTCACCTGGAAAGGAGCCGGCTGAGGTGGTTCGGGCATCTGGTTAGAATGCCTCTCGAGTGTCTCCCTAGAGAGGTCCTCGAGACATGTCCCACTGGGAGGAAACCCCGGGGCAGACCAAGGACCAGATGGAGGGGATTATATCGACTCTCTGGCCTTGGATCGCCTCGGGATCCCCAAGGAGGAGGTTGCTAATGTTGCTTGGGACAGCGAAGTCTGGAGCTCTCCAATGGAGCTGTTGCCCCTGTGACCTGACCTCGGGTAAGCGGATGAAGCTTGCTGGATGGATATGGTTTTTTAGATATTTTAGTTATGAATGGATGTTCATGAGGTCATGAACATCCAGGAAGTTCCTTCCTGGACTATTGGGTCCTAAACATTATTCAAATAAGCTCTGGTTGGAAAAGGTGGTGAAATGGCCCTTTAACTCCAACATTTCACTTGAAAAACAGCTATTTCACCAAGTGACATCATCATGCTGCAAAGTATAAATCAGGCTTATGTGTATTTGATATACTAGTGTAGTATATTTGTTCAAATGTATTCAATCCTTTATGTAATGCAAACTCATTAGACTTGCTCCTTCTCTGGTATCAGCATGCCAGGATCGTAGAGGACTGGGCAGGTCTCAGGCCTGTTCGGAATAAAGTAAGACTGGAGAGGGAGACCATACAAACCGGTGCAACTACAATGGAGGCAAGTTACCAATTTTAATAAGTTCCATCAATGCTCCTGTGCATCTCATTATATTTTTAAGCCATGGACATGTGTATAATTATAATAATATTGTCCTTGATCAGGTTATCCATAACTATGGCCATGGAGGTTTTGGACTCACCATTCACAGAGGCTGTGCCCAAGAAGCAGCAAGGCTCTTTGGTCAGATTGTGCAAGAAAAGGGACAAGGGTCAAGAGCTCGTTTGTAAACTATTTCTCACATGCTGTGTCAAAGTCAGATACACTGTATAGCGTTCTATTTATGCTACTTGATCATTAATGTATGGAACACTAAAATATTTTAACTTGGTGTCTATTAGAGCACTTATGTAAGAAATATAGCTAATATGGGTAATGAGCAATTACCATTCAGTATTGATCTTCTTGACACAAGAGAAAAACATACAGTAGGACAGATCTGTGGTTAAATAAAGGTTTTTAGTGATGGAAAGGTAAAAAAAAAAGAAAAAAGAAAGAAAAAACAGGTATAATTTTGTAAAGTTTACTCATAATCATATTGCAGATTTAGTAGGGAAATGGATCTTAAGCTCACTGTTAATAAACATTGCATAACGAGTGTTGTTTTGAAACACATTTTATTGTATCACACACATGTACGTAAATACAGTGCAGTGACAATAATCTGTGCGCACAATGCAGCAAAACCAAGCAGGTACAGGTCAACTTGCCAGAGATGTTCAACTTGGTTATATTATGATTTGACTGAATACCTTGTGTGTAATCATTAATAAATTGAGCTTGGGCAAGAGGTCATCCCAGCACCACCTTTCTGACAAACAAAAAACAAGAACCCACAACAGCCAAGCCAGCTATTAATACATTATTTACAGATTTTACTCAGTGAAGATAGAATACAACATTGTACTAGATGTTATGGATAAATGTTTGTACATCACCACTATCTATCATTGAACAATTTGTGCACCATTCTGGCTTGGGTTACAGATGATTTAAAAAACATGTATTTCACCAGTGTAAGATTAATTCCTGCTGTGCAATGCTAATCTCCTTTGGGTGGTGAGTATATTCAAGTATTTAGTATTATATTTTAATCACTTTGAGCTTCATTGATGGTTTGTCTGAAGCTTAACTCCAACATTTGTGTAGTCACATTGTTTGTAAATGAAGCTTTTTGCTATAGCTGGTATATACTCTTTTGAGTATTGGTGTGCATACGGTAATTTTATTTAAAAACAATTTTGGTATGCCACATGTAACAGTGATCCAAGACAGGATACAAACATAAATGCTTATACGTATGAGTGACACACTGCCTAATGTCATCACTACAAATGCCTTTGTAATTTGTGCCTTCACAGAAGTCTATCACAATATCACTCTGAAGTCCCAGACCTTATACAGTATAATCTCATTTAGTCTCATTTGATGACTTTGATCAAAAAGAACAACATCCCAGCAATACATTTATATCCCAGCAATACATTTATATTAATGTTGAGAACAGTACTTTAGATAAGGGGCTTCCTTGCCATTATCGGTAACCATAAAACAGTACATTTGTTTCAAGACTCTAAATTAAGTCAACTATTTGAAATAAAACCCTTTCCATTTTAATTTAATTCTTCCACAATAGACCATATTCTCGTGGTGACAAATAAGCTCTTGCGCCATACTTAAGAGCAAAAGGTGCGTGTGTTTGTGGGCGTGGTAGGCGCACAAGGGAGGGGGAAGGTTAAACAGGCACTCTTCCAGGAAAGTCAATGTCTACCATCATTCAGTTTGATCGTTGTGTTCCAGTGCAGGACAGGTCACTCATATTCTCTAATAATCTACAGTGTGGAAATCACACAGTAAAAAACGAACAAAAAAAGGATGAAAGTAATGGCAGTTGAAGACACGTTTTTAAATGACAACAGTGCTGTCAGGCCCTCTCTGACTTCTACTGTATACAGAACAGGTCATCATGAGCAGCTAGTCTTCTCGACCCTGGCCTTGTCTGTATCTATCTATCCCGCATCTCCTCAGTCCTGAGAGCCAGAGCTAGAGTGAGGAATTGCTCCTGGGCTGTGAGCAGAGGCCCGGCCTGTCATCTCCTGACCCCACTCGCGGTGGCTGGATTCCTGGAGGCCTCGGCCTGTTGTCTCAATTGGCAGAGCACAAGAGGCAACGGCAGCTAATAGGCAACAGCAACAGTACACTGAGAGAGTCAGGTATACAGAGGACTCCAACATCACCTGCAGTGAATAAAGGATGAACAGTTACCTAACATTGGCACAAATGTTATTTTTTTCATTGGCAACTCTCAAAGTGCACAAATCTAACCAAATTTACCATTAATGTTGCATCTGGTTGCATTTGTACACAGTAAAATCCTGTTCAGCATAGCGAGAAGCAAATGGGACATTTGATTGCTTTGTATAGTTACCTGTGCAACAAAAGGTGTAATAAGGGCACCAACTCTTGCCATTCCACTGCTGGTTCCCAGACCTAGAGCTCTGGTTGCTGTTGGGTACACCTGCATTTGAAAATGCATTAAAGCCATACCATGTCTATATCAACAATGGATTTAACAGGGGTTGACACTAAGGTCTCCGAGGCACTTGCCCATCGGGCAAGTGCAAGTCAGGTTCTACTTGCCCTCAGGTCATGGTCACAGGTTCCAGGTGGCCCCCAGTTAAGTTGGTTAACCAGATGTAACTCTTGAGAACATAAAAATGAAACCAAATGGACCCTTGCGGGTCCATTTGGTTTCATTTTTACACTCTCAAGAGTTAAAATTCATCATCTTAATTAGCACAGGTCTACACAACTAGAGAATGTAGAAGATTAATGGTCATTTTGATCTGTATGTTAATTTGCCTGTTTTGTTTCCCAAATCCAGCCTGGAATTGTGGACAGCTAGAAAGCAGGGAAAGACACAGAGGCAGAGTGCAATGACTGCCTTCAAGACAAATTTATCTTGTGTTGTGTTATAGTGCACTAAATCACACACTTGCCCGATCGGGCAACCAGGTAGCAGTCTTCACTTGCCCCACCATTTTTTTTACTTGCCCCGGGCAAGCGGGCAAGTGTTAGTGTCAAGCCCTGATTTAACAATATTTACTCTGTGTGAAAAATCTAATCTTAATATGCATTACCTCTGGGGTGTACACATAGGCAGCCTGGAATCCTCCTGCGATGAAGGCCCTGGCAATGAATATCAACACTGTCATGGATGTCCTGAAACAGAGATTGTGACACCAATACTGATGTTAATATAAATGATAATCAGTAATTTTACCATTTTATTATCATTCATTGCGTTTCTGTTCCATATTACCTCCCAACGCATCCATAAAGTGGAATAATGCACAGGGAGAAGACAAAGAAGCACAATGCCATTGTCTTCCTCCTTCCGAGTCGATCAATGGCCCAGAGAGTCACCAACAGTCCTATAAAGGTGAAATGAATGAATCAATCAATGTATAGAGGAAATATCCGCACTCGCATATAGTTCATGAGTTTTCTTTTATTTCATTTCACAGCAGTATAGTCTACCTAGAGAAACGAACGCGTTTCGGCGCTCACGCCTTCGTCAGCGTTTCAAACTGTTTGAAACGCTGACGAAGGCGTGAGCGCCGAAACGCGCCCAGTAAAATCTGCAGTGTTTATTTATCAATTTCTAACTAATAGAGTGTAATAAATGGACTGATTTGAACACACTCGAATCAAGTTCAATGAAGTGTATTGTGGGTGAACTTCATGTTTGTGCAAGCTGCATCTTGTTATCAAGAGAGACAAAATAAATAGGAGGATTGGGGGCGAACACGAGGAAAAAATAAATATAACCATGAAGAAAAACATGATAAGAATAGCTGTGTACCTGGGAATTCAGAAAGGGTGGTCCACAGCAGGTCCTTGTAGTCATCAGAATTGAGGTATTTACATTCCAGACTACACCTGGGTTCCATCTTATTGCCTTTGGACACTAGAGGGAGTTGCAACACAATAAGCGCCTTAGATAGATACTCGCTACTTTCCAAACTTTGTTTATGTGGCTGTGCATTTGCATCACATTTGCATTACATTTGCATTACATGTGCATTGCATTTTGGAAGGACATATCACCAATGTGAGGTTGCTTTCCTGTGTGAGCTTCTGATGATGTCATCACAGCAGCAGTGACTCACCTCCACACACACCTCCCTCCTGGAACAGCCCTGTTGTCAGCAGAACCAGTCCATAGTAGGAAAACGCATTGGAAAACCTGTGGAGGTAGGAGGACACAGCACTCAGATTCAAGCCTACAGGCACAGTGTTGCGCAATGACAATGGCATGCTTAGAGTGGTGTGTTCTCACTATTGTTTTTGAATATAAGTGCAATATAAATGCAAAGACTATGTGTTAAACTGTTTGACCTCCAAAAGGTTATCAACAACAACCGGTTTAGGTTATCTTATCGAAGATAAGATGATGAAGGTCTAATAGACTGAAACATTACCTCCTATTATTATTTGTACCTGTTCCTTTTTAAGTGTGCAATATTTTCATAAATATATGCTGTGAAAGAGTAAGCAAGAATAATGCAATTACAACAAGCACACATTACTATTTGCAAAAACAACTAATACACAGTCCTTTACCAAATAAACCACAGCAGAACTGTTGTCCATCGAAAGTGTGGTGAAAATAAATCTTGAATCTTCCCTCGATCCTCCTAATTCAGAAACATATTGAAGTGCACCTTGCATGACTTTGTATTGGAACAATAGTGTAAGACAGTAATAGAAAAGATATGTACCTAGAACATACCTGTCTGGCAACGATAAGTTTTCCTAAAGGCATGGGTACTCCATTCTCTGTGGCAATGCGCTTTAGTGTGGACAGTGCTTTTTCCTGGTTCCCTGTCAAGACATCATACCTCGCACTCTCTGGCAGCCACTGTCCCCCAACCCCCCAACAACAATATTTTATTTACTGGTATTCTATTACTGTGTAATTTGTCATATTGATTTGATCATTAACTGAAAATATTCTCATACATACTGAACCTAATACTCACAAAGGAAAAGATGGCAAAGATGAAGAGGGGAATAGTGGAAAGGGCAAGCAGCCAGCGCCAACCCAGAGTGGGCATCACCAAGATTGCTAAAAGAACTTCAAAGACTGTTCCAAGTGCCCAGAATATCTGAGGAATCACAATTACTTTTGTGTATAACAGGACATCTCTAAATGCACCATTTAACAAGAGAAAATACTATGGATATACTATGTAACGCTGTTAAAGGTAGTCCATACCTCTATTAACAAGATACAAGTGGCTCTCGACCTCATTGGCAAAAATTCAGCATACAGTGTCACCCTTAACAGGAAAAAAACAATTACATTTTACCTGTATCTCAAATCACTACAGTGTTATTCTTGATGACAGAAAGGAAGAAAACATACGACTGTGGGGCCCCTCCAATGCCAAAGCCCACTAGGGCTCGGAGAAAGAGGATCCAGCCATAAATTGGAGCAAATGCACTCATCAGTCCATAGAACATAGTCCATAGAACACTCATCTTCAGACCCTGAATGCAGACAATCAATACAACACACTGTTAAAAAACACAATTATGGTTGCATCTATGTGTGTATTATATTTCTATCTAAAACAGATAGGGCCCTATTTTGCGGGTCTTAAGTACCATGTCTTAACTTAAAACCTGGAGGCATGGACAATGCCACTTAAATGACAACATGTCAAACTTAAAAGTCCTGGAGGCCATGCCTCCAGGACTCCAAGTTAAGACATAAGGGCCTAGATTTTCGTCACCGCTAAACCCCTTATCCCTTAACTTCTTTACCTTTTTAAACTGTTATAACGGCCAATCTACAAATAAAATAAGCGCACGGTCCTACCCTAATAGGACATCAAGTCACGATGTAGAGATCCATTGTGGCATTTGCTGCTGTTTCAAGACACAAAACCTAATACTGTTTGTGTTACCATGAGAACTAATGAGGGCTAAAATATGATAATTTAATTTTAAGGTGGGGTTTTAACAGGGTAGCTTCTACCCCCTCATGCCCTAAAACCTGAATTTAATTTTTCCTTTGGCTTGGAGTTCACAGTAAAAGATTTATCCAAAGAGACAAGCTGCATCACCTTTCATTTATGAAATATACATGTTTTTCAAAATGGCCACCACCATTTATGTCAGTACAGCATCTTGGCTTCTGTCTCACAGTGTCTTTTTGGACAAATCTTATCTTATGACCATGTACTTCCATGCCAAAGGGGATCTCATGACTTGAAGTCAAAAATGCATTTATACCTCAACTATACATGACATGCTCTTATAACTTACTGTTTTTCTGCCATATTTGTCAGATATATTTCCCCAAAGGGAAGAGCTGATCATCATGCCAATAAAAACTGCCTGGATTGACAAGAGAAAGAGAAGGGGGTATTGTTATAAATTACACTGTACAACTTGAGGATATAGTCTTGATATATTATGGGCAGTATTCTCACAAATACGTTATTGTTAAAAGTCTGTTAGTTTAAATGAACATGAAATTATGAACTAAGAGAAGTGGAAAGCAATAGCCTATGGTCTTATCCCAGACCTTGTATGTACTTTACAGTATATATAGCATATACTGTAAAAAAAAAAAAAAAAAAAAAAAAAAAAAAAAAAAAAAGTAAGAGATGTAAGAGAGCTCTCGTGTAGCCATTACCGAAGTAAGGAGTGCCACGGCCAAGCTTGGCAGTCTCCATTCACAATGGAGCTGTGGGGCCAAGATGCTGAGGATCATCATCTCCATCGCATCAGCCATCTAAACAAATAACAGCCACATAGTAAAATCAACATATTAATTTGACTCTCAAATGTAAGCAAATGGACCCAATCATTTACATGTGTACAATTTTACAGTTACATACAATTGTATAAATTAACACTGCAGATTTCAGAGTGTATGATGGATAAATCAAGACACACACACACACACACACACACACACACACCACACACACACACACACACACACACACACACACACACACACACACACACACACACACACACACACACACACACACACACACACACACACACACACACACACACACATGTGACCAGATTGCAAGTTTTACTTCCTTTTTCTTACCCAAGACAGACCAGTAAGGATGGATAATTTCCATTGGAATGTGCCAAAGCCTATGGCCTCTACCGCATCCTCCACCATGAATGTGTCTGGGGGGAGATGAGAAAGTTGAATGTAATGAAAGCTACTCAAAATAGCTATCACACTAGGACAAGCAAAGCAGTGGGAAAAATAGCACCCTTCTACAATGTACCATCAGTTGGATTGGCAAACTCCCGGGGCACTGGTGCTCCTTCTGCAAGTGCTGCGGACTCCAGATCATTCTTCTCCGCAGCAATCCGAACCTCTTGGCCACGATTTTCACCATCATCTTCAGAGCGTGTGCTCTCACCCGTACGACGAAACTTAACAACACTGTGGGAAAGAAACACAGGTTTTACTTATCTGCAACCAGAACCACAGAGTTCATACCATGACAGCGGGCATATACAGATTAGAACCAGAGACTGTTGCCTGGGATACATGATTTGGGACTGTGCTTTCTTTTCTGAGAACAGGTGGTAACCTCCTTTCATGCATGGTGTCAGACAAAAAGGGGAGTTTTGCACACTACCCCTTGACACTTGGTAAACTATAGTGAAGTATCCCTTTTTGATAATGGATGGTTTGCTGAGTCAGCTGTGTCTTAATTACTGTAATTAAAATAAATGCTTGCTTGCCTCACACAGTTTCAGTTGTACAGATCACATAGATGGTGTAAAGATAGTTTAGTTTACTTCCTTGACAGAGAATGTATAACTGAAGCAATAATCTTTGTCTAATAATAACTTTTGTCCTGACATGTTCAAATATTTGAAACATGGAAGTACATGTAACCTAGTTTTATTTAGGCCTATTTATTTTTTTAGAAATCCATACGTTTAATTATTAGATAAACCAAACAAACCAATGTCAAACATTGCTGTACACACAAGTCTTGAGAAGACAATAGCATAGCATGGTAGACAATAACACGTAACATCTAGTGCAGCCTGTACTGATACAACCCATTCTACAAGAAAATCGATACGGATGATTTTGCACATATAGGCTACTGTATGCAGGGGCGGAGTGGGGCTGGCCAGGCCATCTGGACTTTGCCATTGGCCAGGCCACCCCCCCCCCCCCCCCCACCTCACCTCGCAAAAGTCGAAGCATGACAAAGCTACTGTGCCTTCAAAGATTTATTTTCAAACGAACTAATATTACTATTACATATTACTTTAAAAATGTTTTACAAAATATATATTTAGTATCACTATTAATAAAATATTGTGTAGGCCAGTGGCATACCTACAATAAAGCAAACACCATCTAGCCAAATCCATTTGAGATCAACTTGAAAAAGGAGGTAAATGTATTCCTTGAATTCATGGAAGCCAGTAAATAATTTGAGAAATTATAGAAAATAAGTAATTATTTAACTTCTGCAGATGTCGAGATAATTTCACATGAACACTTGCAATGAGACATATTGACAGAAGGTAATATAGAAAGTAGTGTAGTAATGGCAGAAAGAAAAGTATAATGTATTCATTTTTTGTTAAGTAATGTATTTATATTACAAGTTACTGAATTTTGGTTGGTAATATATTAAGTTAGGTAGTGCTGATCCCAGCAGTGGCGTAGCCAGAAACTCAATTCAGGGTGGGCATGAGCGATTCAGAGTGGGCATGCTGCGTGCGTGATGGCCGCAAATTTGCACGTGCAAGAAATCTATTTATTGCTATTATTGCCATATACGGTTATATTTCAGTTTATATAACCTTTACTGTACAATGGTTGAATTAATGTCATGAAACATGAAATAATAATCCTGTCACCAACACAGTGTTTTGTTTCATTAGCACAATCATTATCAAATAGATTTCAGCTGTTCACTATTGAATCACAGCCATTTATAAATTAGTTACCAATGTGTCTGCTGATCATGACAGATTTTCTTTCAGGAGAACAGACCAGAGTTAACTTTTGAAAAATCCTTGTGAAAGTCCCCCCACAGAAACAAGCGCTATTGTTTTGATACCTGCCAAATGATAACGATCTGGCAGGTTTACAAACAAAGGGTGAATGAAAAGCTCCATTTGCATTATACTGGGTGATTAGTGCCCGCAAATCACCCATTATACTGTAACTACAGTGAGTCTAGACCTCTCAAGCTCTCTCTAGAGGCTCTCTGGTCTTTGTCCTTTGTTTTCTCAAGTTCTTAGTCATGTTTTCAATGGGTGGGCCAGCTCTCTATTTAGGTGGGCAGTGGCCCACCCCAGCCCACCCATAGCTACGCCCCTGGATCCCAGGCCAGCTGGGAGCCTCTCGCTAACTTGCTCTCTCCAGTCCGGCGCATGCAGGTGCACTGGTGCACCTGCATGCACCTGTAGTACTAGAACACCTTTTATTTTTGGAAGGAGAAACACTAGTTTGCCTGGCCTGGGCTGGCCTGGGCCTGTCGCGCTGGCCTGCCCTGGAGGTTTAAAAAAAAAAAAAAAAAAAAAAAAAAAAAAAAAAAAAAAATTTTTTTTTTTTTTTGTACCCTGTCCAGGCCACTAGGTGGCGCAGGCCACCGGGAAAAGTCCCGGTGGTCCCGATGGCCACGCCGCCCATGACTGTATGTTAACTATTAAGAAACGTGGGCAAATGGCAGTCGGTCTCGCCCATGCAGATAACAGCTGTAAACAAACCGTACCGTTAGTGTCTCGACTGGTGGAACCAATGGAAACCATTTCAGTGCATTTAGGATAATTCTTGCGTTTTAATATGTGGACATCGTATAAATCGTGTTTCTACCGAAAGCATTAGAATGCAATACATATAACCCTGCCAGAAAGCTGCGTGAGTGATATATTTATAAGCCGTATAGCAATTAAACACGAAACAGCATTTGTGTGAAAACTGTGAATGTATAATGACATAGGCCTACTTACGGGAGTTGTCTTAGTTGGAACAAATCATCGTCCATGGTCGTGTTTATTGGCCGACGCTGTGTTTTGCTTCATTGCTATTACACATTACAACAATAAGCAGAGATTTCAGCACCAAGGAAAGCGACCCTTACGGGCTCTCAGATGACAGCCAATGGGGTGATCCCATGGTCGTGTCACAGCAAGGAGAAAGTGGATAGGATCAGAGGAGGATGCTGACTGTCTCACCAATAATAACATATCCATCCAGTTGTCTCTGACATGATAATATTGTTAGAAATTGTATGACATCAAACGCCACAGAGAGAGTGAGTGAGTGAGTGAGTGAGTGAGTGAGTGAGTGAGTGAGTGAGTGAGTGTCTAGCCTATATCGGGGCCTTATCTAGGCATGGCTGGGCATGCCCAAATGTCCTGACTACCCCACCAAACATATGATGACATGCAAACAACCCAATTATATTTAAAATTATAGTGCTTACATTTAAAGTGATTCAAAACACTGTCACTACTACTGCTACTAACTAACCAACACCATTTCATCACTGAAAACATAAAACTCTGAGTCAGATCTTTAGCTTTACTCATGATGCGTGCCTGTTACAACATCAACAACAACTGATGTTATAATTGATGCTTACTCGACTAATACACGTCATGTAAGATATAAATCTTACATATACATCTTACATACAAAACAGAACTAAAGAATTTGAATGAAAATCGTAGGCCTATGGGAATGCCACGGGAAATGTTATATCCTGGCCTGAGCTACATTATATTTATATGAGTAATTTATTTAATATGTATTCAGAGACCTCTAGATGAGAGCTTGTCTCAATTCACTATTGAACGATTTCTCTTCAATTATAATGCTGTCTCTAGAGGGCGGTGTTGGGTAGATTTATGCTGCACAGTGCACACGTGCACTATACACGCGCCTAAGGCGCGCGCCACGCGTGCACATAACGGTACATCCTTTAGTGTGGTCCGGTAGAACGTGAAACAACACAATGAAGTTCCGTGATGAACACACACATGTTGTGGAGACACGACAGGTCCGAAAGGCTTGTTAGAGAGTTCCTCGGCGCTCGGCCAGTAGTCAGGTAAACAAATATCATTCTTGGCAAGCAACAACCAAATGCTCTTTAAGAAATAATTCGAACCAGCGATGGCGTAAACCCATCACCACCGGCTCATTCTCCACTAAGTTAACCTCGGGGTTAGCTCCATGTTCTTGCCCGAGCCATCTAGCACAAGAGTTGCGACATTGAGGGGTCAGAAACAGAGCGCTCGAGCGCTGTTCAGCCCGAATATCCACACATTGGGGGTGGAAATACATTGTTTTCAACGAGAGGGGCCAAACAAAATGTATTTTAGGATTGTGTAAAACATGGCAACTGTTTTAAAGTATTTTACCGTAACAACTAAACTGGAGGATTTTAAAGAGATTTAAAAGCTGGAGTGCAGCTGAGCTGTTGCCTGAGTCCGTTGCATTTCCGCTACTTCCGTGCCCTTGTTGTTCCCAGTCTCAATAGAAGTCAATGTAGAGGAGCCGCTATTGGAATGGCCCCATTAAGTGACCGGAGTTTGCGTACTTTATCTATACTCAAGGCTCTAGTTCTCGCTAACAACACTGACGATGTTGACGTATCAAGGGGTGGAAACACAATTTTAATAACATAATGATATCATCATGACAACAGCATAAACGTGCACTGGTGGTCAACATATCCCCCATGATCCAACCGATTATCATTGGGCAAGATAGGTAGCCGTATTATACTAGTAGTGGCTTTTATCCTTTTCTTTTTAAAGCTAACATTAACTTGTTTTAGAGATTATTAACGCCACTTGTTACACTTGTAGGGTATCGTACAGCTTGTCCAACGATGTTTTGTGTATAACAATTAATTGTATGTTCTCAATATTTATCTTTGATAATCCAATGTATTATCAAAAGAAATGATTATTGGATAAACCCATTCATCCATTTATTTGTCCTCTTGGTCAATGCATTCAAGGTTATGGATACTTAAAGCTTAGTAGAGAGCCAGGGCTACTACCCAGCTAGGATGTGCTGTGGAGTTAGAATAGATACAGATATCTATAGAATAATTAGATACATTGCATTTAATGCATATGTCACGCATTAGGTTGCTTGTGTCATTCCAGAACCAAGATGATTAGGAATTGGGGTGTAATTGGAGGCATCGCTGCAGCCATGGCAGCTGGAGTGTATGTCCTATGGGGCCCAGTTACAGAGCGCAAAAAACGAAAGACGGGTAAGTATATACCTGTATAACCACAGGGGTTGACACTACGGTCTTCGAGGCACTTGCCCATCGGGCAAGTGCAAGCCAGGTTTTACTTGCCCTCAGGTCATGGTCACTTGCCCCCCAAAAATATATTGTAAGTTTTTGCATTTAAGTTTACTTCCTACTTGGGTGCTTTAAACAAGGGGTTTTTAACAGGCGGGTTCCAGTTTTTAACAGAGGGTTCCAGGTGGTCCCCAGCTAAATTGTTTAACCAAATGTAACTCTTGAGAATGTAAAAATGAAACTAAATGGACTCTTGTGGGCCCATTTGGTTTCATTTTTACACTCTCAAGAGTTAAAATTCATCATCTTAATTAGCCCATAGTGGTCACAGACCCAGTGGTCCCTGACCCCAGCAAAATGATAGTTTGGAACCAAATGGACCTGGGAGAGAGATAGGTAGAGGCACAGAGTGCAATGACTGCCTTCAAGACAAATTTATCTTGTGTTGTGTTATAGTGCACTAAGTTGCACACTTGCTCGATCGGGCAACCAGGTAGCAGTCTTCACTTGCCCCACCTTTTTTTTTTTTACTTGCCCCGGGCAAGCGGGCAAGTGTTAGTGTCAAGCCCTGTAACCAGACGTGGATTGTGTGCATAATATTTGTGGAGGTTTTAGCACTGTTGTTTTAAAATGCTTATTTTCCATTTCCAGGTATGGTCCCAGGCCTGTTGAACTTGGGAAACACCTGCTTCATGAATTCTTTGCTTCAGGGTCTGGCGGCCTGTCCCTCCTTTATCAAATGGCTTGAGAGGTTTTCAGGTACATCCGAAGGCCAGCCAGACAAAGATAAACAGCTATCCAGGACTCTACTCCAACTCCTCAAAGGTAATAATGAGAATAATGGTATACATTTGTATGGCACCTTTCATGAACTCAAGTATGCTTTATGTCGAAAACAACAAAAACCCAACAAAACAACAAATATTCGCCATAAGAGGAAATATGTGCAATAGTTCAGTGTAAATACATTTCACAGCTTTGTCCAGTAATGACCCTGGGGAGGAAGACGTGCTGGACGCAGGATGCTTACTGGATGTGCTCCGACTGTATAGGTGGCAGATTAGTTCATTTGAGGAGCAGGTAGGTCAACAATAGCAGACAATGAAATCCTCTATGAATTATTTCACTGGTCCTGTGTTTTGTTTTTATGAATTGTATTTTGTTTGCCCTACTGTAGGATGCCCACGAACTTTTTCATGTCATTACATCCTCTTTAGAGGAGGAGCAAGATCGGCAACCCAAAGTAACTCACCTGTTTGACGTTCAGTCGCTTGAGGCAAGTTGCTTTTCGAGGTGCACTACTGTAACATCCTCATTTGTACACTCTTACAATTGGATTTAACAATGATAATTTTACAGTTTGGTCTGTCCTGTGCCCATACTATCAACTTTTGAAAGACTGAAATAAAAGGGTTACGGTTAGTGTAGTTCTTCTCACAGCAGATAACACAGATCGGATACTTTACAAACAGGCACTTTTATTTCAGGCATTCTTTTCATCCCTCCATGTATGTCGTGAGAAATATGTTGACACAAAAATAATGAACACAATCAATTGCACATCATACTACATAATCCAAACAAAAGAAAATACCGGTGCAACACGAGAAATGTGCAAAGCGCAGTGTCCATCAAAATAACACAACACGACAAAGATAAATCTAATATAAAAAATATAAAATACCTTCTTGGCCGCTTGTTGTAGAAACAGGTCCTTGATGCATGAGTCTCTTTGTTTTTAGAATGTCTCTTTCTTGACTGGCCTTAATAACTTGAGCAGTGTACTCCTGCAGCAGCAGACCAGAATCAGAATGAGACATGTCTGCACCACCTGCATGTCCTGACATGCAATCAGGCATCAATGAGCCAATCATTATTGGTCCAATGATGGACAGGGAACTTAGTTCTGCCTCAGAAAATTGTTTTAACCATTTTTTTGGTTGGGGTTAAAAATTTTAACCCCATAAATCAAAAAGATTAATTATGCCATGAAGCTTACAGATTTTTGATATTTTAATGGCATCACTTGCAGTTAGGCTTAGGGTAAGGCAAATACAATTAAGTTGCTACTAACAAACTAGTTCTGGTGAGCTTTTTTCATTCCCAATGTGGATACATCTGCCCTGTATCCAAGTTGGGAGGCTTTCCAAACCTGGTATTTTCATTGATTTGTTATCTTTTCTTTGATCACCAGAGCCTTCCTGATCCTGAACAAGACAATACTTTACATTGCAGAATTCAAGGTAAGGAGGCATTAAAGTATGTTGCTAAAGAAAATAAATTAAGACAAAATAAAGAAACCTTATTATTTCTTCTTTACTCATTTTTATTACTCTTTTATCAGCCCCTCTTCATCCATTACCAAGTCCATGGAAGTTTCAGCACCCTTTTCATGGGCGTTTAACAAGCAATAAGACCTGCAAGCACTGTGAACAACAAGTGAGTTACAGTAGTTTTAGTTGAAGCAGATATTAATCTGCAGATACTGTATTATATGTCCTGCTGTTGGTAGATTGATCCTGTTTGCCTGAATTCTTTTACAGAGTCCAGTGCGATATGACTCTTTTGAGAGCCTCTCTCTGACTATTCCATTACCTAAGTGGGTAAGTAATAAGTCCTGAACAAGGATGAAGAAATAAATCATTGACATTTTATTAATTATGGTGGTTGTTACAGAATTGTTGGAATGGAAGTTTATTGTCATTACACAAAGTATTCAACCTCACACCTGTATGCAGTCAGCAACACAATGATACCACAGGTTAGGTGCAATGAAATAATGTTAGTGCAGGAGTCAGAGTGCTGCTGCAGTAGCACTGCCCCGAACTAATTGTATTCAAAAACAACCTTGAATATAGACAAACAGCTGTGTATGAGGTTTATGAGTCCATGCTCCAAGACCTTTCCGGGTAAGGGTGGTTTCTTATTGCGGGGGAGAGGCAAGAGTTATAGACCCACTGTCTCTTGTTTGCATGTATCACGTAATCAGTCTGATGTTATCAGATAAATTAGAGAGAGGCCAAGTGAGTTTCAGTCAAAGGTCCATAAATAACCACACAGATGGACATCCCTTTGGGCCCAAGGTCGTGTGAGAGTGTCAGTGTTTTCTGTTCCAGCAAGATAGTCTGACTCCGAAGAGACATTCCAGCCCACAGGTGTAGCGGGGGTGGGGGGGTAGCTCTTCCTGAAGATGGGTTCCAGGTACTGCCACGTACAGGCAACCCCCACTGCCTGCTTGCTCCTGGGAGGTTGCCAAAATAGAAAATTGTTGTTGTAACATGATAAATTCTGTTCTGTTCTAGTCTGTGTATTATAAAGTCATTGCATTGTCTATTTAGGGTCAGCCTGTCTCCCTAGATCAGTGTCTTCAACATTTCATCTCCTCGGAAACCATAAAAGAGGTGGAGTGTGAAAACTGCACCAAGGTAACTTCCTATATCAGTTTGTCTTTCTGGCTAGTGAGATTGACCCTTCAGTCCTTTGAGTTTTTTGTGAATTATTCCTCAGCTTCAGCAAGGGTCCTTAGTGAATGGGCAGATTCTGGAAAGCAAGAGGACAACGTTTATCAAACAACTTAAACTGGGAAAGGTAATGTTCAATCATACATCTAGTAGTCATTAGAGTTATCTTGGCCACAAGGCTAGAAGTGCATTAAAACACCAAGCTCATAATAGGGGCCGACTTATGTGCTAAACCCAAATCAAGCACCAAGATTATTTTTTGAACATATAGTATGTAACAGTGATGTTTGGGTGAAATCTTTGCTTCACTCTCCCAGCTCCCCCAGTGCCTCTGTATTCATCTTCAAAGATTGACGTGGTCCAATGAAGGAACTCCCATCAAAAGACAAGAGCATGTGCAGTTTGCAGAGTTCTTGTCTATGGACCGCTACAAACACCGTGCAACCATTCAGAGAATCCAGCAGATCAACTGTTCCTCCAAGCCAATAAAGTCAGAGAATACAAAGGATGCAATATCCTCGCCTACACCCAATGGCACTGGTACAACATACTGAAAATGTCAAAGTACCAAGTTATTATTGCAAGTTATTATTGCACATACCTTGAATTTTTCTAATTAGTAAAATACGTTTTCTTCTCAGATGCTGAGTACCATAACAACAACAAGCCATTGTCAAATGGAACTTGCTCGTCTGTCTTTTTCCAATCTCCTTGTTTGAGTCCACAGCTCAACCTCACATTTGACTACAGGTAAATAGTGCACAGTACAAATATCAATTAATGCAGAGTGCTAATGGACTTCTGTACAATGTGTTCTGTTCTCAATGTGTTCTGTGTTCACAATGTGTTTGTTTTTCTTCGCCAGCTCCTCAGAGTACCTGTTCCAGCTTATGGCGGTGCTGGTCCATCACGGGGACATGCACTCGGGACACTTTGTCACATACCGACGCAGCCCTTCCGGCCCTCGCAGCTCCACGCCATTTGGCTCCCAGTGGCTTTGGGTATCAGATGCATTGGTGCGCAAAGCCAGCTTGCAGGAGGTGTTGTCTTCCAATGCTTACCTGCTCTTTTATGAAAGAATCCGCATTCCACCTGGGAGATCACATGTGTAGCCACTGGTCAGAGCATTTGTAACCTCGACTTACTGGTACAAATCACTTGCCAAATAGGCAATAGACACAATTTGCATTGTGAATGAGATACATAAGCCAGTATATTGTCATACTGTTGAAGTAGCATTACATTGCGATTCACAGCAAGACATTACAACTTCCCAGTTGGGAATGAAAGCATGCTTCTCCTTTTGCAGAGAGGTATGGAATGCATGGAAGGCACTTGGTCCCAAATATGTTGAACCTGTTCTTTTGTAGATAATGTTTATTAATTTTCTCTTTCACCCAAGTGTAAGTTTCTACCATGAATCTTCTACATGGAGGGATTTGACATAAGCTATTAAGAGGTAAAAAAGGTTTTTGTAACTCTTAAATTTGCCTCATTCCCAAGTATGGTATGTGTACATTATATTTACAGTTGTCAATTATTGTTCATCAGCTGCTAAATTTAATATTTTTCTATGTTTCAAATAAATCATCATACTGTTACTAGTACTTGTATAGATGCAAGTAGAGGTCGGGTCATAGTGCCATCTTGCCCATAATATGGATCTAAAACTTAAGCCATGATCAATATGATTTACTTGTGAAATACTGCCATTCAACCCTTTTAAAGGGGATATTTCACTAAAAAACAAAAAACACTGTCAATTTGAAGTCTACTCAGGCTTATGTGAAAAACTTAGGCAGATGTTAAGTTGGGTGGGGGTTCGCTGGGTTTTCATTTACTATTTTAATTTATTTTTAATAATTGTTAACAAATCTATCATGGATATAATGGAGCAAAAATGAATAGTAGATATCTGATTGGACCAACTTAACCCGGTCTGGGATGTTCACATAAGCTAAGGTAGATGATAAAATGTTTCTATTAAAAGTGAAATATCCCTTTAACTTAAATTTCAAATTATGATACGGCCTAACTGGTACTACAGTTGATGTTTGTTGATCAATTTGCACTATTGTATATTTATGAAAAGATTGTATTTGTGTGTGGGTGATTGTTTTCAAATTTCAGATATAAAAAATAAATGAAAGATGACTTACAGCTCAATATTTTTAATCAGGACAGTAAAATGTGCTCCATTTTCAAACATCTTATAGGCTTAAACATTCTAAAAGAAATTTGCAAATTACTGCATGCAAGGCTCAACCTAATAATCTCAATTTATTAGTTTTGAATTGAAGTTTCAATTTATTAATTTTGAATGGCTGTCCCTCACTTCTTTCTGTCCATGAGGATACGTCGAAAGGTGAGGTTGATGCGTGGCATAAGAACCTTTTTACGTGCAGGTAAGCTGTGATACCAGTGTGTGTTGGTTGGTGGATTCATGAGGAGCAGGCTTCCATGAGCAAGCTCCAGCTTCACTGGTTCAATATTACGAGAACTATGTTTTCCCCGTGCGTCCCTGTGTCTGAAGATAAAGTCTCGTGCTGCCCCTAGGGAGACTGAGGCAATGGGGCAGAGGGGATCCAGCTCCCTTTCGTCATCACGGTGTTCCCCCATGTGATCCTGCCCATCCTTATACCTGACAAGGAGCAGAACAGGCTAATCACTCATTAGGTCTTATTATTAAAAACAAAAGTCAAATAACTACAAACTTTTTTTCTAGAAGTTTGAACATGCTTCCTAAACATGACACCGGGCAGTGACATTTTGAGTCCCACTTCAATGACTTTAAAGTACAGTTTTCATTATTTAAATCCATTCCAAGCATTAGTATTGCACATTTAACTCCTATTGCTTGAAATGGATTCAGAATCTTGAAATCGCCCCATGTCATTACTCAAAAGCTACTTAAACCCAAACTGGCCTGGGCTACACCTGTGCAAAATGAAATGTGGCTCCTCCATTACTAATCAAACTTGAGGATTCCTCACCTGTTAACCAAAACAAAATTGAATGTATGTCCTGTTGTTTTGGATACAGCATCCAGAATATATGCCAATGTTGGAGTCCATCTACGGGCTGAATGCTTTACCCCAGAATAGGTGTAAATGAGTCCTTCATCCCCATATGTTGCCTGCTTTCTGGGAACATTGTAGACCTTTCCAAAGACTTGCACCCTTGCTTCATCCCCTGAAACAAAAAGAGTAATTAAACTATTGCACCTGAAACTGCTTTCATGATGTGGGGTGTGTGTTGACGCACATTATAGGAAAATGAGGATGAGGCCATATTATACCTGTTAAGTACACAACTTCCTCCTCCAGTTTCTTAAATAGGTAGTCTGCTTCCTCCTTAGAGAAGAGTAAAGCATAATCACAGTCCAGTCCTTCTGCTTCTACTTTATGCCAGGGAATAGGATGAGAAAACTCTGCAAAGTCTGCATCTTCATCTTCCTCCTTTTTGTCCTCATTATCACTCTTTAGATCTAGTTCCACATTCTTTCTTGCTTTCAGCAGGTCATCTTCAGCAGCCCCATCATTATATGAACGCTTTTGTCCACGAATTACAAATCTATCCATGACGAATCATGCTATAACAATAATAATATATTTAATTACAAGAAGACATACGAATGTGGTGCGAGCTGAGAGAGACTCGGTTAAACCATTACTCTATGGGTTGAACCCATGCTGGACCTGGATGTTTTATGTTCCTCTCTTCCTGAACACCAATCCCCACATTTACATACGCGTTGACGTCATGTTGTTTTGGCGCGGAGTGGACCACGTTGGTGCACTGCATGCTGGTCACAACACTGGAATACATGGAATGAATGAATGGATGGTGGTGGGCTAGTGGCAACTGGCATTCTGATTTCTGACTAGTTAAAGCAGGATATTTAACCATAGCTTTTTACCAACTAAAGTAAATCTTAACAACATGATCGGACAGAAAAGTATTAATTCGTTCTTCTCACCGGTCTCGAAAAAGAGGGTTTCAAAGGTCCTGGACGAAAATGAAGGGGGTACTAAAGACGACCAGGTCAGCTGCATTTACTAAACTGACGTTACGTAGATTGATAGCAGGTTTGCCAACATTTTCCAACGTATATATAGTTGGCTAGCGCACGTAAATGAATTTCATTTGAATGTTGGGAGTATTAGTTATTATTGTGATGATGAGGCTAAAGTAGGGTGTGTTCACAAGCGGTGACACGTTGTTTAGTGCCGTGCAACACTCACATTGCGGAAATGTTTGTGCAGCGCAGATATCGACTAAAAACCTTATTGCCAGCTGCAAACGTCTTGCCAACTATTGTTTATTTTGCTCAATACACTAAGATTGGACTGAAGAAGTTGAAGTCCTCAGCTACTGAGCCTGAGCTTGGGACAACCC
This sequence comes from Benthosema pterotum, assembly GCA_039105355.1. Lineage (NCBI taxonomy): Eukaryota > Metazoa > Chordata > Actinopteri > Myctophiformes > Myctophidae > Benthosema > Benthosema pterotum. Next base: position 33,791,445 of record CM076972.1, on the reverse strand, counting down.
CCGCCTCTTCGTCTCTGACTCTGACCCAAGAACAGCTGGACAAAATCGCCCAAAACAAAAGAGCAGCTCTTGACAGACTCGCTGCGTCTCGAACACCTGGAGGATTTGGGAAAAGCTGGTCAAATGCCCTGTCTACGGAGTTTGAAAAGCCATATTTTAAACAAGTGAGAGAGACCAGAAGTAGCCCCTCCTGGTCACACACTGACTGCAAATATTAATATTAATTATGAATTAATTGCAGCCTTTAGGGATCTCTCTGGATATGGAGAGGGACCCTTAAAGGCAGCAATATTTATATTAATATAATATTAATAATCATAGCCAGTGGGGGACTGGGAGGGGCTAAGGCCAGAACTATGTCACCACAGTGTACAGTGTCTTGTTTTACTAGTTGTTTCAGTAGTTTCCATATATTTACCAGTTATGTCCCTTTCACAGTTGATGTCATTTGTTTCTGAAGAAAGGAAACGCCACACCATCTACCCACCTGCCCAACATGTGTTTACATGGACACAGATGTGTGACATTCAAGATGTAAGTTTAATAGTACTACTACTGTATTGTATTGTTTTGTGATTGTGTCTTAATTGCTATGGAAAGCCTGGTGACATGTGGTATTGTATATGGCAATTGATCCCAAGGAAGGAACTCTCTTTTTACCTGTACCTTCTAGAAAGAGGCCACTGGAAAAATAATCTCAGTTTGGAAATGCATTGTGAGATGCTTTGATTTACTTGGAAGGCCAAGTCGAAAGACCTGAAGTGAAACATTGCACCCTGTTGGTACACTGAACACGAACATGTCCCTTGAAGTGGTTGCTATGCTCAAAAATCTGCATACGATTTTCCCCAGTACAAAGTACCTTCCCAAAATGTGTCTACAACTCAACAATATATGCTTCAACTGCATAAATGGCAACAGTAATCATTTGTGTGTGTATTGACAGTCGCCAACTGCCCATGTTGCCATGGCTGCCTTTTAACCTATGGTAAATCAATGACAATGCTTGCCTTAAATATACAGGTCAAAGTCGTGATACTTGGCCAAGATCCGTATCATGGCCCTGACCAAGCCCACGGCTTATGCTTCAGTGTGCAACAACCAGTTCGGCCTCCACCAAGGTAAGCAGGAACTCATGGGAGTACAATTTCTTTTTGATTGCCCAAGTGCTTCCACATCTAAATAAAGATTAAAGATTTTCCAAAAGAAATAAGGCTATAATCAATTGATTGATATTTAAATATTTATTCTGTTTTGTGTAGTTTGGTGAACATTTACAAAGAACTGGCCTCTGACATTGAAGGATTTCAGCACCCGGGACATGGAGATCTCACTGGATGGGCCAAACAAGGTACCACTTGAAAAGCAGCCTGTTGAAGGTCTGTTGTAAGCCCAGAGAGAGGTGTGGCTTATCCAGACCTTTCTGACTGTTGTGGCCCTATGTTCAAGTTCAAGTTCAAAGCTTTATTGCCATATCAACAGTTGATTGGAATTTATGGAACTATGGGGTATGCACACACAAATTATGTTCACATGATTTTTTTTTATGCTTTTTATTTGCTTTTGTAGCACCACCAGTTTAACTATTTGTAGCAAGGAACTTTTTATCTAGCTTATTTTGTATTCTTACACATGTCCCTCTATGTTTTGTTAGGTGTGTTGTTGCTCAATGCTGTGTTGACTGTTCGAGCCCAGCAGGCCAACTCCCACAAAGACAAGGGCTGGGAAACCTTCACTGATGCTGTGGTGCAGTGGCTCAACGCCAATCTAGAGGGTGTTGTCTTCATGCTGTGGGGATCCTATGCTCAGAAGAAAGGAGCTTCTATCAGTCGAGTAGGTGTAAGATCTATAGGTCGTAGTTTTAAGTTTTGTTTTTGGATGTGTAGTAGTTACTGATGACTCCATATATTTTTATCTTGTGCAGAACCGCCATCACGTCCTGCAAACAGTACATCCGTCTCCTTTGTCTGTTCATCGTGGATTCTTTGGGTGCAAACATTTCTCAAAGGCGAATGAGCTGTTGAAGAAATCTGAAAAGGAACCGATAAACTGGAATTCACTCTAAAATGTCATAGTAGACACCACTGAACATGGATATAGATACAAAATCAAGTATAAGCTTTTCATTTAATTCCTGTTTGACATATTCTCCTAAAGGTTTGTTTTTCAAGTCTTCATAGTTAGTTTGTGCACTACACCGATTTTATTTACTCTTTTATAAAGCTCTTTTCAGTTGGTTTAGATGACATCTTGAGTGTATCTACATATTTAATTGACATTTATGCTGCAGAGAAAGAATGGCAGAATGAAAGTTCCACTGTTCTCTTGTTTCTTTTGTGTATTGAAAATGTTTTTACAGTACCGGTATGTTTTTTTTTTTTTTTCGTTAAACATAAAGAAGTAAATCCTTTTTTCTTGGTTTGTTTTTGCCTCCCAACATGGCTATCAGCATATACTTGATATTTTCTGAATGAAGAGTTGCATCATATGCAATAGTTAGCAAAGACAGAAGAGTTTTTGATTGTTTGGAGAATTAAAATACATTTCTAGCACAACAAACACTGAGTGGGACGATACCATAAAGCATTCTACTTGTTACAGTCTGTACATCCCATCAAAACATTTACATACTAATATTCACTTATTTATAGCCAATAGCATAAGTGTTTTAATGGTGTATCAAATATTGCCTGGCTATAGCCAGACCGAATCGTCTGTCTAATCAGACCTGCTGAGACCTGATTTGGTCTGGCTTTAGCCAGGCTATATCAAATCTTGTGGACTAGAGTAGACCCACTGCAAGGTACTGTATGCCATTACAGCCTGTCAAAGTGGGCAGAGGTGAGTGTCAAAATGGGTTTGGTGAGTAAAGTTTAATACAATGCTAAAAGCGATTAAGAAAGCACTGTAGCTTGTTTCTATTGGGGTCCTTCACTGTCCTTGAAAAACAAATGTTTGATTTTTTTTTTGTAATATAACAAGATGTAGCCAATATTGTCCTGGTACCCAACGTAGGTCAGTCGGGTGAGCCGAATGACTACAGGCCTCCTCTGCTCCACCGAGTCCAGTCCCATCTGGACAAGCCGGAGGGTTATGTAAGGATTATGTTCTTCGATTTTCCAAGTAAGTGCATCCAACACCATCCAGCCCCTCATACTTGAGAGCCCCTCATACTTGAGGGGCTGGAGATAAACTATAATGGGTTTGGAGATAAAGTTATAATGCAAGTTCTGGACCGGTCCGGGAAGTATACATAAATGCAATGGACAGGACAGAAATGCATTGGACTTTTATTGCATTGTTGTAATAGTATAACTGCAACATTGCAGACTATAAAAAACACTGTACAATAATTCTAAAACAGTTGGCATGTTTGTGTGCGCTCAGTTTCTGAACCATCAATGTCGCAACTGTTCTACTAGATGGGTTTGTGTGTGTGTGTGTGTGTGTGTGTGCGCGCGCGCGCGCGCGCTTGCGTGTCAAGTCACTTCAGTGCACGCTGTGACGTACAGTGTCTGGTGATCTGATTCTGAGACGGATGAAGACACGCCACACTGACTGAGGTCTTTTTATTTGTTTTAAGTAGATTTATGATTTCTCATTAATTTAAACTGTTGCATGCATCTACGGCCAATGAACTGACGGACCATGCCCGTACAGAGCGTACCAGTTCGTGATTCGTCCATTCAGTTGCGGTTATTACAACAGTATTTGATTCTTCTGAAGAAGTATCCACTTGTCACAAAGTCTGTTACGAGGTCAGTAGCATTAATGGTGGTACATTCATTGTTTTGTTTTTTACACTACAGGCAGATGTAGCCCACCTAGCTAGTAGAGTATTGCAGGTTGTTCCCATTTGTACTTTGAGAATGTACAAATGGGCTGGCAGTTTCTCTGGTATGAACAATGCAGGAAAAGAGCACACACTCGGGACATTTCTTCTCATGAAACATTTAGTTTAAAGTTAAAATTAGCGTCAAAGCTACGTTTTGTTCCAACCCTGGAAGTAGTTTTACTGTTAGCAATAGCCTACTTCAGGGTCGTGGCTTATTCCAATTTCAATCAGAGCTTGCACTTTTGATAATTAGCCTACATTTATCTTTGGTTTACTTAATACAAAGTACAGTACATGTTTTGTTTACTGGCTTGTGTAAACTCTTACCACTACTTGTTTGTTTGCATTTGCTCCCTCTGTCGGTTTTCATGCAGCCAATGAACATCTTCCTTTATAGGCAACTCCCCTATTAATAAAAACATGCAGTTGAGTTATCCATTATTTTTCACTTGTAGATGAGTCAATCCATATTCTGCATTATCCATTCATATTGTTTAGGTCATTCCTACTATTCTGTCATTTCAGTCTAGTCAGCTTTTCAAACCAGTAGCCTATTATTTCAGGATTTTTTTTTCCTTTTCTTTTTAATTAATTGATTTACACTGTAACAAAGGGACTAAATGGCCATTATATAATAGGGGGACATCAGCCATATTTTCAGAATAATGAAATCATATATCGATATCAATTTCCTCTATATTTAAGTGTAAAAAAAGACAGGGAGGACATGGGGTGTTTACCAGATCAGTAAAAAAAACTCACTGATAAATCACTGATTAAAAAAAATTAAAGGTAAGGGAAGTGATTTGAAATTCATGGTGTAGTACCAGCCTGGTGCACTAGGGGCCCCCAAAAGTAGCTACACTATGTGAACCTGCTGCTCTCTCCTGATTGGAGGAGAATTGTGGTGACCTGGGGAACTTTTATTAGCTCCTCTGCTAACGTGGGGGAGGGGGAAACTCCATATGTGGTTTCCACACCTTATAATAGAGCATTTTAACAGAAAAAAATATATATATATATTTTTTGGGTGATATCTGACAAAAGTGAAATCACTTCCCCTACCTTTAAATGAGTATTCAAGACAAAATCTGAAACTTTTTTTTTTTTTTTTTTTTAAACCTCAGTGGTTCACTGAGGACAGGGAGGAACTTCTTATATGGTCAGCACACAACAGTATGGAGGATTTTCCCCCCAGTAAAGAAAAAAGTGCTATTTGAAAGTTGTGTGGCTAGAGAAATAGTCAGGTGGATGCACTTAAAGGGTGGATTTGCATCAGTGTAAAAGGGGCATACAAAGCCAAAAATGAAAACGAATCTTTAAATAGAAAGTTTTTTCTCATATTTTACACAGGATATACTGTATGAGGTGGGGACACAATGGGTATTAAATTCTAGGAATGACCTGTTCATGTGTCACGTTTCAGTTGCATCCTCACTGCTCTAGGGAATGTTCTATCTCAGATATTGGAGGCAAAAAAGAAGGCCAAGGATGGAGTGCCGAAGAAGGAGCTTGACACAGCAGGAGTTACACGTTACGCAGTTTATGGGTGAGCTGAGCTGTATGTAATTGTGATAATAGTTGTAGTTGGGTTCATGAATAATTAGTGGTCATTTTAGGTGTGCTTACATTAATACCAGTGTGCTAATACTTAGGTAGACTTGATTCAAATAGCAGAGAAGTTCTGATTCTTGTACAATGTATTAATCTTCTGTTGTTTGTCATCTGCAGCAATTGGAAATGCCGCAGGAACCCTTTTTTGAATTGTGTTCAATTCTTAAACTACAGTGGAATATTATATAAGAGACCTACTAATAGTTAAAGTTATGCACTTTAGAAGTAAGACATAATGGGATGGGAGGTTAGAAACGTGGTTGCTATGTGTGTCACCGCCAAACTACTTTGGAACTACTTTGAAGTACCTTTAAATTTGTTAAAACGACATGAAATTACATTATTCAAATGATCTGATGAGAGACTATATATCCACATATCACCCAGATACTGCACATATTCATACAGTGTATTAACAACAACTGAGAACGGTGTACTCCGGAGATCCATCTGTCTGTATGCATTAAGAAAAAAGGGCTAAACTAAGTGCCGCAAAAATTAAAAAAGTACTAAAAAAGTACTTGTACTCTGTCTGAAAAATGAAATCATGGTATTCGGAAAACTTGTCCAGAGTGTATTCATCATATATGCACTGGTGATATTAGTATAGTGATGGACTATGTAACTGCCAATTTGGAGTGATCCTACGCAGTGCATATAGAAAAACGGCAACAGATGGATGTCCAGTCTTTGATCCGGTTTGAGGGTTATTTATTGAAAATGATATGAGCAGGTAGAACTGCAGGTAGAACTGTGCCACTGAGTGGCGCTGTCTGTCTGTCTCTGCCTGGCAAGAACGGTTTGGCTCCCTGTGTCTAACCTGAGTGCACCTGTGTTACATACAGTTTATAGATGCTGCTCACACCCAGTGTCTCCAGCCTCACACCCAGCCTCTCCACCCCGCCACCAAGTGGTCAAAACTAGTATTAAAACGAACTAAATAATAGCTCCTCAGACTATATGGATGGACATATTCAAACATCCATTGCATATACAGTATTTAGAGCATGTATCTCAGTATTTTAATATTTTTTCTAATTTATTTTAGTGTGGTTATTGACATTTACTCTTATCTGTACCTCCCCTGTGTTTATTACTACTGCTTTAGTGAGAACTGAATTTCCCTTGAAGGGTTAATGAAGATTTGTCTTATCTTAGTTGAATAGAGCTCTATCTGTGACAGCAGTGAGCACTGCTAAACATAATTTGAATGTTACCTGGCTAAAAGTTGATAATTTCTGTATTGTTATGTCTAGCAGCGTTGATATGTGTTGATATGCGTTGATATGTGTAACCCCTTACACAGTTTTGTATAATGGTTGAAACGTGATGATTTGATGTATTAGCTGTCTTAAATTGGGTTGTTTCAGATTGTTAATCACTGGACCAGTGAGCCATTACTTTTATCAGCTTATGGAGCTGTGGCTGCCCACAACTGACCCATACTGTATCATCAAACGTCTGCTGCTGGATCGTCTCATCTTTGCCCCTGGTTTTCTGCTGCTGTTTTACTTTGTCATGAACATCCTCGAGGTGGGTTATCACGAACACCACCCACTCTTAAAAATTACACAGATTTTTAACCTTCAACATTATTTTATGAAGATTCCACAAACGGAGTGCTTTGGATTTATAAATGAATCCAAATTATACCTGTTCTTAGGCTAAGGGGTGGCAAGACTTCGCGAAGAAAATGAACAGTAGTTACTGGACCGCTTTGAAGATGAACTGGAAAGTCTGGACTCCCTTTCAGTTCATCAACATCAACTTTGTGCCTGTTCAGGTAGTTACTATCCCCTGGCATGTTGCAGTCTTTGAACAGATTCAGTGTTTTTATTGACACTTCCCATGTCTCTCTTCCTTCAGTTCAGAGTGCTGTTTGCTAATGTGGTTGCATTGTTTTGGTATGCATACCTTGCATCAGTGAGGAAATGAAGCCTCAGACGTCTCGGAAGAATCTGATACACCACAATGGCTGGCCTTAGAGATGTCTCAGTCGTTACAATGAACAGTTTGTATAGTAGCTATACTAATTCAATCCTAATGTGTTCAATACATTAAGTTGAATGTTCACCAATTAAAGCATTGTTACATCATGTGATGAGACAATTTGTGTTGAAGCAAATGACTTGAATAACAATATCAAAGACATTAATGTTTTCCTTGAAACAAAGCCAAAGACTACTATCTATCTGTTACTGTGAACCTGAGAGAAATAGTTTTTGTATAATTTCATAATGTATGATGTATTTTTTAATTAGTGTCTGTTACCATTCTAATATTGGATATATGGCAGCTATATGTGGCTTAATATCAAATATGTCTCTCAGGTAAAAGGAAAGATCTGCCCAAAACATTTACTAAAAGTAGTAACAGAGGAATAAGTTCTGTTAGCAAATTTTCATTTTGCCTTTATTCATGATTGTCCAATGTCCATCCATAAATTGTTACAATTTTAAGACTATTGTGAGTATAATAATAAACAATAAAATTAAATTAATATTTGGTCCTGTATTCTACATTGAATTAATATGGAATGATTGTGTTTCTCCTTTGAAAGTTTTTTCAGCCTCCTCTTAGTCTTAGAGTCAGGTAGATGGTGCTTCCACTTCTGACATTGTAGTCATCCAGTGTTCGGCCATCCTCCATCTGCTTGCCTTCATGAATCAGCCTTTGTTGGTCCACAGGAACGCTTTCCATACTTTGAACCTTGCGCTTGAACTGTTGTACAGTCTCGCCAGGTGTGATTTCATAGGTACTTGTCTGGCCCTTTTCATTTTTCAGGAACACCTGGGTTGGAATCGGTTCAGTTATCACCATGCAGACTTGTGACCCGGACGCCAAACCGTAGGAGCTCAAAGGTTTTGAATCATCATTTAGACTCATCCTCTGGCCATTGTTGTAGGACAGCTTCTGCCTCTGGACGGCCACTCCAAACTGCTGGCTGATGAGCGTTTTCAGAGAGCCCACTGTAGTGCCAGGCTGCACCACCAGGGACTTTGACTCCCCATTCAGCAGTGTTATAGTTAGCTCCATGGTGTGTAGTCTATACAAAAAATAAAATAAAATAAAAGATTATAACATTTCTTTACCTATCACCTTAAATACACTGTATATATTTTAGACAGGTTTTAACTAACAGATAATCCATTCAACAATACATTTGATTAGCTGACTGCATATATTAGTATATTGTGAATAGTATATTCTGAACTCAAATAGTTAATTTAGAAATAAATATTCAAGATATTTTGTTCTTGATAATACAGTGTTGTCATTAAATTGATTACGATTCACTGCGGCCTTAATGCTCGCTTATTTCTTTGTAATTCATCAAATGATGATTGCATTTTCTGTTTAAATACTACTGAACAAAAATCTAAACGACAACTATACAAATTAGGAATGTCAAACCATATTAATTGTTCGGGGAAAGATGTGTTAAAAAGAAGGTTTTACCTTAATTTCAAGATCCGTTATGTCTTTAGCCGGACAGCACCAGATGAGCGTCAAAACGAGTTGATACCAGTAGGTAAGACAAAGTTGCTCCAGTCTTGGTATCGCAGCAGATATTAACCCAACAGTGTTCATAAGTTTCAGCTGAGCTGTTTTGAACAGCTGATGCCACTGTCCCGCCTCATCGTTTAAGATTCGTTTTCCTTCCTCAATGAATGGAGTGAATCGTTTCGGTTTCCTTTCTCGACTTGCGAGCTGAGCCTGAGCTGATGAAATGTGATGTCATACAGTCATGATAGAAGATTCGAGAATAATCAGACTGATTGCTTTTAGTGATATAAACTAAATGACAAAGTAACTTAAACGATCCAAAGTCTTGAGTTCCAACAATGGGTTGAGAGCTAGGTGCCAAGCTGGTGATGACCCCCCCCCCGAGCATATTTTAATACTAATTTACTGTATTGCCATTCAATGGTCCCTCATGACCTGTGCATAGGGGCATCACTAATTTTGGAAGATATCATTCCATTAAGAATCAGGATACCCGAATGTTACATCATAGGACCCAATTAGAATAACTAGCATTGATTTGCTTACTTGGGGATAGCCATGCATCGCATGACGCTATACTTCATGATAATGACTTGGGGAAGGAAATAATAGACAACAGTATGCCTATCATCTCTAGGCTAAGGGAAGAGAACCATCAACTCCATTTATTGTTTTTCCAAGTCTAATCTACTTTGCCTACTGTTATGCAGTGAATTGGCACAGGTTAACATTTTATACACTGTTTGGATTACTGCAAAGGAAATTCCCCAATAGATGACTGGCATGATAAGCATGACAATGCTAGAATTGAAAGTAAACCGTATTTCTGAAAAATGAAACCAAAACCTTAATTAAAAACTGTCCAATAAAGGTGGCTGTGGCGCCATCTAGTGCTTGCGAAAATTACTACCCCAACTTAAGAACACAATATGATTGCAAAAACTAAACTACACATCTTAAAAACAGCAGTCTACAAAATAGTTGCATTGCATACATTTAATGTTGTAGTAGTAGTACATTTGTTGGCTAAAACCAATGCTCACAAAAAAAAAAAAAAAAAAAACAATCTGAAATATTAACAATATATAGTATCAAATATCCACAAATTACAAAAAGATTGCATTGATCAAAACTCAGAATCTTGCAACATGGTAGTCCTCTCCTCCCTCTTGGGTAGTGGAATATTTCCTTGGGGGAAAAATAACATGGTGCAAAATGGTTACTAATGGATCATGTGTGTAATCATACACCCAAATATTTACTAATCTCTGGTGTCGTAAAATGTATAGAAACCCAAAGTTGGTTCCTTACCAGGTGGAGCCACAAAATACTCCTCAATTGTGCTTCTGGGGAGCTGGAGTAATTCTTCAGCAATGTCTCCTTCCGTCACAGCATCATCCCTGAGGTACAATGTTCTGAAAGACAGGTTATTTAGGAGGGATTAGGCAGAAAGTTGGGTGTTTGTAATTAGCATCCAGGCAAAGCTATTTAGTGCATGAGTGGAGCAAGCCAATATCCTGGTTTTAGCCAAGGAAAATAGGAGGAAGAGAACCCAACGTCATTTTCTCTACTTGGCCAATCGAATGGGCAGATTCATCACGCTGGGTGGCAAGCTGCAGCTTGAAACCGCGGGGAATACATTGAAGACAATGGAGTGGTGGAGTGGACAGGGAGAAACAAAAAATATTTCTGAACGACTGATACCATTGTAAACACTTCTGGAAAATGACAGAATACACATAATACATTGTTGTCTGTTGTGTTGCTTTTCGATGTGTACACTGTGTAATGTTATATAGCTATCCAAAGAGCAGAAAGTATGCTTCTGAACGTTCTGAACGTGACGTCACTGTCTGCGACTGCAGCTGGGTGCTATTGCAACGAGGGGCAGTTCTCGCGATGAGAGGCTAGGCAGACTCATTTTGTGCTCTTTAGATAGCTTAATAAAATGAAACGATGCAATTCTAAAAACACCCACTCAGACAACAATCTGTGACCTGTTTTCTTTTATATTCCTGAACCGATTATATGACATTGGTCGCAGTCGCAGACTTGGCAGACTTGGCTTCCCTTCCTTCTCAATAAGAACTTCCTTGGTTTTAGCCCGACCCTCAACCTAACCTCACAGACCGTCAAGTCTGTGTGGTTGGGCGTCGGGGATTTAGGCTTAGGGTTACGGTTGAAGGGGCTAGGCCCTAGCCTAGTGTTTAGGTGTTTGTAGCAAAACCTTAGCCGCTAGGGTTTTGCTACAAACATACCTAATCCCTTCTCACCCGCAGGGTGACGTAACAGTTGCCTGCAGGGGTGGTAGTGACTCACCATACTGGTGAGTCACTACTAGATCTGTGTGGTGACTCACCATACTGGTGAGTCACCATCAGTGACTGTTAAGTCACCCTCACAGGGTGACGTAAACATCGTAATTTAGCCTTATTCGTATTGTACCTTTCCTCCAAAACAGAGTCCATTGGTTCAACTCCATCTGTGTTGACAACATGAAGCTGATCTGCAAATCGTATGGCTTTCTCTAAACATATCAGTCCCTCTTTGGTGCGGAAATCAACCAAGGCTAGTCTCTCCAGTTTGTCCACCAGATCAGCAGGGACCTGACATGCCTACATACAAAGGAAGGAAACATGATTAGAGGTTGTAATGTGTTGGTTAGTAGTCCAACAATGTCCAAGTAATTCACAGCTACAGACAACAACTAAAGTAAATAAAGATCAATTTATTTAGCTGTCCACCAAATATGAACACTGTATGAACATTGACTATTGGAAGCCAGGTCTCATGGCAATAAATGCAACAAAAATAACTAGACAGAACACCTAGAAGTAATGCCCCAGGAGGAGACAGGTATCCACCAGGATTGATAAGGATCAAATCTGAAGGACAGGCAGTAAAATATTTAGTAAAATGGTGTTAGAATTCATGAATGAGTGAGCAGATCTTTATCACCATTACATTGGAAAGTTGTTTATCCAGCACTGGTTCCCACGTTGCAACCTCTGGTACCTATAAAATAGTTTTCAGTGAAGACTGTTTGTTAATTTAATCTCGTCAGTACATATATAGCCTAGCCATTGTCTCAAAATCACTATGATTAACCTATTCCTATATTCCTGAACTAACGTGTTATAGGTTTCTGGTCTAGATCAGATCTGTCCATCCATAGATATGTGTCCATCACCCTGGTCTTTCCTCTCTCCCCAGTACAGTAAGTAGCCTTGCCAGGCCATGATGTCAGGAGGCCCGGCTGAGCCATTGAGGCCCATATACGTAGGTCAGGAGCCTATCTCCTGTTTCTGTAGCGTGAGGCAGCTTGATGTACAAGTACACCCCCTGGACATGACGCTAGTATATCGCAGGGACTTACCCCCAATCCAACCCTTGATGCTGAGTGCCAAGCAGGGAGGCATTGGGTCCCATTTTTAGAGTCTTTGGTCTTTCCTCTCTCCCCAGTGCAGAACGGCAATATGTCACATTACTTATTGGAGTGCAGGGCTTCACACTAACACTTGCCCGGGGCAAGTAAAAAAAAATGGTCGGGCAAGTGAAGACTCCTACCTTGGTTGCCGCCCGATCAGGCAAGTGTGCAACTTGTGTGCGCTATAACACAACAAGATATATTTGTCTTGAAGGTGGTCATTGCGCTCTGCCTCTGCATCTTTCCCTGCTTTCTAGCTATCTCTCCTATCTCTCTCACAGGTCCATTTGGTTCCAAACTATCATTTTGCTGGGGTCACGGACCCCTGAGTCTGTGACCACTGTGATGACCACTGATTTACAAGGTGAATATTTACTGTAGCTGATTGTGACTTAAACAAAAGAGTCTTTGACTGCGAAAGGAAATGCTTAAAGCACCAAGTAGAAAGTAAACTTACATGCAAAATTTACAATATAGTTTGGGGGGCAAGTAACCATGACCTGAGGACCTTACTTGCACAAGGCCGATGGGCAAGTGCCTCAGAGACCTTAGTGTCAACCCCCGCAGTGTCATCTACCCTGAAAGGTTGACTTCAACTTCTAGACCAGAGCAGCGAATGCCTTTCCACAGACATTCATTTTAGTGGTTTATTGGTTCAATAACCTTTGGCCAGCTGACTCCTGTTTGATTTATTGTATACCCTCATAAGAGACAATTTTTGTGGCTCCCGGTTAGACCTGAATGAGGCCATGGCTCCCCTTCGATGGCATTTCTACCTCTGGGGGTCCCCAATATATATTGTAAAATCAAAGTTAATTTAAGTCAAGAGTGTACACCTGGAAGCATATGGGCCCTAACATACATTGTAAAATCTGAGATAAACTCTGAGAATGTACACATGAAACCATGTGTACATTTGACCCTACACATGAAACCGTGTGTACCGTGGGTTCCCCTCTACAGTGGAGGGAAGTGCAACAAGCCAACAGCCCCTGGATCAAGGCCCACCTCCACTAGATCATGATTGGAGGGATGCTCCTCTCATCCTGATTGGATGAAGGCTTTCTCACCAACCTCCACAGCCAAAACTCTCCAACTATAGAGATGCGCAGTGACGTCACCGCCCCGGTTCCGGAAGTCTTTTCCCAATTCATTTTTCTCATAGACTTTTCGAAAATAATTTATATCAAGACGATTACGCCGCGGAAAAAGCCAACTCGAGTCGTGGCGAATCATGATGACACACACAAACTTTTGGGACAATAAAATAATTTCTAAGATGAAAAACGAAACAAAAAGTCTTGTATCATGCCGTTTTCTACTTCTTCCTAATTATATATTATATGACGATGTTGTGTTTGTTGTCATGATTTGTCACGACCTGAGTTGGCTTTGGCCGCAGCGTAATCGTCTTGATATAAATTATTTTCGAAAGGTCTATGAGAAAAATGAATGGGGAAAAGACTTCCGGAACCGGGGTGGTGACGTCACTGCGCAGCTCTATAGAGTGTGCTGACCATATAATTAGTTTCTCCATGTCCTCAGTGAGTCTATAGAGTTAAAAGATGGATGCAAATTGACCTTTAAGGCCAAGGTCAATTTGCATCCAAACTATAATAAACTACAATAGGTAAACAAAGTCTGTGGCCTGGCACAAAGCTGACAGTTATGTTTCAGGGCTAGTGTGTGAAATCCCTAAACTCAACTCACTTACCTTGGAACGGTACCGACGTGCTATATGTTTAGTCTGAAGGTAGGTCATTATAGGGAGGGAGTTGGTCACGTTTGATAACGTTGTACAAACTCTTCTGACATGGCAGAATGAAGACCTTGTGATAATCATTTTAATGATCGTGTACTATAAATAACAGGACACTGGTGGAGCATACTGCTGTTAGCTACTAAACAGCGGGACGCCGCCATGCCGTGTGTGACAAACAAGCAACCAGGTCAAAATAAGAGGAAAAACGTGACAAAATGTTGAATATTCCTTGTAACATTTTAGAAGTCGGATCTTTTAGTTGGACACATCTGGAGGTTCCTGACATAAACACGTTGAGGGTGGCTGGTTTTAAATGGCATTAGGGAACAGGCCGCCTAAATAAATAAGTAAAACAGAAAAATAAGACCAACGTAGCTTATAATAAGCCGACATGGCAACATTGGGCACAATGCGCATGCGCGCATGGTTAGGCTCACTCGGGCAGATTGTGTAGGTTAAAAACCGATTGTATATTTGGTATTTTCACAGAGAGGCTATTTCTTTCTTTTACATTTAAAGGAATCATCAGATCGCATACCGCATGTGTCACTTATATTACATGCTGCGTATATTACTGTGCAAAATATGATATATAATATGTTGCACAGTAAATTCGATGGTGTAGTATCGCCCCACCCACGCCTTGGACGCCCCATGGGGATGGTTAAATCATATAAATAGTAAATACCCCTCCCTCCTCCCCGAAAGGGCGGTATTTCCACTAAATCAATCAACACCTATAACCTTTAAATCACCTTTATTGATAAGCAATGGAACAATAAAGTTGGAACAGTGGTTTTGTATTTATTACTACTAAATAACACCCCTATCATAATGGTATAGTCTACTCTTGACACTTCCGTGTTCAAAAGTTTTATTTAGGAAAAGCTTTGGGGGAAAGTTGCCTAGCCGGGGGCTAGCACCTATAGGATATATTAGTGTTTCACGAAGAAATCAATTATATTGATTCCATGTTAGATCGCTGCGAAGGCATACAGCCGTCTTTCACATGGCTATAATAACTATAAGCTGCCAAATGTTCTATTGAGAGTCTTCATAAAGAGGAAGATGTCCACGGCTACCGTTAGCGATGCTATTAGAGTGTCGTTTCCACTGCATGCATCGGTTTGGGAAAATGACTACAGGAAACTGGAGAATGACCTGCCCCAGGTTGGTAAACATCTAACATAACATACAGCAGCTGTGTATGTATTGTATGTGTATCAGCTACTGCATAATTACATAACACATCTCTATCTAGTGTAGGCCAGGCGTCACACTTAGCAGATCAAAGTGGCTCCAGTGGATTGAGTTGATAGATGTGTTATGACGGTGGTTTTCAACCTTTTTCATACCAGAGCCCACTATTTATTCAGAAATTGAGCCACGGACCACCATTTGATGTCATTGTAGCCCCACAGACCCCAAAGACAAAAAAAATCTTTTGCTTTTGTCCACAATTCCAGGCTGGATTTGAGAAGCAAAACCGTCAAACATACAGATCAAAATGAAATCAAAATTAACTGTAATTGTAAACATGAAACCAAATGGACCTGCAACATTTGGTTTCATGTTTACACTCTCAAAGAGTTACCACTGGTTGAAAACCACTGTTTTATGACACTGACAGTACATGTTTTAATTAACAAATTAAAAGCCTGTAGACATTACGATTCAAGTAACAATAGAAACATTAGGTTTAATGACATATTAGACAGACAGACGTGATCACACATAATTGTTCACCAAGAACGCTTCTCTCGGCTATTTGTATTCATTAGATTGCACTCATTTTAAATTGTTCCTTATGTTTCCTTCAGAGTGACATTGAGGCCGTGGACCCTAGAGGGAGGACAGCTCTTCATTTAGCCGTGTCACTTGGGCACCTAGAGTCAGTGAGAGTCCTTCTAAGACATGGGGCTTCAGTCACTAAAGAGAATTCCAAGAATTGGACAGGTTAGGCATTTAATCTTAAATTACATATATTACTGGCAAGGAAATCACATGATTCCCATTCGTGTATACCGGTATGTATTTGGATTATGAATGTTATGTTTTAGTGGCATTGTGGGCACTTCCTGCATTTCAACCTATAGGCCTACCCATTTGTTAAAACAGATTCCTTATAAAGACACAAACCCACTTGTCTTTTCTTAGCACCAACCCTGAGGTTTTTTTTTTATAATGTTCACAGTTTGTGGATGACATATGCTATTAGCTTAAAAGTGTTAGTAGTAATGGGTTGGACTGAATCTGCCTGTGTGTTCAGTGCTGCAGGAGGCAGTCAGTACTGGAGACCCAGAGATGGTTCAACTGGTGCTTCAACGCAGAGACTACCTCAAAGCATCTACAGCACTGGGAGGTGTGCCAGAGCTCCTGTCCAAGATCAGAGAGGTTTCACTTTTGTTTTTTACACAGTGCCCCGCCCCTTGCCTTTTTACGTGTACTAGTGATACCAGTATACTGTATTCATTAACCGATGTTTTGTTTTGCCCCCAGTCTCCTGATTTCTACATGGAAATGAAATGGGAGTTCACCAGTTGGAGTAAGCTTTTACCACCCATTGTTATACAATAGCATTTCACTGATTTGTTATGCAGCAAGTATTATATACATTTTATGCAAAGATTTTTTTTAAAATAAGTTTATTTAAGCGGAAAGTTAATGCCTTTTTTTTATTATTAAGTCCCCCTTGTATCTAGAGTATGTCCAAGTGATGTCTGTCGCATCTGGAAGAGTGGTGCCAGCTTGCGAGTAGATTCTACTCTTCTTGGCTTTGAGAACATGACGTGGATCAGAGGGCGTCGGAGCTACATTTTCAGAGGCGATGGTACGTAAATTCAGTTACGCACAGTGTCACAGACAAGCACGGGCCTTAACCTTTTGACACATGTCTTTGTTCTTTCTCATTTACTTTTGTTTATACCGTAACTTTCAACAGATGCATGCACAGAGTTGATGGAGGTGAACCATGATGAGGAAGTGGTGGACACTGAACGCTTCAACATATCCCAAGAAATGGAGGATGTCACCTTGGATTCAATGCAACCTGCTGAACAGGAAGTTGCCAAAAGGTTGACCACTTCCATTGTCAACACATACCTGGACACCAAGGATATTGCCTTTGAGAGGCAAGATCTATTTCCTCATTGCACTTTTTATTATGATATAATTGACATGATTTCACTCAAACTATTTTTGTTCTATTTTTAGATTGTAAGGCGGAAGAATTCTAAAATTGTGAGTCAGCAGCCTGACTCGAGAATACCTAGCGTCTAATAGACTGGTTAGGCGTGTGTTGCAAAAATCTTTAGGTGCAGTGAGGGTGCAGTTTAGTTTATGGCATTTACTGTAGTTTATGGCTGGAGAGGTGTGTTGAAGAAGTGCTACTCCTGTAAGTTGGACTCTTGCAAGTTATGGCAGTTTGAGGGAGTCCTTCACAATTCTATTTCTAAATCTGTATGTAATAGCTCTAATATACCCTAAAATGCACAAGTTTTATTTATTTTTAATTTTCACCAGGAATAAGTCTGGGGTCTGGGGATGGAGGACTGACAAAACTGAAGTTGTCAATGGATTCGAAGCAAAGGTTCATATGTTTTAACTTTATTTTAAACACAATCACTAAAGTTTACCGTGACAGTGTACTTTATCTATAGGCCTATGTGATAGAATAATACTTGGATGTTTTTCTCAGGTGTTTAGTGTCAACAATGTGAATGTGGTGATCCGGACAAGGACAGAACATCTTACAGATGAGGAAAAGGCCAGGATAAAAAGTAGGTGTGAATCCTTGTGCAGACACGAATTTCCCAAAATGGTGATTAGGGTTGATAAAGTCAGTGTAATAATGTGATCATAACAAATGTGTTATCCACTGAGAGCATTATTCACATGATGGCCTTTATTTCATACTAGTAGGCAGTGGTGTTTTTTTTTCTTTTTTACTGGTACCATGACGTTTAATGGTGTCACATGCATACAGACATGCAGGCTCCACTACATTTGTGTACAGAACAGGCTTATGTAATATTGCTTTGTATGAACGTCTTTGATGGAGGAGGAGTCATAAGTTGTTAGGAGGGATGTGCGTGTCCCCCACGAGTAAACCTAAACCACTGGGTAGGCTACTAGGCGGTAGGTGCGTCTTGTGCACATCTTGCTGCAGTCTTTTTGCAGTCTTTTAAATGTCTTGTCTTGTCTGGAGTCTGTGAAAAATCGGTTCGGTCTGAAATCACCTTTAGAAAGTCTTATGCGCCTTCTAATAATTCTATAGAAAATGCGTTCTAGCAGGAATATGCCCCCACTGTTCCGTTTTGTTCCTGCGTGTGCAAGTAAAAACAATTACTGGTATCACAGCGTGGTACTGAACACATTCTGTTCTCTGAACACGACACCACTGCTATGGATATGAAGTAAGAGCAAAATAATCATGTGTGAAAATATGGTCAATGGAAAATGGACTTTGTTTTGTAGGTGAACGGAATGTCCTTGAGTCGCTTCTGGGCACCGTTGAGCAGCACATAAGTGCACAGGGGGTAAGAAGACATTGTTCTATAAACTATGCATGAAAAACTTATTGAAGTAGCAGGAGTCGCCTGGGTGAATTGATATGAACACTTCTTGTAATTGCCTTGATAGGACCTTACTCTGGAGTATGCAACTGCCACTAATCCTACTGCCATCACTCCAGAGGAATATTTTGACCCAGAATTTGACCTGGAAAACAGAGACATCGGACGTCCTATTGAGCTCACCACCCGAACACAAAAGTGAGGGGAAAAAACAGCATGATGTTAAATAAGGGAATATTATTTTTTGTGTGAGTTTACAATTTCTTCATTATACACAGGTTCAAAGGCACATTGTGGATGAGTGAAGATCACCCCCTGTCCCTGGTGGAGCAGGTAACGCCCATCATTGACCTCATGGCCCGGACCAGCTCCCATTTTGCACGGCTGCGAGACTTTGTCACCCTGAAGTTCCCTCCAGGATTTCCCATAAAGATTGGTACATTCACTATCCCCTCACAGAACAGAAATGGCAAAATTTAAATCATAACACAAACCAAACACGGGTCCTCATTCTTATGCAAAATATATATTTAATTATTTACCTACTTTAATCTCTTATTTGACCTTTTCACACAGAGATCCCCCTGTTCCATGTGCTCAATGCCAGGATTACTTTTGGAAATGTCAACAAATGCAGTACAGAAAACTCAGCGAACACATCTGCAGCTACAACACCTACGTCTGAGGGGGGAGATGTTCAAGCTGCTGGTAGGAACAAAGCTACATTTTGCTCTTAACTTATATGATGTTCAAACATTAAGTCTTTATTTGTATCATATTGCAAAGCATTTATAGGAACTTGCTGAAAACTGCTCCATTGTTTCTGGTCCACCTAGCGCCCCTCCCATTCCAGGTGTGTCCTTCAGTGTTTGATGTGCCTGTGCACTACCGCCATCGGGGTGGGAACCGCCACACTCCTATGTCCAACCATGACGAGGAGCTTTTGCAGTACGCCATCCATCAGAGTCTTTTGGAGTCCTGCAATGTCCCAGGACAGGTCAGGGCATCAAGTAGACTAGAGAACCAACTTCACTCACACGTACTATTCATAACAGGACCACACATTCTGCCTACAGCGTTCTTCCTAATCTCAAGATAACACAGTTCTA
This sequence comes from Benthosema pterotum, assembly GCA_039105355.1. NCBI lineage: Eukaryota > Metazoa > Chordata > Actinopteri > Myctophiformes > Myctophidae > Benthosema > Benthosema pterotum. The sequence goes on along the minus strand of CM076972.1, from coordinate 33,771,617 downwards.
TGTAGATTAATTCTCCAATAAACACAAAGTCTTCTGGTTTTTATTACAGGATGTAAGCTGGGATGATGCCAACGGCGACTTCAGTGATGCTATGCTCAGTAGCCCGAGTGACAGGTAGGTGCCTGGAATGTGTGTTTACAAAGAGAGACATGGTGCATAGTCTTCTCCTTATGCACACCATTCTCTTGTTCTAGGAGTGTCCCAGAGGGGTCGCTAGTGGACTTGGGAGGCACATCCAGCCCTGTGAGCTCAGTCTCAGCCTCCAGCCCTGACACAGACCTCCGCCTGGCCATGGAGCTCTCAGCCCGAGCTCAAGAGGAAGATGAGAAGAGGAGACGGCAAGAGGAAGAGGAGCTGGAGAGGATATTGCAGCTATCGCTCACCGAAAAGTAAAAGGAACAAGAGGGAATAAAGGCCAATTATTCTTCACCGAAAAAGTGTCATGACATGTCGCTCAACGATGTACGTATTTGCAACAGACTTTTTTCCGGTTTAAAATGCGTCATTTTTTTCAGATGGAGTGACGAAATAATAAATTAAGCCTAAGGAGAGAGGCCAGACCTCCCTGTAACCGTGTTAACTTTTCCAGATCCAGAACCAACAGCCACACCTCAACTTTCCCAACCACTACAGTCAATCTATGCAACTGTTATTCTTTCTGTAATAGATCATTGTTGTTGCACACAGGCAATATCAAACTCCCTTTATTCAAAAATGTCCAAAAGCTATTTTGGTAAGAACATACTCCTTTATATATTTGTATCTTAACATAATGCGTTAAGTTTTGTGTCCTGTCCTTCAGTTAAGCCAATACCCAATACTTTGTCATTGTTGACCGTATGTTTTTGAATAGCAGGGTTAAATCAACAGTGGGATCTGTAGCATTGAAGTTTTTCGAGTATATTAAACGACTTGAAATGATTAGTCTACCTATAGTCACCTGGTAGAGGGTTCATGGTCTTACTGAATGACTGAAAATCTCAGGGTTCCATTATTCCACAGTCTCTTTGCTTTGAAATTGGGCTTGTTGTTTGTAGAAATTGGAATAGTTATTTATTTTTCTTTTGTGCAGAATGATGTCAACCATATACCTTCTTATGTTATACTTATAATTTTCTATTCTGTTCATTCCAAACTGGCTAGAAGGTTTACGGATAAAGTGTAAACAAACTCTGATACTTGTGAATGTATAGTATAAGATAGATATTATAAAAGCATGTTGTGAGATGTAATTCACCTGCATGGTGATATCTTTCCTGCACAAAAAGAAGGAAGTTCTGGCTGGTTCCCTTAGGCTGAAGCCTTATTTTGTTTAGCGTGCCCCATTTATGGTTTGATAGAATTATTATTTTTTTTTTAGATTTTTCAAAAATCAGTTAATAAATAACCTCAACCATTGTCACCTCAGTTCACAGAAGCAATAGCAGCACCCACAGTGCCTGTGTATCCATACTGTAGTGTGTTGTGATTTCAAGAATCAAAGACGATTATTTGTCACTCATAGAAGTAGTCTTATGTTGGCGTGACGTGTTCCACTGGCTGTGCTAACAATAACTAATAGTGTTGCATGGATCATCATAATGAAAGATGTTTTTCCTCAAGTTAAATAAAACGGAGCAAGTCTTTGGCATCCTAAAGCTACAAACACCGACTTGACAGAATGAAATTCTGGATTTGAATATCAGATATGCTGGTTAATATTTAAGAGGCATGTTCCACTTGAGGAAGTGGAGGTCTTTATTCTGTGCAATGGTACTTGGGCCAACCTTTCTGAAGTGGAAGCTGATTTCAAAATGTTTTTCCAAATGTAATTGAGTGATCATGACCATTAACCACTATAGTTGATTTAACTGATAACCAACCATTTGTCTGTGTTGCTTTGTCCAGTTTTCTGAGGCTTGAGCTCACGATTTGCTATTTTAATGATCACATTGCCAAACCGCTCAAAAGCCTTTATCAAGGCTAGCTTTGGTTAGATTTTGAGGGAACAGTCTTTATAATATGCCATTTGCTAGCTGTAAAGCTTTTTTTATTTTAACATGTCAAAAACGTGTTGATTTCTTAAATAAAAGCACTTTATTTCCATATTGCACTGATGTCATTGTTTGAATGTACAAAAAAAAGGTACTCAACACATTAAATGTACATTTTGTTCATGATAGTTTTGCCCCTAAAGTCATCTTCTGCTGTCACACCATCCATCAGTGCTCTGGGTTCTACATAATTATAGTATCCCGGCCTTTTATTGTGATCAAATTGGATTGTGCAAGTGGAGCATAGGGCTACACCATACCCATAACATTATGTAGGAGAAATTATGTCTAAATATGGAATGGCAATTGTGTTACTATACTCCGTGTGTTAGAAATCTACCATGATTTGTAAACAAAGTTAAAATTCAATTGTGAACAGATTTTACTTGCTATGCTGCACTTGGTACCCTTGTGTAGCAAGTGCAGTATTGCAGAAAATAAACGTTAACCTTTTGTTACCTACAGTACAAGAATAGAAGTGAAATGGAAATGTTGAAAACATGTCACGTCAACTCATGTCATGACGCTTTACTGGGAGACGTCTAGAAAAAGTATTATGGAATTATCTGAGAATGCAAATCAGATTTTAAAGATGGCTTCAAATAGTTTTGCAATTCAAGTTGAGTTGAGTAACCAAATGTACTGTCTGCAGTGAAGACATCGTATAGGATTCATCCTAAAAGATTTTGGAACAAATCATATTGGAGATTTTCTTAGTGAAAAAGATGTATATACATCTTAAAAGACAAGGAGGTTGTTGGTTCTTTACTAGCATACTGGTTAGAGTATGTTTCACAGATGAGGCAGTTCATGTGGTAAATACAGTTTATTTAGTCCTTTGTGCAGGAGAGGCATGTTAAAAGGATTGATGGTGACAGATGATTGTTTGGCTGACAGCAAAAAGGGGTAAATTGCAAACAAATTACAAATAAATGAAATCAAAAACAAACATAAGCAAATAGAATATACAGAAGGTCAAGTATGACGCACTTACTCAATAATACATCTGTATAGGCTTAGGTGGTTCCAGTGCTACCAGCACCTCCAGTGGGACAAATGTTTGTGTGTGTCCTCTGGTTTGGTCTATGTAGTCCCCAGGTGTGCCAATTGGTGGCCCCACCCACCAAAATAACTAACCAGGCAATTGTCCAACCACCACTCAGTCCCAAGAGTGGCAAGCATTTTAACATAGGATTAAGAAAATCCAATACGATATCCACAAAAATATTACAGGATTTCTATAGAAAGCCTATTGGATTTCTTAATCGTATTAAAAAAATCAAAACGATTTGTTCCAAAATCCTTTTTTTTTTACTATAGGGATTGATTCAAAAAGATCAGATCCAATATTAAATTAATCAATTAAAACAGGATAACAAATAGAAGCATTATAAACATTTTTTTTATATATGTAAAAAAAAAAAAAAACATTAACTCCTTTAGAGGGAAATTCCACCCATTTTCACCTTTTACTATATGTCATCATGTTTCCTAGAAAGGGAGGTATGGAAGAAATCATTAACATGGTGAATCACATCTTGGTGGTGTCATCAAGATGTGATTCATCATCATATAGGTCAGGAAATCCCTTTTAAGATAGAAGATAGATGTTCTATTATTATAATTATTATTTTTAATTAAAGAAAATATCTTACACAAAATGAGGTAGGCATTTGTCTTCTAAATGCTGGTAAGCTAATAGCAGCATGTCAAATAATAGCCATGCTTCAGTCATGTTTCAGGGCTAGGCAAATAACACAAATTAAAGAATAAAAATAAATTAAGTCATCAATGTCATTAAGTAAATTGGCTGCCTGTCTCCCAGTGAGTAACTGATCCATCCTGAAGAGAGATTGTCATATCCTTCATGAGGTGTTCAAGAGGTTCATCGACGAGGCAGTGGTTTGTAAACACATACAGCCATTGTGATCATCACCACCAGCAGGATAGAAAAGACCGTCGCCATTACAACTGTAACAAAATATGCAACCTACAATCAAACAATGAATATGATTTGGATTCGATATTTAAAAAAAACAGACAGGCAAAATTAAATAAAAAACATGCAAATGTGTAACACAATTGTCAATATTAATTTATCTATGGACAATAGTTCGTTTACTAAAGCCCGTAGATGGACCAGAGCTAATAAACGCCCTATCTCAGAAGAGCGAAAAAAGCACTTTAGGATTTGGCAGTGCCGGCCGGTAGGCTAATCAATCATATACAAGACCTTACCTAAATTTTGATTTTGTAATACCACATAAGGCCTCTCATTCAGTTTAGAGTCATCCAACTGTCCGCTCACTAACATTCCAAAACAACAAATTATAGTTGAACTTGTAATGGTATGACGCAGCATCTCGAAGGTGATTGTAGTAGCGTGTGATAGATGTATGATGGAGAATGAATGAAATAGTAGCGTAGGCTATTAGCTATGGTACCAGCGAGCAGTCTGCAGTGCACACTGCACACCCAAATCTTCCGCCACGTGATCTGGGTCCTAAAGCCGTCTATTTAAAGGTAGGGGAAGTGATTTCACTTTTGTCTGATATCACAAAAAAAAAAAAAAAAAAAAAAAAATCTGTTAAAATGCTCTATTACAAGGCGTGCAGACCATATGTTTCCCCCTCCCCCACATTAGCAGAGGAGCTAATAAAAGTTCCCCAGGTGGAGGGTGAATTCTCCTCCGATCGAGCAGCAGGTTCACATAGTGTAGCTACTATTGGGCGCCCCTAGTGCACCAGGCTGGTACTACACGATGAATTTCAAATCACTTACCCTACCTTTAATTGAACTTTTTTTTTATTTGGTAACCCATTTTTCACCCGGTGCCAATTCCTAACAGTGGGCTTAATTGCCTCATGCTTCCTACAATGCATGAGGAGTCCAAGCTGCCTTCTTTTCACCTGACGGGAGTTTCCCTGGTTGGATGTAGCGCGTGGAAGGAACACGTTATTCCAACCAGTTCCTGACCCCTCCATCAAGCGCCCGGCTGGCCAGGGGGAGGCAGTTTAGAGCCCATGTGTTTATTTATTTTTATTTGCAAGTTTTTATGAGGTATGGTGGCACTTTCTCCAACCCCGCCTTAGATATGGGCATGGCATTCACTGATGACACGCATGAGAAGACACGCCACCAACAGCGGTGCCCCAAGCTGGGAATCAAACCCAAAACCACTAACCACTGTTCCACCGTGCCCCCTTAATTGCATGGTTTTAAGGAGACATAGTTGCATGTCTCCCTCTAATCAGAGCCATAAAGTATTGGCAGAGTTATGCAAACTCTGTTCTCTCCATGGGGTCAGTCAATGGAGGCTCTTCTAGACTAGGTGGATTGAGAATGGGACAAGAATGAACAGCGCTCGAAGGATCTACAAGAATTTGGAGGTTTGTAGATCACCTATTTGAATAAATACAAAAACACCTTGAAGACCATTTGAAGAGCGCCATGAAACACCTTGAAGAGCCTTTGCACAAAATGTATTCAACTATGCATGTACAGTTACAGTCTTGGTACTACTTCCAGCTCCTCAACGGCTACTACTCCCCGAACGCACCTGACCCCTGCCTATTTTGACTGGAAAGGAGTACAGAGGAGGATGGAGTACAGCATCTTACAATGGGACGGGCCCACAAGATTTGCTAGTTCGCAACAACACCAAACCCAGATTCATCTCAAACAAGGGGCTAAATAAATTTTGCACCTATCTTACAAAAATGTGCAACACCTATAGTACCAACAGCCATTAAGGCACGTGAATCCACTTCTTGTTGTGCCACACACACACACACACACACACACACGCACGCACGCACGCGCGCACACACACACACACACACACACACACACACACACACACACACACAATGATACATAACATATAAGTTATGTAATTTAATAACATTTGCCTATCCTGTTAGTTATAATTGCCTACTTTTTAAACCTACAGTATATGTAATGTGCATTGTTTGGTAGTTAGAGTATGCAGGCGTGCAGTTACTGTATTAACGTGATGCATGTGATCATGTCTGCAGTGAATTATACTGTACTATTGCATTTCTCTAAGTATGGCATTAAGCTAAGCTGTTAATGAAATAATGGTTTAAGAAGTCACATTTGTGAAACCTACAGAAATTATCAGGTTAGTTGTAGTGCAAAAGATTGGGACCTCATCTCTGCTTGGTTTCTCCTGGCGAATAGCTCACCAATGTGCCCACAAAAGACAAAGAATCTACAGAAATTGTCAGGTTAGTTGTAGGTATAGGCCCACAAACAACCAACAATCCATTTTAAGGTAAAAGTATGACTGGCATATCATATGGGTGTGGGCCCCTGTGGGGTCCCATTTTTCATAACTGAAATGTCAGAGAGCAATGAAGTATAAAGGTCAAACTGCTTGGGGTTATATCCTTACATCATTATGTTCATGACTGATGTGTATGGCCTTTACCTTCACTTCCCAGCCTACTATCTCACCATGCAAGCTCTTCATCATTACATGAACCACAAGCATAATGTTGGGAGTCATATCGGAATGTTGAAAATGCAACTACAAAAAAAACCTGTTGCTCATTGTGTAGTGTGTGTCTCTCTCTCTCTGAACATGCACGCACACAGACACAAACACGCACGCACGCACACATGCACACACACACACACACACACACACACACACACACATGCATGAAGACTGTTTGACTGTGCGTGTGTGTGTGTGTGTGTGTGTGCACGCGCGCATGTGATGATTGTTTATTGACATCAAAATAGATAACTTTCAGCTTGTGTGAGTCATTAGAGGAGCCATAATGCCATTAATTGGCATAACATGCTGGGGTGCATGATTGGACAACAGAAGTGCACAAATGCAAATATTATCCAAATGGACGAGTCTATGACATCTTTTACTGTATGGACTAAAAGAGCATGTCTTGATGCATCATAATCGCCACTGTATAATTAAATGTTGGCGTTTTGTTTTTATTTCTATGTACTGTAAAATCATGAGCATAAACAACTTGATGCAGTATTGACTACTGTACTACTGAAGGGTTCAGTCAACGCCGGGCTTACAAGCATCCATGATGATGAATTGCATGTAAACTAAAGCTATGTACTGATACTACAGTATGACATAACATATCAATACTTTCCCACTCCCTTTTAAGTGCTATTTGATACATAACTGTACTACTACCACTACAACTATTATAGTGCCTACATTATGTGCATTCTGGTAAAAGGCATACATATCTATGCAGTCACTGTGTTTCCTCCCTACTGCACAGTAATCACTGCAAAGCTGCTCATCTCAGATAGAAGAGAGGCCATCCAATCAGCAGTGCTCCTTTCATGTGTCTCTCTCTTCTGCTGGTCTGTTATGCAGACACCTCTCTTGCGGTAGTGGCCCACACAAAGGGGCTTTGATCAATGCTTCCCTCAACCAGTACCCAAATGAGGAATCGTGTGTTCCACTTTCCATTCTTCCATCTCTCATACCAGTGATCTTTCAAGCATTCAGGCCCTGACAACCAGGACAGTGTGAATAACTATGGGCTTTGGGGGGCACCTACAGTATAGTGGAAATGGTTTTGTTTGTGCCATAGTTTGTGCATGTGTGTTTTAGGTGGTGAGGGGGAATGAGTGTCTGTGTAGGGGCGGGAGGTTATCTGTTAAATAAAACATTCAGAAGCATTTGAAGCTAGAAGCTGCGCTATTGTTTTGTTGATTAATTCAGGATATTGCAAATCAGCCTGTTAATTAGAATATCTTGCTGAGATAAAATGGCATGAGGGAATGAGAACAAGTTTAAAATAGATACAGTATACTCAGCATACTGCATGTAAATAACCTTCTAAAATAAGTGACCTAAATGTTCAATTAAAATAACAGAAAAATAAAAATAAATAAGAAATACACTGTCCAGTGAGCTTACATAATACCCATTGTATTAGATTGAATGCAGCAAATACATTGTGGATTGAAACACACTATTATCATCATTTCGGAGCTTGTGTCAGGCAATATTTTGTCACATCCTGATTGAAAATGAGTAGCTGCTAAAAAACAGTCAACAACAGTCATTAATCTCGATGATGATTTATACTGTAGATAAATTAACATTTCTGATTTAGACACAAAGTATAATGTCTCAATCAATTTTTGAACAGTCTTTTCTTTCATCAGAAAATACATACGTTACATACGTTATTTTTTTTGTGTGGAGAGGCACAATATAAAACAACATTTACAATTCTTGCACATAGAATAATTAGGCACATTTAAGGCAAAACTAGTAAAGTAAAATGAACACTTTAGACAAAGACCCAAGATTCAAATTTAAAATATTTTAAACTGACAATTTCCATTCGGATGTAAAAACCAAATGAATTGCAATGCACATCATCTGTGAAAAGTCTGACAATGTGAGGTTACACATCATCTACTACACAAGCTACACTTTCTATAGCTTTCACTACACAGAGCACTCAGAGATTACAGTCTTTGGATAAGGAGTTGAAGATATCAACTACACAGTATATGAAAACTTCTATTGGTATATTAATATGCATTTATATATTGTTCTTTTATTGAAGGCCTCAGTCATATCCATAACAGATAACTGTGGGGGTGGCAAATTACATTTTATGGGAGTAGGCTATTGAGCAGCTGTTGTAAACTTCCATACAAATACTAGACCAGAAGTAAAAATACAGCATTGAAAAAGATAAAGTAGTTTGTAGTCATTGTTTTTGGTTTGACCACGTACACATGTTATTATATAAATAGGTCCTCTCCAACAAGAATTTGTGTAAACGTAGGTTCAAGACATGGATCATTTATAAACCACACACGATATCTGCTTAGAAGTTTGTCACACAAATACATTGGTATCCATAACAGCTGACATATTGTCAGCTATTGTGTACAGTAAATAAACAGTGTTCAGCTTTTGTACAATAAACAGTCGAGAAAACCCACTAAGAACGTGTCACATGAAATCACATATAATTCTTGAATCTTGGATCACTGGTTTTAAGATGTGTTGTTGTATGTGTAAATAATATAGGGCATAGCAATGGTTGGCCATCTTGTGGTGCTATAGATCGAAAGCTCATTAATTTTTGCCATAATAATTTCCAAAGATGCTATTCGTTATTTTAAGCCTGGAATCAAGTCATCCATGCTCCTGGTGAATAACGACTATAAACATTTCATTCTGTGTAAAAAAAAAAAAAAAAAAAAAAATAATATATAATTATATTATATATTTAATACATACTTAAAATATTTTTTGGAGGGCTTCATGTTCTGTGCCTTAATGGCTAAAACATGCATACACAGTAAAATCATCACACTTAATTTAATTCAGAAGTTCAAATTAAGACTAAGGATTTTACTGCATAACAGCATGATCAAATAGGATATTACCATGCAACTGGTGTTTTTGTTTTTCCATGTCACATGTCACACTCGAGGTAGACTTTTTAATCAAAATGAATAGCTAACATAGCCCAACAGTACACCTATTAGTACATTAGGTTTGGTCGATCTTCCGTAAACACTGTCACTTCATGTAGTTATTTCGCATTGAACTCTGTTCACACAATTGTATTCTGTCTAGTTTAACTTCTAAGTATGTAAATGACTTCATTGCCAGTTGGTGGTGAATTATGTTGGGTATCATTATGTGCATCGTCATACCTCTGTTGGAAATAGCAGAATATGTAAACTGAACAAATACATGTACATTTCTTTCAAAAATATTAAATATGGTGTTCAGATTTGGTCACAGGCAATCTACAAAATAGATGGTTCGTCCGATCAAGATTTACAAGCAGGTGTGAAGTGTGTTCCCTGTTTTATAGGCCAACCTCTCTGTGTTATTATGGTACTGGAGTCATGCTGAGGGCATCTGTGTGGATGTCTGGCACAGTCCTCTCAGGTCTCAGACACACTGCCAGGCGCTGTGAGCAACAAACGGGACAGAAAGGGTCTCAAATTACAAATAGCATTGGGTACCTGAGAACATACTTTCCAAAAAATCATATTTGAAATTTGGCTAATGTGTGGGTGGGCTAATGGAGTGCTAGTTGTGTCATCCTCGGTGCAATGATGCATGAACAACGAGGCGTGAAGTGAACAATGTATGAGTTAGTGGAACTGCTATTCTGCTATTTATGAGAATGACATTGTAGGCCTTAAAAGCCTACCTACCATCTATACTTTGTGCAGTAGTTACTGAGTGAGATGACAGGGGTTGGCTCTGTACTTTGCTATGCCAAAAATAGGTGTTAACCTTATGTAAATGTTCCCTCCAGAATGCGGATGCTGAGGATCAAGTGGTGAAGTGGTTGTTAAGGGGTGTGCTGTCACATGCTGCCAAACCTCACCTTATTTTAATGTGTAATCTACTTCATGAAGAAACTGTGTGAGTTCTACTGACCTGTTTAAGTGATCCAGGTGTCCACACTAGTTTGTATACCATATAGATTGGGATCCACATGAAGGATGAGAACCCAATGATGTAGCCCACTGAGATGCTCCATTCAGGGTACTTGTAGTCAAACAACGTGAGGGGTGGTGCTTTCAGCAGGGAACTCACTATGATATACTAAAAAGGAAAAAAAAAGAATTGTGGAACCAATCCTGAAGAGATATATTTAGAAAATGATCTCTGTCAATTGATCTTGATTTTTAGAATTGCAGTGATTCCCAAACAGTTGTGTCATGATGAGTCAAGTCCATGTGTGCCTTTTTATGGGATTTTGTGATAATCACACATTATTATTGCATAAAGTTTACTGAGAAGGACAAGGACAATCATGCCTGACAATGCCTGCACTTTATATCTATGTTTTTCCTTGCATGGTGTTGTCTTATGTCTTGGTTTTTATGTGAAAAAGGAATTGAACGCACACATGTTAATGTGAAGACAAATGTGTGCATACAGCCTGGCAAATAGAGGTATCTGACTCTGATTTTTATTTTTATTAACAACAACTGGTAATTTCCATAGAGCTCCTGAGCCATGTCGATTGTATTGTTGTATGGTCAATGTTGTACTGTATGTCATGTTGTCTCTACGCAGTGGTACTCGTATGCCCAAGACAAATTTCCTTCGGGACAATAAAGTATAACTAACTAACTAACTAATGTAGTATTTATTTTCCTAATTATTTTCCAGATAAATGGATGTTAATGTCATTTCCATCTAAGGTATTGATAGTTTATAAAATTCAGCTATTTTCAGCATTTTAATATGGTTTTATAATAATAATAATTCCCTTGAAAAACTTGAAGTCTGTGCTGGTGGTCCTTTCATTAAATTTAATTATGTCTGTTCGTCAAACAAGAGACTGTTCTTTGTGGCGAGTGCTCACATTCACAATCGAGGTTACAGATTCACCCTTAAATGCATGTCCGCTACTGCTATTTTCCTGTGTGAGATTTTACCGCTAGAAATGCTGGACTGATGGCCACCCAGCACACCTTCCAGAACAACCCTGGAGCACTGCCCAACATTGCCTGGATGTCATTACTGAACCGGTTGATGCCTGCAAAGGATTTCACAGTAAGACACTACAAATACATTACTACATTGTTGTTTTGTTACAGCAATCACAGAGGTTATCATGAGACTGTAAAATGATGGTCATATATTGACCATCTACGTTATTAGAACAGTCTTGCTTCCCTGTGGTCAAATTGTACAATAAATAAAACAATTCTTCGCTTACCATAGAACCAGGAAACTGCAATGGCTTCAAGGAAACCAACTGCAATGATGGAAGAACCTACGCCAAATTCCTCCAGCAGCTTCACCACAAAGGCCCCACCCTGGTAGTATTGTACAGGATAACAAGATAATGAAACAAACAATAAATGGAGTTTGAAGTTAGAATTATGTAGGAAGGCAGTGTGTCTGATAAAATTAATATCAGATATCTAAATGTTGAATCAAGCAACTTGGATTGAGTCGCCCCTTTAACTGCATCAGCTATGGGCCCTCATTGTCCACGTGGCCTATAGCAATCACAAACAGCTGATTCTTTCCTAATATCCTTCCTTCCAAACAACTTACAAGTGTCTTAACAGCCCACCTGTATAGTATTTAAACACCACTTGCTGAATTAATAATACCTAGAGTAGGGTTCTTCCCCATTTCCCTCTAGCCTTGTTTTCCTGTCAATCTGTCATGTATGCACACACACGCACCTATAATAATGTAATGTGCACCTTAATTGGAATGCAAAGAAACGCCAGCTAGGATTACATTACAGCCTTTCATAACACTCACAGTTATACATCGTCACGATCTCATGAATAGAATAGGCTACAGGTCAATGGGACGTTTAACCCATGCATTTTAAGAAGAGCACAGTGTGCTCTGCACTGCACTGGATGTTAAAGTGCTCCTTCCCCCACACAGCCAGAAGCTGACCACTGATTGATGAATGAATGGCATGCAAAATATACTGGATGATGAAGGCTTGTGTGAAGATTTTCTTCATGCACAGGTTTGTGGAGATTTTCTATCTTTAAGTTCACACAAGCCGTTGTACATAATAACACCACCAACAGATTTATCAGCGTTGCAACCTCCCACCAGCCCGCGATCCCGACTCCCAAAAAGGTTCCCACATATAAGCAGCCTACTTACTACTAGCCTACTAGATCTGCAGTTTATCTGAGTGACTGTTAAAGCACCTGCTAATGCTAAATTAGGTGAACGATATAAGCACCTAATGTGGCAGATAATACCTTTATAAATAGACAGGCCATGCATGTCTTTATCACTGGGAAATAAAACAAGTGTGTGTCTTTCTTTCTTTTTTCACCGGGATTAGGTCATCTCCTGCTGCTGCCCTGCAGTCAAAACATTCTTGCAGACTTGGTGGTGCTTCTGCATCTTTTAACAGAGGCAGACAGCCAGTAAAACAATGATTATCCATACATGATGTTTTTTTTTTATAGGAGTGAATACATAACCTTTAAATGCCTGTCAGCAGTTCAGACAATACTTTGCCTGTGTGCGTCAGAAAAACAGGACAAATAAGGACAAATTCTATGCCAGCTCCCCACCTGGTTTGAGTTTTGTGCGGGCGTGGGTTCAGGGCTGAAATGATATACAGGTATGGCGAACATTGCAGGAATTCTGGTCTATGGCCATTTTAGTGGGTACGCAACGTTCATAAAAGAGTGCCCTAGTGTCTAATACCACTTCAGCCTCATGAAAAGATCTTCAAGATAACCTAACCCTAACTCAGTCAAATTCAGAATCACATTCAGAATCACATACTAAACCCTCAATAACCAGGCCCACCTCTACTTTTCTGAACTCATCCAACGCCATGCCCCCACCCGTTCCCTCCAGTCAACACTGCTAAACAACTTCAAACTTCAAAGTCAAAAACAAACAAATCTGGGGGACAGAGCCTTCGCAGTGGCCGCCCCCTCATTGTCGAACACACTGCCAGCTCACATCAGAGCTCCCCAAATCTTTCAAATTATTTCAGAATTACCTTTCCCATATAATTCCCCACATCCATTTTGCACGCCAACCTTGTTTCTACTTTTAACATTTTATTTTGTACCTACCTTGAAAAGTGCTATTATACACTATATTATTATTAAGTTGCGCTGTAGAAATGCATTTTTGATTGCATGTCTGAGTGATATTGATATATAAAATTATATATATAATTATATATATAACATACTTACTCATAGGTTACTTACATTTGTGAGGGTACTTAGAGAGCCCAAAAAGCAGACAACTACCAAGCCCAGAACCAAGAGTTCTCGTCTGTGGGAGAAATAATCTGGGTATTCATCCAGTACAGCAGTGATGATTGCCTCCAGTCCACCAAACTAAGATACACAGCAAAGACATGCACTGTAAGGCAAGGCAAGGCAACTTCATTTACATACACAAATGCAACTCAAAGATATAAGACATGAAAGAACAACTAAAGTCAAAATAAGCCAATTTTAACATAACTCAAGCACCATCCAACCAAACTGCCTCAAAACTGTCATAGTTCCCATATGACGGTGCCCAGGAGTGACCACATTTGCATATTTAAAATTCTACCTAATAAAAACAATTCACAAATAAAAACATGTTAATTAACATTAGAATAAAGTGCACAAGTCATGGTGGAAAAAATAAACACCTTCTATGGCATCTTAAAAAGTGTACATTTGTTTCTTTTTTAAGCTGGTGGAGAACAAGTTTTCAGCATATATTTGGAAGCAGTAAAAGTTCACTGATCTGTCTCAAATACTGTGCAATATGTATGTGTAGTATATATTCCTCTATGATTAAGACACACCTAATCATTGACTTAGAACAATGCATGCGTTGCATCTGAGGCTAATAGATATTTTTAGTTTAAAATATGTCTTAAATTGATAGCTCACAATTTGCTAACTTAAGTTGTATGAAATACTTGTCATTAATATAGTGGGTGGAATAGTATTAATTGACTGCCCAAGTCCTGTGGTGGGAGTTCTGCTCTGGTTTTGATGAATATTAAGTAGCTCCAGTGATTTTGTGGGAGGCACCGAGGCCATGTATTAAAATTAAATTAATACACAAAGCTAATGTCATTTGTACAGTGGACCTATTTAAATTATTAGCACAACTTTTGTTTTACTTTGACCCCACTATCACACTATTTTCAGGCGTAGTGATATGGGCACAAAAAATACTGTAGTTATGTGTGATAGATCGTAGGAGTAAAAAAAAAATGAATGAAAGTTGCACTATATGATAGTACAATTAACAGTATTTTTAAAATGACTTTACTTTTAATGTGTGGCCCCATCTGTCCCCACAAAAACAATGGAACTACTTAATATTTCACCAGAACCACAACAGAATCCCACCACTGACTCAGGTAATCAATTAATACACTTGTAACCACTGAATCAATGGCAATAAGTATTTCATACAGATTAATTTTAAAAATTCTGAACTAACCGCTAAAGGGAATCATTTAGTGTTAACTGTTCACAATCCCTACCGTGCTGTCAAGACCCAGGGTGATCATCATCACGAAAAAGATAATAGCAAAAAAGGTTGAGCCCCACATGTTTGCAATGGCTTCTGGGTACGTAATGAAAAGTAGACTTGGTCCTGCAAATATGAAAAAAAGAATATCACAGTGAATGTTTTAAGCCTTTAATTACATAACAGACCACTAAAGTACCTTTGTTCATCATACCACAGAACCAGAGGTGCCTTGCCATTTCCCAGTTTACATTTTAGCATTTTACGTATTCTTTGTATGTAGGCCTAGCAGAAGCTCACTTTCACTAAATAATTTCATCCACTCCTGGTCTAAACTTAGGATGTGACAATGAAGTTGAGTTAAACTTTATTCGAGCACAGTCTTGCTTGGTGACAGAGTTCAGGCATGTTTGTGCAACAAAGTATAAAAGGAAATTTTGTAAGTTGCCCCACATTGTAAAATCCTTGTGATGATTTAACTCTAGGATGAATTAGCACAACATACAGCTATACTTGCCTTTATCCCTGGCCACATCCTCTACCTCCACATGCCTTTTCTCTGCCATGTGGCCTAGCACAGTGAAGATCACAAATCCTGAGACAAAGCTGGTCAGGCAATTCACTAGACTGGTCACTATAGCATCGCTGTTGAGAAAGAAATAAGAAAAGAAGACTGTGTTCTTCAAACTTATATTATTACATGGTTATGGTGGAATGTGATGTGAAAAAGATTTGATTTACTTGCATGAGATTGCAAAAGGTTCATTGACCATATGCAGACCATGTCCATCTTGCCAGCAAGGAGACAACTAGGTGCAATTTCAGCCCAATCATCCAAATAGAAACGTCTGATTGTATTAAGTGACGTCAAACTCACTAACATTACAACTATAGGAAAAGCTTCAATTATTGGATTTTATCTGCAAAGTGTTTGTTTCATAAAAATCGACTGCACATATTTTATGAGCTTATTCCTGTCTAGAATTACATTGACTCCTGCTTTCTATAAATTTCCTCTAGTGTAGCGGTGGCCAACCTGTGGCTCGCGAGCCACATGCGGCTCTTCAGCTGGTTACATGCGGCTCTTAAGGGGCTTCCACATGGAACCGTCAAAAACGCTTGGCCTCATAGCGCAGTCATTCATTCCCTATACCAGTGGTTTTCAACCTTTTTTCTACCAGGGCCCACCATTTATTCAGAATTTGAGCCACAGACCACCATTTTAGCTCCATAGACCCCAAAGCTAAAGATTTCGTTTACTTGTGTCAACAATTCCAGGCTGAATTTCAGAGAAAACAACGCAATCAAACATAAAGATCAAAATGACCATTAATATTCCACATTCTCGAGTAGTGTAGACTTGGGCTAATTCACATGATGCATATTTTAACTCTTGAGAGTGTCATATACTTTTTTGGACTGTAAACTCTGTTTCAAAATACATGTCTATATGTTTTAATAGTGTGTCTTTGCATTGCGCACCTGCACACAAATGCACATGTCTTATGGCAGGAGAGGGGGAATCTATTTGCGACCGTGACGGCCGTCGCGGCGGTTTTCTAACCGTTGTGACCATTTGATGTGGCTCTTTGCCGTAACACAGTGAAAAACGTGGCTCTTAGTCTGTGACCGGTTGGCCACCCCTGCTTTCTATAAATTTCCTCTAGTGTCTCAATATATGTAGTACCTCCATGTCCCCAGTGAACCACAGGGGTAAAAGAAAACCCTATTTTCAGTTTTGGTGGTGGGTGACAAAGCCGTCATCCAATCAGGTGATGTGGCTTTCCTCCAATCAGAAATGAGCGGGACGGGCCTTGGTTACTATATTTTTGGCGGACCAGGTTTTTTCCCCAAATCACCCAAGCCATACTTTGCAGCCTCCTTGGACTATGACCTGATGTAGATCTTATATTATATCTATATGTTATTATTGATCCTGATTTGAACTTCAATGCTCACCAGGCTACAAGGACTTCCTTCTTTCATTTGAGAAGCATAGCATGAAATAGAGCTTGCCTGTAGTTAGAAGATGCAAAAACGTGCTTTTGTTTTCTCCGGACGTGATTATTGCAATGCCCTGTTCTCTGGCCTGTCAAAGCAGCCTTCTGCTTCTACAGCACGACGGCCTGGAATAAACGTCTACAGCTAGGACAGGTTCCCTCTGTTTTTAAAGCACAGCACGCCTCTTTACTATTGGGGGGGGGGGGGGCTTCTATAATCCGTCATTGTTCTTGAATGCAATGCTTTGTTCTTACCGATAGCAGTTGTTTGTGAAAGGGTTGTAGCTCGAAAGGGCAAGAAGCACCCCAAATCCAGGTCCAAGAGAGAAGAAAATTTGAGCAGCAGCATCTACCCATACCTGCAGAAATAATATATACCTGTATATACAGTATAGATGTAGTAATGTACATTCATTCATTATCACACAATAATATTCCACAATAATTAACCGAAATACTATAACTTTACCTTCTTTTGATTTGTCGCAGTAGGCTTAGCTTTTTTATCTATATTTTTATTATTTACTGTGACGTATATCTAATAACATTTTGTAAACTGAAAAGCGATAGCCTTAATCTAGTTGCATACAGCTGTGTGTTCTGACAGATCTGAAGAGGAGCATGCATGCGGCAGAAAAAAAGAAGGGAGAACATTAGGTATTTGTGAGTGAAACAGAAAGGGAGGTCTTTGTTAATGGGGGTGGGGGGGAATCTAAACCAATTATGCATCTTATTATCCTGGTCTGTGGCTTATTTATGCATCTCATCTCATCTCATCCATATTCCCTGGCACCAAAGCGTTCTGACAACAACTGCTCTGACTTCCAACGATGCTTTTCACTGGGCCAGTCCTCAAAGCACCAAACATAATAGTTTTAGCTTTCTCTTTTCCAGATTTAAAAAAGAAGAAGTAAAATATGGTCATTTGCATTTCACATCCTTTTGTAACTAAGAGTGAATATTTTTTGTTACAACTCACACTCGTTTCAAGGAGCTTATCCCACTGAGGCTTGAGGTAGAACTCCACACCTTTCCAGGCACCAGGCAGAGTGGCACCACGGATCAGCAGAATGAATAATACCACATAGGGCAACGTAGCTGTCACCCACACTACCTGGCATGGAACAAACCCACAAGCAGAGAGGATAAAGAGTACAGAGGAAAAGTAGACACAATGTCGTATGCATTTACCCACTGATTACACATCTACTGTTTAGGGAAAATACACCCCCAATACCTTGCCTGAGGTTTTCACCCCCTTCCAGAGGCTGAAGTATACAATGGTGAAGATGAGAAATAGGCAGAGCATTAGCTGCCAGCGAATGCCACCAACATTACGTAACCCATCAGATTTGTGGAGCTCAAGAACATTCCTCCTGTCAAAATGAAATGCATAAATCAGCTTTTTTTCTTCCTTCCTATCACATAATTGGACCCCAATCCCGCTTTCTCAAAACGGTAACAAGAAAATAAGAATTGTGTTCATGATAACCATTACAATTGTTATTTTATTTTCCACTTACACTTACATGCACTTACGTACGTGTAAAATTCCTCTGCAGGAGACCTTGAGTAATTTGTCCAGATGACACTGTTATTGCCAAAATAATTGGTACAGTTGGGAGTGTTCCACATATTGTCACAGCTGGCCCATGGCAACACAGTAGAGAACGAGGAGTAGAAGTAGAAGAGCGCCCAGGCGATGATGGTGTTGTAGTAGAAGGATACATATAGTGCGATGATACAAATGGCATACCCTATACCTGGAATAGGAATTCAAGTCTTTAAATAGAAAGCAAGCATTATATTGGCAGTCTGCCAGTTTATTGATTCACTTTTTTCCTTACATCTTTTAAGGGATATAATTTAAAAAATACACATTATTTCACCCATTATGGCTGATTCTGTTGGGCATTGGGCAAGGAAAATATGCCTCTACAAAGTAATGCAAAACATTTTTGCAAGATTATGTGACTAGAATAGTTAACCTGTGGAATATTATACTGATACAATGATCAGCAGCTCACTAGTCTAATATGTGTTGTTGTTGTTGTTGTTTTTACCAGTAGCCTAATGGCCTTTGAAACTTTACCTTTGAAAATTGGACAGATGTGTTTCCATATTGAAATGGCACCAGTCCTATGGAACTGGCCCAGTGCCAGCTCCATGTAAAAGAGTGGAACTCCACCAAAGATGGCCATCAAAATGTAAGGAATGAGAAAAGCCCCTGCACAGACATTACACAAAGGTAGATTTCATAAAGGTCAGTGATATGATGTTTTCAGTATAGGCTATATAAGACTCCCCCCCCCCCCCCTTTATGGTACAATAATTTGTCGTTGTACTTAATGTGTATTAGTTTGGACTTTTGAATGGTTGGAATTCTTAATATGCCTATTTCCTTCTTTGTCTAGTCTTATTGCTCAGATTCATTATGATGAACATTTTGCAACCCACCAGAAAGTAAGTATATGCATATCACATGAAGGCAGAATTTGTAAATATTTTCAAATTAATGATTAGGTTCATTTAGGCTTTCTTTGCATAATCATAGCTCAAAACTATCATGCAGGGGATCTAAAATATGAGCAGTTTAAAAACAAACACAGTTCTTTCTTGTGGAACACAGCATGCACGAGGTGCAGGAGAGATGCAGTTCGATACCAAGGACAGCTCCTGCCTGTGCCTACCCTCTCTTTACTATAACACATATCCCTAGGCTACCTTTATGTAACATTATAAGGTAGGCCTAGTGTACATCTTAAAAAGAAACACCTTTTTTAGCCTGGCCTATCTAGTGTTATTTAATCGACCTGCACTTTCACTGTTGTTTCTTAATTTAATTATATAATTTTATTATATTTATTCAGTATCATGAATATTCTAACTATTTTATTGTGTTATGTTGCTTGTAATAACTGAATTGTATTTTACGTAAGCCAATGACTGCTTGAAATAAAGTTTCATTTGATACAAAACAGCATGTATGTGGTGTCTGCATGCACCTGTCCTGATCAGTGACATTACAGGATGCCAAGTAGGCTAGGCTGAAATCATGTTGAAGTATAGTAGGCCTAGATCAATTCATTAAAAACTTATTTCTGAACAGTTTTACAAACGAGTAAAAATTAAGGGGAGCTGGGCAAAACCAGTTCCGAAATGTTCAATGTCAAAAACTCTTACCGCCTCCGTTTTGATAACATATGTACGGAAATCTCCAAACGTTCCCCAGGTCCACCGCAAAGCCAATGACAGATAAGAGAAAATCCATTTTTTTGCTCCATTTGTCCCTCGAGTCCGTCCGTGTGATGATTGGCACGGGAACAGCGTTGCTGTTGTTGTATCCGGGGTTTGGGGAGCCTTGGGCGCTTAAACTCCCTGCCAAGACCGTTGACTCTTGCCGGGGCATGGTTGGTGGACTCGGCCTATCAAAAGTCAGTCCACCTCCTGCGTGAAGTTTGAAAAAAGTGGCGAGACTCAGAGGGAGAGCTGATTTTTCGCACAGTAATATCGATGACAGGTCCGAGTGGGAGGAGTTTAGGAAGAGGCTGTAAAGATGCACGGGGCATTTGGCTCACCTACCTGTCACTGTCAGACCTGTCACTGTCACTGTCACTGTCAGTAGGTGGGTAAAGCCTGATTCACTGGGCATTTGGGTTACCCAGCCTATACCTGTCAGCTTAAGAAAGATGTCAGTGTGTCCTTTGCCCTCAAACTGCACTGTGGAAAAGCTATCTTAAAAAGAGGAAAATAATCATAGATTCACTTAGAGATAATATGTTTTCTCCAGGCACTAGAGGCTGATTATTATTCTAAACATAATCTAGTTTTTATTGCATGATTATGCTCTATGGGCTGTAATCATGTGGCAACACTGCAACAGGTGATAAATACAGGTTAGTTTGAACCAGTTGTTTCCATTACAAATTAGGCCTAATGGTTAAGATGAAAGGATTTGCACATAATGCATTTACTGAAGTTAACAAAACATACTCACATGATGAAACATTTTTTGTTTAGTTGAGTAACTAAATCATGAAATTACTATTCCATGGGATCAAATGTGTAAATGATTAACAGAGTTAGATATGGATGAGGATAACAATCATCATATTACATTTTATGACCAAGGCGCAGTAAATTTCATTCGAGTATTTGCACAGATGTTCTCTGTTTCTCTCCTTGGATAGACCTTGGAGAGCAAGTTTCTCAAATCAGTGAAAGTTTGCTGCTATAAATAACATCTTTCCTGGTCCTGGGTTAATGTAGTTTGGCGAAGACAGCAGAGAATAGCCTCTCTGTGGCATAACATCACTCGTTAGGAAAACCTAATAAAATGACTTTGTAATCAAATCCACCGCTTTTAGCACTGACTGGTTGAAAAGACTGCTAACCAGATATACAGAGAGGAGTAATCACAAAGGTCATTGAGTGGAGAGTGCATCAAATTGAGTTAGTTTGGGAAGTGGATATGAAAATGAGATAGAGCAGGAGGCATCGAGTGAAATTGTCACTTAAAAGCCGAATGGCAGCCAAACAGTCTGACCTTTTTATGATGCCTACCTCAAGACTGCCAGACTGAGTCAACTGAAACTGGAAAAAAAAAATCAGTTTGATAGATGGTGTGTACTGGGTGGGTAGATAGATGGTGTCCCCCCACTTCTAAAAGTCTCACTACAACACTGTAGATAGATAGACGGACGGACGGACGGACGGACGGACGGACAAACAGACAGACAGATTGTTCTGAGAGTATTTATAGTTGTTGAATAATATACAATGTAGGCCTGCAACATCTTTCTTCTATAATTCTAATCAGATTCAAAATCCCATCTTGCAGCCATAGATGGGACTGGGAAAGCTGCGACTGGTGCACAATCCGCCTTGGGTTAAAAAAAATAAATTGGTGCTCAGCCAAGGATCAGGGGCCCTTGAGGGCCAAAGCATAACAGCCAATCCCTTACTATCTCTGGCATTCACTAACATACAGTCCTGTCAATCCAAGTTGACACACACAAGCAGAAGAACATCAGACTGACAGAAATTTGTAGCACATGCCCTGCTGCCTATTAGGGCCTGTCGACTCAAATCACACTTGGACGTGCTGGCCCGAAGATCTTACTGACTGGTGACTGGTGTCCACACCCCAAGTCAAACAGACATGGATACCAACTGCATTGTTTATTTTAGTTTGCTTTCGTTAATTTTACAATATTGTTGTACAATTTTATAAGTGTTTCTATTCGTAGTAAGTTGCTTGTTCATTGTCAATGTGATACATATTATTCCATTCCAGTCTTTTATTTATATTCATTATTTAAATTTTCCTTTGATCTCATTTTCATCATCATTGCCTGGCTGTTTCCTTCTTCTACTTCTTCTTCTTGTTCTTCTTCTGTAAATACAAGCTATACAAAAAAAGAATGCTATAGCATCATATTTCCTTGAGTGGGAGATTGTATGGACATCTTGCTTGCATTAATTACTGTATCAGGTAATAGCACACAGTAAGCTCAATAGTTAAGTTATTGTGTAACACAAGTCATGGCTGTGCATTTAAATTGTTGATTTGTCCACATGCAAATGAGTGTGGTATTGTTTCATGCTCAGATGCACATTATGCTACACTAATAACACATACTTGTAGGTTTGTCGTTGATGAGTGCTGCTGGAGAGGAGCTGTTGTGATGTGTAATCAGGCTGAAGTCCTGACGTAGCATTAAAGGTCTACAGTATTATTACAACACACTATCAAAGACTAAGTCATAGTAATGTGTGATTCACATCTGGAAGGGAATCCCATATTGACAGATTGAGTACACATTTGCTATCAAAATGTGGTGTGCCTCTTCATCACAAAGAAAAGATCACACAGCTCATAACCAAGTTGCAATACGAACATATTTTTCAAGAAGTAGAAACCAACATTTTGACAAGGCAGTCTTCTTCAGAGTTTGAGTGCTCCATCACAAGAGGACTGTTCACACGGTACGTTATGTGTTGTTAAATCAGTATACCCAGATGCCCTCAGGTCTCATCTCTCAACCAGTTAATATACAATGTCATGCGTCTGTCACTCCCCTCCACCACTGCCCACCTGTGTTAGAATACCACTCCATGTTCAGGTTCTACTAACAGTTTTGTATAATATAAGGGCGTGTGTGCAATAGGTTTAATTAATTCATTATAGCTCATGGGGAGTGGGGGATGGGGGTGAGATCGACATATCTGCCTAGACGACAGCAGACTGCTGCTGGGTCAATATGGATGACATAGGGATCTTTATGGGATTAACATTGATAACCTCAAGGATTTCCATACATCAGGGATTTCTATCCCTGATGATATGACGTGATGTCACAACTTCACAAGGCAACAGTCATGACCATTATGGTCATGCCTGGGGTGATCAACCAAACTGTTGAGAAATGTATTATTGCATATTAATCATAATCGATTGATTGATAATTTAGACCAGTGATTTTCAACCATTTTGATACCAGGGCCCATCCACAATTTTAGCACGGACCACCATTTAATGTTGAGTTTAGTCTCTCAAATCCAAGATAACTTTCAAGATAACTGGCAAAAATGTTGGTCAAAATATCAATTCTAC
Source organism: Benthosema pterotum (assembly GCA_039105355.1). NCBI lineage: Eukaryota > Metazoa > Chordata > Actinopteri > Myctophiformes > Myctophidae > Benthosema > Benthosema pterotum. The sequence goes on along the minus strand of CM076972.1, from coordinate 33,747,950 downwards.
TACATTTTCTAATTTTTGTTTAAATATAATTTAACTCTTGAAAGTGTAAATGAAGGAAAATGGACCCGTAAGGATCCATTTGGTTTTATGTCACGCTCTCAAGAGTTACAGATCTATAAGGGTCCATTTGGCTACCAACAGTACATTATTTAGCTGGGGGACCTCCTGGAAACCTCTTTTTCGAACACTGGTGATCCCCGGACCACTGGTTGAAAACCACTGATGCAGACCTACCATTGAATCAATTTTGTAGAGATATACAGTACTAAATTTGGGAAATTGGTTTGCAGCACATTCAGAAGGTATTTCAACAACAACACAAAGGTCACCAATGTAGGCAACTAGGCGTGCTACATACATGTGCCCTGAAACCTTCTATCGTTGCACGTTAGGAGTAAAAGGAGAACATAAACTAGAAGTGCCCCTCAGCGTACAAGTCTCCAACAGGATTGATATTTGGACTGAAGGACTAAGACAAAAAAGTGCTGCAATAAATGGGCCTCCTGTTAGCCCTCAGAAAAGGGCAGGATTGAAAAATGTAGGCCAGATGTTTGTCCTTGTGCAGAGTTTTACTGCAACCAGACACTGTGCTGATGAACTGTGGTGTTTTGTACTAAACAGGCCACTCTTTAAAACTTTGGAAGCCAATCTTAGCCGGTCATACACAAACGTAATATGAGAAATGAATCCAACCCATCGTGGTCACTTGACTATAGAAATCATATGTATCGATTTGCATGAAATTTGGAGCTGAAGGAGTAATATAAAAAGATATATTTTACATAGGCCTCCAGCACTATACAGAACAGATTTTCACAGATGCAGGTATAGATAAAAATATGAATGGGCCAACATGAGGCTGAGTTGAAAATGAGTTGAAAGTGGCATTTCTTTCTCGGCATAGTGGAAATGTGTGTCCAAAACATCTTGGAAATCACACAATGTGTTTATGATTTGTGGCATTTTGTTTGAAATGGAGCAGTCCTGTGAACTTTGGAATCCAATCTTAGCCAGTCACAATCAAAGTGGTATGGGCTGAGATGACATCTAAGAGGTGCAGACAATAAGACAGGGCAGCACGAGTAAAGGACTGGTCAATGTGCCTATACCAATGCTGTGCTTCAGCAGCATTGACAAACTAGCAGATGCTGAGAATACCACAAGACTTGCCCCTTTACCAGCTCGCCCCAGCATGCATAGCCAATTTACCATAAAGCTCAACTCCGCATCCTAAACCTAACCTTACTCCTAACTTTAACCTCAGCAAAACTATGCAGAAAACTAACCCTATAAATAAAACTCAGTAAAACTACGCCTATACATAAGAATCGTCGGAATGAGCAGACAACGTGATGTCAGCGAAAAACCTGAGGGGCGAGATGGTTTAGGAGCGACTGTTCCTGAGATTGCTTGAAACACTTAATAAAAAACAGAGTACAACATCAACAGCACAAAGGTCACCAACGCAAATCCAAAAGGTCAAAGGGGCTAACAACATATAGCAAGCTGCCAACTTAGGCTCTAATTGGCCAAGTGTCGTACGTATCGCCCTGATTGGCCGAGGGGGGCACTGACAAACTCAGCATACATACTTGCCACGTTCTGCTAGTGCCAGCAACAATAAAGTAACTTATATGATGTAACAACAATGTGATGCAATGCCCTAGGTTGGCTATATTTCATTATTACTTTGTGCAAGCAAAGCACGCAAGTACTGTAATCGTCCCCTTAATATGTCGTGCTGTTCATGGTGAAGTAAGGTTTCAAGGTTCATATAAGGTCAATTAGTCCTTCTCAAAACCCCTCACTGTCCAATGCCAATCCAAATAGTTTTGCAGGTTAAGCTTTCCTGGTCAAGCTTTCCTCTTCTATCATACTTATTGGACAAGGATGGATGGGGAGGGACTTAGTGAAGGGCTAACTACAGGTCTATTGGATTTAAAACAGAAATTGCAATAGACTTTAGTTAGTAGCAGTACATGAATGCTCTGCTTGCGTCATGTCTATAAGGTGCAGACTGCATTGGTAACGCGGATATAATAATATGTGAATAATGTGCCTCCTGTGTATACCGGTATATTGTATGAATTTATGATGCTGTAAAGTTACGTCAAAACTACTATAATAAGAGGTTGGTCCATTCACTCTGCTCATACACAAGTAGGCCATGTATGGCCCACTTGAGAGTGCAGTTCTACTTGCAGTTCTTCTACAAGAATGAAATTAAATCTTACTGAGGCAGAAACAGGTGGTATGTTGAAATAAAATATGTCATGGAGTTCCCAGTGATAACTCAAGAGGGCTACTATTATAGTGAGAGGATGATATCTTACATTTCAATTTCAACTGTTGCAAAAAAGTTTTTCTATAGCATGTGTAAACTATGACTCACAAAAGGAAAGAAGAAAAACACCATATGCAAAATCCTGCAAGCTACTGCACAACAATTATTAAAGGCAAAACATTTTAGCAAATATCTGATCTTTTTATGCCTGTCTTCCTTCAGGTTTCATTTTGGCTATCAAGTAGGCCTACGTTGACGCCTTGAATGACAGCATCGCCATCTTCTGGACAATATGTGAGTTACCATCAAGTGGAGTTAAGATGTGCATTTATTTACTCAATATAATTTGGATATTCTTACTCTTTAAGCTGCAGCACTATGTAGCAAAACCTTTTTGTACGTAGCGCCCCAGTCCTACACTTTAGGCTACTGTTACTAGTTGGCATTTTATATCTACTATTTCCTCAGCAGAGGACGTTCAGACATTTGCTCAAATAAATAACTGAAGTGAGAATGTGTTCATTGAGGTAATAATACATAATATGTATTTTATGTAGCTGTTCTCCTATACTTAATAATGCATACATACACACATACAAACATATACACACATACATACAAAAACAGTTTTTAGAACGCTCTCTTAGGCCAGTGCAGCAGAGCATGATCTTTGCCTTTTTTAAACATTACCCATTTTAATTCAATACATACATGCATGCATGCATACACATACATACATACATACATACATACATACATACATACATACATACATACATACATACATACATACATACATACATACATACATACATACATTGTATGTATGTATCCCTCTCTTAGGCCAGTGCAGCAGAGCATGATCTTTGCCTTTTTTAATTCAATGCATATACATACAGTACATACTGTACATAGCCTACTAGGCTACTACCCTATGTTGCACAGCTAATTTTAATCCACTCAACTCATTCGCAACTCACACACACCAGCCAAGCCAGGCCGAATCATGTGTTGGCAAAAAATGCCTGTCAGCAGATTGGTCAGTAATAGCTCAATTGTACGGCCATTTCCCACTCCAATGATTTGGGGTGGCCAATCATGACACAGTATTCAAATGGGTGTACAATTGAGTAGGAATTTGAGGTTAATTAGAAAATCTCAAATTAATTGTCTCCACCATAAGGTGGTGACTATCACCACCTGTCCATCTGTCCGTTCGCATGTCTGTCCGTCCGTCCGTGCAGCTGTTACGTCACCTGCATTGCCTGCAGGGGTGAAACAGTCACCCTGTGGGGGTGACTGTTGCCCTCACAGGGTGACGTGACCCGAGCTGGTGGAGACCTGTCCCCAAAGGGGCACATATCTAGTTAGATTATTGTTTTAATGGGCTTATTAATTTTGTGACAATAACATAACCCCAACAGTCCTCCAAATCTGAGGCCATGGTTCTCAGCCAGAAACCTCTGGATTGTACAGTCCGGGTAGGGAGTGAGGCATTACCCCAGGTGAAGGAGTTTTAAGTATCTTGGGGTCTTGTTCACGAGTGAGGGGAGGATGGAGAATGAGATCAACTGGAGAATCGGAGCAGCATTGGCGGTATTGCAGTCACTATACCGCACTGTTGTGACGAAAAGAGAGCTGAGTCAGAAGGCAAAGCTCTCTGTCTACCGAGCTATCTTCATCCCTACCCTCACCTATGGTCATGAAGCGTGGGGTCATGACAGAAAGAACAAGGTCGCGAATACAAGCGGCCGAAATGAGAGAGACTCGAAGTAGAGCCGCTGCTCCTTCGCCTGGAAAGGAGCCAGCTGAGGTGGTTCGGGCATCTGGTTAGGATGCCCCTCGAGCGTCTCCCTAGGGAGGTCTTCGAGGCACGTCCCACTGGGAGGAGACCCCAGGGCAGACCAAGGACCAGATGGAGGGATTACATCAACTCTCTGGCCTTGGATCGCCTCGGGATCCCCCAGGAGCCAATGTTGCTCGGGACAGGGAAGTCTGGAGCTCTCTGGTGGAGCTGTTGCCCCTGCGACCCGACCTCGGATAAGCGGAAGAAGATGGATGGATGGATATTTTGGCTGTTTATTATTTTAAAGCAATATCTCGCTGTAAATCCTGCTGAAATGCAGGTGAATATCGCACACCTATATGTCATAATTGAATTTGATATGCGTGTGTGCAGACACTAATGCACCGGAGGGGTCCCCCCTACACCGGAGGGGGGACCCCCCCCATTTTTTCTGCTGGCAGCCCAGGGGCTTCTAAATCTAGATCTGTATATTAAATGTTAAAACTCTAGATTAGGGCAATTGGGCTAAATGGTGGAAAGTTGGTTAGCTAGATGTAACTCTTTGAGAGCGTAAATATGAAACCAAATAAACCCTTGCAGGTCCATTTGGTTTCATGTTTACACTCTCAAGACTTAAAATATTAATCATGTGAATTAGTCTAGTATAGCTACTAGCTAGTACACACTACTGGTCTGTGGGGCTAAAATGTCATCAAATAGTGGTCCGTGGCTCAGATGCTGAATAAATAGTGGGCCCTAGTTTGAAAAAGGTTGAAAACCACTGGGCTAAAGGCACATTGACAACTCCTTTCCGTTTCCTAGTAGGGTGTTGTGCCATGTTATTTTATGCCTAACGTGCAATGCATGATGGGTTTCAGGGCACTAATAGGCCTAGAAGGCTCTGGTAGGCCTATGCCTATAGTTGCCTACACTGCACTGGTGACCTTTGTGATATTGTTCGAAATACCTGGTCAATGTTCTGCAAACCAATTTCCCAAATGAAGTAAAGGCTAAGATCGTAGATCATATCTATTCAAAATGTACGTAGGTCTGAAACGTATGCATGTATATTCATACTTTGACCACAAGATGGCATGAAAATAAATGTGTGCAAATTGTGCAAGACAATTTGGATAATTCCCTAGACTTTTCAAAGACATTTTAAAAATATATACAAAGAAAGCGGACAAACTGATCTTGATGTTAAGATGAACAAATGTAAGTACCTCTGCAGATAACCCTCGCCGGGCGGGTAACTTTCTTCGGGGTCAGGCAATAGGGTCAATGTCATGCTGTATGTATAAGCTGTAGCTTTAAAAGGCGTGTGATGTAGACTAGAGTAGGCGGAGCGCGGGGCTGAGCCACACTGTACTGTACAGACAGACAGTGGATGGGAGCGCCGCGGTAGCACTTGAGGGAAGAGGCAGCATCCATGGCAACAGCAATGGCAGGTGGGAGATAATTAAACAAGATGAGAGAGAGAAACAAAAAGAAAAAAATCTCAACAAATCTGCATCAAATGTATAATTTGTTTGTGGAAATACAACTTGCCCTGTTAAAAGTCAACACTATGGAACCGTTCTTTGTTGTTGCTGTTTTCTTTAGAAGCCGAGACGCGTCAGAGACTGCTGCGCACCGTGAAGAAGGAGGTGGGTGTTTTCCCTTGAATATCGAATCGGAAAAACAAACAGATTGGTTAGGCAGTGTACATATACGCCTTTATGCTATGCCCAGTAGCCTATCCCCGTCTGCCTATACAGAGCTGAGTCCACTGGAGTTTCCCCAAGTCCCAAGTTCTTTCCTCCCCCTCACAAAAAAACTTTAACGTATTTACGTCACGTACAAAGATTTATTAATTTAGTCCTATGAATTATCATTATTAACAATGAAAACAATTGGGCTTTTGGTTGCTCTGTCTGGGTGTTGGGGTCCGTTTCTTGTTTGGGAAACTTTTTTTGTAAATTGCTTCATATAGGAAATAAAGGAATGTAGAAAACTGTAACAAAGCTATCTTATGTTTAAAAAAAATAAGATAAAAAAGCATCCATATAGGAAACATAATTGCTCAGTGTGTTTGGAATTGATGGGGTGGAGTACCAGCTGCATCTGCCTATGTGGTGTCGTGACACTCTTCTTTCCTGACAAACCATTTTGTGGTTCCATAATTTTTAGAGAGCTTTCAAACTATCAGTATCTAAACGTAGACGCTGTGTGCAAACTACTGTTATTTGCCTAGGTATACGAAAAAAGTGTAATCCAAGTGTAATTGATATGGTTTAAATCACATCCTTGTGAAACACACACACACACACACACACACACACACACACACACACACACACACACACACACACACACACACACACACACACACACACACACACACACACACAACTGACTACTGTGTATGTTAATTATGTGTTCTAACTTTAAAATACACAACAAAAGTTGTATTGATTGTATTGGCATAGCCTACTGTTGTATTGGCTTGGCTGTAGGAGGCTTCATTGTGAACGTGTAGGAACAACACAATAATATCTGGATATCTGATGGCCCTGTTGCCTGGGCAACATGGTCAACACCCAGCCGACCATCGGCCACTTCCCCGACCCCTAAACTCGCGGCCCAGACAACTTACAGTTACAGTACAATTGAATTCTCATGAAATCCTCCATGGCTACAAAACACACACACAAAAACAATGTTAGACCTATAGTTCTCTCTTCCCACGCACACTTAAGAAATGACAATGACAAGATGGACACATTATTATTGTTATTACGGTATTATTATTGTTATTGTTAATATTATACCTGTATAGCTATTTTATTACCACTGTGTCACTGCACATCTTCACACATTGTTAAATACAAGCACAGTCCTTGCTCACTTTGTAGTAGGAGAAGGGCTGTAGTTTCTATTAAGTTAAATGAGAAGGGCTGTAGTTTCTATTAAGTTAAATGAGCCCCAATTATTATATGAAGATATTGTTGAAAATTAAGACCTGGGAATCAGAATGAGAAGGCCACCGGTTTGCCCCGGGTGGTTCCTCCCGAGCTCTATTTGAGCAGCCATCAACTTGAATTTGTCCCTGCGCTCTGCTCGCCCAACTAATAAAGCTCTAACTACAGTATATACTGGCGAAAAATAGCTGATCTACAAAATCATGTGTAGAGCTTGTAGAGCTGCCATTTTGACTTAATTGATTGACTGATCGATTATTTTGACTATTTTTATATATTTGGAATAACATGTTCCTTCCATGTGGCTTGTCCAACCAGGGAAACTGCCCCCTGTCAGGTGAAAAAAAGGTGGCCCGACTCCTCATGCATTGAAGGAAGCATGAGCCCAGTCTCCCCAGGTTGGCGGAGGATGCGTAGAGCCCATGATCAAGTTAGGAACATGCAAATTCCACACAGAAAGGCTTAATGATAGATATTAAGAGGAAGACAGAGCATATCTCATACCCACATTTAGATTTCAATTTCAGTCACAGTTATCTGACCTCCTGGGATTTAACTATTGTCTATTCTGTCCCGGCGGAGGTGGCCGATTCCTATTAGGTCAAATAAAAACGCAAGATATTGTGTTACCGGTATGTCACAAAACTGCAAAGACCCATCTGGGGCTATGTGAAAGAAATTTCAAGTCTGAAGACTTCAGATCAGATTTTACTGAGTCGTGCTTGTGGCCTTATCAGCAGATACCAGATGCGCCCATTGAATAAACCTGCATGCCTCCACCAAACTGCTGAGGCCTGACTATGATTCACAGGAGAAGGCATACAGTACCTCTCCTCTGCACTCCACTAACTAAGGCAGGCTAAGTGAAATGAACAATCGCCAAGTATATTGCTTTAACACCAAAACAATTTATCTTATGGAGATCCTATGTAATAAATTGAGCATGATAGTATCCTCATTTGACCAGATATAAATGATCAACATGCAACGGCATTGTCCTGTGGTTATGACACTTTGGAATGAGTTAAGCCTTTTCTCAATTGTATTATTATTTTCCACATTAATACACAGGTCTTAGAATTAAGTGCATACATTTTGATTCCATAAGAATTGCTTCAGTTCAGCATCAAGTGGAAATCAGCATAATCACTTCAGATTGTTAGACTTAAAGTGGTTATAAAGTAATATTCTAGGCTTTTATTGTGATTAAAAACCCAACATATTTTAATTTATGACAGAATATTATTCAGTGAAATAAGGATGGCCATGATAGATAATTAGATACACTGTACAAGACAAGCAATCATTAAACGATTGACATTATTTCCACCAGATACACTCTCTCTGAGTATGCTACTCCCTCTGTCTGTCTGGCACACACATGCAGCCACACAAATTCACACCTGTGTTTGCACAAGGCGAGAGGGAGACAAACATGAAAGCACATGCGTGACACACACTCGACCATTTTTAACACTGGTTGCTTACTCAGGTTTCAAGCCACAGTTAGAATGATTATCCAGCAGCAGGGAAATCTCTCCGCATTTGCTGTTTAATGGAGTTATTTTTTGTCTCTCTGGACGGATGGAACACATGAATATAGCCTGCAAGACAACTCTGCGCTGGTAATTGTTATAAAAATGATGAAGGCTATTATTACACGGAGGGCAATATATACAACATTTGACCTTTTTAAATTAATTCATGTGAAAAAGATATGATTAACTGTGTTGTCAGGGAGATGCAGTTCCACAAAGAGGAGACCACAGGATACATGCTGTGACTCACAAGAGCTGATAAGCAAATAATAGTATGGGCTTATATTCATTGTTAAGATTTTCCAGATTGCTATCATTATGTAGGCTGAGACTACTGCCACGTTCAGGAATTGAATGCCATTCAGTGACTGAAGATAGAACAAGAATAAACACCCTTATAACTCATTTAATGCAAAGTTTGATTTAACATGACGCTGATTATATATTTTTTGCTGGATACACATTTATTTTGTAATTATTAAAATTAAACATGATGACAAGACAGATGCAAATCAGATGTTCTCTATGTTGTTTCTCTGCTCAACTATAGCTTGGGTTAATTGGAATAAATGCTTCATGACTGAGTCTAGCCAATATCTTTAGTTTGAGCTGTAATTGTGGGTAGAGTAAGTAGGGTACATGTTTTTTAATGTAGGCCTATACATATTTATGAACAGGCATAGGAATAGCACACCCCTCCCAGCTTTCCCATCAAATTCCTGTCTAGGGAGTGAGACCACCTGCGGTTAAGATGACCATAAGGGATATACAGTATGTCTGGATGTTAATTGTCCCTGTAGTGTAGTCGGCAAGCATGAGCATCAGTCACTCATCTGTTTATATCAGTGACGAATAGATGGTGTTGACGCATCTTCTTACGCAGTAGTGATACACTACAGGACACGTGCTGTCTCCATAGAAACCTGCAGGTTGCCTGTGCAGACACTTTGCCAGATACATTCAACAGTGGCTTGATCTATAGTCCAGACTGATCATGGATCATTAACTCTCAAGGAGTTACACGTGTCCCCCAGCTCACAACTCAATCAGCCTTATATACAGCATACAGTAGGTTTCATTATATTGAACAGGATCAGAAACACTAACAGGGATGTGTTAACTGCATGCACATTATATACAGCATACAGTAGGTTCAGTCAGGACAACTCAAGATGTTGGAGTAATATATTTATTGATCATAATTAGCAATATAAATAAATGCATATAACTGGTCTGGCGATGGATTGGATCAGCTTTTAAGGTACACGGATCAAGCGCAACAGTCCCGACCAGGGACTCCGAATCCCCCTGTACCTAAACAGCAGATCCAACACGACAGGTGGTAGCTGGGGTGGTGGTGGGAGCACAGCAAAAGTTAATAGACAGAGCATCAGCAGAAGCAGCAGCATGCAAGCAAGCAGGATGAGCAGTGTGACCATCCAGCTTAAATAGCCGGTAAGAAGATGAAGCGAGTGTGTGATTGGCTGAGTGAATTATGGGAAATAGAATGTGATGCTGCGTCGGGCCCTATAAGAGGGCCGGCAGTGACTGCACTGAGGTTTCCTGAATGAACTTGCTATGCGCTTGTCTATGACCAGCGCACCGTAGGTTTCATTATATTGAACAGGATCAGAAACACTAACAGGGATGTGTTAACTGCATGCACATTAAGGAAAAACAAGCCATTTTATTTCAGATCTGAAATCCTCTGTCAGTATGTTTAATTCAAATTCTCATGCAATAGTCGTATTTTGTTGTAGCAACTACTTATAGTATTTTATTAATATAGTATTTTGTATTATTGTACTATAAATGTCAAACCATGAAGATTAATACAGTTAGTGAAAACCAGTGAGCTTTTCATGACCACACAGGTCAGACACAGAGATCTGTCAGGTTTAATCAGTGAAGGTTTTTCTCTCACTGACTCAAAGTGTAGACACGGTGATTATGAGAGAACTACTCGTCTCATCAGAGACATTCAGTCTCTACCTGAATAAAATCGTTGTGACAGCTGTGTTGATGGGGTATAGACACGTATCTGCAGGCCCTGATTGTACCCGTCACACTGGGGGGACAAGAGAAAATGTTCTGGTAGCAGCTTTTAGCTTGCGCTACCAAGCATCAGGAGCAGGGGAAAAATGTAACTTCTGTATGTAATAGTGTAGGTTGAAGACAGAGACTTTTGGTTGGATATTTTTGGAAACCTTTATAGCCTAACGAATCAGAAAATGTTTGATGGTTGTTTAAAAACAGCTACTTTCAAAATGATTGTCTCAATGTCTCGCCTCCTAAATGACCTGAAATCAAGATTGCAGTGGTTAAATCTACATTTATGGGGTCAAGGAATTCCATGGATCTGATTACATTCTAATTGAGGCATGGATAGGTAGCTATTTTGCAGTCTTACATGATATATCATGTAAAAATGCCAAATACTCACCTGGAGAAACCTCTTTTTATCTCTGTATTTGTGCTGCTATAAAATATATAGCAGCATACTGTACTGTATATATCGGTAAATAAATATGCATGACCCAGTAGGAATTCAACCTTTTTGCATGCCATTATATTTCGTGGGCCAGCCAGGCCATTTAAGGGGGCATTGCCCCTCCGTGCCTATGCCTAGACCCGGCTCTGCGTCATCAGGGACACCTGCGCACTGTGTCCTTTAAGCCCTGGAGAAGTACTGAAGGTAAAATGTCAAATTAGCAACGACAACAACATAGACATGTGATAATGCATGTATGTGACAGAAAACAGAAAGAAACAAGCAGGGGCATTTTTGCCATTAGGCAGACTAGGCAGTTGCCTAGGGCGCCATGAGAGGAGGGGCCGACCACGAGACATGCTTTAAAAGGATACCAGGCTAATAAGCCTAATATGGAAAATATATTGTACTCATCCTCTATAACTAGAATTGAACATTTAAAACACTCATATGTTATTTAGTTTAAAATTTAGTTTAAAAATAGTTCATTTTATCCATTTTACAGATTTTACAGATGGACCCTTACGGGTCCATTTGGTAAGGGGGGGGGGGCTCCAGGGAAAATCTTGCCTAGGGCTCCAAATTGCTTAGAAACGCCACTGGAGACAAGAGGACGACGACAGTGTTTGTTGAGAGCCAATGTCAACATTCACCAAAGTATGTAGTTTTTCTAAATTGCAAAATCAAGCCCTTATGTTAGATGTTTTTAAATGATTTGCTTCTGCTGTCTTCCAATGTCCAGTAGTTTAATTACCGGTAGTATGTATTACGCGATTGTTTTGCACATGAGCGCAGGTGCATGAGGCCCAACAATAAATCCTTCACTGTTGGCTCCATTTCACTCTTACCATTCAAAGTGCAACCTATTCACGTTCACATCCATGTGTATTTGTATTGAGGGTGAATTCAGCAGCACTTTTCTGTAGACAGCATAATAAGTCCACTGAGGACATAGTCATTACCTCAGGAAATTACAGCTATCTGTATGGCTGTGTCCGGGGGCTAATATTCCAGATGCAGGTTATGTTGTAAACACACACACATGCACTCAAGCATGCACACGCAAACACGCTCACACACACACACACACACACACACACACACACACACACACACACACACACACACACACACACACACACACGTGCACGCACTACAGACACCAAGCACTGAAATAATCTAACCGTAGATGGTCTCCCTCCCAGGAAACACAATCTGTGCTTAAATCGGCAAAGACAAAAGATAGCGCTCTGATTGTGATAAAACAAATGGACAATGTCCTGACCCGATTCATGCAAGATGGGATTAGGTGTTATCTTGTGAACCTGGCACAAGCCATGGGCTTGTGTTGTCTTCTTGTAGTAGTCATGCATAATAATTGGAATTATATTTAGGGTTTGACGTAACAGGATCAATGACTCCCTCTGAGGATCTGAAATCTCCATAGTGAAGTGGTTTATGGGGCATGAACGGGGGAGGAGGTGCATCCTTCCCCTCATTCCCAAAGAATCCTCAGGATCAGAGTTGGTGACTCATCCTTTAAGTTATCCAGTTAAGCCCTTTATACTCTTTATACACATACAGTGAATAGTGAAAATAACCACTCTACAAACAACCGAAAATATGCAGCTATTTTTTACAACTTTGAGAATGTTTTTTGAAAATACCGGTATGTCCAAAATAAGGACCTTGCAGTTAAAGTAGTTAAAGTAGCACTATGGGACTTTCCTCTTAGCCTAGATTTTGAACATGCTGCATGACTTGGCCTAGCCTGGCCTAACCCAAAATGATTTTGGCCTAGGGGGGCAGGAGTGCCTTGACTTCAACGGCAGATGAGCTGATCTGATTGGATCTCACCAATGTCGCGTCATCCCCGGCCTAGCCTCGACACCCAGGCTTTCATTTTCGTCCGTGTTGGGCGAAAACGGAAAGCCTGGACTAATTTGTTACCCACAGTGGCTTAGAGGGGGGAGTCAACCTTTCGGGGTGGGCATCACTCAAATGATGTGACGTAGCACAGCAGTGGAGGGGCGGGAGAGGGGCCGGGGATAGCCTGGCCTAACCTGAAACAATTTTGGCCAAGGGGGGCGGGGTGCCATGAGATTTCCACGGTAGATGAGCTGATCTGATTTGATCTAACCAACGTGTCGTCATCCCCGGCCCCTCCCCTGCCCCTCCACTGCTGTGCTGTCACATCATTTGAATGCATGTCCACCCCGAAAGGTTGACTCCCCCCTCTAGGCCAGCGATTCCCAACCTATACCCACAGTGGCCTAGAGTCTAGGCCACTGTGGGTATAGGAATTAATAACTAATTCCTTGACCCCCCCAAACTGTGGTACGTGACATGAAAATGCTAGTGGTGGTGATATACCATACCACAACCATTACCAATCACCACCTGTATACCTTTACATTAAATCCTGTAAATGAGGGTTTCCCAATCACGTTCATCATGTTACTCCCGATTGCAAATTTGATATTTTGATTTTGAGTGTCTTCCAACCCTGATTTGTTCCCATCTGATATTTATATTTTTATAGAACGCTTATGCCATACCATGTCAAAATGGTACAATTTCCCAAACACAGACAATATCCAATCCAGTTGCGATTATGGATATAATGTTGCATATCGAAAGGCCTTTATAAACCGTTTTGTACTGTTGCTGTCATGTTTGTTCTCCTCTGTGGTTCACTGGAGTTCAAAATGCCACATCTGCTGTAACATATACATAATGAATGAGTCATTAAGCGTTCACCATACATTCACAGGTGAAGCAGATTATGGAGGAGGCTGTCACCAGGAAGTTTGTTCATGAAGATAGCAGTCACATTGTCTCCTTTTGTGGTAAGCAACCATTCCTAAGCAACTCTGCGGTGTATAAAATAAGCATGGAAAAAATAAAGCTGCTGAAAGTAGATTTTAACACAAGCGTTTCTCTCCATGTCTCCAAATGACCACACAGTAGGATTGCTATGAAACTCACAGCATGTTCCCAGACATGAACAGTAACTGGAAATTTCATGGTGAAATACTATGGTGCAGAATGGTCATGAATATCGTTGTTCTGTTATACTCTATACATCCTGTAATTAGCACTTTTACATTATGAGACATTTCTAAGCTTCAAGGGGGCAAAGCTCAGTGTAATAAATGTTATGGTCATAAAATCAACTAATCAATTAATTAAAATTATGTTTGATTAGTCTGATAAAAGCAAATCAGCCAGTCTAGAATAACATAGTTTGACAGTGTGCGTGTGTGTGCGCACAAAAGAGAGAGAGGGAGAGACAGAGACAGTGAGGGAGACAGACAGACATAAAAGGAGATGTACAGTAAAAGCTAAGTGGTCTAATTTCACCAGAATTTCTTTTGTACGCTCTACAGACTCATGGGCATGGAAAATGTATTGGCCAGTACAATTCTTCTCAGGCACACTTAAGTGGTACCATGAAGTGTGATGTACTGTATGAATCTAAAAGCAAGCCTTTTCTACACGACGTCAGGGCCAATGGGAGGAGGGGAAAAAAGTTGAAAAGTTTATTGAGGGGAAAACACGTTTTGGACTATTCGACCTTCATCAGCCTCAGGCTATCTTTATGAAAGAGATAACCTGATAACAAACATAGCCCGATGAAGGTCGAATGGACCAAAACGTTTTCCCTTAATAAACCTTTCAACTGTATTTAAAGACAGAGTCAGAGAGTTATTTTTACTTTCAGTAAAATACACATTTAATACTGTAATAAGTTAACAAACTAAATTGAATACTCAAAATTAGCCAGCACCCTCAATGTGCTTGATTCAATACGTATAGTATAGATCTAGTTGGTTCTAATATACACTTTGGTGCAAACCTGAGACACATCAGTGTTGATCCTGGGTTCACTAGATAATTCTTGTCGACCCTATAAAAGCCCACCAATAACTTTATCAGTTAAAACATACCATACATAAGTTGTAATGTAATCTGTGTACTCATTGAACCCCTTTCTCGCCTCCAGAATCTCTCACACTCGCCCGCATGCATACACAGACGCACGCACGCAACACAGCGCTCTTGCACACGTCTCACAGACACATTAGTGTATTCGCACTGATGTGATTGTGACTCAGACATCATTTCCAGTAGACGCACAAATTTGAATCCAGAATTTGCACAGGCCATTACCTTCTACTTAGTGAGACACAAGGACAAAATTCTCATAAAGCAGCACACTTGAAACAGCGTAGGGAGCCGAGGTAAGAGTTGAGATGAGAAAAGAGAACCTAGAAAAGTGTGCTCCTCAATTGTGGTTGGGTAACCTAGGCAGGGCCTACAAGCTTTGGTTATACCCACTTGGAATGGGATCTGAAAAATCTTAACTTTTACATCTTGTACACATGACACCAAAGCATGATGTTTGGTCAAAAATCTGTAGAAGTAATAATATTTAAAAAAACAATGACTCAACCATAATTGCCAACTGCAGCAGTTTTTGCAATTCTTTATCATACCATAGAATAGTGAATGTCTCTGGGAATAGCGAAAGTTTTTCCATAGAAATCAATGTATCAAATTCTAATGGCATTTTCATTTTAGTTACAGATACCAATGCTTTTGTGCACTTTTGTCTAGAAAGGTCTTATTTTGGTACAGTCGCAGAATATGTTCCAGTGATTGGCATTTTTGTGTCCAATCATTTTCACATCATGCATTTCCAAATTAAAAATATTTTAATGTCTGGAAATCCATTAGTTGACCCCTTTTAGTCATTGAATAATTTGTAGTTATTCTATTTTAAATCTATTATCCATCTGATTGGGAATACATTCAGGATCAGATGCACATCATCTTAATATGCCTAATGTATCCATCTCCAACAGATTTCCAGACCTCAGTTTGGAATTTTAAATTGATTTTATGAATTGGATGAGTCATTGTTGCCAAATATCACCTTGATTGGGGACTTACACATTGATACATTCATTATCTATGTGATCAGTGATGACAAACATGTTGTTACAGTGCGTGTCAAAATGAAACCCAAATACAACACAGGCAAAGTCAGTTCAATAAGTTTAATAGTGATCAGGTATCAAGTGAAAGGCTTACATCAAGGTACAGCAGGCAGAAGTCAAAACCATGGGAGCAGTCCAAAAACAGGCAAACACAGGCAGAAACATCAGAAACAAGTGTCCAAACAGAGACCAAAACTGGGATGATGAACCGATCAGGAATACACACATCCATGTAACAATCTTTTCTACTAGCAAAGGAATGAGGCAGAATGAGTCCAGTCTTATAGGTTGTGGCTTGATTTGGGAAGTAGGCCCAGGTGTGTGTAGTGAGAAGGAAGCTGCTGGGCTGATGAGGCAGTTGGGGACAGGTGTGTAGGTGTGTAGCCGTGGAATAGGACTTGGGAGAGGCCAGCATGGAGACAGACACATACCTCTCTTTAATGTTATCAAAGCCCTCCTTGCAAGTTGCAATACACTCCCTTCCGAGAGATCTTTTTAGTATGTTGAGACATTTTCATTTTAACTTAAATATCTTTGTGAGTGTGAGAGTGTTTTATTGTATTTGTGCAACATGGTCATTATTTTGAATAAACATATATTCAGTATATATTGAGAAATCCATATATCAATATATATATCGCAAAGTTTACGATACGTTTTGGCCTCTGTATTGTGATACATATTTATTGTGCGATTGCAAACAATATCCGCCACTAGTCTGTCTCCGATAAATATATGTATGAGTATTAATACATTTATGAATGTACAGAATATCAACAGTGGATATGAGATGAGATATACTTTTAATCCCAAGAGGGGACTTATGGCATTAATAAAGCATCATAGTGACAGATACTGACAGATAAACAAATAAATAAATAAATACTAGACAAACAGAAAAAATAAATAGATAAATAAAATAAAATACAAATAAAAACAGACATTGGTGCATGAACACACAGGATCAGGGCCAACATTGGACCACATGCATTGTGGGAGACTGTTTTTTTGCATTTTCATTTTAGAGTCTGATGGCAGATGACAGTCGAAAGAGTCTGTACTGCTTTGTATGCGAATGTACTGTGTCATGACACTGTGTATCTGCATTATGTCTATCAACAGTGAACGTAATGAGTAAATAATATGCAATCTACCAACAATGAATCGTTTACTTCAGTTATTCTTTACAAGCAATGGCATCTGTCATGGCTCTGTAGTGTAACATCCCAGTTATGCAAATGTGTGTGCAAATGTGGCAGAAACAAGCAGGAGTCTGCAATACAAAAAAGGATACAGCCTAACCAGTTTACAATAAGTGAGTGGAGGTAAATGGATACCTGAAGGAATACGCAGTTAATTGCTGTGTTGAACATATGATCGCTTTACTAAGCATGTGGAAATAGGATTGTTGTATGTGAATCCTGAATACCTGCAGTTTCCTCCCTGCAGAGGGTGCTTTAGCAATGTGTTCTCTAATGGTAAGAAAACAAATTTCACAGTGAACATTAACGTTGATTGTGCTGTGTTGAATGTAGTTTGTTGAATATTATGGGCTGCATGCTTGTATTTTCATCAGCTCTTTAATGTCACTGTGTTGTCAGCACTGTGGCCTGCACTGCTTATATTATCACGCTACTTATAGCCTATAGGTGTAGGTGTTTTGATTGCTTGTGGTTTAACAGCGATCAATCTGTAGACTAGAGGACCACATGTCCACTGACTCCCTCGTCTCCTGCAGGTACACGACAGCACATTAGACTAGTGGAGGCTGCCCAGAGGACCATCTTCTCCTGTGTTTCTTATTGTGGCGCTTACATGCCACATTTAAAGCTTGCTCTGTAGTCTACTCTGTCCATGTGGATGTTTAGAATTATAGGAAACGACAGAGAAGGACCAAAGGGTTTTGCCCAGCCAGATCCCTGAGGAACAATTAGCCTCAATGTTCATGTTCGGCTTACCAGTTGCCAAGGCAGAATCTGAATGGCAAACAGAACTGTTAGAGGGGGATTGTTGGTTGAGTTTTGGAAACGATTCACAGCAGCACGTCAAAATATTATCAAAGAAGAGTGTGCTGAGGGAAGAAGGCATAGTTGAAGGATGCTAAAGGGAGGTCATTACACTGAGAGACCTCAGTCTGTTGTGATATTTAGCTTCATGCTTCCGTGATGACAAAGTGACGACAAGTGAGATAATGACGCAAACACGGGAAGAGAGATAAGGAAATATTAACAGAGATGTAGCAAGGATTCCAGTTTATCATGGAGGGTGGGGACTTTGCTACTGACATTTACCGTAGCTACATTTTGAATGAAAATACTGTTAATATCCAGATTATATCAAAAACAATAATGCTTATGCTTCCAAAAAGTTTCAATGGAAGAGAGACTGAGGCAGACAGACTCGTGGAAGTGAGGAAGGAAAGTGTGTGTGTGTGTGTGTGTGTGTGTGTGTGTGTGTGTGTGTGTGTGTGTGTGTGTGTGTGTGTGTGTGTGTGTGTGTGTGCGCGCATGTGTGTGCGCGGCTGCGCGCGTGTGCGTGCGTGTGAGAGAGAGACAGAAACAGAGAAAGAGACAGGGGGAGAGAGGGAGAGACAGGGGAAAAGGGAAGAGAGGAAGAGTGAAACCCCCCTGTTCTCTCTGAGTGCTCCATCAACATGGGTTTCCATGACAACTCCAGCCTACCCCATGTGAGTAGAGACAGGGATTAGTCCTGAAAGAGAGCTCAAATGTCAACACAGTTCAAGGCATTGCCACGTAGGATCTACAATGATGATAGGTGTCTGCTTTTTCTATAATGTAATAATTTAACCCACTTGAACCCTAGCATTCCTGTTCTGAGGCTAACATGAAGTGAAAATAGCAGCTATTTAGCGTGTACAGTGCAAACAGTATGAACCTTTGGGAACCCTAATATAAGGTTTAAGTTGTTAAAGGTAATATATTAGGCAACCTTTTAGCCAAAAATCTAAATAGATGTATAGCTATTTTTTTTTGCTTTTCCCCCTCTATGTTGCTTCTAAGTTGATGCTTTAGCTGTTTCCCTGCAGACAGACACTTGCTTCGTCCTGCAGACGATCCAGAACTTTGTTGTTGTCAACAAATCATGAAAACAAAACAATCGGCGGGCTCAGGACAGGTGTGGCTAATGTGCTGGGGGCGGGGGCGTTATTAATTAAACCTTTTGTTGTTACTGGAGTGAATTAATTACCCTCAATAATTGCCTTGTCTTCAGGCCTGGGAGCAACCTTGACAGTGTTCCCTAGACATACTCTATAGTATACTATAGCATAGTACTGTATGTGGCATGACATTCTCACCTCAAAGAACCACATTTGAGGCACATGACTACATGCCTAAAATATAGCAAGTGTTTTGATTCTTCAGGTTAACAAACATTACAACGTTACAAACATTATTCCTACATGTGTTTATGTTAGTGTAATAAAACGGCTTCCCTGCAATGCATTTATGTTTGAACGGTCTTCCATTTTGTCTCGATACAAAGCGGCAGTGGAGGCGTGTGTTCTGCATGGATTGAAACGACGTGCAGCAGGCTTCCTACGTAGCAACAAGATAGCCGCTCTCTTCATGAAGGTTGGGAAGAACTTCGCTCCAGCTGAGGACCTGTGCAGAAAGGCTCAGGAACTAGAGCAGATCATTGAGACCAAGTGAGGGGATCCACTTAAACCACTTTAGCCCTACATACCTGATTGATTCATTGCGACTTGTTTTATTTTTTATATAATAACTTAAAGGGTGCTTAAAATGATTGAACATGATTGAACAATGAACATAATGTTTTTCAACTGAAATGCTGGTTGCAATACGGCATGTTTTGCAGTTAATCATGTTGGTTGCCACTGTCATGCAGCAACATATTAATTAGCCCTTATAACACAACCACACAGCTCAAAGGCTACTAGAGCAGCAGCATTCACAACAAAGGGCTGTCCTCTTATGTAAATGGCAAATCTGAGCTATTTGTCATCCGAGATATTCAAAGGCGTATGAATCATTGCCGTCAGGTTCACAGTGCTACAGGGGCTGGTAGAAAGGTGGTGCAGGGAGGAGCATGCTCGTAGGCATTATTCACAGTAAGACAATAAATGATTTGTGCGTATTTGCCTTAACCACTTAAAGGTAGGGTAAGTGATTTGATTCATCGTGTAGTTCATTCATCGTGTAGTACCAGCCTGGTGCACTAGGGGCGCCCAAGAGTAGCTACACTATGTGAACCTGCTGCTCGATCCTGATTCGAGGAGAATTCACTTCCCCCACCTTTAAGAGCTACAGTATATAATTCAATCTGTGACAAATATTGAAACTAACTAATTTACAAGCATCGCTCTGCAATGCATTGCGTGCTTGTAAATTGATTGTTTTTGTTATTTTAAAATGTTTGGAAATATTTGGACACTTTTAAACATTTTTGTGAAGGCCTTTCTTGCCTGGGCCAGGGTAAAAGTGGTTATGGTGCGAATTTAAAACAAAAAACGTAAACGTCGAGGCTCACATCAATAAAAATTAAGCTCACACATTTGATGCATCGTCCTCCAAACAGTTGGTTTTTAATACAATCTCAACAATGAATACAATACAAGTCACATCCTGACAGTGTATTACTCCGTTTAAACTTTGAGTGCATGGTTTGTACGTGTAGCAGAACTACGTACCGTAGCCTGGAGGGATGCAGCGTGTTGATTGGTTCAAAATCACTGACCTTGACTTTTCAGAGCAAAACTTCAACTTACTTTACACTGTAAATGTATTATTTGGTTTCCAGACGGACCCAAAGCTTGCAGAGCCAGGACGGTTTGCGAAGGTTGCCTAGGCTTCCCAGCCTCACCCCACAGGTAAGGCTGTTAACTGCCGATCATGGCAGTTTTTTGATGATTAATGATTTACCAGTAATTGTGTTTTTGGACACTGAACAATGGAACTCATCATGATCACATCACAATTCTGTTTGGCTTTTAGGCTTCATTAAAAAAATGCATGAGGCAGATTACAGCAAATGTCTTACAAATAAAATATTTAGGTATCTATATACATATATTTTAAATGGCAAATTCAAGCTTGTGAGCTTGTAGATCAGCTATTTCCATGGTTTAATAAAGTATGACCATGGTTCGATTATGACGATTATGCATAATAATTGTTATCGTCCTCAAATTTGCCATCAGGTGATTATGTACTAACTGTGACAGGTCTATCCGCAGGGTGCTAAGAACTTGTGGATTCGCACAGCTCTGTTTGAGAAGGTGTTGGACAAGATTGTACTTTACCTGGTGGAGAACAGCAGGTATGTTAAGGAGATCAAATTATGTGCTTACTTCTGGTAGAAGAGAAATAATATATAAATGCCTGATGCATGACATGATGTGTTACAGTAAATTCTATGAAAAAGAGGCCGTTCTAATGGACCCTGTGGATGGACCTATCCTGGCCTCTTTGTTAGGTAATAATCCATTCCTTCTTTATTTTGTCTTCTTTCAAACCTTTCGATGTCTACTTTCAAGGCGTTCTCTGCGGCAATTCACTGAAAAAACATGCTATATGATATCCAGGTCTTGAAAAGAACGTTATATAAAGGTCTATAGTAGCTAATTGAAAGACAGCCTCTTGAACGAATGTACAGTACGTTTGTAGAAACTGTATCGAGTCCCTGATTCTCATTAACAAAGTATATTCATGGTTGCAGTTGGTCCTTGTGCATTGGAGTACACTAAGATGAAGACAGCAGACCACTTCTGGACAGACCCGTCTGCTGACGAACTGGTTCAGAGACACCGCATCCATGGTGGTCACAGTAGACAGGACTCTCCCACCAAGAGGCCTGCTTTGTGTGTAAGTACAAACTGGGGCCTTGCACTGCATATACGTAAGCCTTGTCAAATCATGTGTCATCTCTTGTTTCTGTGAAGTGAGGCACTTGATGCACAAGGACATCTCCTTGGCATGGTGCTAGGATGTAGCAGAGACCCCAATTCAAAACAAAATATTGGATTGCTTTTTATTATTTGGTTTCCATTCATGCATAACAAGTTATTCAGGGAGATCCAAGATGTAACAAATAGCCTTCTATTCTACTCCTTGTGTTTCTAGATCCAGAAGCGGCACTCCAGCAGCAGCATGGATGAGCGCTCATCCCCTTCGCCCTCAGCCCGGGACTACGTGGAGTCACTGCATCAGAACAACAGGGCAATCCTGCTGTTTGGCAAAAACAATGTGCTCGTACAACCGGTACACACCCACTTCCTCTCTTTTTTGCCTCAAATCAGATGATGGGGAAAGAAAACAAAGCTGGGCAGCAGAGCAATACATTTTAAACTAAGACTAAACAATCCCACTACCAATGCCTAGGATGGAAGTAGTCTAGAGCAGTGGTTTTAAACCAGTGATAGAGAGACGATGGAGAGACAAGGTAACCAAATGGATGTGATTGCAGAATAAATGCAGATGCAGAATAAATAGTGGATCCTGGGATCTAAATGGATGAAAGCCACAGGTCTAGAGGAAATAACACGGTTTCACTAAAACAATATGTTCCATACAGGCTGCTTATTAGATTACAAGATACAGTATCTTCTAATGTATTTATGTGCTACACATCAGGCAACAAGGCAAACATCAGAGAGAAAGAAGGAACATCCACACATGTGTTTCAAGAACTCCAAAGTAGACTGAATTGGCAAAAGATCTCCAACCTTTCCACCAATGTGACCACATTTGAGTGATGAAGACCTAAACCTAAATGGTTAACGTTGCAAACATTTCACATACTTATTACTTACAGTATATGCTGCTGTATTGGAACCAATTGCCACCTCTGTTTTTTTTTTTCTTTTTGAGCTAGTGTTGATTTTTACGTCAAGTGGATAAGAAAATCAACTGTTTTTGTCTTACGCAGAGATGAAATTCCCAGTGCCAATGAATGGATGATGTACGATGATAAGGAGCACACCTCACTTCACACGGACCGTGTGATTTCTTTTTTCTAAATTTAGAGTAGCTAATTATTTCTCACCCTCCTTTTCCCCAAACAATTATAGTCGGTATGTCAACTGATTCCTCCCCGCTGCATTTATGTGACGTCACTGCTGTTGTATCCTGCTGGCTCACCTGCCAGTGAGGAGCCTTCCCCAGGAGGCCGTGAAGCCGGGTCGTCCCGACACTCGGCACTGACAGGTGCCAACCCAGTCCTGTAGGATTACATCCAATGACAATTGGCTTCTCTCCCCTGAACACGGGCCGATTTAATTGTGTTTGTGTTGTAGACGCACCAATGGTTTCTATAAATAAGATGTATGTATGCAACTACACAATCTTTGTGAAGTACTCCACGTGAAGGAATGCCAGGCGTTGTGAGCTTGCACATCGTATACTTTTACAGCGCTTCTTCCACCAAATGCAAATAATATTATTCATTTTGAGATGCCTATGTAAAGTCGTCAGTACTAGGTGCACGTGTGCAAAATAAATAAGGTAGTATTTCATATATTTGGGGTATATCAGGGTGTTCAGAATTCATAATGAATTCAGAATTCATCCTTGAATTTCCTTAATGTCAATCAGTTAATGCTGCAACGATTTGCGGGGGATGATTTAGTGGGTTTGGCTTAAATCCACTTCATTCACTTTAGCACTGCCTCAATTTGATTTATGGTAAAAAAAAAAAAAAAAAAAGTAAAAATGTGTTTTCCACTTAAACACTGAATCCTTAGTGAACTGGTCATGGGCTGCATCTATTCTTGGTGTAGAGTTTTTATCTATACACTAAATGACCTTGTCAAAATCTACAAGATTCTTCTTTTCCTTCTTTTCCTTCTTTTTCCTACAAAAACATGAATGCCTATTTTCGATGAATGGAGAATACTATAGTATTTGTGCAAATAGGCATAGGCATGTATTTTATGATATTTCATGATGATGAACAATAATATCATAATCAAAATGGTGCTTATTATTTCAGAGGGATGACATGGAAGCCATCCCAGGCTATCTCTCTCTGCATCAGACTGCTGACATCATGACCCTGAAGTGGACACCCAATCAGCTGATGAATGGCTCTGTTGGAGACTTGGACTACGAACGCAGGTGTGCAGTGCACCTTTTCATCTGTTTTGATTGATTGAATAGTTTATTATACATAAATGTAGAACATGCCCTCTAAAGGGCATTACACACGGAGTGTGTGTGTGTGTGTGTGCGTGAAATTGAATGTAATTCCAGGAAGAAAGGGGTTGTTCATCTGTTTGAATGGTGGATTTTTGTTTTCGTGCCTGTTCAAATC
The DNA here is from genome assembly GCA_039105355.1 of Benthosema pterotum. NCBI lineage: Eukaryota > Metazoa > Chordata > Actinopteri > Myctophiformes > Myctophidae > Benthosema > Benthosema pterotum. Next base: position 33,723,593 of record CM076972.1, on the reverse strand, counting down.
TTTTGAGGCAGGGATTTGAGGGATTTTTTTTACTTTGTCGGTCCACTTAAGTTTGCCAGGGAATGCATCATCTTTTCAGTAGCCAACATCCAGCTCTAACTTTGGGAACAAGTGTTCTAATACTCACTTGTGAGAGGGAGTGTGACACGTTATTATCTTGTCTTTTTCAGTGTGTATTGGGACTACGCCATGACCATCCACCTGGAGGATATTGTTTACTTGCACTGTCATCAACAGGGTGCGTCCTAGCCCCAGACAACGGCTCTGGCCTCCATCTAATGCTGTAAAAAACATTAGCAGTATTAAGATTAATATAACATGGCATCCCAGAGGGGAAATTGGTTAAAGATCAAATCAGAGTCATTTCTGCCTGTTATTACCATTGCCTTCTTTTTCACTCATTTTGTATTCCCTCATTTTGTATTCAGCTTCATGAATAGGCTAATCCGGGTGCTCTGTTTATTATTTCCCTTGTGTATTCAACTGTCTCACAAACAGCAGTCATGAATGATTTACAGCAGATGTCTTAATTTTCCATCTTTCTTCTCCAGTGGACAGTGGGGGAACGGTGGTGCTTGTGAGTCAGGATGGGATACAAAGGCCTCCACTACGATTCCCCAGAGGAGGACACTTACTCCAGTTCCTCTCCTGCCTTGAGACTGGCCTCCTCCCCCATGGACAGCTGGATCCTCCACTCTGGTCCCAGAGAGGAAAGGTCAGGAGGTCATTCTTGATGACAATATTCACACTGTGAATTTAGCTCTTTATTGCTATCAAATCTATGAATAAATTGCTTGTATTAAAATCCAAAGAAACAGACAGTGATATTCAGACATTGGTATTAAGACACTTAGGCCTAGATTTTCGTCGCCGCTAAACCCCTTACACATTAGCTTATTTGCCCTTTTAAACTACTTAAAACTTTTTTTTTTCAATAATAGCCATTCTACATGCTGACAACTCTCAATAGATTGGCGCGTTGATCTATTCCAAAAGCTTTTTCAAAATAGTAAAACGCTCACGTTCGAGTAGGTCATGGCTTAGTAGGTCATGCGCAAATTTGCACTCTACTGAGAGGCCGAATCACCCCGGGCAGCACAAGGGGGCCCAGAAATTTTGTGTGGATCAGGGGCCCTTGGGACGGTAAATCCGCCCCTGGATCTAATCAATAAAAGTAATTAGAAACTCTGCTCCTCCACGAGGCCACATACGTACCTAGAGCCCAGTGAAATTGGGAAGGCAGTCATATAGCCTGGCTATGGCCAGATCGTAATCAGGTTTTGTCAATAAGTTTTTTTTTTTTTTTGCCAAAAGACCACCAGTGATGTAATGGGTCTGGCATATTAGCCAGGCTACCGGTCACACCCAATTAGAATGGAATATGAATAATGATTTTGTATGACCAATGGTTGGGCCCACAGTCAAAATGTGAAATGGGCTAATATAGCACCACCATGCAGTCAATTTGAAAGACTTACTGGGCCTACTAGTAAAGCACATGCGTAGTTTCACACCAATTGAACTTTCAACTCCTGTAAAACAATCATAACAAATTGTAATGGAATCAGAAAAATCAGATATCACG